>OX393567.1:10553008-10653335 GCA_947652115.1 Blastomussa wellsi
AGTAAGACAGGATTTAACAATTTCTGGCAAACATGTCTTTCCAGCATACTTGTTTGCATCACATTTAACAACAGAGCACTTATACCATAATTCGCCTAAACAAATGCATTCATATTCTGGGCCACATGTAATGCTTTTGTGAAACAAATTTACTTACTCCAAAGTTCTATATTCTACTGTGGAGACAGAAAGTGTCCAATGTAAATATTTAGCCCGTCTGTCCGATTCATTGGTTCAACAGCAGTAACAGGAGAAAAACTTGGATTTGATTCAGCAATATGAACTGATAAATTAAAACACTTGGCAACAGCTTGAATTACCATTGCATCAGCCCATGTTCCCTGACATGACATAATTTCTTTCTAAATAATCTTGCCAGGATTGCTCAGTGTGGGTGATGTAAAGGGTACTGGATTAATTAAACTGGTTTGTAAGCCCAGGATTTCACTGCACATCTCCACTCAATAATACATTTCTTGTGGATAAATGACACGTTTTCCTGTGGAGCTGCCTCAACTTTCTGAAAACGTTACCTTCAGGATACATGTAAATGCCAAACAAAGGTGACTTTTTATGTTTTGCTGTCCCAATAAACAAACTTGGCCTACTGTAACACTTCTTCGAAGAAACCACCAAGTTTTACCTTAAGTATCGCTCAAAGAAATGAGAACGATGATATCCATATGTCATGGCCTTCAGCAGAGATGATTTTCAGACATTTCTTATTGTATAATTTTACTACATTTCTAGTCTTTTTCCTATTATTGAGTCTGGTAACCATTCACATGCTGCAAGTTTTATACACAATGCAATACGATAGTAGAAGACCTTAAATTGCCCCAGCTGATAAAGCATCCATTCAATATACTGCATTCTTCTGGCTGATCGATTCGTCGTCGTTGTCCAAAATGATGTCCCAACGATCGGTTGCTTATTTGTTTGATATTTGATATACAAATCTGAAGCCAGGTTCTTTGCTGTAGAGTATTCTTTGTCACATTTCCTTTCCGTGTTAGACCTCTACAGATGTATTTTGATCAGGGATGAAACGAAAGGAATGGAAAACCATCCTGATAATTCCGACACTCCTCGTTTAATCCAGGTTTAATGCATAAATTAATTGTCTAACAGAATCGAGTGAGTGAGTGCGCCAATTTGAGGTTCACTCCTAAACATCATAGCATGACTTACATCATACCATGAGGTAAAAATTAGAAAGGCACTGAAGTTTTTATCCTCATCAGGCAGAAGAGGTGCCAATTTTATATCTGTTTACAACTTTTGAACAGCTCATTAGCATACTTCGGAAACCAGCAGTGCGTGACATAAACTTATGATCGTGTTGCTCAAAAAATATATAATTATTTCGGGATTTTTAGCTATTTGAGAAGTAAAAGCATTAGGAAAAGTGTTTATGTAAATGTTTGTATGTTCAGTACAGGTAATCAGTCCCTTAGATAACCAAAGTAAGTTCCAGATGTTTACACCATTTCTGAGCCACCATATTGGTGTACCAAAGTTGTACAACAACATGGCAGCTCCATTCTGGCCTCTATACATTTGTACGCAACATTGCGATGAATATCTGAAGTTTGGAATAATGCACTGACCTAAAACTTCGAGAGGTGACTTCTTTAATTATCTTTTATAATATCGCATTTTCTTGACTTCATCAGATTTAATTTTATATTGCATGATAGTGCAACCCAAGAATATGTACATATAATTTAAAGAACTTATAAACTCAAAACTTACATACCCTCCTTTCATGAGTTCAATTGTCTTGAAGTAGTTTTTAAACATTTCTGATTCATGGTGCATGACTTCACGATGCTGAACAGGTTTGTCATTGAGCTACAACAGAAGAAACTCATAACAATCAATTGGATTTTCAAGGTGAGTTCAGGGAATAAAATACGAGTCCCAATAGAGTCTCTTTGCGTGACGTCACGGCAGCCATGTTGGAGGAGTGCAACAAAGAAATTGCAGCCATGTTGGAGGAATGAACGAGTCTTTTGGGAATTGAACTCTATTTTCATGCAAATTCTTCCTTTTGTTTCAGTAAAACAATATGGCTGCTAGTCACGTGAGCGAAAACACTCTATTACATTGTATGTTTTTAAGTTTGTGCTAAATTAAGAATATTATAGATTTTAAGATTGGTTGTTCTACACCGAAATTCTGGCTGTGAATGTGCATCACATGTTCTTTACAAGAACCTTTCCACAATATCACTGTTAAAGGGACACAGTCAGCTTTGGGACCACGCTGACCTTGCTGCTAGTTTTCTCACTTTGAAAAACGTTTACCTCCACCTGAAATCAAAGTTATGCATTGAGTACATCTAGAAATCCGCTTTAATCTTCCTAGTGTTTCACTTGATTTTCAATTGCTTACTGAAAACCTGTTTTTGAGTGTGCTATTACTCATCCTAAGATATTATTTTGCACATTTGGTAAAAACAGTATGGATCGCGCCTCCAAAAGTGATATGCAAATAAGCTATGAAATGATATCTAATGCGTATGTGCACCAGCTGACTGTGTCCATTTAAGGCTGGTGAATGATAACTTCTTTTCTGGGAGCCCAAGACATTCTTGGCCTTGCATAAGAAATTACTCTCCAAGAACAGCATAAAAACGTCAAGACGGAGAGGCCCTGAAATTTACCTTAAATCCTTAAATTAAGGCAGGGTCATTTTTGAAGGTCCATTCACCAAGCTTATCATGGATAAGCAGGTGAGGAGGAATTAATGTTAATGAATGTCTTAATTATTAGTAGAAACTCAAATCTGTAGATCTGATTGGTTCTCCCACTTTTGTTGATCTATTGGCCTCATGAGTCTACACATACAAATTTGACAATGCGATGAAGAAATTTGTGGTTGATTACAGGATCATACCACAACAAGCAATTATTTGTTTTTTACCATGACAAAACAAAGCCAAAATTTTTTTAAGTAAAGTGCAAGCAAAATGAAATTCCAAAAACAATTTGAAACTTACAAATTACGTAAAGAAACACAAAACCAAAATTTTAACAACTAACCGTTATTCTGTTAACAAATTCTCAAACAAACCAGATGAATTAAGGTATCAGTATACCTCAATTTCGCTCAAAAAAGTTCAAATTTTCTTTTTTACGGCTGCCCTGTGGGGAAACTTTACAGCCTTTCTTTTGCACAAAATTTGAAAAGAAAAGATTTTTTTGTTACGGAGATAGAAATAAGAACAATTTTTAATTGCAAATTACTGCCAGATGAGCATTGACAAGTTCCTGTCATTGCTTACTGTCAATTCACTGCCAAACCTCACGCCTCATTTCACAACCAAACTTTCCGTTACTAGTATCTTTTAAATGACATGATCATGCTTTAGATCTTCGGTTCTCTTTCAGTATTTTAAGTAGGTTCTTGCGATGGACTTAAATTTTGCGGGTTGCATTCTTGATGTCCTCACGGAAACCGACAGTGCCATACCCGTTTGATTCTGAGCAATTACAAAGCCGAAATGGCAAAACAACAAGCAGTTGTTTCATTTCCCGTTTCTATGATGGTTCCTTTTGCGAGGTTCCTTTTATTTGCAAGAAGCTCTGTCTTCAAAATTTTCTGCTGCAATAGTGATGTTTCTAGTTTGGGTGCTTTATAAAGATTACAAAATCCATTACAGTAAGCTTGTCAGCACAATAATCTGAGTGTGAGAAACTCACTGCCTTTAATCTCCACCGACAATCTGTGATCTTTGGATTGTTTGAATGTCTGTCAAATGTAGAACGTCCTCAATGCCAACCTCCTCCCTAGGGTCTCTCATCTTCCTGCCCTACCGGAGTGAGAGAGGAGAGACCCTGGTCTGGTCTGGTCACGTGTCACTTGGACATTTGTGAACACTCGGGAGGGGTCTCTAATGTCAGGAAATTTGTCACGTCGTCCTTTATCGATTTCAAGGCGAGGGTATCGCATGCGATACAATCGCGCAAGTACCATCGTTTTTTAAGCTGCCATCTGGACGTCCTCGGATAGTATTTATTCAAATGCCAATCCAAAGGTTGAGCAAGTGATTGTTTTGAGTCAATTGACGTGGCTGGGATGTTATGTACAACCAATGGCATACTTGAAGTTGAACATATTTTATCTTCTTTCTTTTGTTGTTACTCGACAACATCGACTGTGGTCCTCTCCGAACAGTGTTATATGAGAATTCCATTATTTTTCGAAGCTCTGATTGGAGATCAGATCAGAACTGAGAAGTCCCAATGAAGGAATCGAAATTGAAGCGTAACCATATTAATTTTTTTATAAATGTGGGATTGGAAACTCAATTTCCAGCAGCAAATATGCAAACCCCTCGCAGTAAGACAGTGGGAGGCACAGTGGCCTAATGATTAGTGCGCTGGACTATTTCTGAGAACTAACAGCACCAAGGGCTGTAAACAGTTTGAGCGTTTGAAGTTTTTGAAAGTTTTCAATACACACATGATGGCGTCATATATGCTACATCCTCATGTTTTGTTGCATTTTTCTACCATGGATATCAGCCAACGAGCACACGAGAATTTCTGCAGTAATGGTAAAATTACCGACAGACAATGACTGCGAGCACGTTGCTCTTTAAGGGCCCTGAACAGTATCTTCTTGGGCCGTTGCTAAGGAACATTCAGTCGGCTGTAACTTGACTTAGCATTGCTTTCATGAAACTAAATTTGGGCAGTAGACTACAAGTGTCTGTGCAAACGAGACACGCCATATCTTACGTGACCCAAACAGAAAACTGAGTTTTACGCAAGACACTTACGGTCTGATTCCCAGTTTGCAGTATCAGGTCAAACTATACATCAATCAAGCACGCGCTTTTCATTAAAAATGATGACAAAAAATGTGGTCTGATAACCACATTTTTGTGTACCATTTTTCTGTTATTTTGATTTTCCATAAATGTATGCTTATGTTTCTAGAAAAAGACATTTTCTTTGGATTTACTGCAAAAAAAACAAAAGCTGTGCTTTTTTCCTCCCGAGAAAAAATGCGAAATTTCATCTGCACCAGCAAGATTCTTGGCGGGAACCAGGAACTCTTAAACTATTGACTACGAGCAGTCCCTGTTTTCTTAGTCCGTCAAGCGCAAAGCGAAAAATGGCTGCGGGATCCTGGTAGACATGACGACGAGACACGGAAAAAAGGGACAACCGACTTAGCCACTGCATTTGAATTATACGTTGATCTCACAATGCAAAAATATGATTGGCTAACCCTTCGAGTGTTGACAAGAACATGTCAACACACAAGTCTGTCCTTGCGTACCAGTTTACAATGGATGGCATCTTGCAGGAGAATGCTTATCTCTGTTTCCAAAAATAAAAGCATTGAAACTGCAACAAACGCAGACATTGAAAGCTCTTCTCGTCATGACGTTCTTACTATTTTGCCAACTGCATTTGGAAAAAAGCCTCATTTATCAAGTGTTTTGTCAAGCAAAGCTAAGCCAGGTTGCAGTGTTAGTGATTTCACCACTTAACAGCATCATTCAAGAACACGTCGCTGAGCTAACCGAACTTGGTTTTCCTTCCACTGAAATCATAATCATCGAAATGGTGGTTGTAGACAAATATCACAGAGTGGAGACATGGTAAATAATATTTTTCCTCTATCAGGGAACATTGTACTGAACTTGATGAATCTCCTGCTGATACAAAGCCAGATCAGAAACCCCATATAAGGTCAGCTGCGTTTATCTTTGTTACACATTAAGCGCATACATGGCTTGAGGCAGACAGGCTTTTCTCGCAAGTGAAACCAAGTTCAACCGCCAAATCCGCCAATGGACATTTTTCGACTTCCGCTCATTATAGATTTTCAAACAAATTCTCAGTTGAAACCCTTAGTCTCCGTAAAAACTTCTAACATTACATCTGCAAACGCTACAAAGATCGCTGCAAGGCCGGTCTTCCCTTCGCCATTTGTCTTGGGAGTTTCACTGATCGAAGACATCCCTTTCGCTGTATTCTTTTTGTCCCATTTTTCTCCTGACAAAAACTGTTGAAACTCCCTGGGTAGGGATGACAAGGAAAATTGACAGGACATCGAGATAAGGATTAAATCATTGGGCGCAGTTAATTAGATTTGAAATTTACACCAAAAAATCACTTGATCATGAAAGGTCAAACGCTGTGGCTTAGTTGGTAGTCCCTTTTTTTCGTGCCTCGCCCCATGTGCGCATCTCCAAGGTTTCGCTGGCCATTTTTTCTCTTTGCACTCAACTGACTAAGAAGCTGCCAAAAGAAGAATATCCAAAATTTTAAAAATCCCTGATACACTTTTGTTCCTCAATGCTTTATGAATATTTTGGCCAAATTTCGTTAAAATCCGTCAATTCTACACACCCTACATGTATTAATTCGTTTAAAGAGATGACATTCTTGCCAAAAGCAAAAGCGAGCTTTTGCCATTCAAAGGTTTATAGACACATCTCGCATTTACTGAGATATCTGTCAACAGAATGTGCCGCCAGCAATCAGATGGCGAGCAAAATGATTTTCGCAGGAATTCTAGGACAATATTATCGTGTGGTAGTCACGTTCTTCTTGTTCACTTGTCTTTAATGCATGGTACCATATTCAAAGACATGTATATTTGGCTTAGGCTCAACGGTGATGTCTTTGAATTGATTTGTGAGAACTGACTTTGCAAAGTAAAACTGTAAGTGAATAACAGTAACGCCGTCCTCATAAGCAGAGCTCCCAGGGGAACCGACACGCTATGAGGATCATGACACCTTACAGTTTTATTAACTTTTATTCAAAAAACCTTTTTTTTCTATTGTAAATAACTTGCGTTTTGTGCTTGTTTTTAATTAATTTGTTTCTCCCTATTTGTTTTACACTCAGTCATGGCGGCCAATTGTATCTTGTTTGCCAAGTTTCTTGTTATGAATCTCACCAAGGAAAGAAATTCTTGGTTGCCAAAAGTTTACTGGGATTCTTGCCTTGAATCTTGCAAAGAGTTTGGCACCCAGGAATTTCTTATTGGCGGCAGCTGTGAATCAAGCGAGATTGCAGGCAAGATCTCACCAAGATTATGGCCACCAAGACAATTGCTTCCTGCCAC
Source organism: Blastomussa wellsi (assembly GCA_947652115.1). Lineage (NCBI taxonomy): Eukaryota > Metazoa > Cnidaria > Anthozoa > Scleractinia > Plerogyridae > Blastomussa > Blastomussa wellsi. The sequence continues at coordinate 10,560,107 of OX393567.1, forward strand.
GAATCTTGGCAAGATTCCTGCTTAGATTATGGCCGCCGGGATTTCATTCCCACCGAGAATCTTGCTGGGATCCCACCGGGATTCCCACCAAGAATGAAAATCCCAGCGGCCACAATCTTGGAGGGATCCTGCCAGGAATCCTGCCAAGATCCCGGTTCCAATTTTACTAGGGTTCTCTTTGGAAATTTGACTTAAGATTTGGAACAATTGATATAATTATTTGGGTGATTATATAGTTTTGATATCCAAAGATCAAGATTAGAACAACTCTTATTTGGACTAGCTACTGGTTATAACTTTGACAGAATTAAACTCACAAAAGTGTCAAGTTCAACCGTCTTGTAAGCTGCTGTGCCATACTCATCTTGGCTAGATTCTTTTCCAATCCAGAAGTGGACGTCATACAAAAGCTTCAAACAAAATAATATATTGTCAGTAATATTACAAACTCAATTCAGTGGTGGGTTTAAATAAATTTAAAGAATTGACCACTGGTATTTACAAACACTGTGGAAGTTAACTTTTATGAAATGACTTGAAATATATTTTCAGTGGAAAAAAGTAATATCCCTTAAGGTGGCTCACAATAGTTTCCAACACATTCCAGCTCTTTGATGGGTTAGCAAGGATTTTGGATGCCAAGACCACAATGTCAGCTCTAAATCGTTGAAAATGTGGGATCTTATAGGGACTATAGACAGTTGAAGATTTTGCTTCGCTTCATTGCTCTTCAGCTTCAACTTGTTTTCTTTACCACTGAAGAATCTAGGCATCTGCTGTAGACACCTAGTTCTTGAATTCGTTACTAGTACCTCAGTTCAAATTGCATCCCAAGGCAGTCGCGGGCCGTACGCTTTTCTAGCACTGGGCTGTATGGCCTTTTCCAGCCCTGCTTCATGAAGGCATATGGCCCTCACTTTTATTCATATGGTTTTCCAAGAAAAAAGTGAGCGGGACCACATTGGTCATATGATAATGTACAATTATGTACTTGAAAGGTTGAAACAAAAAGCAAGTTTCTTCAACAGAACTTTCTTTTCCAATTGTTGCATGATGCTGCATATAAATGGCAGTCATGGGAGCTTGCAGCTGCTTAATTGTAACCAAGTCATGAAAGGTCAATTTCAAAATACAGTAGTTCTAAGCCAAGTGGCCTTGAAAGCAGACAGATTGTGCCTGTTTCTTATGGTTTCTTAGGTTTTGAGATGGTCCGAATATTTTCAATTTCCAGACACTTTTCTTCAGCAACAGCTGAGCGAGAATTAAAAATAATCATAATACCTCACAAAGCATGCTTTAACTTTGAAGTTAATATACCTCATCACTTTCCTTATCTTTATAGGTGTTCAGAATTATGTACGAATCTCCTTCATAGAATTTGCCATAGTCCACTTTTGGCCAGTCAGTCACCTGAAATTTAAAATAATTCATGTTGACTTTAAAGGGGCAGTATCACGCTATTTTCAGTAACACAACGAAAATCCAAGGCTAGGACGCTTTTCGTTTAATACAAGCTGCATGAAAATGATAAAAAATCTTTTGAAAGACTATCGTAATGTACAGAAACTGTTTTTAGAAAATAGCTCAAGGAAAATATGAGCGCTGATTAGTTAATAATGGTGTTTCTTTCACTCGATAGAAACACAAAGAAGTTGTCGTTTTTCGTTATTTTCCTTGGGCTATTTTCTAAAAGAAATAGAAAACATTTTCTTCATGTTTCTATCGAGTTATAGAAACACTCATGAAAGTTTGGGAGAACTCGAAAAAGCTGTGGAAACACTCGCCTGTGGCTCGTGTTCCCACAGCGTTTCTCAATCTCCCAAACCTCCACTCGTGTTTCTATAACTCGATAGAAACAAGGAAAATGTTTTCTATTTCTTAGAGGTTTTGTGGGCGGATGGCCAAGATCGAGATTGGTGCCAACTTGAAAATGTCGGGCCGACATTTTCAAGTTTTCAGCATTGCACCTCATATGAAATCAGTACTAACATATTTTGCCTCGTCCTTCTGTTGTCAATTCACTTGTTGTTAAAAAATTAGTGATTTAGAAACGATTTGAGACGTTATAAGTTTACATTTAGCTAATTCTGACCAAAAACCATAATAAACTCTGTGATACTTCCCCTTTAAGTGGTTTTGTTGCCTTTATCCATCCAACAGCTGACGGCTTTAATTTCTGGTTTGCACCCCCACTGCCCCCCCCCCCCCCTCCAGACTTTCAATGGTTAATGACCCATTCCCCAACCCACTCCCAGGAATTTTCAGTATTTTTGCTGTCTTGTAGGGCTGCAGAACACAATATCGGCAGAAGAGAATGGATTGTGTGCAACATTGCAGAAATCAGAACCAATCAAAGCAAAGAACTGACAGAATCTGAGAATAAATCAATGCTAGCTTTTACATTAATTTAGCATTTGGCTTTGGAAAATAATAACAATTTTGTAGACAATGGGTTGATGCTGAGAGCAAGATGTTGCTGCAAGAAACTGCATTATAGATATTTTTCATGTGACATACATCCCAGTCATTTTCAAAAAAAAATATAGAAAAAATGGGAGTGCAGGGGTAAAAATATAGGAGATTTATAGGATTTTTGGGCAAAATATAGGAGCTCTGTAGGAGGACTTTCAAACCCACACAGATTTCACGATAGCTGAAAAACAATTTAATGGATGTCTCATGATCATACATACCATCCTTAATACTGAAACGGTACTTTGCAATTTGCTCATCAATATGACTATTATTTTACAAGAGGGGGAAACTATTCTGTGAGCCTGTGAGCCTGAGCCCTTGTTTGCAAGCCGCGAGCCTCTTTTGCGAGTCTTGAAAGTTTTCAGCCAAAAAATCCAAAAAGTGACATAATGCCCATTCACGTCTATCTTGGTGCTGTACAACACGAATCGAAAATGAAGGACCAAAATCTTTTGGCTTCCAAAGTTTTCTTATCTGTCTGTTGATTTACAAACATGCCGATGTGTAAACCAAGTTGAGATGATGTAAGGGGTTCGTTTCTACAAAACTGTTTGTATAGAATTAAGTAATAGAAAAAATCTCTTGTAATTAACCAAATATTAATATTAAGATCAAACGGCAGAGTGGAAGAAAGCTCTGTTTCCATTTTTAGTCGCCGAAGCGGTTGATGTGAAATACAAATACCTGTATTGATTGGGAGAGCACCAAATATGGACCCCCTCTATGGACCGGCAAAATAAGTACAGGTAATGAGAAAAGTAATTTATAGAAAAAATCGGGTTGGCAGGCCTGCGGCTCCTATATAGATATATTGGTGACATTTATTCATTTGTTGATCTGTATATTAATTCAGTCTTCCATCCTGTTTTGAATAAAGAGCGAGTTTCCTCATAGCACAAGTCAAGTTAAGTCACAAGTCAAGTTCAAGGCAATATTTTTTTCGCCTTTTCTGTCTTTCAATAATATCCTTTGCCTGTATTAAATTGGTATTTCAACAAAATGTTGAAGAAGTAACAAGAAACGACAACAAAACCAGACAATCATTAATTTGATTGTGGGTTTTGGGAAGATCACACAAAAAAGTGTAAATTAAGAAGCCGTTAGAAGGACAAATGTCACTGATATATTCATTGAAAATTACACAGACAAAAAGGAAAAAATTCAAAGGAAAAGCAACAATGAGGTTATTCCTGTCTGCCACCCATCCCAATACTAACCTGCCCAACAGGGCATAACTTCAGTAAACATGAACTTGTGCTTCCTTGTCGTATCAGTGACAGCATGGTTTATATGAATCTTCGTTTAATTTGGCACTCTACTCTTTTCTAGACAAGCTTTTATTTCCTAATTTACTTGTCTCTTAGTCTTTAATAGTCTTTTGTCTCGTCTGGAACCAATACCACAAGGAAGCACCAGTTCCATTCCGATCAACGAACTTAAGCCCCGTTGAACACAGTGAGTATTTGGATGGGTGGCAGCAAGTAATTCATTTTTGTTTCTTTTTTTCAAAATCGTTTTCCAACAATATATCAGTGAAATTAAGGAACCCCTCCTTAAACAGTGATAATTAGGCCGTTCCTGCATTTTTAGAGTCAAGTTCTTTTCTTTTGTTTTCAATAAATACAGTTTAAGGTGGCTCCAAACAGTTTCAAGCACTTTCAAAGACTTAGAATTTGATGGGTCATTATAACCACTAAATAAATAAATGAATTCGATGTTGATAAAAGTGCCAATGTTTGAATTAAATCTCCAGACGTTTCGGGCAATGGCCCTTCATCAGTGGAATGTTCGCCGTCATTATAACCACTCTTTATCAGTTGATGCTACAATCATGGTATCAAAAAACTGTCCAATCATTGGTGAACACGTTGTTATCATTTTCGCGACATAATAGGTTAGAAACCATATGACCATAGAAACCATATGACCTGCTAAAAACACCCTTAAATTTAGCTTTAACTGCTAATAACTCAAAAACGAGCTCGGTGACCCCCATTTTTTATTAACGAATTTTGATAAGCATGATAAGATGCAACTTTTTGCAAAGTTTAAAAAAATTCTGTGTAGGGATCGTAGGCTGTTAAACAGGGCTTCTGAAATTTCACGCTGTCATGGTGCCGCGAAATTCAGATATATTCACGAAATCCCGCAAAATTGACAAAAACACGCAAAATACCACAAAATTCGCTAGAAATCCTACCAAATACATGTCGGTACAACATATTTGAAAGTTATCTTGGCTATTGGGGCTGTTTACTTGCTGTAAACTTGCAAATTTATCTTGAAATTTCATCACTGCCACGAGAAAACAATGTACCAAAACTACCAGGCATTCTTAGCTTAATGTTGTGAAAAACTGGGAACTGGCCAAAGAAGACTTTTCATTGCCACTAAATGGTGTGTGAAAGGAAACTGCTGTCTCTAGAAATGCAGGCACAATATTGTTTAATCATACATGCAGGACACGATGGAAGACACAAGAATGTTTTGACTTCACAAATGGATTTGAACCTTCGATCATGAACAATTCTTACATTGTAAACTGCAAAGCAACGTGCGAGGACAGAAAAGAAATTATTGCATTGCTATTTTCAGCTCTAAACTGGACCTGAAAAAGGAGGTTAACCGACTGAGTATTTCAGTAAAGCTTATGTTTTTCTTGTCACTTGAAACAAGTTCAGTTGCTATTAGAACTGTGTTGGTTGAACTTTTGTGTTTTCTTTCTTGCCCTGAAGATGACATCCTTCCAATATTTTTTTCTGGACTCTTTCTACTTTGCTTTCCTGCAAAATTCCCACGAAATCAGCTGTTTTCTCCATGAATTTGTCTCTGCAAATTCTGCAAAATTTGCCTTTTTTCCGGTGAATCATCAGAAGCCCTGGTTAAAGGGTCTTTGTCGCTTTTCTGCGCAGGTGTGATGATTTGATTTCTGGCATGGCGGACAAAAAATGAAAGTTAATTTATGAGATTAAAATAATCTTCCATCGACCTCGCAAGACTTGCAAACGCTATAGAAATTGAGGAAAGGTATTATTTGCTCATTTGTGGAAGTTTTAAACAGTACATTGCTTGTATTTTCATATAAACAATGTGATGTTCTCAAAGGGTGATATCACAAAGCAGTTTGGCTAAAACAATGGGAGGAGGATAAGACAAAGAGGTGTTTGCACATACATGAAAACTCCAAAACAAACAATTATTACAGAAGGTCACGGTGATCCGTGGTAGCGTGCAATGTGCAACCTTGCCAAATTTCTATTGGCAATTTTTCACTTTCTGTGCAAATTAAGGCTACACATGCGTACTATCGTAACAATGGCCCTTTAATATCTCTCTTTATTTAGCAGGTCACCAGTCAACAAAAGATCATTTAAGGACAAAATAAAGCAGAGCATGGATGTTGTTGTTTGTCATAAATATTAACCCTTAAACCTTTGAAGACGCATATAAATGCGCTTCCAAATACGGTGTACAATTTGACCCAAAAACAGGGCCAAAAGGCACCTCTCTACCCCAGTCCTGTTTGTTCATATGTAGAAACAACATGCTTCAAAATGGCGATGTTTCTGGCTCGTTTGCCAGAGTTTTTTCCTGAAAACACTGTTTACAGCTGTTGTCTGGAGATTTAAAAATGGCATAGTTCTACGTACACAGATATGGAAGAAACTCATGGATGGAAAATGGGTTTGTTTAATCTTGATCGGATAAAAAATAGAATCTTACTACTTTTTGTACAATCTCCAGATTTTTTTTCATGGGTCTCTAGATTTTCCTTTGTCAGGGGTTGGCAGGTCTGAAGAGGTTGTTCTTGGACGGCCAGGAACACAAAACAACTGGGTTGGAAGTCAATGTAAACATTGAAACTCCTGGGTTGTTCTACGTTTTTGATGTTTCGAATGAAAAAATAGGCTGTTATGAGCCAATTTCTCCAGTTGTGCCAGAAATTCAGGGGTCAATGGAACAGATGAGTTAAGAACACCAACCACCCCTGAAAGGTTTCATGTGGGAAATAAAAGAAAACTGTAAGCAATGTTTGTAATAAGAACCAGGGCTCGAAATTAACGGTAACCCGTTAACCAACGGTTAGTAATTTTCAATGTTTGGTTACTAAACATGTGTCCAACTAACCCGACATGGTTAGTAAAAATTTTCTTAAATATTTAAATTATGTTATGGAAATAACCTTTTTACAAATAAATGTTAATTTTTAGGAACGGTTTTTTGTGTTGTTTTCTTGCACGAGATTGTTTTCTGTCTCAACAATTTGTTCTCGCCATCTTTGCGATCGAATCGAACTTTTCAGACCTTTTGAGCGCTAAGGCCCTGGAGACGAGTTTGTGTTGAATGTGGGGATCTGGACACTACAATCCGCCATCTTCGAAATTACTGTTTGCGAGGTTTTGGCAGTTTAGCATTGAATTATGCAGAGTTCTTTGGATAGATTTATTAGAAAAAGGCAGGCTCCAGCTGAAAGTAACTGTGGTGAAGAAGAAGAATGTCAAGAAAAGGAACCAAAGACAACAGAAGATACGGAAGACTCGAGCTCCCGGAAGCGTTACGAAGAAAAGAGGAAACAAGAGGGCCGAACATTTCGACAGGAGTGGAAGAAAACATTTGCGTGGCTTCAGTTCCACGAGACTAAACAGGAAATGTTCTGTACCATCTGCCGGGAATTTCCTTCGCTAGCAGATAAAAACAGTTCCTTTTTTACCGGAAGCCAAGCTTTTCACATTGGAAACATAAAAGCACACGCAAGTAATCGTAGACACGAAGCATGTGTTTTAGCAAAACAGCAGAGGGAGCAGCAGGAAAGAGGTTCACGAAACGTAGTTCAATCTTTGCGACGAATGTCAAGCGACACTGAGGAAAAAATGAAGAAGCTATTTAATATCTCTTATTTTATTGCAAAACATGAGCGACCGTTCAGTGACTTCGAAGACTTGTGCAAACTTCACGTGAAGAATGGCTTGTCATTGGGGGAGACTTACATTGATGACAAAGGTTGTCGTGTTTTTGTTGAGGCAATAGATGGTGTTATGAAAGAAGATGAATCACAGCTGGTGAATAAGCAACGCTTTATTTCGGTCATGGCTGACAGTGGGACAGATACAAGTAACAAAGATCTTGAACTTGTCTATGTAAGGTTTCTTGAAAATGGGTTGCCTGTTAACAAGTATGTTGCTGTTGTGGAACTCAAAAATGCAGATGCTAATGGTGTGATTGCTTCTATTAATACTGGTATGGTTGAATTTGGCTTGGAAAATTGGAAAAGTCAAACAGTTGCCTTTGGAAGTGATGGGGCTAGTGTATATGTTGGAAGGCTTAATGGAGTTGTTGCTAAGCTACGTGTGGAAATTCCTTGGCTCCTTGGTGTGCATTGCATAGCACACAGACTAGAACTTTCAGTTTTAGATGCGCTTAAAGATGAAGAGCAACTGAATAATGTGCAAGAGATGCTCCAAGGCTTGTACAAGCACTACCATTATTCACCCAAAGCTTTACGTGAACTTAAAGAACTTGCACAAGTGCTTGATGAGCAAATAAACAAGCCTGTCAACCTTAGGGGTACACGATGGCTTCCACACATCAGTAGGGCTCTTACTGTCATGATGAAGAGTTTCAGTGTTATCTATGCTCACTTGGAAAACACAATCTCAGAAAACACAAGCAGTGTAGAAATGAGGGGCAGAGCAAGAAAGACATTAAATGTGTTAAGCAATTTTAGAAATAATAATAATAATAATAATAATAAACTTTATTTATCCACGGGATCCTTATCACTAAAAAGTGGTCTTCTAAAGAGCCGTGCGCATTAAACCTAGTACATAAAAACTTTTCCTTTTCATTCACTTAATGCTTGATGTTCTGGCAGTATTGAAGGCTCTAAGCTTGCTGTTCCAGAGAGATAACATTGTTATATCTGCTGCAAAGGATGGTCTTTACTCTACAGAACTGCAGCTTAGAGCAATGATTGCCAGACCTGGAAAGAACTTGCAAGATTTTCTTGATGGAGTGGGAGATGGTAACATTTATAAAGGTGTAACTCTTAAGAGAATGCCAAATGACTTGAATGCTTTTATCAGGGACAAACAGAGGATTATCAACACAATCATCCAGTTCTTAAATTCTAGATTTGAAAGCCTAGATTCAGATCCAGTTCTTGCAGCTGGGAAGATTTTTGATCCCAGGGTTTGGCCAGAATCTGTAGAAGACCTAGCAACATATGGGGAGGCAGAAGTGGAGTGCTTGGTTCAGCATTTTAGACCAGCTTTGGAGAGGAGTGATTTTGACTTTGCAGCTGTAGCTGGAGAGTGGAGTGCTCTGAAGGCTTGTGTCACTGCAAACAATTTCAGGCATTTAGATCCCCTTATTTTATGGCAAAGAATGTTTACTGCCTTCAAGGATCAATTTTCCAACATCTTGATGCTTGCGGAAATAATACTCATCCTGCCACTTGCAACAGCAACTGTGGAGCGGGGATTTTCAGCAATGAAGAGAGTTAAGAATGATTGGAGATCCTGTCTCGACACAGACATTCTCAACATGCTGCTAAGGATAACAGTCAATGGTTGTTCATTTGATGTATATGATCCCCAGAGAGCTATTCAACATTGGTGGATGTCAGGACAAAGAACACGTAGACCAGACTTTACGAGGAATACTTAGAATACTCGATTTGTTGAATCATTCAACTCCAACTGTTGTTAGAGAATGTGCTGAAGATGTACTGTTCTTTCGACTACTTTTTAATTTGTTCTAGTGGTTATTGACAAAATGTGCAATATTTGAGATTTTCGAGATTTTTTAGTTGTGAGCTTGGATACCAAACTTTATAACTTGGTTAGTAAAAAAAATGTCTACTAACCCGAAGGGTTAGTGATCCAAAAATTAAATTCGAGCCCTGAGAACCTGCCCGAGAAAAACAACAGCACAGTTTATGATGTTCATATATGAATTATTTCATATGCTTTAAGTCAGTACAGTTTATATTGATTCTGGAAAGGGTCGACACTATAGTAAACTGAATGACCTCTGTTATCATTCCGCCCATATCCTCACAAACTGTCGGAATTGTTCCAGAAAAATATATTGCAAGAGTGCAGTGATGCGTCATTTCCCAACCGCATTCCATACTTATAAGTTTAAAGTTTTTACCCCTTCCAGTTAAATAAGTTTTCGGGCTAAAAACATCCTCACAGATAGCATGTGCCAAATTTTAAACGACTGGATTCCGCAGCAGTTTATCAAAAGTGGTCCATTTGTTTCCAGAAATTCAACTGATATCTGTGTATAAGAAAACGTTTTAAGCCAATTATTTGTTTATTAATAAATTATTTGCAACAGCGTTCTACCTTGAACTGGACGATTCTCCAAATTTTCAAACCAACTGCTTCTCCAGCTCCTTCCCAAGCCTTTTCTGTTTCAGCAGATGCTTTCTTCACCTAAAGACAAGCAAGTCGTCAATTGAGTCGACAAACCAATTGGTAATTATTATCGCTACGCCTATGCCCAGAGCTAACTTCGGTTCTGTTTCTTACGTTTTTCTCAATATCGGAGCCGAATAAGGCCAAATTGCTATCTTTCCAGTCATATTGTTTGGCTTTCCTGAGACCAGACATGGCTGTGTAAGCTATTTAATACTCGTGACTATAAACCAGACGAAGCGATACCCAAGAATACGCATCGAGCGAGTGGAGACACACCTTCCAAAATATTTCTTTCCACCTTCTGGAGGCGACAGTAGTCAATCTGGATTGGTCAACCAAACAAAGAAATACTTATCGCTCGTACATACATTCTTTCGATAATGAACGTCCTGTCAGAAACAGAAAACCTTGGTCAGCAAAAAATAACATCGACCTACAGGAAGTCATCTTCGGATGTCATCTTCGTAAACAATCTTCGGCACACATCCGTAAGTCAAGCCATAGCAATTTTTGTAGCCTACGTTTAGCCGTACAGAAGGCTAGAAATTTTGTCGATTGTCATTTCGCGTCGATTTTAAACTTTCTGAGTGGAAAACGGTGTGCTGTAAAAGGACGGTGAAAAACTTACCGTCGGTTTACATCTAAGTGTGAACACGTGCGGAAAAAAAAACATGTTCCAATTGCTAAACCATCGGAATAAAACACCATAAAAACGAATGTAACGATAATTTTACGTCCAGCGAGCCGCAAACACTGGTGCGACTTTTGTCTGGCTGACTCGGCTTTGTTTGAAATTAATTTTCTGAAAATCATTCAATTTTATCCCCTTGAAAAATATGGAAGGCCTGAAATTGAAGTTTACGACAAAAACTTAATATTTTATTAAATTTGTGTAGGCAAAAAATTTATTTACCGCCAAGAGCGCTCGTTCGAAACGTCGCCTGACGTTGTTTCAAACTTGTGATACATGCAACATTTGATAGCCAATTAGAACATCTTTTCTCGCAGAATTCCGACATCCACCTCTGAGAGGTGAAACAAAGGGTTCATTCCTTTGGGGTGATCCTAGCCTGCGTGGCCGAAAGGGAACGAGAAAAAAAAAACAGCGCGCGCCTCGCCTCGCGCGCTGGTTTTTCCCCAATCTCCCTCCCCCTTCGGACGTCTGCCACGCTGGCTAGGGTGATCCGGATCAGGATCAGTGCTCCGGATCATGGTGCATCAAAGGCGCCGGCGAATCCACTCTGAGCAAGGATTCGCTAGACTGCGAGCAGTCTCTATTTTTGCTCCAAAATCCGTAACGAAAGCGAAAATTTGCGCGCGCGATATTCTCGCGATCGACAAAGCCTCGAGCCGCGAGTTTATTATCGGAGCTTATCTACCTACTGGAGGTCACATTCGTCGATTTTCAGGAGGAATTTCGGCGAGCCGGTTACACGACACAGAAATTTTTCTTTCGGCTGCGGCAATTTTTAGCGACCAATGGAAGGTACTTCACGAGCATTTATACAGGAGACATAAATTTTTTCAGGCAATTTCAAACTGAAGAAGAAAAACTATCCCGCTCTACAATAGCTACGTCAAGTGTTTCGCACTGGGAGGTAATCAGCGAGCATTACAAAAGAACTTCAGAAGAACTAAGGGTGGACCGCTTGACATCTGAGGGGGAGTGGGGGGGGGAGGCTGGTGATTTGGTACAGGCGCGAATTTTTTTCAAACCCTTTCATGCACTGGAAATTTGTAATCGGTCCATGTGTGTGCACGATATTTTTTCTCCTTATTATATGGCCGTGTCTCACGTGGACTGGAAACTAGCGAATTCACGAATTTGATTGGCTAAAATCCATGTTGACCGCGGTCTAGATTTTCCCATCTAGACCGGCATCTAGATCGGTTGCATTTTGGGGTCCGAATGTTACAAACAAAACAGGAACACATTGTCTCCTTTTTACCTTATAGTCGAGGAGCATATGTACTCCCGTGGGCAATTCGTGAAGAAAGCAAGCCACTAAGCTAGTTGCGTTCAGGGGACTTAAAACAACAAGAAAAGTGATGTTGCCATCTTTGCAACCCGCACGGAGGTCTTTTAAGGAGTATTTTGAATAATGACGTCAAATGCCTAGCATGGAAACGAGGCTGTGGATAAAACTGTATCATATCTCTTACAAACAGGGCTCAAATCTCCGCATATTATCAGGATGTGTTAAGTATGTAATAATGTATGACTTAATCTATTGTTTTAAGGTCACGTGATCACCGTGACATGAAAACGAGGCTCCGAGTAGTTAATTTAAAGTTGACAAAGCCCGCAAAATCAAGAAGACCTTTTTCCAAAATCTGTTGCTTGTTTCCAGGGTATAAAACAAAAATATTCTTTAATTAGCAAGATAATTGAGCAATATCATCCATTTTTCTCGTTTTTATGATAACTTTTCTTGCATTAGAGCTTTATAGAAACCACAGCGAACCCATCCCTAAGAAGAACGTTTTTGGTTGCTGCGAAAAAAAGTAACTACATGTAATTCAAAGAACCTGCTCTATTTTTCTGATTGAAGTTTACCTGATGTGAATACTAACCCTTGATACAGGGTATAATAGACTCCTGTTTCAAAATTGTACAACAACTGTAAATTTCGAGCTACAGCTAGTAGTGGAGATAAGACGTTACTTCTGGTATTAACATTGGAAGCGGAATCTAACTTCACTAGTAATCTTCACTGTCAAAATCATTATCTGAATCAGATATGTATTCGTACTCGGCTTCATCATCATGATCGTCATCGTTGTCATCATCGACGTCTTCAGGCATATTCTCGCAAGCTTCGCCCGTATCAGAACAGCCACAGAGATCTGTGCAGTTCATTTCAGCCTTCCTGCACTGGCAGCGCTTGGTGGTACACCTTTCCTTTACACATCTGCACTTCACGAGATGAATGATGGCCTCTGGTGCTGGGGGTAGTGTCGTCATGACGGGAATCCATGCCTTGTCCTCTTCTTTCCATTCCCAGCCGAAGTCCTTCGGTGATGGCAAGGCTGGATTGGGGATCCTGTCACTATTCCACACTAGTAACTGATAGTGGGCGCGAAGAATGGACTGATACAATGCATCTAATGTCGGTGGAAGTCGTTCTGATTTTGCTTGCTTCTTTGTCACCATCTCAACGCCTTGACTGTGGAGATGTTTGTCTTTGGAAGAAAGAACTGGCAGACAAGCTTTTCTACAGCTTTCTGGGATTGGCTGCTTGGCAGATCACTTGTCCCGAGTGTTGATAATGCGCAGATTACATCTTCACTGGCTTCATTGAAAACACTCCAGCACGTAGGTTTACCCTTGTTGGAGAATGAGCCAGTATTGTCCGCACCTGTCAAGGCATGGAAAGCCGGTAGTGCTGCCGTCTTTGAAGGGCCAAGAGCACGAACTATTGGCTGCAGCTTGATCTCGCGGTGGTTCTGACCTTTGCCAGTCACAAACACTGTATTCTGACAGAGATCGGGATATCGCCTCAAGGAGAGAATAAAAATATCTGTGTCTGGGGAATGTATCCTGATTTCTGTCGCTCCATTTTCTGTAGCATCTAGGGCATGCAGGAGGATCTTCGTGTCAGCTTCTTCGTGGTCACTCTTCAGATACGACATATCTTTCTTGTTTCCCTTGCATTCACAACCGTATGCTACCACCACCCGGGTTCCATTTTGCTCTGCATGCTCGAGGGTCTTCTGCGCGAAGTATTCCGCCAGCTCATTCTTTGTATTAGCATGGGAAAGCAGCTTCTTCATCGTGATCTTGGCGATATGCGTGGAAGACGTTATGCGGTAAAAAACTGAATGCTGGTTCCCCTGTCTCTTCCTGCGTGTAGCTTCCTTCAGGGATGACGGAAGATCGTATCGATCAAAGATGAGGCGGATCTCGTCACTGTCTCCATACTTCTCAAAGATGCGACATGTAAAGTGATCTGCTAGGTGCGAGCAGCTTTTAATCCACTCAGGCTTGTCAAGGGATTGTACTTCAGCCATTGCATCGATGACAGAGACTCTCATTCTTTCCCCCTGATGAGCAGCATCTTGACCTGCAGTTCTGCACTCATCTGCATTGGCTGGCAGCTTCTCTAGTATGGGCATCAATGCACTTTTGGCTGGACAGTGCAGCATTTCTCCGTCTGTAGCAAACATAGATCTTGGAACCACTGTAAATTCGAATGTTCCAACAGCTTCCTGGATGTCAATCTCGGGTCTGCTTTTGCATATGACCATCATGCGCGCAAACAGGTTTTGGTTTTGGTTTCTTCTTCTTCTTGTAACTCCACTATTTGGCCGGCACTGGAAACTGTGATCTTCTTCCCCATGGTTTTCCATGTCTGGAGCTTTCTTTTCTTCATCGGTGACCAAAGATTGATTTTTCCTGACTTGATTCGATCCTTAACAAATGACTGGAACAGTTCCTGGCCAATCTTTTTCTGCTCCAAGAGATCTTCCTTTACTTTGTTCGGCATTACCACCTTTGTCACAAGGTTGAAGAGATCGTTGCTCTGTTCAATGAAGGGATTTGTAAAATTCTCCACTGTTGTTACCAGCTTTTCAATATTTTTCTCTTCACGGGAAATCACAGAAGCTGACAAGGTGTGATGATGGACCCTAGTTCAACTCCTCGGTCATGCTTGTATATAGCCAACTGGTCCGCCTCCCGCCAGTTGGGATTTTTAAGCTTGTTATGTTCATTTGAAATATTTGTTTCCCTCAGTTTGAGTGGCATGTCTGAGAATTAGCTTGGTGTAGCTAAGTGCATGACCACTATAATCATTCATTTGACATTTTTTTTTGACATATATTTTCAAGAACCGGAGGTGATGCTTCTCTGAGATGGACTACCTGTGATTTTTTTCTAAGCTCTAATGCGAGAACTTTTATTATAAAACTGAGAACAATGCACGATATCCCTCAAATATCTTGTTAAATAAGAATGTTATTGCCTCTTTTACCCTTGCAAAAACGTGATGCATTTTATTTTATTTTATTATTTTATTTCTTGATTTTGCGGGCTTTGTCAACTTTGCGGGCTTTTGCGTTCTTCTTAGGGATGGGTTCCCTGTGGTTTCTATAAAGCTCTAATGCAAGAAAAGTTATCATATGCGGAGATTTGAGCCCTGTTACCCTGGAAACAAGCAACAGATTTTGGAAAAAGGTCTTCTTGATTTTGCGGGCTTTGTCAACTTTGCGGGCTTTTGCGTTCTTCTTAGGGATGGGTTCCCTGTGGTTTCTATAAAGCTCTAATGCAAGAAAAGTTATCATAAAAACGAGAAAAATGGATGATATTGCTCAATTATCTTGCTAATTAAAGAATATTTTTGTTTTATACCCTGGAAACAAGCAACAGATTTTGGAAAAAGGTCTTCTTGATTTTGCGGGCTTTGTCAACTTTAACTTAACTACTCGGAGCCTCGTTTTCATGTCACGGTGATCACGTGACCTGAAAACAATAGATTAAGTCATACATTATTACATACTTAACACATCCTGATAATATGCGGAGATTTGAGCCCTGTTTGTAAGAGATATGATACAGTTTTATCCACAGCCTCGTTTCCATGCTAGGCATTTGACGTCATTATTCAAAATACTCCTTAAAAGACCTCCGTGCGGGTTGCAAAGATGGCAACATCACTTTTCTTGTTGTTTTAAGTCCCCTGAACGCAACTAGCTTAGTGGCTTGCTTTCTTCACGAATTGCCCACGGGAGTACATATGCTCCTCGACTATAAGGTAAAAAGGAGACAATGTGTTCCTGTTTTGTTTGTAACATTCGGACCCCAAAATGCAACCGATCTAGATGCCGGTCTAGATGGGAAAATCTAGACCGCGGTCAACATGGATTTTAGCCAATCAAATTCGTGAATTCGCTAGTTTCCAGTCCACGTGAGACACGGCCATATAATAAGGAGAAAAAATATCGTGCACACACATGGACCGATTACAAATTTCCAGTGCATGAAAGGGTTTGAAAAAAATTCGCGCCTGTACCAAATCACCAGCCTCCCCCCCCCACTCCCCCTCAGATGTCAAGCGGTCCACCCTTAGTTCTTCTGAAGTTCTTTTGTAATGCTCGCTGATTACCTCCCGTCATAAACAATTGTCATATGGCAATCACGTGCATCACTGGTTCCATCAAGGTCAACTAGATGAATATTTGAGTTCGGCAAAAGAATGAACTTTGGAGTTGTTTTCTAAGCGGGTTTTATCACTGAGCTGATGATTCTGCTAAACTTTTCGGTCAATGCCGTTCAAATCGAGCTGGAACTTCGTAGAAACACACAAATAAAGACCAGGTAACATTTGTGCCGTGAGAAGTTTACCCGTGCGTTTGAGTCTATTTACATATTTGTAGTTTAACCTCTTTCATGCACGAAAAAGTAAGCTTGAGCGTATCAGTGCAGTTTGTTACAACTGTAATGCTTTATTCACGTCTGATATCTCTACGCGGGTAATTTTGCATGATAAGTATCTCGCTCGCTGAAGCAAGCTAAGTTTAAAACATGTTGAACTGACCTACATGAACGTAAAATAATCATGAGATGAAAAGTTTGCACAATGGCAAAAGATTCTGTCCGGTTCTCTGACATCAGTAATCTAGCAGAAACCTAATATGTTTCCGTCGCTCCTATGATCATTGATTTCACTTCAAGTTGTGTCACGCAAGAAGCCAAGACTTTTAACCTTCAAGGCTACCATTTTTTCGAAGTTTGTAGTGACATGTTTATCTTTTTAACAACAAAGAACTTTTTACGATCTACTTTACATTTTTATCGACCATGCTTGAGGGAGAGTAAGACATTTTAAGAGTAGAGAGTTAATGAGTGAGATATTTTGAAGCCGTATACGCGAAGAACATTTTTTACGAAAAGAATGTTTACCTTTTAATTCATGATCTCTTCCATGATTTTGAAATCAAGCTTGACGACACAAAATTTAATCTGGAGCTAAGAAAACTCGAACGCACTTATTGATCTATGATTACTACTAGTTATAAATATATATATAAAAATAAGGCGAGCGTGGCCTAGTGGTCAGGGCGCTGGACTTGTAATCAGGTGGTCCCGGGTTCGAGTCCTCCTCCCTGCCACTAAAAATGGATTTGTCTTCGGTGGCTCCGAATTCAACTCCTCCACGCTTTGTAAATAGCCAACTGGTCTGCCTCCTGCCAGTTGGGATTTTTAAGAACTTTCTGTTTCATTTACAATATTTGTTTACGTATTTACAGTGTCCCCAATTAGCACAGTGGTGCTAGATACATTGACACTTAAATAAAGTCTTTATTTATTTATTATTTATTTACAAAGCAGGATTAACGAAATTTCGAGCAATCGAGTACATTTTAATGAGAATCCGAGCATGCGAACACAAGCAAGCGAGCACCCATGTAAGTTTTGCGAGCAATTCGAGCAAAGGTCAAATTTTGCGAGCACTTTGAAATTGAATGGGACCATTCGGTACCCCTATTTGTATCAATGATTATAGGATGATATTGCTGTATATAAGATTTGGTCCCGACTCATTTTATTTTATTAACATTTTAAATGTATTATTACCTACTACAGCTTTCGTTATGTCTGCTGCTAAACGATGGGATGGTGTATGAATGACACATGCATAAGTCATCAAAAAACTCACAAACAAGTGTTCAGCCACCGAAAGGGCTACGAAGAACAAGCTGAGCAGTTACAAACAAGGCACACCTGCAGCTAAATGACAGTGACAAATCTAAGCCTACAAATTCAATCAAATGCATTTAACAACGTAGAAGACAATATGGCATTTCTTCTTCTTTTTTATGCATGCCGAAAGTACTGTTCACAAGATTTCGCTAAAAGAGGAATAGTAAGCTGTTCAAAAACAGTTGTCAGGGACAGCTGTCAAGATCGTCTTGTTGACACCTTTTTATACTTGAATAAAACGTTACCTGTAGGTCGCCTTTCAGCTTTGTTGCCTGTTTTTTTTTTTTTCACTTGTATTTTTAGCATTATGACGTCTAATAATGTTTGCTTTAACCTGACCAAATGAAAACGTTGACCTGCAGACATTCTGCAGACCTAAAACAAGCCAGCTAAAGGTCTGTTGTTCACCTTTCCTTTTGCAGCTTGTCTGTATAACGGTGTATTCATAGGACAGTTCCTTAATTTGTTTTCAGCTTTCCGTGACTAAATAAAATCGAACTGCAGACCCAAAACAGACCTTCAGACATTTCAGTACGGCTACACAACGCTAGCAAACGTTTTTCATAACATGTAGAACAAAGCGTTACTTCCGGTAGACGGAAGTGGGGGTTGCGTCTCTTTTTACAAAGGACTACCTTGACCACGGACAAGGGTGTCGAGAAGCGTGACATTGCGTGACAAGTGAAAGACAATCTCTTGGAACGTTGGACCTTTGATTGCTGAAATAAGATCGTGTTTGGGTTGTGTTTTCAAGTGAGAGATAGAGAATCGGAAAAATCTGTAACCAGGAGAACAGCAGTAAAACAACTGAGAATCTTAAAACCTGTGACTTATTTGTCAGATACCCGTTCCCGACAAGGGGTATTTTTTTCGAAGAAAAATATTCTCTTTAATTTCAGAAAAACACGAAATGCACGCGAGCTCAATACCATCTCAAAGTCTGCTAAGTGTTATCAGCTAAATGGAATGTGTCAGCGGCAGATTTTTTCGTTACGTTTTGTCGCGGCATAATATCCGAGGACTCGGTTTTATTGTGTAGTTTACGAAAGCATGCAATCGGCTTTTTAAAAAGCGACTCCTGACAGAAATTTGAAGCTTTTTGTGTGAAGATGGAATTGCTTGAAAATTTCTCTAGGCCTAGTTACATGTGAAGCTGTTTGCAGGCGACGTTGGTTAGAGATGTAAGATATTTTTGTAAACACTGTTTTCTTGGATTGAATTTTCCTTTCTTTTGGGCCACTTTAAAGAGATGAAACTCATACGGACGTTGTTCAATTGACTCTTAATTAGACCAAAAAAGTTGTGTGCACGATTTTTTAAGTTCTTTGCATTTTTCCTTTTATCTATTTTTGGAAGTTTTAACATCTTTGAGCTTTTTTGGGGAGCAGTTCGTTCTGGAGGTATGTGTAATCATCTGAAATAGCGTCTTTCCGGGATGATAAGAAACTTAGAAAAGTTGGTTTCACCCTGTTTTTTCTTCACAAATTGCTGGTTTTAACATTATTACCTTGCTTGGTCATGAGAATATTGAACATCTCGACAACGTACATTTGAAACGTTATTTGGTGCATGTGTGGTATCAGAATAAATATTTTGGAGTGTGTATAAGAACATTTACGTAC
Source organism: Blastomussa wellsi (assembly GCA_947652115.1). NCBI lineage: Eukaryota > Metazoa > Cnidaria > Anthozoa > Scleractinia > Plerogyridae > Blastomussa > Blastomussa wellsi. Next base: position 10,579,333 of record OX393567.1, read on the forward strand.
AGTGCCTTGTACCATCCATTAAGCTTGATTATTCAATTCATTGAAACTTTGAATAAAACAATTACTGTTGCTTTTACAAGAGAGTTACCTTCGAGTACTCAACATGGTGCAAGGGAGCTACCTTTTGAGTACTCCACAAGAACTGAATGAATTATAGCTCTAAACTTGATGTTTTTGAATAGTTTATACAGTGGATTACAATTCTATTATATCGTCCATATTTCTTTCCTGCCTATATTTTTAGCCACTTGAAATATGAATGTAGGAATTGTTAGTGTTAAAACAAAGTCTTATAATTTATCTGGCAGAATAACATTATTAAGTGGAGATGTTGAGTTAAATCCTGGTCCATCAAATAAAAATTGCAATCTAACACCTTTTACGTCATCCATAAATTAGAATTCTTTGTTAGAAACCACATTGTCTCAATTGGGTAGAACTGCACTTGATGTTGGAGGAGGTGGTGATGCTTTTTTAGGGCTGTATCACATCAGTTATATGGCGATCCTAATAATCATTTTTATGTGCGTAGTGTTGGCATTCAGTATTTAGTGCACCACCCTGAGCATTTTGTAGAGAGTAACACTGACCATTCTTGGCGAGATTACTTACAAAGAATGTCATGTCAAGGAACATAGGCTGATGCTATTATAATTCAAGCTGTTGTAAATTGTTTGAATTTGTCAATTCATATTGCTGAATCAAATCCAACTTTTTGTCCTTTTACTGTTGTTGCACCATTGAACATTGCAAATGCTGTACATATTTACATTGGACATTTAGATGAAATTCATTATGTTTCTACGATAGAAGATAGAACTTTGGAATTAACAGGGAACGGAAATTGCCCACAAAACGAGAATAAAAACATGTGTAATGATGACAAGGAAAACGTAAAATTTACAAAAAAAAACTACATGAGGGAATATATGAAACAGAAGAGCTGATGAAAATAAAAAGCAGACTGTGAAAAAGAGAGAATTGACTATTGACCGCGTAAGAGAAATTCAGCGAAAATCTTTCAGAAATCGAAAACAAAATAACGCAGAGCACACAAAAAAAGGTTAACAAAGAAGTTGTTAGAAAACGAAAAGCAAAGAACCCAGACTATATAAGGGAAATAAACAAACAGTGTTTCTCTAGAAGAAAAGCAGAGAACCCAGAGTACATAAGGGAAATTAATAAACAGTGTACAGAGAGACGAAAAGCCAAGAACCCAGAGTACATAAGGGAAATTAATAAACAGTGTACACAGAGACGAAAAGCCAACCCAGAGTACATGAGGGAAATTAATAAACGCTGTGTTAAGAAAAGAAAAGCAGCAAACTCAGAGTACATATGGGAAATTTAAAAAAGGAGCGTTAGAAAACGAAAAGCAGAGAACCCAAAGTGTGTAAGGGAAATTAACAAACAGGCTTTTAGAAAACGAAAAAAAAAAACCATCAACACATTAAAGAAATAAATAGAAATTGTAAAAAAAGGGCCAAAACTGCTATTAAAACACAATTTAATGAAGTGCCAAGTGTATCACAACTTACCTGCTGTAGTCATCAAGGTATTACCACCGAAAAACAATTGTGATGCAATTGCTATGATAAATATGTTCCACAAAAACATTGCATGTGGCCCAGAATATATATGCACTTGTTGTGACCAAATGTGGTATAAGTGTTCTGTAGTGAAATGTGATGCAAACAAATATAAGGCATGTCCACCAAAACTTATTGAATCCTGTGTTACTGGTGTTAAAAGTGTTGATAACACAGAATGGATTTGCATAACTAGTTTCCATGGCAACAGAAGAGATCAAATGCGGCCTTGAAAATCTGGTTTATTCCATTTTGCGGAAGATCCACTCATTAGATTTTGGCTTCAAATTGCCCATATTAATGGACTGTGTTATCTCTATGATAGGAACCTTATGCGATTCTGACATACAGCTTTTTATTTATTTGCAAAAATTGTGTTCTATTTAATTCTAAGCGTATCGCTGATTTCCTCTGTCAGATTTTCATTTTTATAGTTTAGGTGTGTGTCATAACACTGTATGAAAGCATGCCAAAGATCGTCAATTTCTAATCACTCGACTTGGAGAAAATTCAATTTGTTTACGTAACGACCCGCTCCTTGCATTTTACGAGCTGGTGAGGCTTTTTTAAGACATATTTGCTGCCAAGTTGGTCATCATGTTTGCTTTTATGATTAAAAGCCATGACAAGTTAGGTAATACCGCTGACCACTCAGAGAAACTATGTTCAGCCACCTTAGAAATCCTTTTTAACCAGTTCATCTTTGCATTCCACCATACCATGAAGTGGCTCTAAGAGCCTTTGATTGTCTAAAAATACTAGATAGAAAATTAAATTAAAAAAGCTTGACAAGAATAAAAAGAAAAGATTCGACCAAACTTTTGCAAATTTAAGTTCAGCTCACCGCCGTTCGCAAACAAAATGTCAGCGAGAACGAAGCAGTGTCGTTAAGCAAATTTAATTTTCCGTTTGGCCATAAAATAAACATCTCATTAACCGAGCTTAGTCGGTCTGTATGGGAGAATCTTGACCTCGGTCGTAAGTACAGACCTCACTGCGTTCGGTCTGTACTCACGACCTCGGTCAAGATTCTCCCATACAGACCTCCCGCTCGGTTAATAAGAGCTAAATATAAAAGTAATTTTTCTGCTCACTGAACGTTCGGGATTTTTTTTGACACTGCTCGTGTGCATATTTTTGTTTTTCACTGCAAAAAAAAAAAAAACAATGAAAAGTGCCGGATCACTTGTAGACCTGGATCAGTAAATTATTCACAAAGCAAACCATGAACGGCAGACTGATCTTGACGGCGAAAGCTAACCCGATATTTCGGTTTGCAAGACAAACCTTTCTCAGGGGCTAAGCGAACAAAACAGTGTGACAAAAAACACCCAGCCCCATACCCCCCTCAGAAATCAAATGGTCCGCCCCTAAGATGTTCTCTTTCAGTCAATTTCAATCTTACAAGAAACACTGCAGTTGCAATCTTTTTCACTGTTCCTCAGTTTTGGGAATCAGCGGATCTATCAACATGTGGTTACGTTAAATGTTGCGCATCCACCTGCAGAAATTCTTCTTGTTTACAACTGGTGTATGTCGGTCACCTCGCGTGAGTGAGGGCAGTGCACAATTTTACACACAACTCGTCACAATCGTGTGTCCGTATTTAGTGACTGTCGGCATCAGATCCCTTGATAAAGTCCACTAAACCAAAAAAAGAGCTCATCTTATCAAAACGCTGTACTAGCATTACACACTACACTGCTACACTCGACTACACATGCAAAGTAATTTCACTTCACAATTTCATCTCATGGTATCGATCTGTTGATACTACGAACACATGGTAACTGTTTGCTCATGCATTCTCAGCAATTGCGTATTAGATTACAGGTTTTACTCAACTCAATGTGATCACGAGACTATTCAAATATTATAGCGAGGAGTTACCCGCTGTATACATGACGGGATGGGGGGGGGGGGGGGGTGTCCGACGTATTTTTTTGGGTTACAAATTTACACGCCCTGTCACGTATTTTTACACGCATAATGCGAGTACCCCTCCCCCCTTGGGCAGACAGCCCACACCTTGTAAGATCTGAATTGGCAATTACGTTATGATTTTAGCCCTTCAGGCCACAGCCACAGGAAAGAGGAATACTCAACATTAATTAATTACAGAAACCGCCCTAAACAGTAATGTTGGTGATGGAAAGAATGAACAAATGAATCTTACATTAGCCTGACGGAAGGAATCTTACACAGGAATGTATCGAGAGACCACATTACCTCGTGACACGTGACTTTAGTCACGTGGACATGAGGCAAAAACGCGAGGGAGGGTTTTTCCTCACGAGGGTGAGAACGGTTACAAGTTCCTTATCATTTAACAGATCTCCCGTTTCCAGGCCCTAGTTAATTAAAGGGGCGAGCGGAAAGGAACGTCTTATAGGTAAATGGAAAGCACAATCTCCTCCGTTTGGTCGCTAAATTCGGAAAATGGCTTACCATTATGGAACAGTCTTACCAACCGGATTATTCCTACAAATGGTAAGCACCCTTAAAACAAATAGAATGCAAATTATTGCACCCCAGCGTGCCGTTGGTTGAGGCCGAGCAGTCTGTTCGTTTAGTTTACCTGCACCATTGTCCTGTCGAAGTGCCTGATTCGGTTGTGGATGCTGTTTTCTCCGATTTTGGTACTGTCCTTAATGTCTCTTCTGTCGGTTATGATGGCTCGGATATTCTTACCGGCACCCATGTTATTAAGATCTCTCTTCAACAGTCGATTCTGTCAAAGTTGCTTGTTCTTCGTTTTTCTTGTCGTGTATGGTATCGTGACCAGCCTGTCGTTTGTCATATCTGTGATGTCTCTGGCCATCTTGCTGCAAATTGTCCATTGCGTGGCTTGCGTCGCAAGTGTCGTCAGCCTGGCCATTTTGCCTGGAATTGTACCGCTCTCACTGTTCCTGTCGCTGATGTCCCTGACGCTGCTCCCGCTGTTGTCCCTGCCGCTGATGTTATGGACACTTCTGTCCCTCCTGATGATCGTCCTGCCCGCCGCGCTACTAAGCGCTCCAGCTCTGTATGTACCGGGAAGTCTTCTATTCTGCTGAGAAATGCCGTAGTGTTCTTCTTGTTTGTTCCGTTTTCCCCCCTGGCCGTCTTCCTTTGCCTGCCGATGTCCTTCTTGAGCCGGATGTTCTTCCAGCTTCGTTCCAGTTGTTTCCTGCTGCTCCGTCTCCCGCTCTGCCTATGGACGTCTCTCCTCTGTTCCATGCCGACTATCCTCGCTGGATTGCCAAGGTTCCTGCTAACAAAATCTGGCCAAAATTTTCCAAATTTCAATCTTTTGCTAAACATTTAGAAGAAGCCATTAAGTTCAATTTGTCGAAACAAAAATTGAAAAATATTAAAAGGAAGACAAGGAACAACAGAAAGAGCTTTTCGAGGGAATTCGTAACGAATAGCGAAAGGTGTCATAATCCCATGGTTTCCAATCTCGAATTACTATTTAGTTACATACTTTGTATATCACGCTTTCGTGTCGTAAAGCGAGGAAACTTACCAGCTCCATGAAATGCTCAACAAGCAGGGGCGGATCTAGGGGGAGGGTGCAGGGGGTGCGCACCCCTCCCTGAGATTACCTCTGACTTTCTAATATAACTGGTATTCTGCTTACATCACCCAACAACTACGCATTCCTCAGGGGTGCACCCCCTCCTGAGAAAACTCCTAGATCCGCCCCTGACAAGAAAAGTCTCCTTTGATAAAATCGAAGAAAAAGCCCGGACCAAAGAAAGTGAAGGTGGAAGAATTTGACGAAGTAAAAACATCTGGCCTTGCAGCCAGCGACAAAGGTTCTTGGTTCTTGCCTCGACGCGAGGTTTCTCACAAAGAAATCGCTGTCAATAAGGATTTTCTGTTAATTAAACAGCAAAACTAACACAGCAGAGCAGAAACTTGCAAACTTAGGTAGCGTAAGTGAAAGCTACAACGTCAGCGCATTCAATGGCTGACGTAATTCCTTTTTTAGTGTATTTAATATTCCCTTCGAATCCAACACTTTGATAAAACCAAAAGAAAATATATTTTATACACAATAAAGAAAACAATAACCGTAACATTTTCCGTACATTAATGTTTCAACAGCTATTGGCGAATAAACATCACAATAAACAGATAGCAAATTAGTCTTAAATGAGAACTTAAACTTCAAAATAAGTAACAGCTAACAAGAAACGGCTAGGTCGATCCGCCAAATAAAAGAAAATAACACGGAGACGTTTGGGATTGTTTCTCCAAGATAAACGAATTCCATGAATGACGTGGTGCTCTTCATTTATCAACGTTACATGTCCAAACACGTTCCGACCTGGCCGGCTACACGGCTTGCTGACGTAGCACCTTTTTTAGTTTATTTAATATTCCCTTCGAATCCAATGCCTAGATAAAACCAATATATACAAAATAAAGAAAACAATATCCGTAACATTTTCAGTGCATTAATGTTTCAATGGCCGAGTGGAGGTTTGGGTCTGGTCACCGACAAAAAAAAAAACAAGAAGCTCGTAGAGCTTATAACCGCGCTAACTGACTTTGTGTTTAAAAAAATTAAACCTGCGTTTAGCTCGCAAAAACACTCGGCAAGCTATTATCGCGTATATACATTAATTTGGAGCTGCACGTCGATCGGACAATGCTTGACTGCAAGTTTGAGCGGGTAGACACCTATTATCTTATCGTTTAGGAAAGTTACGATCTCAACAAATTCCTTGAGTGCCGATGTGCATTCTCGTGGCTCTGGGGACGATAAAGGATTTTAAAACGGCTGATGTGATTGGACTCCCTTTGTTTGATTCCAGCGAATCAAATCGTGTGTCCGCAGAGCCACTTGTTCCTCGTGCACAGGTCCAACCGGCTAAGAGGGACAAGCGGCTCTGGGGACGAGAATGTGCCGACGTGATGGTAGTTATAAAAGACTCTCTGTCGACCTGGAATGCTTTGTGCGCCTCGCCCGAGGTTTCGTAGCCCACGAACACCTCCAATTTGTTGACTTGCAGATCATTTCCCTTTTCATTCCTTTATAATCCGAGGCATCCATCTGAATTGCTTGACAGTTATTGCTTTAATGGCGAGATTTATTATCGTTCTTAACATTGAGGGGATTACTTGGTCGCAAATTGTTCGTTTGGTACATTCGAGAAGCTAAACAACTGCTGGGACGCTATCTCTTTTTGGCCATGGCGACTGCGAAGAACCCCGCGGAAGGCTGAGAGGCTCTATATGAGAAGTATTTGAGAAATCTGTCCAGGATCTGTGGAGAAACAAGGAAGATGCACTTGGATGCAAGAAAAGGAAAAAGAATGTCCCCGTTTGCTGCAGTAGTGACATTGACTAATTGCTCGTCTACAGAACAGCTGAGAACAGGCTATTGCATGGACTTGCATTGCTTTTACATTGTTCCAGGCTCTCGAAGCTTGGCGAGTGAACTCCGTAAAGCCAGAGATAATGAGCCATTTGACTTTTGAATCGAGGTCGCCGTTTGAACTTTGAAATGCCTGCTTTGGAATTGATATCATGCTGCAATTCTTATCACGCCAGGAAATCGCGAACTCTTTTATGAGCGAAAAGCAAATGAGTCCTCGGAAAAGTGTAGTTTAAAAACTTCATGGACATACCTGTCCCTCCTCGGCTCGCAACTGTCGTCGGCAGGGGTTCGAACCACGCAATTGTTCAAGTTTTCCAGCGAATAGAAATTTTTGCGAATACTCTGCCGGCTTTCAATGAATGTGAAATGTATTTTTCAACGCTTGCATGCTTTGCAGCGAGTGCTAAATATTCTTGCCGTGACGCTTAAGACCATTACATTATTCGTGGAATGTGCCTACCTTGCAAAACATCCAAAATGCGCCAACTCGGCGAACCCGTCAGCCGGACTTCGAGTCACGCCTCAGTTCTTCTTCGACAGCTTCATAAACCTCCCTTAAGTGACTCGGGCTTCTTCTTCTTCCAAGTCTTTTAGCTTTCAAGATTCTTTTCAAATGCCTAAGGCTTAAGTTGATGCCATGAAATAATACAAGAAACAACAAAATCTCTGTGTACTCCAAGCCAAGATGGAAATAGTCTTCAATGATAGCATTACGACCTACAGGGTAATCTTGTAGCGTGGGAATATAATTTGGAAGCCGAATGCCTGCACAAGTATACGTGTTCAAAGCAAGAATAAGAAGGACAACAAACACGGCGGCCATGTTGGTTATCATCCGAAAAAAGCACACGAATGCATGCATCTGAAAGTGGAGAAAAAAGTCGACCAAAAAAAAGTCGGCAAAAAAAAGAGTCGGCAAAAATCTTGATTAGAACAAAAAAAGAGACAGTGAAAGAAACATGCCAAGCCAGTAAAAAACGTCATGCTTGGCCTGAACTAAAACGGGTAAACGCGCCACCAACCTCGTTCCCAGGGTCCTCTCCTTTCCGTACCCTGGAGCGTGAGAGAGAGACCCTGATTTGGAGGGACCTATAATTATAAGAATTTTGTCGCGCTGGTTTTGTCAAAATCAAAGTGAGACTGTCGCACGTTCAACACACAAACTATAGTCTCGATATAAAGACCGCCATTGCGTGCGATCTTACACAGCGACCCTTCATCTTGCCATTTCGAACAGAAACCTAGGTTACCAGCCGCTGTTCGGAAATCGGAGCCCGCACTCCTCCCCGAACGATCCTAACAGAAACCTTCCCAAGTTCCATGCGCGCGTGACATTGTGGCGCCTGGGCACGAGGCAGGCGCTTTATATTGTGCCACGTTTCAGAAAGACTCGGCTATCCTCACTGGAGTTGTTTTCTTCGTGTTGTAGAGTGGTTTGATCTTCGTGGGAAAGCTCAAGAACAATCGATACGTTTGTTTTCTAGGAGCAGATTGTAAGAAATGTGGCAGAAGTGCACGCTCATTTGTTGCTTTGTGATCGCGTTTGCCGTTCTTTGCGTCGCCCCTCCAGTTCGTAAAGACAAAAAGAAGGCAGACAGCGAATCGCAGGGGAAAGGCGATCCGGAATATGCCAGATATCTGAAACAAGTTATTGAAGTTTTAGAAAATGACGATGACTTTGTCAAAAGATTACTGAACGCTTCTGAAGAAGAACTAAGAAGTGGTCAGGTTGCGGATGATTTGGACCTTGTGAAACATGATGTGAGGACCAAGTTAGATGAACTGAAACGACAGGAAGTGGAAAGACAGCGAATGATACGCCGGCAAATGAACGATCACTTGAATGGTTTAAAGGAAAGGGAGTATTGGAATCCTCTGTTTGATGATGAAAATCCCAATTTCTTTGGGGCTGAGGATTTTAAAAAGCTGCTTTGGAAGGTGAGGTTTTAATAATATAATAAGCTTATTCTCTGTTTTTTACAAGAAGGGAAAGCTGTACCAATAAATGCTGATAATTTGTTCAAATAACATTTTATCGGGAAAACACGACTTTGTTTTACCGTTTGCTGGGTAAATATGAAACATTTCAGTGATGTCACTGAAAGCAGGATTTGTGACGACTAATCAGTGTTCGGTATTCAAGGATGGGAGATTTTCGTTGCTCACATTGAGGCAAATACCCGAAAACAGCATGTATTGAATGGCTATTAAAATCCCTTCCGTGAGGGAGTTATGGATATTACATGGAAACTCTCCGAGGTTAACTTGATTTTTTATTGATGTGCTTGTAGTGTTTAACTGTAAATACAAACATTGACGTTATAAAATTTTTTCCTTTTGCCAACTGTTAAACAAAGGAACTGGGTCTTTGTTGATCACTGCCGTACTGGCAGGCACATAAATTTATATATAACAATGGATGAGAGAAAGAATATCACATAAATCCAAAAGCCATTATACAGTGGAATCCCATCTTATACATCCATTTTTAAGTCGTGAATGATAATGAGAAACGTATCGCTGTCTGCTGGAAATGGGAGTGAGAATTTGGTGTAAACTCCCAAGGGGCTCTCTTTGTAACCTGGTAATTTTTTGTTAAGTTTATATTAAATTTGCAAAACACAGGTGTAGAATTCCTTCCATTAAAGACAGTATAAAACGAACACAGTAAATGCTTTCTACACCATCCTTTACTTGAAATCTTAATAAAAATGCTCCTTTGTATTTTTCTGAAGCAATGGCATCAAATCTTAAACACCTTAATCAAGACTGAAAGCGGCTAAATATTAAATACAACTTCTAAACACAAAGACGGAAAGTCTTGGTCAGATATTATAGCACGACTTTGGTAAAGCCCGCGTTCTGATTGGTCAATTTAGTGTGTACTATAGACCCTTTTCATAAATGGTTGCCAATTATAAATTCTTTTGTAAGCATTAAAATTAGCCTGACTAACCTCGTTTTTGAGTTGATAATTCAAAAGAAATTTTACTCCCAAACGAGTTTAGTGAGGCTAATTTGACTGCATACGAAAGAATTTTAAATTGGCAGCCATTTATGAAAAGGGTCTATTGGCCCATGGGTGTACGCTGCTGATGAAGTTTAGCGCGGGCTGATGTGAAGCGACATGGTGTAAGCAGTCAAGGCAGAGAAAAGAAAGTGTAAATTTACGAGTTGACTCTTCTTTTCTTCTTTTCGCGGTTGGCGAATATGAAAAGCTTCACATTTAGAATACATCCCTCCATAATACTTAAAGAATTTTTCGGTGGGTGGCGTCTGAAAGCTTTTCAAAAGTGTGATTTCATTTTATGTTTTTGTTAGGAACTGTGAGTCAGTGCATGCATTTGTTCAAAATTCAGTAAGCGCGTGCAGTTGAAACTCGGAGGAATTGCCGTAAAATGCTAGAGTCACACTTGGCTATCGCCTTGTGTGACTCTTACGCTTTTTTCATGCTTAGCAACCTCCCGCGTGCACCCATAACTCAATAGTGTACACCATGGCGTTAACCATTTGTTAAGCGCGTGACTGTGTAAATGTGTCAAATCTGTTCACTCCAAAAAAGCTAAATTTCCGAATAATAGATTGAAATATGAAAGAAACTTCAAATAAACATTGCTTCAAATTAATTTCACTCATGAAGAAGTCAAGAAATGTACGGAAGTCATAAAAAATCGACAATTTATAAGCTGTGCAATTCTGCATGCGTAATTAGTTTGTTGACATTTCACTCGGCTATTCACGCTAAAAGTGGAAGGTTCTTATTTTAGCGGACGGCTTTTGCAGTCAATTCATAACTCGATCGATCCTTTTAAAACTTCCATCCAAATTCAAAGCAATATTGTAGCTTACCATTCTGTTTTCAAAAGCCTTGAGAAGTCTCATTAACTTTGTGTGCAGGTCTGTGATTTGAATTTAAACTGCATTTCTATGCAGCATTACATAATAATCTTCTCGGCCGTGGAAGACAAGATGGTTCCTTCATCAGCAAGGTTTTAGCAACTTAAAAAGTAATTGGTCTCTTCTTTTCATTTTAAGTGCCAAAGAAAGAATTTTCCTTGTTCAAAATGAAAAACATGGCCTTGCAGGGCTTTCAATAAGGGCCGGGAGCCGGCGAAATTCGCCGGCTACTTCGCATGATTTCGCCGCCTACATCTACTCTGATTGAAAATTTGTTTGAGACAAATGACATGAAACATTTTTCTTCAAAACACAATGCTTGGATTGGCCAACATTTATTTATTACTAATATAATAAATTAATTAATTTCAGGGTCAGACATCCGATACGGTCACCAATGCGACAAACATTTTGTCAGTGGCGACTGGCGACAAAAAGTTCAGGTTTTCTTTGTGTTGACGATGCATAATGGCCCTTTTCTCAAACATTGTGTCCCTCCAGAAAATTGTATTGAAAGATATTTGCTTCTTAAGCATTCAAAATAAGAGAAGTCATTTCATCCTTTTGCTTTGCTTCAAAAGTTTCTATCACATCGTAAAATTTGCAAGTTTGAAATCGCCCTATAATGCTTTGCTAACCTTGTAATACGTCATGTACGCCTATATATTGTGTCTCTTGTAATACAATTTGACAACTAAAAACTAGGGTACCCTAGTTTAACGGGTCATGCATTGACAACTTGAGAAAAATGTGAACGTGAATGTGCTTAATAATTGTTATAATTATAAATGTATTTGCCCAGAATGCAAAAATGCATTTAAGAGATCCAAACTTTAAGAATCTCCCAGGAGCACGCTTGTTGAATTGAGACTCAAATAACACTCATCGCCAGAATGTCTGGGCCTCGAAGCGCTTCTTTCTGCAACAAAATTTGCAATCAAGTTTTCTTCAAGCGAGCGAGAAGGCTTTTTGGTTTGTAAGAATCCAGGTTATCACGTAAAACAGTTGCCAGTAGCCTAAACCAAGGAAAAAGGTTTTGTTATTCGCAATGGCTAAATGCCCAGCAGCTGGGCACGGGCAGTCAGAAATTTGCACGCTCTTTCAAACTTCTTGAAAGTATCAGATGCTTCTTTAGAAATGTAGAGTGATTCCAAAAATTATGTTCGTTTTCTAATTGGCGAAATATCCGAACTTGGGCATACTGTAGAATTGCGACGTACTTGACACTTGGAAATTGTGGCTTATGCTGGCTTTTGAAATATTCGACACATTCCTACAAAAAGCCTCGCTGAAATCGGCAGTTAGGGATATTCACAGAATTCTGACAATCATGAAACAATCCTGTTTCGTATATCCTACAAACCTTTTTTCGAAATGCTAATTGATTATCTAAATACAGCAGAACTAAACGATAACTACAGTATATCAAAATGCACAATATTTTTAGCAAAGAAAACTACTGGTTACGACACGTAAACAAAAGATCATCGATTAAAAATGGATTTGCACATTTCAAAGTTGTTTGAAAATTTTGCCAGCCAAATTACGGCGTTTTGTTTGCGTTGCCTTCACATTTCCTTCGCGTTGAGAATGCGTTGAGTGGTTCGCTTATCTTTGAGCAGTACTGTACTCTGACTAGCTTCAATCAATCCTATATCAAACTATCTTTAAAGACCTGTTCAAAGATGTTTGAAGTAAAGTAGAACCAACCGCATCAAGTACAGCCAGAAATACAGCACACAGCAAATATAAATGACACTTACATGATTCAGACATGTTTTATTCACCACCGTTTACAGGAGTGTTCCATCAAAGCAGGCATATTTTTCTCTTCGTCATTGTGTCCATATCAAATATGTGTCCTTCCTTTGCCATCCAACATCATTTCCACAAAATCAGGATACACAAATTGCAATGAAAATTGTGAGCTTCCGTGCCACTATTATACGTGTCAAATCATGACACATGCACTTGTGTTGTGTGCAGCAACAGATGTTCTTGAGAGAAATTTAAGAGACTTCTAGCTGACTTGTAGATGATAAATCAACTAAAGGTTGGTCTTCATTTTTTATAGCACCATGAAGAAATGGACAAACAAGATAAAGAACGAAGAGAAGAGTTTAAAAAGCATGAAATGGAGAAGGAACACAAAAGAAGAGAGCACCTTAAAGAAATGGATGAAAAGGCTCGCAAGGATGAAGAGCTGAAATTTGAGAAATTGAGGCAGAAACATCTTAATGCATCAAAGGATCTTCATCACCCAGTGAGTTATCTTCTCACTACAATGCCCAAATTATCAACCCTGCTTACTGGATATCATTTTTTAGGGACCCTCGACATTGAGTTGTTTCAAATATTGCCTAAATTACAAATAATTTATTATTTGTCAAGGGAGATATAACATTTAAAGTGCCTATAACCCCAACAAATTTTTTTGGTCAACTTAAATCTTTGCATTACATGGAAAAAACACTGCAAAAATTTTTATTATATGTTTGTTTAGATGTACATGTACATGTGTATTACACAATTGTAGTGAGTGCTGACGATTTTATTCTGACTAACTTGCTGAGCAATTACTCAGTTGATTGACCTGTGCGTCTCTTTTACTGAGCTAAGCTCACAGAAATATCATGCAACCTCCCGTTCAAAGACTTACTATTTGCATAAAGAATTCCTCACAACGTAGTGTTAAAAAGTTCAATATAACGGATGAGGTAGGGAAAGATTATCAGCAAATTTCTTGAACATTCTAAACTCGTGAGCCCGCTAGTTGATGTGGCATAGTTTTACAGGTAATGACCTTCGCACGGCTGGCTGACCTTCACATAAACAGCTAAAGTTTAAACCGAATCGCCATTCTTCAAAGTTCTAAAGTCTGGACTCGTGAATAGATTATTTCCAGCAAAATGAGTCATTCGCATTGTACATGTAAACAGATTGAACAAATTTAACGCGCAGTCTGGTTCAAATCAGCAACTGTCACAGGAATCGCTTGATGCATTTAATCAAAGATAATATTTTGAATCGGCAAGAATATAATTACCTTGAATTCTACAAAAATTCTGGAAGCCGTGCTAAGCAAGCGGTTGAAGCCTTGAAGTTTTGAAGATAGATCGAAACTCTAATTTCATCTTTACTTACTCTTGGCTGCAGACTCTCCGATCGATCAAACCTGGCCACGAAATCTTGTTTGTTGAAGTGTTTAGTGTACACTGCTGAGAAATTGATCGGCACTCACAATTTTAAATGCATTTTCGAGCTCAGAACGAAGCCACAACAACTCAACCCAAGGAGAAAGATACGCTTGCGATCAAAAGTGTGTAAGGGATTTTTAAAATTTTGGATATTTTGAAATTTTTTGGCAGCTGCGAATGTACTGAGGCCGGAAAAATTTTCGATGTTGTAACTTTACGGGTTTACAAAAAGATATTAACTAATTGGAATACAGGAAATCCCTGACACACTTTGAGAGATTGATGCTTGCTGATTAATACCATTTGTCTAAGTTGATACCTGATTAATTCGGCGGACCGACAGTCTGTTGTTTTCTGTTTACTGGCATCTTTCTTTTCACAAAATGGACGAAAAGGGTAAAATATTATGACTTGAATTTTCCCCACCAGCAGGTGCTGTGATATGAACCCTTGTGAAATAAGCCCTTGTAATATCTTGGTTTCTATTGATGTCATGTAAAATTCATCATTTCAACCAAGTCTTACTTATTCCTATCCACCGAAAATTACAGTCAGACATTGTCTCAGATTTTTGTGGCTCATTGCTGAACAGTTACACTTTTACTAAAGCGTCTTGTTTGTCAAAGTCTGTTGATAACCAGTCACCTATAAAGAAATTATTTTTCTGTTTCTTTAAAACAGAGATGGTACATGTATTTCCTTGTAAATGAAATTGGAAAATTTTTATTGAAAGTTGCAAGTTGTTTTGATCAAACTGCCAGTCAGTATTGGAACATTACAGTACCGCAACATTGCAGAGTTCACATTAAAGAACATCCAGTTTGACTGTAAAACCTTATAACAATCAGTGTCTGATGATGAATGTTGTATGATGCAATGCTTGCTACAAAGGTTGTCAATGACAAACTGCCTAAATTGGCTTGTATGTGTTTAACTATCTTTTGATGTCATAGCAGTCAGTAGTTGCATTTGTGTGAGCCTGTGTTGAACTATTTTATGTGCTTGTTTTACAGGGGAGTAAAGCTCAATTGGAGCAAGTTTGGGAGGAAACTGATGGACTAGAAGCAAAGGATTTTGAACCAAGAACATTTTTTAAACTTCATGGTAAGTAATTAAGGTGGCTCAATAGTCAAGAAGACTTTTTCAATATAATCACACTAGTTTCCATTAATGATGAGAAACACATTGATGTTTGGGTCTCCAGGGTTGCCAATAACATTTGAAGTATGCGGAGATATTTTGAAAGAAGACGGCACTGGGGACCCTTTTGTTAAGTGTTTTTGTAATGACCGCTTTTTCCTGCTTATCTCCGCCAAATTGTAGCTGGCGAAAATGTTTAAGTAGCCAGCCATATCGCCGGTTGCTGGCGCTTATTGACAGCCCTGTGTCTCCTGTTGCCATGGTAACAGTACAAGTTTTGGTACAGTGTCTGAGAGTGTGCTTTTCTTAGGACAATAACTAAGAAAAAACACCAAGTTGCTCAAAAAGAAACATTTTTTTACAGATTATTTTACACTGGTCTATGCAATGAACCAAACTGGTTGGCTGGCATTGATTATTTGTAGAGAAAAAGTTGCAATTTGCAAAAACAGGCCTTTTTGGCCTGCTGTAGCAAAATAATTCACCAGATAAGCATTATTTTGGTTCATTGCATAGAATGTTTAATATCAACCTTCAGCCTGAGCCTCAGAAAGCTGAAAAAGATAAAAGCATGGGAAAATAGAAATGTTACCATTTACCTTTACCATGCAAGTGTGAACATTCAAAACTGAATAGGGCTGAGAAAAAAATTCCCAGACCTAGGTCTTCATTTCTATAAGATATTCTAGTGCAGAAGTATTTTTTTTGCATTGAAACAATGGAGGAAAATAGGTTGCAGCAATGTGCTTTTTCTTAGAAAAGTTAGAGAATGGAGATTGCAGGAAAACAACATACCAGCTCCAAAACAATGCAAGGATTTCATGCAAATGTTATTTCACAAGCAAACAGTCTGAACGCGTCTTTCATTAACTCAGTCATTTAATCATAGGGCAAACATTACAAAGCAACTCTTCTGCTTCCAACTCAAATGCAAATTTCAGCAACAAAAGTCAAACAAGAGCCCAAGAAGCTCCCTTTTGTTAGCAACTTCAACCAAGCAGCCAACTAGCAGGAATCTGACTGCATTGCATCCTGGGAAATATGGCATTTCTTTAAGCAGGAAATAACTTCCTCCAACCAATTTGATGTTTTTTATAAGTCTCTGACCAGGCTTCAATAATAGTGGAACTCTGGCAGCCCGAAGGGCCGCCAAGCGGAGCCGCATACTCATATGAGAAAGAAAAGGAAACCCATGAGTTGATTTTCTCATGGTTATCATGGCTAGCGGTATTGCTTGTGGGCGCGTATGCATGACGACGACGATGACAGAGTCGCGCAACATGGTGGCCATAAATGTGACCCTCCACGGGAAAACAGGGACAAAGGTGATAGCACGCTCACAACACGCTTCCACCTTAAAACAATAGATTTCGATTTTAGCACGCTTAAAGCGTGTTCTGAAACTTGCCTCATTAGTGGATCTTTTGTTTTACAGGACACACTAAACACAATTAAGCGTGCGAGGCCGAAGAAAGAAGCGTGAGCAGTCGAACAAAAAAGCGTGTCAAGCTTCAAAACAAAAGCTGCGTGTCAGTTGTGTGCGAAAAAGCACAACAAACTGGGTGTGCGAACGCGCACGCAAAGCGTGACCGACCTTTAAGCTTTAAAAGAAATACTCCTAAAACAGTATAAAGTAAGTATAAAGAAAGTATAACAGTATAATGAAAGATCGTGTTATTGAACAGCAAAAAACGAAAACAGTGTTCGGGGTATGTTTTCAACCTACCATTCCTTTATTCACAAAAACAAAAATTCCATCCTTTCATTTATCGTGGTATTAAATAACCTGTATTTGATTGCATCGATCCTTTTTGCCACGAATTTCATTTCTCAAGAATACGTCCAAGAAAGCTTCGAACTGTGTGTTTTCAACAAAAGATGCGATTTCGGCTCCTAGGAATTGTCTCTCTCTTGTTCAGTCTTTAGCTTTGTTCTGTTTTTCTCAGCGAAGCCCGTCCTTCGTAAAACTTAGCTTTCAAATTAAAAGTAGTTACGGCTGGAGTGAGTACGGGACCGGTGAATCCATGGTTCGTCGCTGGCGAAAAGATCAAGCGAACCTCTTCAATGGTGAACTAAAAATGTAACAAAAAATGAAACGCAATGGGCTGTTTATTCGCCAAAGTATTCTGAATTGGATGAAACACTTCTGAAGTGGTCTTTGGAGCAGAGAAGTGAGGGTAACTTTTCTGTTTTGAACCGCAATTACAACAATGCTGCCAGCAGATTTCTGTCAGATCGTGTTGCAATGTTTACTAGGTCGTGGGAACGGCCTCTTCTGATTGGCCAGTTTCGGATGTTTTCAAAACAATGGATCGATCGATCGAAAGTTCACAGGAATTGTTCAGCTAAAGGCAAAGGAGGTGTACTATCCACAGTTCATCGAGAAATCTGGTCCTCCGTTGGGTAAAGCAGGCTTGGGAGGAAATTCTAGGGGAGATGATGAGAAAATCATTCAAAACATGCAGGATTTCAAAAGCTGGCGACAGCACAGATGATGATCCCCCTGTGATGATGAAATCTACGCCGATGGAATGTCAGATCATGCAAGAATCGCTCGGCTTATAACACCGCCACCACCGGCTTATAGACAAATAAATGTACGGTAATTGTTAGGGAAATTTGGAAAAGTTTTATTTTGTTGCGGGAAAATACTTGGTTATAAGACGCACCCCGAGTTTTGAGCAGATTTTGATTGAACAAGCATATTTTCTCGTGCGCCTTATAAGTGAATAAATACGGTAACTTTTATTCTGAGAATGTTGTACTCGAAGTCGTAACTCAATGGACATTTAAATCATGGCAACACAATGTATCTTACGATAAAATTTTAAGTAAGTGAAAGGAATATTTTTACGCTCAATTTCATAGTTGATTTGATCTTATTATTTTATACTTAGTATTTGTAGCACTAGCGGTATTTTCGGTTCGAAAACGGTAGATCGTACATTTATTAAACTCGAATAACTGAAGCGTTTACTTTTGGCGTTGCTTCTTCGTTTGCGAAAGTTTCTCATATAATTATTTCTGGATAACGAAATCTGTAATGAATGTGTGGTTTCCGCCATAATTCTAGCGTGTTCTTGAGTGTTTTAGCGTGTTAAATTGCCCGCTAAGCGTGACCTCGAGCACACTAATTGCAACAAAAGATTTAGCGTGCTAAAAATCCCGAAACAAAGCTAGTGTGTCCTGCATTGTTGTAGTGATTAAATATGCGCATATCCGTGACATTAGACACGCTAAGCGTGTTGTGCTAGCGTGTTGTGAGCGTGCTATCACCTTTGTCCCTGTTTTCCCGTGGAGGGTCACAAATAGGCATGCCTTGTCAACACCTTGTCAGCCTTATCAGCAATTCGTCTTGACGTTTTTAATTATTATTTATTTCAGAGAAATTTGTGAGAACCAACAAAAATACGGGGCTCTGCTTTTAGGCTTGGCTAAATCTATATATTACACTAAAAGTTTTACGGTCACTTCCATCATTGATTGAAACTTTCATATTTACCAGTTGAAGCCTGGTGAGACAAGGTTCATTTGCTTTATGGCTCCTTGTCCATTAACTGCAAACTGCTAGTAGCTGGAATCAAGCATTTGATAGAAGTTTGTCATAATCACAGTGCCAATCAGCAGTTGTTTGGAATTGGCAAAGTGTAAGCCTTCTCAACCCTTCATGATGCGCTCAGGCACCATTAAATGAACTAAAACACAGAAATTTTGATAAACTTTTGTCCATCTTTGAGGTAATTTTGCAAGTGATTCTTCTGATCACAAAGCAAATTCAAATAAGCTGACATGTGAGCAGCTGCCATGTGACAACATATGTGCATGCCATACCCAGTCCCTGCATCATAACTTTTGCTTAGAAAGGAGGGTTTAAAATATTCCCCACCCCTCAAGTTTTAAGCAAAAACTTCAGATACTTGTATATTCACTTGACTATCGAGCCACCTTCAAAGCAGTATTGAGAGTTGGAACAGTTACAGATACACACTGTGGGCAGTGTGTGTTTTTACTTACTTGTTGACAAGATTCAAGATTCGTTTTTTATTTACAATATCCAAAGCATTAACATAATATTTATATTATAAATAAAAGAAGAAGAAAAATGAAATTGGGCCATTATTCATCTGTTACCATTATCTGATCTATATAGCATTAGCTCTTGTAGTGCTGATTAACTGAACATGAAAATTTTCCACACTGTATTTGATCAATGCAAAGGATGAATTCTGTATTTTCATGTACAATTTTTATTTTTGGTTTTCTTCATAGATACAAATGGCGACGACTATCTAGACACAGGGGAATTAGAAGCTCTTTTTGTTAAGGAAGTAAGTGTAATCTGCATGCCTGGTGACTACTTTAAGGTTCTGTAGCTGTTAGGAGTAATGTGATGCTTACAGGACTGTAACTGGAGTACATCCTTGGTTCACAATTATTAATGTATTCTGTGCACTGAAAACTAATAATTTTCTCATGTTTTTTTGTTTTTTAAATGTAATGTCTTGACACTCCTTTAGGTTGACAAACTTTATGACGAGAAAGACGAAGACTTTGATCCAAGGGAAAGAGATGAAGAAATTGCAAGAATGAGAGAACATGTAATGTCCGAGGTAAACATAGGCACGCAATACGTGCAATAATTTTTCTTTTTTGTGAAGTCAGAATGCTTGATTGGGATACAACTGAATATGGGTGTGCAACAAATGCAGACAAGCACTTGGGTTAGCCTTAATATACCGTAAACACCCGCAGATGAGCCGCACCTTTTTTCCCAAAATCGTTGCTCAAAATTGGGGATGCAGCTTATCTGCGGGAACATTTGAAAAAGGTGCCGTGAATTTCAATGAATTGACACTTTTATGGAAAAGTATGTAAATAAAGATTACACAAAACTGCAAGAGAGTGCTGGTCATTGCTTGACTCCTAAAAGAGCCATGTTACTGCTTTTAATATTACAGCGCTTACATTTGTTGCTGCCGCTAAAAGCATTAAACCATCTTCGTAAACAAATCTTCCAAGCGGTTTATAGTCACTTTTCTCGAACAGGAAAATGTTACACAGCACAGAATTTCCATTCCCTGCAAAGCTGTTTGCAGCATCAACGACGATCCTCTACGAGCATGAAAATACCACGCTATTCTCGAGTGTTCGCAGTAGATGGCCCACTGTTTCTTGACTCTGTCCACTGAACGGTTTTTGATTTATTGTTTTTGATCACGTGAGTGAAAACGCTCTATACCGAAGTGTACTGTTTGTTTACATGTATGTATTAAATGTAAGTTCGCACATTTACCAAGGTCAAAATGTTATATTATGTGCAGGCATGCAACGTATTTCCAGCTGTCTTATTATTATTGGAAATAATTGTATTTATAAACTGACTTTTAATTAGTGCCTGATTAACTTTTAGTAGTAGATAAAATATGAGCGGGAGATCTGTATGGGCATTTACAATTGCGAGCCGATAGGCGAGCAATTGTAAAGCCCATACAGATCGGACGCGAACGTTTTATCGTACTTGTGAAATGAAAACAATAAATTGAATGCAAAGTATTGTTATTCGATTCCACTGTGCTTTGCATTTTAATCAGTAAAGATCTGTATCAAAAGTTAATTCTACTCTTGATTTGTATTGGGGTTTACAGAGCATTCATGTGACCTAAATAGTACCTTTGCATTGGATCTACTCCTTATGAATTATTAATGAATTTTACAATACTATATACGATACCCTGGTCAGAGTCAGAGACCTGCATTCAAGGTGAAATATTTTGAACATTTGAGCATTCAAGCACAATACAACATGGCCGGTCGTTTCAAATCACCATCTATAGATTGGAGCACTCCAAGAGACATTCACAAGGACCACTTGAGAAAGGTGAGATTGCTGCTGTCATGGATCTGCGAGAACCTGGGCCAACGATGGTGACAACCTCAAGATCACTCCAGTTATACAAAGTTATACAAAGCACCAAAGTAACCAAATCCTCACCAGATACCAACCTCGATGCCTAAAACAGAAGCACTTGTGACTATTAATAGAAGATGGAGGATACGACCCCGCTGCTAAAGAAAATACGGTACTCTCAGAGATATGCTGGTATTCAGCGTACATGTAGCATCCGATAAAGTACGTAAAAGCGTGATAGCACTTGGGAACGGGCTAACCTTCAAGCAAGACTACAACCCCGTCAAAGTGTACGAAAGCACCAAAGCACAAATGAAGATAATTTCCAAAGGTGAAGAGAAATCCAATCTTTGCACAGTTCAACAAGGGTCTGCATATCCAAGCCAAAAACCCTCGTTTCAAGCACAAAACCTGCTTCATTGACCCAAACCAAAGAGGTCCGACCAAGGAAAAACCTTGCTGGCTTCAGTTCAAGTCAAAAGGATGCTTCAGATGTGGCAACACCCACGACAAATCAGCAAGCTGCCCTGTCAAAAATTCAAGACCAGCCATTATGCAACAGTGTGCATGCAGCAGCACCTCCAAAAAGTTCACGAGATCGTGAGTAGCCCAGAGTACGGGGCCTAGTCATTCTCCTAGAAGATGAGTACCCCTATGAGGACGATTATGAAGTGCACACATGAAGAAGAACCAGAGAAAAGTGTCACTGAGCCCATCACTGTATTTCTAGGAGCACTCGCCTCAACTAAGACAATATTTTTAAAACTAAACTAGTGAGCAGCACTCTGCAAAATACTATTGTATTGTCTCTGATGGGTTTCCCCTAACTATCACAGACTTCTACAGGAATTTTACAAACATACACTAAACACCTGTATGTAAGCTGTACTGGTGGCAATTTCAGTGGCAACAAACCACAAAGGTTTGGCCGGATTTACGAAAGGGACCAAGCAAAGCTGTGATATATTTACGCAAGGCGTGAGAACGTTTCTGGGGCCATGGCTTTAGCTATTTTATTTGGATTTTGGGGTTCCAACATAATTTGAAACCTTTCTGTTTACAGCACAACTATTTCAAAAACATCTCGCAATTGGTGATTCGGAAATAATATCAATTTAGTTTTGTCTTTTTTTATGAAATAAACAGAAAAAAGTATTTGATTAAAATAAATATTATAATTTTCAAGGTTATTTTCTCCTGAGAAACTTTCATTACCACAACTTAAGTAATGTTTGCATTTGTGATCGTGAGCAAGACGTTTGCACGACTTCAGAAGGGTTGAAAGTGTTGTGAGTGGGGTCCAATTTATTTCTCGAGAGGTCAGCCAAGCAACAGGCTATTCATTTTTTATGCTCAAAACTAAAAACTTGAAATTCTTCACTCGAGACTCGGGATGCGTTTCTTTAAAAAATCCAAGATTGGATTCTTAAATCCAAAAACGGATTTTGCGTTTCTGTATTAATCCAAGATCACTTGGATCGTGGTGCATCAAAGCAACCGAAGAATCCACTTTTTTTAAAGAAACGCACCCTAAATTCTCAAAAGACTCGAGATATGAGGATTACTTACCACTTACTTTTACCCTGGGGTACTGTACTGTGTCAGAGAATGTAGTTTCTACAGTTTTTCAGAATTTGTAATTGCATGGCATAGAAAGAAAATGAAGGTAATAGCATGCACAGTGACTGTTAACTGTCCAGTTATAAGTGACTTCAGTTATCACTATCTCATAAAGGTACATTCCACTTCCACTTTGGTAAATATCTTCTGCTTCTGTTATCTTCTTTTTGACAAAATTCAAATTCAGCAAAGTCCTCTTTAGGGCATTAAGGTTCACTCCACTGCCTCTGGTCGCAATGACTTCCTTTCTATCAATAAGAGCACTTTAAATTTAGCAATTACCTGCAAGTAAATTTTAATGCTTCTTTGTTTTACTTATTTTCAGATTGACAAAGATAAAGATGGATTTGTATCCATGGATGAATTCATGACAGCCAGTAAAGCAGATGAATTTGAAAAAGACAATGGCTGGAAAAGTGTTGAGGAGGAGCATCCATACACAGATGATGAACTAGCAGAGTTTGAGAGACAGCTTCAAGAAGAGGAAAAATTAAAGATGGCTCAACAGAAAGCTGTAGAGGATGTTACAAATGAGGCTACTAAACTTGCACAGGTTGGTGTTGTACTGAAGTGTGCTTTTATGAGGGGATCAAATCTCTGGAGCTAGCCCGAAAAATATTATCAATTAAATGATTTTGGTTACTGTTTCAGTTTTTTTCTGCTAAACACAAATGCCTGAAGCTTGCCATCAGAAAAACAATCACCAACAATGCTTCATTTCTGAATGTCTTTCTTAATGCTTGCATGTTGGGCAACCTGCGATAAAAAGGCAGCAGCCCAGCAGATGGTTTCAGTAATCCCCAGCTATCGGACACTCAGCCTTTTTGTTGCACTCTGGGAAAATAAAGACAAATTCGCACCATGCCCCTGTATGGTCATCATACTTATCTGTCATCCATATCCTGCGGTAAAGATTCGCCTGCATTCTTCCAAAGTGCTGCATAAATAGTTTTTCTAGGTATAATTATAATGCATTTTGTTTTCAGCTTGATGAATAATAAAACAATGTCTGATTCAGCCAAATCGGCCTTGACTCTTGTCGGCTAAGTATCAGGCAAAAGTAGGTAATATATAGATTTAGCAAGGCTAAAACCAGAGCTCCACATTTGTTGCTAGTTTGTGATGAATTTTGAAAATGCTATCCCAAAAAAAGCAAAATAAGAAAAGGAACAATAATATTTTTATTATATCATAATAAAATGAAAAAGATAAAGAAATCAAAACTAAACATGCCTTTCACCTTAAAACAAACATTTCCTTTTCAATAATTAAGGCTTGTCGGATTAGCCTTATGATCGAAGCTCCCTTAGGAGGTTGCGAGTTTGAACCATCGCGTCTCTCCTGAGCATCTTTTAAAATCCAAAATTACAAGGATTTGTATGGAGTCACTGAAGCATGAAGGGGTCAATATCTCACCCCCAAATTGAAATAAGATGCTGATTTTTGGCAAGTAGGCATTCTTCATCAGGGAACTTAAGCACCAGACGTTTTTGACACGGCATAAACGGTCGATTGCCATTTTTTCGACACTTAGATTTTTTGGGGGGCTACAGTATCACTGAATTCTTTTTACCCACACAAAAAAGAAAAATTGTTCGTCAATGACCAGAATCAAACCCTGAACCTCTGACATGCCATCATCCCTATTTCACCACTACACTACTAGGCCAATCCGCCAAATCCTCACAAAATTTTGTTACAAAAGATGACTTTCTCAGTCTATTTTACTTATACATGCCCACCCAACAAATAAAGCTAACCGCAAGAAAACCAGTATGAAATTGAACAATTAAGCATTTGTTAAGTGTGTATCCTATCCCCCCACTCTTGGTGGAGAGAATCAATAAACTCACTTTTAACTTCATTTGGGAAGGCAAACCTGCAAAAATAAAGAAGAAAACAATAATTGCCGAAAAGAAACATGGCGGAATGAAAATGATGGATTTTGAAATTATGGAAAAGGCTTTGAAAATAGCCTGGATCAAAAGAATAAAAGATGAAGGTGACGCCTCTTGGAAAATAATTCCGGAGCAAGCTTTAGTTCAATATGGCGGTCTGTCCTTTTTAACAAATTGTGATTACGACTCTAAACTACTCGACCTTAAAAATCTCCCAACTTTTTACCATTTCGTACTGAGGTACTGGCAAGATTACAAATTACTGACGCCATGTAGCAGAACACCCCCAGAACATGAAATTATTTGGAACAACCAAAACATTTTGGTTGACAAAAAATCATTATTTTACAATAGCTGGTTCCATCATGATATTGTACAGGTCCAGGACCTACTAAATGCAAACCGAGAGTTTCTGTCTTTGGCCAACTTCAAACAAAAATTTAACATCGATACACCATTCACCTTGTACCACGGTCTTATAAAAGCTATTCCAAACAAATGGAAAAGGTCAATCCGGAATTCAAACAAACCAATACAAACTGCTTCTCCTGAAACTTCCATTTCATTAACAAATCCCAGCACTCGAACTGCATACAAAAACATCCTTGAAAAAACTTTTATACCGCCGACAAATGAAAACAAAATTCTAGATTACGGATTCACCAAAGAGAATATTCACGACGTCTACTTGCTTCCTTTCTCAGTTACCAAAGAAACGAAGCTTATTGCCTTCCAGTATAAAATAATACATAATATTTTGCCATGTCGCTCCAGTTTATTTCGCGCCGGCCTTGTAGATGATGATATATGCTCATTGTGCAAGTTAGAAAAACAATCACTTGTTCACATGTTATACAATTGCAGCGAATCGCTCCTCTTTTGGGAAAAATTTACGCGATGGTGGGAAGAAAAAATTTCTGAAACAATTGTCCTATCTGCAAATGTGATTTTATCTGGCTGGCACCAAAATGCGAGCAATAAGAGAGTGCTCAATTATATTCTTATCATTGCCAAATATCACATTTTCACAACAAGTGTCTGCGAGGACAGGCTGAGCTTTGATTGCTTTCTTCTACGTTTAAAAAACAAGTTAGATATCATGCGCACAATAGCTATAAAAAACAAGTCACTAAATAAATTCGAAACAACTTGGGCACCCTTTTTGTAATTTATTTAGTTTATTTACCTATTTAATTGTTCTCTATACTACAAATACTGTTCAAACTTCATATCTTAATATATATATTTATATTTTTGTTTTTGTACGTGTACCTAATTATATAATTAATTAATTATGTGAAAAATGTGGATATTAAAGACATTTAAAAAAAAAAAAAAAAAAAAAAAAAGTGTGTATTAGTCTATCACCGAATTATAACCAGTTTCGACCTAGTCCAGGCTAGAGCAGATATAGCATCATCCATTTCGAAAAGCTTGGTTGCCAATTATAGCATTGACCTCAGCACGACAAAGCAGCAAAAATCGAGGCAAAATTATTGTAATATCTTGAAATTCATGTGGAGGATATAGTTTTCGAAAAATTTTGTAAAAGGCAACTTTGAAGGTGTGAGGGAGGTTATGTTTACAGAACTAGCGAATACTTTTTAACAGTTTGGACGATTGACAATCGGCTTGGCACTCTGACTTAGCAAGCATTGGCGAGTCTTCTCACAGAAATTTGGGTTCGTGGCTTGTTTCGTCAAGGAGCATCAGGTATAGGAAATATAAAAACAATGATGAAGCTGAAAAAAGAGACTATAAGATTTCTGCAATTCTGCTCCAAAGATTTTCTTGAAACTTGGCTACGATATTATAAGTTAATACACGCTGATTCTAGAAATTTAACAAAATTTTATCAGCAAAATTTTTTGCTAGATGCGATTTTTTTAAGAAGGCAGGTCCATGAAAATGCCAATAATATTAAAAATATTTTTCATCGGTTAAATCAAATATAGTTATATTATTACTGAATGATAGTAAAAAATTTTCCCAAAGTTTCATTGCCATTGTGCCAAAGCCGAAAAAGTTATGACACAAAGTTTGACAATTTTGATTTTGCTTGGAATAACTAGGGAGCCACCTTAAGTTCCCTATTATGTACTTTCAGAATACCTCAGTAAATCCCATAATTTCATAAATTTAGTTTTTGTGACGTCATCACTTTACCACTATATTAAGACCTCGATGAGCTCTAGACCTGAGCCCAGGACTGCTGTGGTCATGATATTGAATCACTGAATACCTTGTTTTAACATAACATTGTTGACATGACATGAATGTCCAATATCAAAGATGTACATGCGAAGCTAAGATCAACCTATTTTGGAGCATGGTCACCATGGGCGATGTCGTTCATTGCTGTCGGTCTTATGCGCCGCGAGCCATTCCGCTAGCCATTTTGGGGGTCTGGGTGGTGCTGTGCTTGGCAGCCCTTTGGGCCACTGGAGCTTCACCAGTTTACAACCCATTGCAGTTTCTAAATGTGTATTCCTAAATTCTGGAAATAGAATGTTGTTAAAAATACTCTGCTCTGTGCCTTGGTAGCAGTTAAACAATTACTAAAATTTGACTGTTGTGGTATTCTTATAATAGCATATAGCAGCTGGAGGAACACTTGAAGGACACAAGGAAGGAGAGCAACAACAACAACAAGAAACACCATAAAAGCGACTCAGACAATCCAAAGATAAATTATAATGCTTATGTTACACTAATCATATCCAAGACATGGATGGATGGCTGGCTTTGCAGATAAACATGGTTTCACACAACCCCCCATCGTGTTTAGACACTGTAATTCAACCAGTTTAAAAAATGTTATTTCAAGTTGGTAGATTACCATTGGACACTGGAAAGTTTCGGTAATGAACCTACAAAAGGGCATTGATGATTATTAGGTAGTCTTGTCTAGGAAAAAAAAATTCATCAGAATTGTAGCTTTTAAAGGGGAATTATCACAGTGATTTTGGAGTGTTCAGGTCAATTCTGTTGTATTTAAGTCATTGTTTAATGCTCCTACGGAATTGCAGAGAAGATATCAAATGAAAATGTATTTCATCCATAATGCAGATGTAAGTAAACGGTTTCAATACAGAAACTAAACCATTATTATTTTTTTGGTTTCTCTTTGAACAAAGACAAGTTTTAGCTTTTTAAATTGTTGCTGAAATGGCGTGACAATGCCCCTTTAACTAAACCTGTTCAGACTAAACTAAATGTAACTGATGTAAGTTTAGAAGCATTCTATCTTGTCTGACATGATGAACTGAACAGGTTATAATCTTTAGTCAGCATCCAACTTAGAAAGCTCCAAATGTCCTAAGGAAATGAAATAAACTTTTATTAGTTATTTTCCTATTTTATGGTACAGAAATGTTACAAGTATTCTTTAGTATGCAGATAAGAACCTACATATGTTCAACGCAGTACTGTACATAAATGTAGTGAACACATGTATAGTGTGACCCATGAAAACAGAATAATAAGACTGTTGTACTTCTTTGGATGCTGCTTTACGTAAAGCAACTAAACCTTCTAGTTTTTGAGCAAATTGTTTATTTTACCTTGATAAGTCATGGTAATAGGACTGAGTAGAGTACAATTCAGGGAGCAATCAGACGAGTAATTTCAAATCGATTTGAAATTACGAGCATGATTACCCCTGAATTGTGCGGCACAATGCCCGATTAGCAATTAATTGTCCATGATTAACGCATGATGGCAGAGGTATCCAATTTGAAATTGTTCGAAGTGGATACCTGTAATTGGATACCCACATGATCGTGCGCCAATTATGCGACAAATAGGCGCGTGCAGAGCCAATCAAAACTGAGAATTTGTTTTTGATATGATTTAAATAATAAATACACAGCGGGATGATGAGACCAGGGCTGCAGCTTACAAGAGGCAAGACGAGGAGGCACTTGCTCCGTCTTGATTTTCCTCCAAAATGAAAAACCAAATATGTTCAGGTGTGAAAATATTCCCTAGTTGAACAAAATTGATTTTTCTAAAGAAATACCTCATGTAAAATGCTAAAATAGCATTCAGAGCTTCGAGATTTCAAAATTTTCTCACGGCAACCTCATTTCCAGGGCAAAAACAGTTCTGAAGGTGCTTTGATGACGAGGTTGTTGGGGCGGGGCATACTTGTAGATCCCCTAGCGGCTAGCGCCTGTTATAGGTGCTAACAACTTTTGCCTTGTCTATTTCAAGTCTGGCCACAGCCCTGGAGACCTCGCAGTCTGTTCAGCAAGCTCTCTCCAGCAACTGCAAAATGCATTATACTATACATGTTTCTCACAATCTTGAAAAGCCCTTGAATCGATGAAAGGCCATGAAAAATCCTTGAATTTTTTAACAAGCATTGAGAAGTTCGTTACTGCAAAGTAACATGTAGGTTGTGTTGAAAAGACTGCCAAGGCTATTGCATGATTGTTGAACCAAAACTAGTAGTGGGTATTGCCTGTGATGTGTTAGCATCCAAAAATGATGGCTCATGCAGATGACTTGCCTTTTGGAGCAACCAGATGCTTGAAAATTGATTTTGTCCTAAAAGTCCTTGAATTTTTTTGCCTTAAGCTCTATGAACTATGGCTATAGCACATTTAACATTTTCTTGTTAACGAACCACACCTTGTTTAGGTTGTTCTGGTTTTTTCCTTTTCTTGATGCAGTGTTCCAGTCAAGTTTTAGACAGGCAGCACTGCGATGAAAAATATTGTTCTTGTTCCCTCTACTCCGATTTTATATTTGGCAAGAACGCACCATGCTTGTTATTGCTCCTCAACTTTCAAAATAAGTCCGTTTTTTAACGACGATTTCATTACCAGATTCTGCTTATGTAGAGTTGGATAGATAGAAAAAATGACTTCATCTACTCACCAGTTTAATTTTTTCCGTGTGAACCCAGATAATTTGCTATGCAGAAAAACAGCAACCACTAAAAGCATGTGCTGCATACTAATCAGCTGGGTTCACACATTGCAAAAATAAACTGGCGAGTAGATGATACCAGCTCTCTAAAATGTCTCGACTGTGTTTACATTCTCATTTAAACATACTTATCGACCAATGAGAGAATGCATAGTATCTCGGGTATTTTATAAAAGATATCAATCAACATGACTTTTCCACTTTTCCATTATTTTGTCAGATTAGGTTCCCTGTGAGCAACTTACCTGGAACACTGTTAGGTTATTATGAAGTAAGGATATGTATGATAAACCCCAAAATATGTCCTCAAAGGGTAACTGAAATGAAAATGGTGGTGTTTGAGAGGGAGGCAATGGCATGAGTAAAGAGGATCATCCCTGAACTCGGCTAACATGTTACATCCCTGTTGCCATCCAATTCAGACCGCATAATTATTCATTTGGGAGGTTAAAATATTGTGCAATTTGTACCATGGAACTGAGTGCATGGGAGAATGTATGGAAAGAACAATTGTAACCTCCCAAATCAATCATATTATCAGAATTGGCTGACAACAAGGTTGTCAACATGTTAATGTAGCTGAATCCATCTATGCCTTCCTACGAGACAACTTGGGATAAGTCAATAACTATAACTTACTCTGCACACAAAACAGCAGACTGCATGATCCCAACGCAACATAAGTCAGTTCAATATCTGGTGTAGTTTTATCATCTTCCCTATATTTTTGGAGTTATTCTTGATTGTTTTTGCCTGTGAGGGCAGCACCCTACTGATGTAGCCAGGTTACTGTTGAAAATTGTTCAATCTGACATGCTGTTTAATTTTTAGTACAGATGAATTCATCTTGGTCTTATATTTTAACGATAAAGCACTGCGATAATATTGAAAAACTTTGAAACAAGTGACGACAGCCCTTCTATTATGGTCTCACTACCATTTAAAGATCAGCAATCGGCCAATTCAGTCATCCAAAGACAAATGCAGAATCTGAGCGCTAAAATTGGTGTCCACATTAAACCTGTTTTCCAGAGCAAGAAGATTGGCCAAGTTCTCGCTCCAAAAGAGAAGCCCCCTTTTGTTAGCAATCAATTCCAGTGTAATCTGTGCGACGCAGATTATGTCGGATATACAACCCGACATTTACACCAACGCATCGGCGAACACAAATACTCGGCAATGGGCTGGCACATAGAGGAGCATGGGCTTACGAAGTCTGCTTTAGAGGACGAACAATTTTCTATTTTGAAGAAATGCAGATCGCAGTTCGATTGCTTAGTTTTTGAAATGCTATTCATTAAGGAACTGAGCCCTGTGTTAAATACACAGATAGACTCAATTCGTGCCAAACTTTTTACGTGACTCTTTGTGTGCAAATATTTTACATTATATATTTTGGCATTTTTTAGAATTTTTATCATTGTTTTCTCTTCAATCGTGCCCCTTAGGATTCCATAGTTTATATTTAAATTTGTACTCATTTTACTCACTCAGTTGATTTGATAATGACGTTAAGCGAACGTCGAAACTTCATCTTTGTTTTGAACCAAAATGGTTTTAAGTTTTAAGTTTTTCAATATTATTGCAGTGCTTTATCGTTAAATTGTTGAGCAAATCTCTTCTTCTACGGATCTTATATTTTTATCCTTTTATTTCTCATCATTGTAAAGTGCTTGGAACAAGAGTGGATTTATTATTACTATTATAATTATACTGTTGAAATCACTCACTGACAACATTTAATAGCAGAATTTACATTTCAATGTTGTAATACAAAATCAATTATTTCAACAGTTCGTATCGCCCCATGTAAGATAAACCATGACAGTCTTGGATTCTGGATTCCACACTGTGGATTCCAGATTCCAAGGCCTGGATTCCGGATTCCACATAAGACTGGATTCCTGATTTTGCATTTACTGTTGCAGAATGCTTCCGTTAAAGTACATGTAACACAAAAACATGCTCATATTTTCTCCCATAATAATGAACATTTTAATGCTAAAATAATAACAAATATAATAACAGCTCCGAACTTGTTGGCGTACAGGTCTGTGAAGATTAGAAGTCCATGGCCATTGATGGCGTATTTGAAAATCTGGCCAGTCAATTTATTTCTTATTACCCATTTTTGCCTCATGGTATGCATAAGCATGTATGGTATGGAGCGTATATTCACTCACTTATTTTGTTAGATAATTAATTTATGCATTAAAACTCGATTAAACACGGTTCCCTTTCTATCACGACTTGCGACCACGCAAACCGCGTCTCCCAGACACTCAGATTAATTTCTTTCAAAGTGAAAGAATGAAAAAAGACAACTATTTTAAGAACGTGCAGGGGAATCGAACCCGGGTCAAACGCAGGACAAGCATGTCCAATGACCACTAGACCACCAGTGCGTTGACTGCTGATTTGCCAAATCTTTTTTACTTGACTATATATCAGACGACGGTCGTATAGTAACCCATGATGCAATTTTCTCTGCGCCTCACGCAATATCGACATTATGGCGGATTTCAGCGTGAAATAACATCGTTTTCTCCTCAAGATTTTTAATATTTTCGTTCCAGATAAAGGAAAGAAAAATTGTTTATTTTATAGTTTAACATGGCTTCATTGATCTGCAACAGTATAAGGGTGTATTATCCTTTATTTTGTTCGTTGTGTGTTGCGTTCGCATCACAAAAGTGTTCAATGACTCGCGACAAGATCATAAGTATTCACGTTTCTTTGGATAATATGAGTAATATGCTGATGTATTCCAAATTTGGGTTTCATACTAGGATTATTAAGACCTCATAATGGTATATGTGAAGAAGTACCCAAAGTACCCGCATTTTTATGACTTTTTCAGCGATCAAAGATGACTGAAATTTCATTTGTTTGACTAAATTATGCAATGTGTAAGAATCAGTGCATGTGTCAACACTGATGGCCACAAGTCGGCCGAGCACGTTGGAGAACATTCCGCCGGCGTTGGCATCATTGTTGACCGTTTAAACTGGCGTCGAACACTGCGCATAATCTTTTATAAGAAGCTTCGTCATATTTGTTGTTAAACTGACTCCATGTCGGGTCGCCAGGAAGCGCGCTAAAGCTTTGGATACCTCCGAGCTGGAAGAGGATGCGCCTAACCGTGAAGTAAACGTGAAAGATATAAAAAGCTCGCACCTGCGGCGGCAGTTTCAGCGTTGTGTTGTCTTTGTCAAATACTTCTCTTGATATTCCGCAGCACCACACTGCGAAATTCAGCTGCTGTTCCCAAAAAGACATATTTGGTCCCGACAACCATTTTTTGGCAGGCTTTGATGTTTCGACTGACTTCAGTTGTTCCTTTTGGAATATCTCTCTGAACTTTGTTGTAAAATACTGATCAGGGGTTACATAAATTTTGGTATCTTTGTTGAAAATTTTCTTCAAACTCGGCGCCGCGTCATGAAATTCAACTGCTGGAACCGCCAGCGAACCACCTACACTGGGCGTTAACTGGATAGGAAAGCCGTCAACATCAACGTTAACCAAACCCAGCGCTCTTTTCATGCCTGCGCTCCAATATTCTGGATCTGAACCGAATACGCTTTGCAAACTGTCGGGGCCCTCTTTCCAAAATATTTCAGCTGTTGCTGTATGGTCCGGGGCAAAAAATGTCTGTGCTTCAAATTGGCTTTTGTCTGCCCTCGGGAACCGTGCAGAAAAAGTCTTCCAAGCCTTGGCTTGCGCAAGCTTTGCATTTGTGGAGATTCCAGTCTGCGGTATTTTTCCGAGATAGTCATACACAGAAGAAGCTTGTTTGTTTGCGGTTTTCCAGATGTTCATTTTCTTTTTTCCCTGTTATTATTCAATTGAAAATTTGGAAACAACAAAATAAAATGGTTGTGCTTACTATTTGTACGTCTTCTAATCCATGCACCGTCTATTTTAACAACCCGATTCCAGAGGCCTCTTTCGTAAGGTTGTTGTCTTGTTCACTGCCGAATTCGTGGCATAATTTGAAAAAAGATGGGGTTATTGCGATTTCTGATCGAGATGGAAAAAATGCTATTCCCATTACTTTCCCCAGAGGGGAAAAGTATGGCTCAAAATATGGAAAATGCTTTCGCGAAATTCAATGTAAAACTTCCCACTCAAATCAATTCACCAGTTGGTGTAATGGTCATTGACAACTTTGTGGTTAAAAAAATTACTCTTGACAAAGACTTAGCCAATTTCCTTGGCATTTCCCGCGTTTTGATGTTTAGAACTTTCGTCAAACAGCTTCAAATACCGACAACGTATTTTGTCCATTGCGACTTGGTTGACCACAATCAGAATTTGGTCAATGGCAAAGTTTCAACCCTTCTTGCAAAGTTTAACATCCGAGGGGAAGCTTTCCAAAAAGTCCACTATCAAACGGACGAACAGCCGCCCTTTCGTGACGCTTCGACTGACAAATATGTCCACAGCGTTACGCTTTCAGTCAAAGACGTGGACGGTGAGCTTTTTAATTTTAACGATCACCCCCTTGAATTCGAATTGCAAATCATTTGAAAAAATATAATCTGCTGATATACCATGTCTTCAACAAATGTGTTACCGAGTGCACCACCTATTTATCCAGAGCTTCCCCCGCTGGAAAGAACCGAAAATTTCCGACTAAGTGAGATCAGTAAAATTGAAAAAGAAATCTCCGATGAGGTTGAACACCGAAGAGTTGTATTGAAAAAATATAAGAAAGCCCGGAAAATTATCCACTATTCCGCGGTTTCTCTCGGAGTTGGAAGTGCCTTCCTGTCTTCCGGAGCCGTCGCTTCTTCACTCACTGGCGTCGGTATTGTCGTCGGTGCGCCTGTTGCTGGAATTGCCACCCTCCTTGGGTTTGCTTCCACAGGCCTTGCTGCTGTGAACAAGACGTTGGAAAGGAAAGTTAATAATCACACTAAAATTCAAGCTCTGGCCCTTGCAAAGCATGACTCAGGGCGTAGGGCGTGGAGTTCCCGGTGTTGTGGTCTGCTCTGCTGGTTTGGGTTCGGGTGAGATCATGAATGGACTGATAGCGGCTGCTATGAGCGCCTTTACATGCTGACGTCCGATCTCACCCTGATTAGCTATGTAAATTGGCCCTGAAAAGCCCTATGTGGGATGGGTCAATCAAGTATAAAAACGCTGAATTCAAACAAATCTCAAGTGAAATTCAAAAATATCGCGAACTAAAAGAAAAGCTGCGAGAAAACTTTGCTGATAAACCTTCCGATTCGCCGGATATCGAAACAATAAAAAAACAAATTCGCCACGAGCTTCGGGAAGAACTTCGAAAAAAACTGACGGCGTCCAGCACAAATTTGAACTAAACTTTAAGTCGAAAAATACAAAAATCTCCCTCTATTGCGCGTGATGATCAACGCCGCTTCTCTATCAAAAATGCCACCACACCCAAAATCAGAAGCCATGTGTGTTCTGCCAGAAAACCAATTGCTTGGCCAGCAGCTTTGAAAAGAAAAGAAACAATCGAGCCAATTAACCATGGGAGAATTCCTGCAAGTTTTTTTCCAATCTCTTTCAAGCCATTCCCTAACCCTTTTGCGGTTGCTTTCAACGAGTTGTTTATGACGCTTACAACAGCGCCAATCGTAACTCCGGCAGCAAGAAGGATTGATGTAACTGTCACGCCATATTTCTTGAAGATCTCTTTGACCCTTTCTCGAAGCGGCATGGCTCTTTCTCTTTCCGCAATCTGCGTTTGCAGACGCGCAATTTATGGTTGCTCTGGACAAAAATGCGCCTTTTTAACACATATTTGGTGGTTCTGCGGAATGCAGATTTGTATGCAGGGATTTTATTTTCCTATTTTTAGCCTCGACACATACGAAGTGTGTAAAGCGAGCTTCGTTTTTGTCGTGGCTTTATAAATGCCCTGCTTACAAATCTGTCACCCTCGCTTGGCTGGTCACGCTCTTTTGTTTACTCGTGTTTGCTTAATTTTTTGCTTTCACACACAAAATCCATGGTGGATCCGCGGAAGACCGATTTGTTCGCAGGGCATTTACTTTCCTTTTATAAAGCCTCGACACAAACGAAGTGAGCAAAGCTAGCTTCGTTTGTGTCGAGGCTTTATAAAAGGAAAGTAAATGCCCTGCATACAAATCGGTCGCGGATCCACCATGGATTTTGTGCGTCCAGCATCAACACAAAAATCATTTCTTGGTCAAATAAATAGTTTTTTAATTAAATCATCTTTACACTCAAGATTTAACAGTTACCTTGAGAATTTTCCAAATTTAACAGAGAGCAAGTACCCATTATTATTTTCCGTTAGGATATACCAATAGTCTTGTACTCCACTCACTCTAGTCCAGGAAGACAAGCTATTATAACAATAGAGTTGATGTTCGCGGGCGTAAATATGTTTTTGGCCTGCGGCTCGGGCTAAAATGAGCATCAACTCTATTACTATTATAATCATTTCAGAGGGCATTGAGAACAGCAATCAAAGACAGTAAGCGATATCTGATCGAAAATCAGGCTAAAGATATTTTCGAACCTTGCAAGAAAACCTCAAAATTCAATCATGTTTAACGCTTAGAACAAAATTTGCTCTACGTTTTCTTGAAATGAAACATACAGAATTCTATAGACAGCAAAGAAATAGCTATTTAGCGATGTTAAAATTAATTGTGCAGTTAACTGAACCGGCAGTTTGGCATGGAATGAGTTTCGCTCGATGAAAACAAACGTACGTTAACTTAAGTTCGGCTGCCTGGATTCTTCTTCGAGTTTCCGTTAATGAATTCTTCTTCATCTGGCTTAGAAGAGTGATAATTTTCTTCATTGTTAGGTATTTAAGCCGTTTTCAAAAAAAATAAATAAATCGAAAACCATTCAGTGGACAAGGTCAAGGAACTACGATGTTATAGAAGATAAATAAAGAAAACACTTCTCCAAGTTCCAGGTGTGTACGTTATTCCAAACTTCAGATATTCGTCGAAATGTTTCGCACAAATTTACAGAGCCCAGTATGGAGCCGCCATATTGGTGTACCTCAGTGGGACACCAAAATCGCGGCCGGAAATAGTGTAAACATCTGGAGTTTACTTTGGTTATGTAGGCGACTGGTTACCTGTTCTGAACAAACAAATGTTCGTATAAACACTTTTCCTAATACTTAAACTTCTCAAATGGCTAAATCTCACGAGATAAGTTTGTGTTTTTCCACATACATTATCGTAACTGTATGTCACATAGATACTGCCATAACTGCGCTGGTTTCCAAACGAAGAGAGCTCTCGAGCTGAAAAATTGTACACATACATACATTTAGCACCTCTTATTCCTGATTAGTATAAAAAGTTTGGTGGCTATTTGGTTTCGGATTTTAGAATTTGATGACGTCGCGTGAAAACGCTCTATAGAGCTAGAGAACAGCAGATGGATCAAACGGATATTGAAGAGTTGGTAGCGGGCACGAAAATGGCGCGAACAGTTGACTGGATTTCAATTCTGATTGGCTGGCATCTTCATTTTCTTGTTTCTGATTGGTCCACGCGGCGGGCGGGCTAAAATATATTTTAGCCTGCAGAATCCTCCATTTTAGCCCGCAAATACGCCACAATGCCCGTTGAAATCATTACAATAGAGCTCCATGCACTGTGGAGTACTCAAGATGAAGAAAGAAATGCTTTTAATCTGGCTGCCTTCTGCTTTCCCACCCTCCCAAAAAATCCTCATACATCACATTTTAATAATATGTTGATATTAATCAGATGTTTTCCCAGAAACTACCAGCTACCCAAGAAATAATTTCATCTTCAAAAGAATAAATTATGAAGCCTCCCTATTATTTTTTAATCCTTCAGTACACCCCAGGAAAGTATTATCGGAGAGTTGCAAATTGTTTTGCTGTTTTCAGCTTCATTCATTCCTAAAATCATTACCTGGAAAACCTTTACTCGTGCCCAAAATGCTCCTGATGGACTAATAGGAAGATATCAAACAAACTGTGGCTCAGGGAGCAAACCCTAATGAATTTCATTCCATTCCATTCCATCCTTGCCATCCTAAGTGATAGGTGGCAATAAACGGTTTCAGTGTGGCGATATACTCCCAGGTGACAAAACTACTCCATTATTTTTGGGTTTCCATTAACGCAGGAACATATTTCAGCATTTTTTTGAATGCTTTATTAATACACAAGCATTTTAAAATGCAGTGACAGTGCTCCTTTAAAGTGCCTATAAAGTAAAAAATACTTTAAAAGCTTATTTGAAAGCCCTTTAAAAATGAGGAAGAATGGTGTTTTATTTTTGTGATATCTTCTTTCATTCCAGAGATGTTCACGTTTTTGTATTATGCAAATTAGATAACTGATCACATTCATAAGTGGCTCCAGTATGCAGTCAAAACACAAAATGAAGAGTATCTCTGCAAATAATAAGGCAATACAGATGGAACTTGGCGTCAGTATTGTACCCTAAGAAACACCACATTGTGCCTATTATGATGTTGCTTTGGCAATGCTCTTGGTTCCAGTCTCTTTCCTCTTTGAATATATTATTGCCATTTGTGGCTCTGACAGAAGAAGTTCATGGACCTACCATATTCAAAACATACACAATGTCCATATTGCACTAGAGGGGGTAAGTTTCTAAAGAAACTGGTGCTGCGTCGGTAGATCATAAACAGTACTAGTCACTGCTGTATTAAAGAGATCTGGAACCAAGAGTGTTGCCATAGCAACATCAAAATAGACACCATGTGGCATATTTATTGGGGTACAATGCTGGTGCCAAGTTTCATCTATATTCAAGGCTGTGCTCTAAGAAAAATTACAAGAAGCCCGAAGGTTCCAAGTAATCAGATAACGAGATCCAGGGTACCCAGCACTAAAGCTTAAATGAAAAAAGTAAGTTTATCTGGTCGCCCAAAGGTAAACGTTAGTCGTCCGAGCCACCTGGCCACCCTTAGAGCACAGGTCTGTGTATTGCCTAATTATTTACAGAGATATTCTTTATTTTGTGATTTGACCCCATACTGGAACCACTTATGACGTCATCAGTTACCTAATTTGCATGATGCAAAAATGTGAATATCTCTGTAACGAAAGAAGATATCACAAAAAGGGAAACACCAGTCTTTCTAAGCTTAAGTTATTTTTTACTTCATAAGCACTTTAACAGATATCTAATTTTAATCTAAGTAGACTCTAGTATATTTCCTATGTAACAACATCATTGAAGGGATATCAACTATCGGATAGGTTTTAGATTTCTAATTAGAATCTACATAGACTCTAAAACTTGTGCTTTATGATAATATCATTGCAGGGATATCAACTATCAGATAATTTCTATCTAATTAGACTGTAGTACATTCTAATTATCTAATATCATCGCACTCAGGAAAAAGGAAGGAGGAAAGAGATGGAGGGGAACATACAGGTATAAACAATATACCGGCGATATCGCACCTGATTCAGCATGTTAGTTCATTTGATAACATGGTCTTAATAAATATTAGAGCATACACTGTCATAACAACCAGCCCTAATAAAAAGAGAAAATGTACAGCAAACATTTCTTTGTGGGCAGTGAAGCAGTCTGACTTCACTCCTGGTTTGCTGAACTAGAAAGCTCACTGGGGAGTGAAATTATTGTTTTGAAAAGTAAAAACACTTGGTTCATCATCAACTAAAAGCCTAAGAAGGTGATTTAATAGCCCCCAGGTATCTCTACAGATGCTTAGCACAAGAGAAATTTCAACTGCCTTGGACAATAGCAAGTGACCTGAGCCTCTCCAAACTTTAGATGATAACAAACCAAGCAACAAATTGTTAACTGTCCATGTCAATGTCTCCTAAATGTTCTCTTCCATATTTTGCTATCATATCTTGAACAAATTCTTGTTTAAACTTATTTAAGCACCTGCGAAAACAAAAAAAGGAACACAATTAACCCATCAAATGTAGTCAAAGACACTTCAGGACTTAGGCAGACCTAGATCTGCTAAGAAAGTAGCCATGTTACTTGTCTGTAATTTTCTTGCAGATTTGGACTCATTTTTACAGACAAAAGAATGCACAACTTTGAACAACACTGCATTGCTTCAAATAAAGTAATTTATTCTGCCCACAATTAAGGGGCTTGGTCCAAAACAGTTTTGGATAGCATAGTTATACTGTGCTAAGTGACTTATAAAAGTAGTCTCGGTATTTTCACTGAAAACATGAAATTCTGCAATATAACAAGATTTTCAGTAACTATGAATGCACTGTGCTGAGATTCTATGACAATAAAATCTTAGGTTTACAATGTGTTATGTCAGTAGCTATGTGTCAGTTAGTGTTTGTACAACCTTGTTTCCAGGGTATCTCATCTCCCTTTTGCCCCAGTTCTCAGAATCACACTCTAACGCAATAATATTGCGACTTCTTCATATCACGAGGTATCACAATGCATTTTTATTTTAGAGTCTAGAAGCACCTCTTTATTTCCAAACCTTCAACACGGCAGCATTCGGCAAATCAGCCACAACTTGTGATAGACTCCTTTTTTGGGAGGAAAATTGCTTCTGGCCTCTTGCCAGGCTCATTGGACCCCAATTGCTAAGTTTACTGTGAGCATTAGCCATCTTGGTCCAACGACACATCATTCCAGGCTTAATGATGCCTGTCCACCACCAGACTAGCACAAATATGCGTCAAATAGGCAGACTTCGTGCAAAAGGCAAGGTTTCCAGTGAACTGATCAAAAAATTGATTATGCTTTGCGCACAAAAACTATGCTTGTTGGAAATATTCAGTCCCAGTTCCCTTCTCCAAGCGAGTAAAGTGAGAAATGATATTTGTATTTGTTTAAAAATTACTTTTGGTTTGGTTTTCATTTCTGAAAATTGAAAAAAAACTTATGCAGAAACTTTTGGCTTCCTGGTGTCTTTCTATGCGCTTGAATAGAATGGCTAGATTAAAGTGCCTATGAAGTAAGAAGGTTATTTGAAAGCCCTTTCAAAATGAAGAATGTTGTTTTCCTTTTTGATATTCACTGTTTTGCATTACACAAATTAGATAACTGATGACATCATAAGTGGCTCCAGCATGGAGTCTAAACACAAAATGAAGAATATCTCTGCAAATTATTGGGCAATAAAGATGAAACTTGGTACCGGTGTCACAGTGATATGTGCATCCCTGCACACACATCACAGCGATATGTGTATCCCCTCCAATATGACGGCCAGTGATATGTGTATCCCCCACCCTCCTCTCCTCCAAAAAATAAATAATTACAGTTAACTCATGTTAACTGGTTTTGAGGACGGAAATCAGTGAACACAGGTTATTTTTTCAAGGTAGTGACACTAGAAACCATTTTATTGCAACTGAATCATCTACCAGAACTGTAAAAACACGACTCATGAGTCCGACATGTCCCTTAACAAAAATCGATTTCATGCCTTGGCTGATTCTCCGGCATGAAGGCAAACTTAAATGGCCAATAGCTAGTCTTCTTCTGGGCCAGTACCAAACATCAAACAATGTACTGCAAATATCGTTGAATCGAAATTGTCATTAAAACATGTCTTGGGGATACACATATCACTAGAGTGACTGCAATCATATGTGTATCCCCTGGCCTACAAGCGCTGTCGCCTGTTTAGCAAATTACTAGCAATTAATGAAAAATATTATTAATTCCAAATTATCATGGACAATTAAACCATTGCGAACACCATTCAACCCAACCAGTCCCCAACACTATTAGGGATACACATGTCACTGAACGGCAATTGTAGTCAGTGATATGTGTATT
This sequence comes from Blastomussa wellsi, assembly GCA_947652115.1. Lineage (NCBI taxonomy): Eukaryota > Metazoa > Cnidaria > Anthozoa > Scleractinia > Plerogyridae > Blastomussa > Blastomussa wellsi. The sequence continues at coordinate 10,620,671 of OX393567.1, forward strand.
CCCTAGCAAGTGCTGTTGTATGTCCTGCCAAGTACTAGCTCAGCTTATATATGGCTAGTAAGTGCATTATTGATTCAAAACTGTCAGATGTCAGCATGTTAGCCAGGGAATACACACATCACTGTGATCACCGTTCAGTGGTATGTGTATCCTATTAGCAAGCGCTGTCGTCTATCTTGCCAAGTACCAGCTAAGCTTATATATGGCTATTATTGTTATATCACTTCTTTACACTGTTCATTATGACCACCCACATATTGGAGCAACATCAGATGCCTGCGACTGCCATGGCTCTTGGCATGTGGAAGTCACGTGTCTCCACTCTGTGCGTGACCAAGTACTTTCCAAGGATTTTGGTGGGAGGAAGCACAACCTTTGCCTGGAACAGTCCCCTTATGGAGGTCACTCTTTCAAAAAAGTCACACCCATACTGGACCAGGCGCAGGTGCAGCTGCTTGTTACAGGATTTAATTTTTCACACTTTGCTGTGTGGACTGAAAAGTACTTGCACATAGAGACAATGGTAAAGGTGAAGAATCTGACCCGATCAATGTGTTGACCGATGCGTTGGCCGACACGTCGGCTGTGTGCCGGCCCACGCACGACCGACACACGGCCGACAGTCGGTCGTCCATTGGTCGTCAGTAGAAATTTTTCTCACTTGACATACCCGCAATAAATTATAGGATCCAACAGTATACTATTCTCACCGATCTCACCTGCACTCCTACAATGAGAAATGGAGAGCTCTGGCGGATGCTCTCAGTAGTGGCAAGAGGGAAAATGAAAATAAGGGGGGAAGAGAGGGAGAAACTGCTGAGAGAGACCACTGGGAGGAGGAGTACAGATAAGACCAGGCAAGGAAAACTGTGTACTACCAACTGCCACAGAATATAACACGGGTGTGCGAGAAAAGAGGGTCTTTGGTTGATTCTCCTTATATACGCTTAGGTGATACCGCTGAGAATAGTGTACTATTCTCACCGATTTCATCTGCACCCCTATAATGAGAAATGGAGAGCCCTGGCGTCCTGGGCTTATAGCATCGGTGATATCAGGAGTGCACCAGGAATCCGAACCACCCATACTAAAACCAAACCACCCAAACTCAAGACCGAATCCCGCGCTCCAAAATAAGGATCGGCCAAACCGCGACCCAAACTAAAAGGGAGAAGAGAGAAAGATGTAAAATTACAGGCCGCCAACCCCGAAAGGCAAGCATAAAGGGATATCGTGGCCATCAAGAACCGCTCTAAAAATTCCAGAGAGACACGGAGATTATTTCTTGTCATCCCCTGAGCCATATAAAGAGAGAGTTATAAAACCTGACGCAACTTCCTAAAGGTCTGGATACACTTTCTGGGTTGAAATCAGGAGAAACTTCCCATTACGGAACGGTAAAGGCGAGTTGAAATGCTAGGCAGGGGACCACAAGAAAAGAAAGAGGTAATATGCAAGGGAGGAGATGGCTCAAGGGATGACAGTTTTGAGCCTCAGTAATCCGAGAGGGAATTAGACTCCCTTTTCAAAACTGTCATCCTAGAGCGAAGCGCAAAATGGGAAGAGAAAAATATGCCAAATACACATTGGCCATGAGGAAACAAAAAACAAAACATCTCATGCCGGAAAATATGCCAATTAAACGTCGGCCATGAGGAAACAAACGACAAAACACTCATGCCGGAAAATATGCCAATTAAATGTCGGCCATAAGGAAACAAATAACAAAACATCTCATGCTGGAAAATATGCCAATTAAACGTCGGCCATGAGGAAGCAAATAACAAAAACATCTCATGCCGGAAAATAGGCCAATTAAACGTCGGCCACGAGGAAACAAATAACAAAACATCTCATGCCGGAAAATATACCAAACTAAAAGGGAGAAGAGAGAAAGATGTAAAATTACAGGCCGCCAACCCCGAAAGGTAAGCATAAAGGGATATCGTGGCCATCAAGAACCGCTCTAAAAATTCCAGAGAGACACGGAGATTATTTCTTGTCATCCCCTGAGCCATATAAAGAGAGAGTTATAAAACCTGACGCAACTTCCTAAAGGTCTGGATACACTTTCTGGGTTGAAATCAGGAGAAACTTCCCATTACGGAACGGTAAAGGCGAGTTGAAATGCTAGGCAGGGGACCACAAGAAAAGAAAGAGGTAATATGCAAGGGAGGAGATGGCTCAAGGGATGACGTCGGCCATGAGGAAACAAACGACAAAACACTCATGCCGGAAAATATGCCAATTAAATGTCGGCCATAAGGAAACAAATAACAAAACATCTCATGCTGGAAAATATGCCAATTAAACGTTGGCCATGAGGAAGCAAATAACAAAAACATCTCATGCCGGAAAATAGGCCAATTAAACGTCGGCCACGAGGAAACAAATAACAAAACATCTCATGCCGGAAAATAATTATACCAAACGACAAAACACTCATGCCAGAAAATATGCCGATTAAATGTCGGCCATAAGGAAACAAATAACAAATCATCTCATGCCGGAAGATATGCCAATTAAATGTCGGCCACGAGGAAACAAATAATAAAACATCTCATGCAGGAAAATATGCCAATTAAACGTCGGCCATGAGGAAACAAACGACAAAACACTCATGCCGGAAAATATGCCAATTGAATGCCAGCCATGAGGAAACAAATAACAAAACATCTCATCCCGGAAAATAGGCCAATTAAACGTCGGCCATGAGGAAACAAATAACAAAACATCTCATGCTGGAAAATATACCAATTAAACGTCGACCATGAGGAAGCAAATAACAAAAACATCTCATGCCGGAAAATAGGCCAATTAAACGTCGGCCATGAGGAAACAAATAACAAAACATCTCATGCCGGAAAATATGCCAATTAGACGTCGGCCACGAGGAAACAAATAATAAAACATCTCATGCCGGAAAATATGCCAATTAAATGTCGGCCATGAGGAAACAAATAACAAAACACTCATGCCGGAAAATATGCCAATTAAACGTCGGCCATGAGGAAACAAAACACTCATGCCGAAAAATATGCCAATTAAACGTCGGCCATGAGGAAACAAATAACAAAAACATCTCATGCTGGAAAATAGGCCAATTAAACGTCAGCCATGAGGAAACAAATAACAAAACATCTAATGCCGGAAAATATGCCAATTAGACGTCGGCCACGAGGAAACAAATAATAAAACATCTCATGCAGGAAAATATGCCAAATACACATCGGCCATGAGGAAACAAATAACAAAACATCTCATGCTGGAAAATATGCCAATTAAACATCGGCCATGTTGCCATAAGCAGTGAGTTGTAGAGAGAAAGCCACAGTGCGGAGTACGGCATAGCGAAATAGTGAGTCTTGAAGCAAGGACAACAAGACGTGTAGAGCGCACAGGAGTGCGAGAAAAGAGGGTCTATGGTTGATTCTCCTTATATACGCTTAGGTGAGACCGCTGAGAATAGCTGGGCAAATGCTCTGTCTCCAGCAGAAATTCACCGGTGATACGCAGCTGTGTCGTGGCAGTGAAAAGTTGTAGCCTGAACAAGACGTACAGGATGACAGGGACAGCTCGCAGCACCATCAGAGACGTTGTTTTTAAATATTGATTAGTTTTAATTACCCGATATAATCCATATCCCATCTGGCTTAGATACTAGTTTCGATTAGCATAATTTGAAAGGGCCTAGGTTCTAGCATCGGTTTTGAAGATGACATCGTTTTTCGTAACTTCTTACAATTCTTGTCCTTACCATCCCCTTTAATTGCTGCAAAGCAAGTTAGAGAGATAATAGTCGTACCAAATATATATAGTATGTTGGCTCAATCACATTTATTGCTTGTCGGCAAACACTTCGGCCGATGCGTTTATATGTGTTGGCGAAAGTGTTTATGTTCGTCAGCCAACATGTTGGTGTGTGTAGACCAACGCATTGGTTGTGTGTTGGCCAACACGTTGGTGTATGTCGGACGATGCGTCGGTAACGTGTCGTCGGTAATGTGTTGGCCGGATCAGATTCATTAACTTACCCAAGACAATTATGTGTGATGAATTTTTTAACACACATTTATCAAGGGCAAATGAGGTGTACAAGGTTGCTATTCTGCCTGAATTATTAGCTTATTATACACAACCAAAAGAAAGCAATTCTGATGCCCAATCAGCTAGAAAACTGTTCTGCTACTGCAGAGCAAATGACAATGAATCTTTAGTGTTAGTTTTCAGTGGCTCTTCATGTGTGTTCAGGAAATTTCACTTGAAGTGCTGTGGACTTTGCAGGCGACCATCACTTAACAGAGCTTGGTTTTGTACTGACTATAGGAAACATTACTCAAAGAGACGTGCAACAGCCTTAATATATAAGAGACACAATGGAGTTTTTTTATTTTTTTAGATAACAAACATTGAAATTAAAATTAAGTTAGGTAGGTGACAACATAATATTAATATATTTTGCCCAAGAATGTAAATGAAGAAAGTTCATTGCGTAATTTTATCAATATAATTTTGTCACTGAGCTTTTATTAAAAATTGATATTCAATATAATAAAAATTCAACCTTAAAGTGGGAAAATTAAACAACTGTGAGCAAACCGTTCTTAACTAGATAGATTAAAATACCAACACCATGTTAGAATAATATATTATTCTGATAATCTAAGTGACCTACGACCAACAAATTGGTTGTCATGCACAAATTAATACTAATCGGATGCAACTACTGACTTGCAACAGCTTGTCAAGGCACAACATACAACTGCAATCTTAACCAGTAAGCATGGTTCACTGTCATCTGACATTAAATACTGGACCAGGACAACAATGTGTCCAAGAATTGTGTACTTCTGATGGACAGCACCAATGATTCTCTCTATGTGAAGCCTTACATTAACCAATGACCTTGTTGTTTCAATATCCAATGGTGACAGTTGTGGCTTTCCTTTTGTGAAGCTTGGAATATGTAAGTGTGCAGTGTAGACCTTTTATAAATTTCCGCTTTGTGTTTTGTCGTTCCTTGGTCCATTGTTGTCTAGCAAGAGCAGATTGAGAACTTGGTTTGGAGACGGAACTTAAAGAATGTCCCATGTTCTTGGTCGCAACCCAGTTCGGATGTGTCTCATTGTAAAGATCTGCCAGCTTTCCTAGAAATAAAACAGAGCATTAGCTTTCAGATAATATTATTTCAACAACAGTATTTAAGGATTAAAACATTCAAGATATTTGAAAACTCTTACCCTCATGAGAGTGAATAGAACACACATGTGGATATTTGATGTCGCCATTTTTAACTGCATCTCTCCTGATGTTAGTGATTCATTGATTATGCCTTCTTTGTAATCTGATCTGAGGCTGGAGCATCCGAAAACACAGCAAAATCTTGCCATAAACACTCTCAGAACCTTGCTTTATTTGAGGGCTGAAAATAATGGCAGGTCATCAGTCTGGCCTGATTGGGGTTTTGACTGGTCAAACTTTCGCATTGAAAGGTGACACTATTCTCGCAATTGCTACAGAGAAAAGCTAATGAAAAACATTCAAATTAACAAAAAAGGAACAGAAAGGTTTATGGAAAAGACTAAGTATTTCACTAAAATTGTAGCTGCACATGTCATGGGAATTGCAATATTAGCTGAATTGACATGGGCTTTAATAAAACTAATTCACGGCAAGATTTCACGGCTTGAAATTTGAAAATACTTTATTGCTCAAGTTCATTTCATTTGTCCACCTTTAAAAGTAAATTTAGGTTTTCAAAGTGAAAAAATGAACAATATCTAGCTCAAGTTCGCACATGGTAATCTGATACGCATCACATTTTCGGCGAGTTTTTTCTATTTGTTTGCTTGCAGCATAATTGCTTTACTTTTCAGCACAATGTGATAGCGATGCAGAATATTTACAGTAATTATTGATGTCAACACCAGACCACACGCCCTGAATACTGCAACGCAACAATTCTACGAATTCATTCATTCATTCCATGCATCGTCAAAAATAGGGAGTCTGACTTGCTATTTAACAGCAATGTTGCTTTAGTAAGGGGACCTAATTTTAGACTATGGGAGAATAATAATTGCAGAGTACAATTTTTATTTGTCCGGCCAGAACAAGCTGTGACCTAGCTAAAACTTACTTGGCCGGTCATTGTGACTGGAGACACTACGGAAATTATTTTCAGCCCTGTTATTTACAGTGGACCTGGCATGCATGATGGCGGCATAGTTACAGTTGCTATGATATCACATGACACGCACAAAACTTCTATTGCACCCCACAAAATATGCCAAGTGGTGCCCATTTTGATGTTGCTGTGGTAACACTCTTGGTTCCAGATCTCTTTCACGCGTCAATGTACATTGCATATATTTTGAATAGGTCCATGTACTTCTTTCAGAGCCACAAATGGCAATAACAGTGCTCGAAATCAGAAAAATATCCAGGTTGCCCTGATGGCAAATGCCGGACAACCTAGCCCCTGACTTTGGTTGCCCTGATGAGAACTTGGTTGCCCTTAACTTTTTGTATGTTTTTTGCCTAGTTATAGGATTTGACCAGACAAATAATAGCCTTATCAGTATGCCTCTGTTTTCAAAGTGCTACAAACAATAAATATTTAATATTTCAAACAAAGTAAGTATACACCACCAGTTAACTTCATTCTGTTGTAAGGTTTGCTTATAGAATACTTACATAAGTGATGCTTTGATTTTTTTTCTTATTTCAGACATCTTAAACTCTGTCAAGCACAGTCCACAGCATACAGGATACGTTATTGCATGCTAAGCTTTAATAAACATGAAAACTGTCTAGTGTCATCAATTCATAATACTTGTTTCAGTTATTTGACAGGGTTAGATCAGTTGACTTCACTAACAACTTTAAATTTCTTTTTTACATGTAATTCGTTCGCGCTTTCATGTAAACAACTTACCGTAGCGTTCAGAGCAACTCCTTGACAGAAAGAAAGACGCGTCCACGTTGCCATGAGTCACATAAGAGCAATATAGTTACAATAACAAAATGGTTTCATTGAAATGCCTTCATGGTACATCGGAGGCGTACAAAATGTTGCAAAAATGCCGCAAATGCTAGCAAAACGGAGCCATTCATGAAAGAAATGCTAGTTATTATTCCAAAAAATATAATCACGAAGCTTAGTAGCTAATGTATTCAGTTGGCAAAAAAAGATGAAGCTGGCTAGCGTGGCTACTTCTGACAAACTTTCTTTTTAAGACTCTTACCTCAAATAATTCGTCGCTTGAAAGATCTGTAAGCATTCATCCCACAATGCCACCCTCTGCCCAAGACTTACGCGTGCGCCAAAATATTTCGAGGAGGTCTGGGTTTGAAGACAACACGGGAAGCTTATCGTGGCTTATTGAATCGAGCGAACGGCGTTCAATTGATTATCACAACCTTCCATTTACTGTGTTTTAAGAATTGTTGTGGATCTATCTATCAGTATCAGATGGTTAACCTCACATTTATGTCTCAAGTTTATAGCTTCTAATCTTTATTCTGTTATGCATCACAGTAATGTAAGTACTTCAATTTTTTCCTGGGTTGTCCGGCGAATTCTTCTCGGGCAACCTGCCCTTTATTTTTCCTTGAAACTGGTTGCCCGAACTAATTTTTGGTTGTCTTGGGCAACCGGGCAACCGCTAATTTCGAGCACTGCAATAATGCATTCAAAGAGGAAAGAAACTGGAACCAAGAACATCGCCTTAGCAACATCATAATATGCGCCATGTGGTGTATTTCTTAGGATACAATACTGATCACAAGTTTCATCTGTATTGCCTTATTTTTTGCGGAGATACTTATCATTTTGTGTTTTTACTCCATACGGGAACCACCTATGATGTGATCAGTCATCTAATTTGCATAATACAAAAACGTGAATATCTCTGGAATTAAATTAGATATCACAAAAAGGAAAGCACCATTCTTCCTCATTTTGAAAGGGCTTTAAAATACTTCATATGCACTTAATAGGCTTTTTTTCTCTCAAAAGTGCCTGTATGTGTGTGATTTCAGTTAAAAATGAAACATTACCCCATATTTTTGGTGCTGGTTTGCTCGATCCTTCTTCTCCAGAAAATCAAAGAGCTCTGTGAGCCACGACTGAATTTTTTGAAACAAATTTTTGCCTTCGATTTCTTGACATACAGACATATCAACAAACAGATCAACAAACTTCTGATTCCTCCAGAGCGAACCTCACTGGGAATCTATTCGAGCCTACAGCCAATCAGTGGTTCATTGTGTATAGCTTATTACTGGTAATAATCAGAGATTAGAGGAGTGCGTTCGAACAAAGTTGGATACTTTTATACCACCAGGAACAACAAAGCCTGGGAGCAAAGACGATAAATAAGAGAGGCGTGACCTCATGACACAATTGTTTTGAGGAAAGACCGTGTGACCAGGCAAATCTATGTCTGTCTACATCAATAATAATACAAGAGAGTTTCCTTTATTTGAAGGGATTTAATAAGCTTCAGACATATTTGTACTGAAATTCTAGAAATTTCTGCATATTGTTCATGTTGACTATGCATATTTATTCTGTTCATTCATTGGGATAAACACTGATTTCCTCAGCAAAATTATAGGCCCAATTTTTCTGTAAATAACTTATTTTTTTTTCTTTTTTTCCTATATTTTATTGGTAATACGTACAAGCTATTTACACGACCTACGTTACAAACACTGCCATTTACTTACAAAATTACTTAGAAGACAAGTGCATTTACATTACAAATGGACGTTAAAAAAAGAAGAAAAAGATAGCAGATGTCCTGTACGAAATATATGGATATAAACTTGCATATAAAGAAAACATTACACACAAATAACAAATAAAAACTATACTTGCTACATGTAGTCTGGACTTTCGATGAAAACCAGTTCATGTTCAGTCATTAGAGGAGAGTACAAAGTAATCATTTGGTGGGATGCATGGCTGGTTTGTAGCATTTACTTTGACATGTAAAGCCTCCATCTCGTTGTTGAGACTGACAATGTTGTTTTTAATTTGGATAAATCGCTACGAAGTTCTTGCACATCCTTTTAAATAGCGGGAATAAGCAAATAATATCTGATCGAGCTTTGCTGGCAGCTCGTTAAGTTGTGCTGTGGTGTTTTGGCACGAAGGTCAATGGCCGGCAGCAACATCTTCTCCGCCTTCTTCTGTATTTTCATCAGAACCAGTGCTCCCTTTTTGTCTTTTGTGGCGTTGTTCGCACCTCTTTTCACTCTCCATTATAGCAAATATGCTCAGAACTCATTCGGTTTCCACAGAAGGCGTATTTACATGATCTTAATACAGAGCGACATCCTTCGCTCACGATGCCCACCAAATAACACAACACAGCACAGTAAATATCACAATACAGCATGTACTCAAAGAATTGATAAAGGGTAAACTACAGAATACAAGACCGCATCTTTTGACTGTGTTATTCCTCATTCTACAAAAATTCCCGACGCATGCAAATGAAGTCGACCAAAGTGGCTCTGAATTCTGCAGTTTAACAATCCGCGATATGGCTCAATACAGAAAACAAACTTTGCAGGAAATATCAGCAATATCATCGCTGTGCGATGTATATAGCCTGTTTTTTGCCTGTTTTTAGGCAAGTTACATAATCCACGATACAGAAAAAGATGGCGCTACGCGTTGAATTCTGGGGAAATCGACATGTCGGCTTTAAAGTTACTGTGTTTGTATGGGAATCTGATGACAGATAATTTTGATAAAAAATAAATTACGGGCAATTTATGGATAGCAAAGTGAGGGTACTAGAGAAAAGATGGGATGTAACTGCTCTAGAAAGCGTGTAATAGCGTTTTTAATTTCTCATACATTTGCTTGCAAGTTTGTGGGGGGAAATTATAGACAAATGTAAGCAAAATTGAGATCAAGTGGATGCTTTCTAGTTCGGCTACATCCCTCAAATTTGGTACATATAATCTTTTGCCTAGTACCTTCAAGTTGCTATTCATATATTCTTCAGAATTTATTTTCTAAGAAAATTATTTGCTATCAGATTCCCATACAAACACAGTAGCTTTGGGGTCAACATGTCGATCTACCCAAAATGCCACGCCATCTTTTTCCCTATCGCGGATTATACACTACGAATCAACTCACAGTTTCCACCTTCGGTCACTAACAAAAACTTGCCTTTCCTATACGATAACGCTGTATTGCCATATTCAGACACCTAGCAGAATTCAAACGTTTACCACTGATCGACCGAGCGAGTGCCCTGGGGCTACCCACTATACTCCTGAATTTTATCAAATTCAGGAGATGAATATCGATCGATGGAGATAATATCGAAACACTACTTTAAAGTCACTTAGCACAGTTTTGGACCAAGCCCTTCAATTTTTAATGTTTTTAATATACAATAAAGTTTTTAAATAATGTAAATCAGATTCCTGAAAATAAACACTGTATAATATACTCTGATAGTTTGCCAGTTTTTAACCCTTTTCAAGTTTTTGAGGGATGGGATGCTAACACCATAACTTATTTCAAAAGTTTGGAAGAAGCAATACTTACTTTCTGTACAGAGAGCTGGATCTGAATTTAAAAATGTCAAAGGAAGGTGAATGAGGCATATGCATGATAAAGACATTTGGTAACACAACAAACTCGTATCTGAGGAGAAAAATGGAAATGTTATTAGGTTCAGTTTGCTGATAAATATTAATTAGAACACATTACAAATTTTTGTGATATAACTAATTATAATAACGCAGAGACGCAAAGGATAGTGCAGAATGCAATGGGACTGACAATGAATAATATCTTAATACGCAATTAAACACCAAACGTGATACTTAAGCCTATAGAGCGTTTTCGCTCACATGACCAAAAAAAATAAATCAAAATCATTCAGTGAACAGAGTCAAGAAACTACGACATGATAGAATATCAATAAAGAAAACACTTCTCCAAGTTTCAGGCGTGTGCGTTATTCCATACATCAGATATTGGTCGAAATGTCTCGCACAAATTTACAGAGCCCAGTATGGAGCTGCCATATTGGTGTACCTCAGTGGAACACCAACATGGCGGCCGAAAATAGTGTAAGCATCTGGAGTTTACTTTGGTTATTTAGGCGACTGATTACCTGTTTTGAACAAAGAAATATTCATATAAACACTTTTCCTAATACTTAAACGTCTAAAATGGTTAAATCTCGCTAGATAAGTATGTGTTTTTCGACGCACATGATCGTAACTGTAAGTCACACACCGCCATAACACTGAAATTCAAATTGCGCTGGTTTCCAAACGAAGGACACTGTTGAGCTGAAAAGTTGTACACAGATATACATTTCGCACCTCGTATGTCTGATGAGTATAAAAAGTCTGGTGGTTCTTTGTTTTTGGATTTTAGAATTTTATGACGTCATGTGAAAACGCTCTATTCATTAATGTAACACAATACTTTTGTTTCTTTGTAACATAATACTTATATTTTTCTTGCAAATGTTAACATCATGGTACTTTCTTTTTTCTGCAAACACTGCAACATTGAAGGTAGCTGCTTTTGTTCAATAATAAAATGAATTACAGCATAAATATCAATATTTTAAAGCAAGTCTCTGTTAAGTAACAGATGAGAGACGAGATGATCGAGTTTTTCCGCATGAATGATTTGAACATGAAGCTTCATGTTTTGCAATTTATTTACCACACATGAAAGTCTTTTCTCGAAAAATAATAAACTGATCAAATAAAAACAAGACTTCAAAATGCAGTGCAGCTGGTATATTTATCCCCTGGTTGTTATAAAATTTGTACTGAAAATCGCGGTGGAAGATTTTGCATATTTAATTATGAACAGTTCATAAAATATTTGTCAGAAATGGCGCATTTGCGATGACAGCTGTTTCTCCGGAATTACTGTACCGTTTTGATCAACAAAGGCCTGTTTAGAAACAATTTTCAATATGCCTATCAGAGAAAAATAATTACTACACACGTCTTTAAAATTTACTTCAATTTGGACATCGGCAGAATACATGGAAATAAAAGTAGCAATTTACGTCTTTCAGTATAAAAACTCATTTTCATTTTAATATAACAAACAAAAGAATTGACAGCAAGCTCTGATTAGCATTCTCGTTAACCTTCATTTATATGTGAAAAGATGTAAAAAAAGAAATGAAAAAGTTCTAAAAGTTTTAATTCTAAAAAGTCTAAAAGTACTAATCCTAAATTCTCGCTTTTTCTTTGTCGATTTCAAAATCATTGTCTGTAATATTCGGCAGAGCTCTTTGTACACAGCGTGAGTCTCTTAGGCATAGCAGCGCAGACCTCAGAAGGTCGAAAGAGACTTTGGCTCAAATTCATGACATTGTAGTACTATAATCCTCTCCCTTCTCGGTTGACAAAAGTTCAGCCAGACTACTGTGATACCTCTTGCATTCACGAGCCATTCCTCCAGTGGTAGTAAATACCAGTGGAGTAAAGGAGCCCTGTTCGACTTCTAGCCTGCTGGCATACATTCTCTTCTCTCACTCTCATGCTGGCAGTAGATTTGTTTTGCAGTGAGGCCCTTATAAGACTCTGCATTCGGGTAACAGACCCTAACATCAAAAAAGGCAGAGCCTTGCCACTCCCAGAAGCTACGAGTGTGAATGTCGAGCCGGGCATCTGCTGTTCTGTTCGTACCAGGTGTCAGCAGTTCTCCATTTATCTCCTGAAGTACAGGCTCAATTTGGACGTCATTGGACACCATTTTTAGCATTTCGGCCTCAAAATCATGCAGCTCGTGGTGTCTTTGAATAATGAAGCCTCCAAGTCTGCACACCATGGCATGGTCAACATCGAAAACATCTCCACACGCACAAGTAGAAGGGGTGTTGCTTATTAGCCAATCATATCTCAAATGGATGGCGCAGGGTTGGACACTCAATTTTGATAGCACTCGCCATTCGGGCGAGTAACCCTCAAAATGCACTCGCCCGGATAAGTTTTCACTCGCCCAAAAGTTTAACCCCCCCCCCTCCCCCCGTCACTCCAACCATTTTAGTCATCTTTTATTTTAACTGAACCACTCAACGACTTTCGGAACCCCGGAAATATACTTCCACATATTGGTAAAGAATCACTTCACATTTTCTAACTTACCAGGGGAACACGCATTGATCATGAACAATTCGATTGCAACGTTGTCGCGCACGTGGTAGCCGAGCGGTTTTTAACTTCAATGAAAAATTCTAGTTTAAGAACTTATACCCCAAGAAATCACAATAGAGGCACTTACTTTATTTTTTAAGTAGTTTTTTATTGATGAATCTTGGTGAACTCCCTGCAGTTTGCGGCAAAACATGTCTGTACTTCCACTTTGAACGCCATGTTTACGTGATCACCGAGGGCTCGCTAGTGACCAGCAGTATCACTTTGCAGAAGTACACGGGTTATGTAATTATCACAAGGAGGAAGCCATTATTGTTTTCTTTTTTGCGAAGCCCAATGTTGCGCTTCAACGCCAATTTATTGGACAATTTGGAATATAAAACTTTGCCATACAGATATGGACTATGGTAAGTTTGTGTTTAGAGATTTCTCGGCAAAACAGAATATAAAAAACATCCCTTATTTTGCAATTTAATTATTTTTGGCGTTGTAAAATCGCACTCGCCAAACGGGCGAGTGATCTGTGATTTGCACTCGCCCGACACTTTTGACACTCGCCTGGGCGAGCGGGCGAGCGCTAATGTCCAACCCTGTGGCGTCTTTGAATTCTCTCTTATTAAGAGTAAAGTCCACGTCTTTAACTGGAATGACTGTAAGCCAACTAGATGCCCCTTTCTCTGCAGCAAGGTTGGCAACCCTCTTAATTTGATCAGGGAGAGCATTCTTCACTTCCTCAAGGCTGTTTCTAAGGCGCGCATCTTTTACTCTACGGTTACATTGTTTCAGTGTTCTAATTGTATGATCGTCTGGGAGCTCATGCATCTGTGCCACTATCTGTTCGACCAGTGGTTTAGTTATCATAGTTGAAGCTTCGTATTAGGAGGCTGCAATAAGACATGGGTTTGTGAACCCAAGACCTGCCATCCTTACAGGTAATGCGAACACATCACGCTCAGCTGGCATGCAGGTGTGCCCTGTGATAGCAGGAATAGGGGCTTGACTCATGGCCCGATCTAGCAGCTCTAGGAGATCTTCAATATCAGGTAATATTCTAAGATAGTAAGTCCAATCCAAATGTAAAGGCCGCGTATGAAGCCTGGGGATACGTTACGGCGAATTCTGCTAGCTTTTCAACTTGATCGACCCATACCTGAACTTTTCTGTTCATGTACTCCTCCAGGTAGGTTCTCGAAGCTGGGACAGCGCCCAGATACTTCTGGCCTTGTATGGATATGTTAATTGAAGTATCAATGAAACTTCCCTTGCGGCATCCTCTTTCCTCTGTTTAGTGACTAGCCAGCATTTCTTAGCATTCGGATGATATCCTAAGCTGGGACCCATTTCACTGAGCACGTCCCACCACTTTCTCAGCTCTCTCAGAGGACCAGAGGACCAGTGCTGGCTGCATCGTCAGCATACCAACATTGCTTTGTACGGCTAGAAGTATTTAAGCATGTAATCAATGGTTGGAGGCTAACAGCGTAGAGACTCATTGCCCAGGAGTCACCCTGTGTAATACCCTACGCAGATGTCAGCTCTTTTCCACCGATGACGAATAAGCATGCAGGTTCTCTGTAGGTGTTTATGGCGTAGATGGATATAGAGGGGCACAGAATAGAATCCTGGTGTTTTTCAAGGCAGCAGCCCTATTCTATGAATTAAAAGCATTTGAAGCATCAATTAATAGCACCGCGACCGTATCGTCAGCTTTGAAAATGCTGTGCATGGCATGAATGGCTGCTTCACCCCTACTTGTCAAACCTGCGCACACTTGGAGTGAGCCGCAGGCATCAACGATATCTTGCTTTGTCACTTTCATAAAACAATTGCCCATTTTTCTCCTGATCACTTCTTCGACACCAATCGGCCACACTTCGCCATTTCCTTTTTCTAATGGGATCAGACAATTTGCCAAAATTGGCTTGATTGTGAGAGGGTCAACAAATTCGGTGCATCACTATAGGGTAACAAAGTCCAGTGCCGGCTTTCTTAAAAGACTTGTAGGCGAGCAACCTTCTGAATCCATTCGCATCTACCCCTGATGGGCCGCCAGAACCTCTACTTTTTAAAGCTGCTTCCCTCACCATTGCTCTATTTATTTCATGGTACCTATAAGATATGTGGAACATCCTCAACAGGACCAAAGAGCAAACTGCCTAGCTGGGCTTCCTGTGCATTATGGTGTTTATCCTTAAGTTGTCTCACTACGTCATCACTCAATGGCAGTAGGCCCCCACAATCTTCTTTGCTCAGGTAACGCAGAACTGAATTGACCTGCCCTCCATGACCAGCTTTACGAATATCTTTGCCCGATTCGTTGGTTCAGATTGCCTGTTATACGCTTCTGTATTATCTGCCCTTCACGCAGTAGAGTGTCTATTTCTCCCTCTTTCCATAATACTAGTCTCCTTGCCAAGCACTCTTGGTGATATTTTGCTTTAGATTGTCGGCTTGGTTTCTGTAGACCTAGTGCCAGTAGAACAATAGCTGCCTTCAAAGCTATGTGCTGCATTTTATTGTTCCATGCACGGTTAGCCGTTCAATAAAATCTCTTCCAGCTTTCCCATATGGGACTAGGAACATGTTTTTCCACCAAGTTGTTATTTCATTGTACTCAGTGTCAATAGATGAAGTATTCAGCATTATTTCTACCCCATCACTTCTTTGTCCCCAATGAACATGATGGTTTGCTTGTGATTTCGTAACCGGGCAAAGGTCCAAGCACTTCGATCACAGGCCCTCGGGGAATTGTGTCAAAGTTGCATGCAAATCCGAGTAACTCAGTGAAGTGAAATTAGTATTTCCACTAGTGCTTTGATCATTGTCTCTAAGAAGTTTCTGATTGCAGTCGAACTCAGCCGTCACAGAAGATGCATTTTGGTTAGCCCCGTACTTGTTTACTGCACACCTTATAGTTCACCACTAAATTTTCTCCGATTCCCATTGGTCTAAATTAAACATGCGATGCGATAGTGTTCATCCGCAGAGCGCACTATCAGTGCATAGTTCCTCGACAGAAACACTCTATTGTTTAAATAACACATCCCTGCAATTTTTCCACTCTCAAGGCCCGATCTCACAGATTTTGATTTTTCAACTCGCGGTGTGCATAACCCTTCTCATCCCATAGATCTTTCATGACTTCAATTTAACCCTCCTTTTGCAATTGTGATTATATGGAGGATTTTGCGATGAAGTTAGTTCCTTCGCTTTCCTCTGGTATTCCAGAATGTCCTTATTCATCTGCTCTGTCCATTTCAGCTTTGGTTTTCTCGACATCCCAGTCGCTGAGGCCATCACGTTCTTCCCGATGTTTCAATAATTGATACCGAATCAGGTATTCTGAGCCATTAGTGAGATACAAATCCGAAATCAAAGCGTGGGTTTATTTTGACAGGAAGGCATGACAACACTGCACGCATGATTGATATCACGCGCCCAACTCTGAAGAACAATTGTTTCCCACATGTTATAGGAGCGGAAAAAAAATTATGGCTACCAAATTTCAGCTACCAAATTTTGGACAAGCAGCAGCCAGACAACAAAATATTTTTTTTCGCAAATTTTTCTCCCAATTGAACATATGTAGCCGAAAAATATTTTGCATACTTCGACAAAAAATAGCAGTTCAAAAAACATTCGAACGCATGGGCCTCCGTTGCGAAAAAAACGTGGCCTCCCATCTTCTTCTCGAGAATGCGTACGATAGCAACCTCTTGCCGGACACAACGAAAGTCGACTATCTAGACACCCTGCAACCTCTGCGAGGACTGCCCGCGTTTGTCGACAACATCTACGTGTTCGGCTATCTCCGCCACGAAGACTGCGTTTTCCAAAAAGGCCGCTTTTATTGCACAACAGGCGAGGAAGGTTCTGCAAAACTCGTGGTCGCAAAAATCGGCCTCGCTGTGCAGCAGAGCCTGGGCACAGGACCGGACGGCAGCAAAAGAAAACACATGCAGACAAGCATCGTCCACACCCTCGCAAAAACAAAAGGAACCAGCGGAAGCACGATACGTGCAACAATAGCAGCGATAGAAGCCAACACGTTGCAACAGGCACAGTCCCACTGGAACAGGCTGTATCCAGAAGACGAGATAGCGGGCTACTTCGTGGCCAAGGTAGACGTTTCTGAAATATCTTTGGAAGATTTACACGAAGCGCTGCCAGCTTTCGAACGGCAGCTGCACGCATTCGGTTTTGGAATCTACTCCATCGACTACACGCAAGATTTTTCCGGAGTGTTGGACCGCGAAGCCCTTGTTTCGCACCTAGAATTCGAAGGTTTTCGCCACAAGGGCGACTTTTGTTCTGCAGTGGGTTCGGATGCACCAACGATTCTGCAGAACACCGACAGTGTGGGGAAGCACGTGTGCACTTGGATCTCGAAAAGAGAAGACCGCACAGTCAGGACAAAAGATCGAAGGCAACTTCGAAGCAGGCGATATTCGAGAACCAGTGGGCGGCCATCTTGCCGACTATGCAGACTGCCCAAACGAGCACTTGCGCTGAACTTTCCAACACCCAGATGTCCAAGATCGCGGATGCACCAGAATAGAAGTTTCCATATACGGGTGCCCCACAAACGAGCTCTCGGAAGAAACCACCGACCAGGTGGTACAGGAAACTTTGGCAAAGGTTTCGCCGGAAGGAGAAGGTCTTTTCGTGGTCCAACCACCAAACAAAATATGGGAAAACCTGGCTTCTTGCATGGACCGCTGCCTCGTTTTGGCGGACCGCCCGCAAGGCCACATATTTGTTGGCTGGTTCGCGCACACACAAACAGGAAGAATATCGGGGGAGCACGTGCAACCAACCAAAGCGAACGTGGAGACGATGCGAAATGGGAAACTTCGGTGGTGTGGGCGGCAGCCGACTTATGGTTTCCGCCCATGCCCGATTTTTCGGGTAGATATCCTTTCCACACAGGAAGAAGGTGTGGAAATAGGGCCTCTGTGTTGCTACACAAAAGACGAGGAAACGAAAACAATATTGGCGGCAAGCAAAAGGCCATGCCAGCTCCCAGTCTATACTTCTTCCATCGACAAAAACCGTTTCTTGGGAATGGCGGCAAACCAAATGCAGCGCTATTGGGCGAAATGTCTCCAAATTCCAGCTGCAAGAAGTACCAGAAATCGCACAAGAGCAGCAAATTTCGACACTTTCCACCAGATCTCGCGAAAAAGCGTTGCAAGAAATACAGGACGCGGCAAGCACAGAAGAATGGCGAAGACGTTCTTGGGACAAACAAACGACTGAGCAAGATGCGAAGCGAAAAAAAGACGAAGAAGAGTACAAGCGCCGCAAAGCAGAGCTGGAAAGGGTGGAAAAAATTGTGCAATCGAAAAAGGTCTACGAACAAAAAAGCCAAGAGGTGCAAGGGATGGTGGAAGAATGTTTGCGAGAATCTGCAACCAAGGTTTCGGCGCTTGCACGCGCGAAGTGGAAAGTTGTCGGCGGCAGAAGAAACGAAGGCAAATTTCGGGTTGTATTGTCTGGAAACGGCGGGAAAATCGCCAATGTGTTTGCAACAAAAGCTCTGCAAAAAATTGTTTCGGAATGCCTGGACATTTTCGAAACGTCCAAACCGGACTGGTACGGCAGAACAACTTTCTGGCTTCCTTCTTTCTGCAACGTCGAAAAGCTTGGAGGTTTGGAAATACAGATAGGGAAGCCGTAAAGTTTCTGCAACAACGTGTTGTTTCCCCAGACCCGCAAAGAGCTTCAATTTTGCAAGCGATGACAAAGGAGAGCGCAAAATACGATATTCTTCGAGAAGAGTTCGAAAAAGAAACAGAAACGGAGTTAGAAAAAGTAGAGGCGCCGAAAAACAAGGACACAAAAAAATCGATAGACTTGCAGCCCGGCGAATACAAGTGCAATAAGTTTGCTTACACAACTTTTCGAAACTCTCCGCGAACCATATTGTTTGTGTTTCCGGTTGGAGAGGACGGGCAGCCAACAACAGACGACGAAACCCCAATACAAGGCTATTTTTGGAGAATCTTGGAGGCTTCGAGTTCCTCGAAAAAAGAACAACGCCATTGCTTTGCAGAATCGGGCAAGTGAGAACCACACCACAAAAAAAGAAAGACAGACTTGTTGTTCTGGCGTAGAAACCATGTCTATGCAACAATTTGGCCGCCAGGAAGGCAGAAAACAAAATTCCCCCAAAAAACAACAACGAAAAGTTCTCCAAGATGCCAGGATTTCTATTTTTTTCGCGTGTTCAGGGGCTATTTTGCCCACAATTGTGGCAACATTTTGGTTCTCCTTTGTTTCTACATATTTGCAGAGACAATCCAAATCTTCCCAATATTCCGTGTCTTCTTGTTTCTCGTACTTTTTTCTACATTCTTCGAACTGGTCGCGTCGAAAGTGTGGTAGAACACCTCTGTCGTAGACCAATTCCATTTGGAATATCTGTTGCATGTTTCTAATTGCGAGCACTTTAGTCCATTGCACAAATTCCTTTTTTGTTCGCAGGATTCTGTGGCGGGTTGGGCAACTACTCCTTTTCAGGTGGCGTGGCGCTCTGCTGTTTCCACTCTTCGTATTTCGGTCGCAGGTTTGCATGCAGAAGAAGGAGGACAGAACCAATCCCGCAAACAATCCCAACAACCTGCACAACACCACAAGCAGCAGACGTTGCGTCATTGGCGGCGCCCACTATTCTGTCTGTTTGCTCTCGAACAGCATTGCTGTTTTTTTCTATGCTCTCCAGGAATTCTCGGCCTGTTTCTTCCACTTCCGCTTCCAGCCCTTGCAAACCTTCCCCAATCTCCTCCACATCTTCGTAGTGGCTTTCTTGGGTCTCCAACAGCAAATCCATATTTTTCTGCAGGTCCTGCACGCCGGCCAGGATCTGCGGCAGAGGAACATCCTGCCAGTTTTCGGTTTCTGCGGGCTTTGCAGCCGCGGTTTCTGCTGTTGCAGGTTTTGCAGCCGCGGTTTCTGTAGACTTTGCAGCCGCGGTTTTTTTCAGCAGTGGTTTCTGTAGACTTTGCAGGCCTTGCAGCTGCGGTTTCTGCTGTTGCAGGTTTTGCAGCCGCTGTTTCTGCAGACTTTGCAGGCCTTGCAGCCGCTGTTTCGACAACGCCTGCTTCTCTCCACATTCTGTAGAGCCTTGTTGTGCCAATACCGAATTTCTTTTGTATCTCCCTGGCTGTTTGTTTGCCTCTTGCAGCGACAATTTACACAGCATTGCAAAGCTTTGCATTGCTGTGTATTGTTGATAAATTGCAAGGGAATATACAACAATACACACATACACCAGGGATACACCAGGGATACCAGAGACACCCATTTGGAGGCGGCGTCCAAACACAAAACTGCAAAAAATATCTGCAATGTTGCCTGCAAAAGAACTATCCCCCAAAGAAATTCGAGAAATTGTCGCTGCAAGAGGCAAAACCTGCAACAGCAGAAAATAGCCTTGTATTGGGGTTTCGTCGTCTGTTGTTGGCTGCCTGTCCTCTCCAACCGGAAACACAAACAATATGGTTCGCGGAGAGTTTCGAAAAGTTGTGTAAGCAAACTTCTTGCACTTGTATTCGCCGGGCTGCAAGTCTATCGATTTTTTTGTGTCCTTGTTTTTCGGCGCCTCTACTTTTTCGAACTCCGTTTCTGTTTCTTTTTCGAACTCTTCTCGAAGAATATCGTATTTTGCGCTCTCCTTTGCCATCGCTTGCAAAATTGAAGCTCCTTGCGGGTCTGGGGCGGAAACAACACGTATTGGGTTCCATACAATATTTGTTCCTTTGTTGTTGCAGAAACTTTGCGGCTTCCCTATCTGTATTTCCAAACCTCCAAGCTTTTCGACGTTGCAGAAAGAAGGAAGCCAGAAAGTCGTTCTGCTGTACCAGTCCGGTTTGGACGTTTCAAAAATGTCCAGGCATTCCGAAACAATTTTTTGCAGAGCTTTTGTTGCAAACACATTGGCGATTTTCCCGCTGTTTCCAGACAATACAATCCGAAATTTGCCTTCGTTTCTTCTGCCGCCGACAACTTTCCACTTCGCGCGTGCAAGCGCCGCAACCTTGGTTGCAGATTCTCGCAAACATTGTTCCACCACCCCCCGCACCTCTTGGCTTTTTTGTTCGTAGACCTTTTTTGATTGCACAATTTTTTCCACCTTTTCCAGCTCTGCTTTGCGGCGCTTGTACTCTTCTTCATCTTTTTTTTGCTTCTCATCTTGCTCGGCCGTTTGTTTGTCCCAAGAAGTCTTCGCCATTCTTCTGTGCTTGCCGCATCCTGTATTTCTTGCAACGCTTTTTCGCGAGATCTGGTGGAAAGTGTCGAAATTTGCTGCTCTTGTGCGATTTCTGGTACTTCTTGCAGCTGGAATTTGGAGACATTTCGCCCAATAGCGCTGCATTTGGTTTGCCGCCATTCCCAAGAAACGGTTTTTGTCGATGGAAGAAGTATAGACGGGTCTGGGGCGCCTGGGTACAGCTGGCATGGCCTTTTGCTTGCCGCCAATATTGTTTTCGTTTCCTCGTCTTTTGTGTAGCAACGCAGAGGCCCTATTTCCACACCTTCTTCCTGTGTGGAAAGGATATCTACCCGAAAAATCGGGCATGCGCGGAAACCAAAGTTGGCTGCCGCCCACACCACCGAAGTTTCCCATTTCGCATCGTCTTCCACGTTCGCTTTGGTTGGTTGCACGTGCACCCCCGATATTCTTCCTGTTTGTGTGTGCGCGAACCAGCCAACAAATATGTGGCCTTGCGGGCAGTCCGCGAAAATGAGGCAGCGGTCCAGGCAAGAAACCAGGTTTTCCCATTGTTTGTTTGGTGGTTGGACCACGAAAAGACCTGCATAGTCGGCAAGATGGCCGCCCACTGGTTCTCGAATATCGCCTGCTTCGAAGTTGGAAACGATCTTGTTGTATACTTTTGTCCGGACTGTGCGGTCTTCTCTTTTCGAGATCCAAGTGCACACGTGCTTCCCCACACTGTCGGTGTTCTGCAGAATCGTTGGTGCATCCGAACCCACTGCAGAACAAAAGTCGCCCTTCTGGCGAAAACCTTCGAATTCTAGGTGCGAAACAAGGGCTTCGCGGTCCAACACTCCGGAAAAATCTTGCGTGTACTCGATGGAGTAGATTCCAAAACCCGAATGCGTGCAGCTGCCGTTCGAAAGCTGGCAGCGCTTCGTGCAAATCTTCCAAAGATATTTCAGAAACGTCTACCTTGGCCACGAAGTAGCCCGCTATCTCGTCTTCTGGATACAGCCTGTTCCAGTGGGACTGTGCCTGTTGCAACGTGTCGGCTTCTATCGCTGCTATTGTTGCACGTATCGTGCTTCCGCTGGTTCCTTTTGTTTTTGCGAGGGTGTGGACGATGCTTGTCTGCATGTGTTTTCTTTTGCTGCCGTCCGGTCCTGTGCCCAGGCTCTGCTGCACAGCGAGGCCGATTTTTGCGACCACGAGTTTTGCAGAACCTTCCTCGCCTGTTGTGCAATAAAAGCGGCCTTTTTGGAAAACGCAGTCTTCGCGGCAGAGATAGCCGAACACGTAGATGTCGTGGACAAACGAGGGCAGTCCTCGCAGAGGTTGCAGGTGTGTCTTGCCAAGGTTTCCTGCTAGATAGTAGACTTTCGAGATGTCCGGCAAGAGGTACGCATTCTCGAGAAGAAGATGGGAGGCCACGTTTTTTTCGCAACGGAGGCCCATGCTTTCGAATGTTTTTCGAACTGCCATTTTTTGTTGAAGTATGCAAAATATTTTTCGGCTACATATGTTCAATTGGGAGAAAAATTTGCGAAAAAAAATATTTTGTTGTCTGGCTGCTGCTTGTCCAAAATTTGGTAGCTGAAATTTGGTCGCCATAATTTTTTTTCCGCTCCTATAACATACCGAATTTCGGGTTTTATTTGTTCTAACAGTTTTTCAATATCAATTTCCGCGAGTGGTTGTTCTATTTCCTGCCACGTTTCAGGCATTTTTGATGCAAATTTCTGGTTGTTTTAATAATGGTGCATATCTCTAATTGGATGCAAATCTCTAAATGCTTGCTCTTTTTGCGAGAGCTCGTGCAAAACATGGGCATAATGTTTCTTTGCTTTTTTCTCTATGTGTGTTAGCCGCTGTTGTAGCGTGTGCCCTCCGCAATCCACGCATAGTCGGAGGTCGGTCAAAACCTCGATGCCGCAGCTGTGGCATGGCGTCGGCTTTTGCATCCATTTTTTTATTTGCCAGTTGTGCTGCGAGCAATATTTTCCGTCACACTTTTTGCCGCAGTTCTTTTGACGATTCGCAGCAACCACTCGCAGTTGTTTGCTCCGCGCATTTTTCGGAAACCTCCGCTTCTGTCTAATTGGTTGAACCTGACAGGGGTTGTTCTTCTTCCTAGTAGTAATAGAAGAAGTTAATGAACACAACCTCGGAGCTCCACCGTTTAGATATTACTGCTCCCAGGAGAAAGAAGCGAGCAAAAAGCGAGCTTCTTTCTCCTGGGAGCAGTAATATCTAAACGGTGGAGCGACGAGGTGGTGTTCATTAACTTCTTCTATTACTACTAGAATAATAATAATTTTATTCAAAATTCACTCTCAAGATTACAAATATTAAATTAAATGAAAACCATAAAAAATTATACATATTATTCTCAATCAAAACGCTTTTTGACTCGTGTATATAAAAATTCGATAATCCGATCAAACTTTTGAATCACAATTCAAAATTCACTCTCAAGATTACAATATTGAATTAAAATGAAAACTATTTAAATTTTATACACATTATACTCAAAAAGTTAAAACTATTTACAGTAATTAAGAATGCATAGTAAAATTGCTAAGAAAAAAGAAAAGAAAAGAAAATGTAAGCAGACAAAGCAATTTAAAATGTGTGAATCCGTAGATGTCCCTTTAAAATCGTCGATAAATAGCTACTTCAGTGTTCTCAATTTCTATATCAGTGTTGCGAAAGTCCCAAGATTTCCTTACAGTGGTTCTAGTTCCTCTGAGACAGATCTCAGATGTGCAAAGGATGTTCTTGCTTGTATCCACGAGATTGTTTTAGTGTAGTCCTCTCCTTTCTTGATAGCTATCAACTCTGCTAGTCTGCTGTGGTAGTTCAAGCACTCCTTTCCCCCTTCCACCAAGTTCCATGTTCGATATCGAGCACTCTACTTGAGTATTGACGCCCTATAGGATTCAGCATTCGGGATGACAAAACCTGACATCAAAAAAGGCTGATCTTACAAACCATGTTCAGGAGCTCTGCTTCCAGGTCCTGGAGCTCGTTATGTCTCTTAATCATAAATCCACCTCTCATGCAGATCATGGCGTGATCTATTGAAAAGGGCTCTCCACAAAGACATGTAGATGGAATATTGGCTAAAGGCCAATCATAGCATAGGCTGAGTGCATCCCTAAACTCCCTCTTGTTCAGGTTGAACCCCATCTCCTTTAGAGGGAGTGACGTTAGCCACATAGGTCAACCTTTTTCAGTGGCAAGATCTAGTGCACGCTGGGTTTTAAAGGGACACTATCACGATTTTGCGCACGTGCGAGCGCCTACTGCCTCTTATCAACTAAAACAATAGAACTGTCACTTTGAATTTGTTTTCGCAGCGTGACCCACCGCTCTTTATTATGCGAACAGTATAAAAGAAGAGACCGATACAACACAGATAGAAATAGAAAAAGGAAAAATGCAGTCTGAACAAGATGAGATCGTTGAAGAAAACAAACATATTTCTATTTCATTGCATGCTATTTCCTTTCCATAGCCATGTAATTATTCGGCTGATCTTGTCAGTTGTGCTTTTACTGGAAGAGCTGTATTGTCGTTGCACGCGAGTCAACTTGCTCGACCAAGTCAGGGAAGAAGCGTGTCGGCTGTCCATGTAAAACGGCAGATAAAAACAGTACTGACCAGTAGATCAACGGAACACAGCAAATGCCATACAAGCACAAGGCGACAGTAAGATCATGGTTCAAAACAAGCCAAAATCTGCTAAATGTCCTCCGGAAATTGGGTAAATCGCTGGTATTGTTCATATCACGCACGGGTCGTCAAAAGCTGTTACAGTTGTTTTGTTCTTTTCCACGGAGAAAAGAAATAATATTATACCGATATCATTCTCATAGCCTATACCTGAGCAGAGAGCTGAACCAGATAGCGTACCTGAAGACCGATGAAGACACTTCGGAATACCAAAGAGTAAAGGTCAGTTTCACCCGTATTGAAGAACACGATCAGCTTTCAGCCTCTTTCAAGTCTTATGGATTGATTTCTTTACGTAAACCTACTATGTTGTTGGCTCCAATTCTTTTTAGTCTTTCTCCGATTCTCGGAACTTTTTCGAAAGAAGCCTTTGTCCAGCACCATTAACGCTTCCCTCCTCTCGAAGCTCGGCCACACGGCATTGAAAACAATGCCAAAAATTATCGATTTCAGACAAATTGGCACTAAACGAGAACCGTATATCACTAATCTACAATTCTGAGTAGTTTTAGGGTGATGTCGAAGTAAATTGAGGACGATGCAAACAGATTTTTGAATGCGCTACATCATTTCTCGCATCTTTTGAATTCAGGACATCCTGTCCAAAAATCAAACATGGGTGCATGCGCAGAAACATGATAGGGTTCCTATAATAATAATAATTACTTAATTGACCCCTCCCCACTGGGGCTTTTCAGGGCCAATGTAAACAAACAGACAAATATTTTAAATAAACATAACAGAGTAACACCAGCTAGTGGTCAGGACAGGACTCGAACCCATGACTTACCAACGCTCTAACGACTCGGCCACGCTGCCTCCTATAAGTGGAATATCCCCCACCAAACCACCACAATAGTGCATTCGGCACTAAACATAAGTAACAACAATTGCTAGTTCCAAAGCCTCCCACCACTCCCATATTTTTCATTTTTTTTATTATTTTAATCAAACCAACTTTAATCGGGCACCCTTGTTTGAAAATGACTGGCACTGTATCTCAGTGTCCACAGCCAATGGGAGGTGTCCAATAGAAGAGGTTAAACTTATGGTAGAAGCAAGATTAGTCTCCTTCACAACCATTTTTTGGATGTCACAATTAATAAAGGTCACCCCCCCCCCCCCCCCCAAAAAAAAATAGCTTCTCATAACCGAACTACATTCCTTTCCCATTGTGTTTGTGGCTTGTTTGCAGTCTGTTGAACAGCCCAATCACATACATGCAAAGTGTGAATGATGCAAGTGTATAAGGATCAGGTGTGGTAAGCCTACACAGAGTCCCTACTGTTCTTGCAATGTGCTAGCCATTGTGTTTTGAAACTGTTTCATTCTAAAAAAAGAGCCCATCTTAGAACAAAGAATTGTTTCTACTAAGCAGTGTTTAAAGGGACACTGTCACTGGGATTTTTCTGCTTTTTCAGCGTAAAAGCACTGAAACTATGACTAAGAATGTTTGCTCATACACAAGATGTGCCAAGAATGTCAACGTGAAGATGACAGTGAATTTTTAAAAGGACCAGCAAGACCGGGTCAGAAGTCTGTACTGTTTACTGGATAACAGATCAAGGAGTTTGATACCTCCAATCAGCAATCTGCTAAATCAAAATGCTTTCCCAGGGCTCCAAGTTTAAAGTGGTACTATGTTCTCTTTCGATTCCGATTTTATGTTTGGCAAGTATGCACCATGCCAATTATTGCGCCTCAATTTTTGATTAGTATGCTGTACAAGCTTTTAGAAGCAAGTTGCTGTTCTGCATACCAAATTAGCTGGGTTCACACAGTAAAAAATTAAAATAGTGCTTATAAGACGTCATTTTCTCTTTTAATGCAACTCGAATGAAGTCGAATTTGGTGATGGTGGACAGTTTAAACAAGAATTTGTCGTTCAAAAAAACGGACTTATTTCGAAAATTGAGTCGCAATAGTCGGAATCGAAAGAGAACAAGAACAAAATTTTTCCATCGTAGTACCACTAAGTTTTTCGAAAGTTGCCTTTTGGTGACTACTTTTGTAAAATTGTCGCCACTAACCCAACAGCAGGACACTTCATGTCAGCTTTACATGAATCACTTCCCCTGACCTTGATGAGCGAAATCATTCAAAGAACGTTTCGACATAGTTATTTTCATTTGCACGAGTTTAAAGAAACAGGCAAGGAAGATCAAAATTAAAAGTGGCTCCCGATTAAAGAACACAACAAACAGCTCAGTTAAAACCGTGATTTTCGAAACATGCAAACGGATAGCAGGATGGGTGTTTGAATAAATTTAATGTGCGAATAAATTCCTTTGGCTTAGTATTTTTCTGCATAAAGTGGGCTTATGCGTAGCTAGTCCTTAACACTGCGCCGGTCACCAAATTGGCAACCTGTTTGGCAAACTTAGTCGCCAAATTTTGTTTTAACTTGCCATGGCGACCAAAATGGTCGCAGCTTGGAGTGCTGTTTCCCTGTGTGGTTTGATTCGGCTTTGGAGAAAAATATTTGCAAGTTCTGAAACTTTCAGTTTCTTTCAAAGTTATATGTTGTAAAGCTGGATCGCATATCAACCATTTTGTCTCATGATCACTGTAATTTAATTTTAATTCCAACCTTGTTAGTTGCGGTATTGTTCATGGCACCACATGATTCAAACATAGATGCAGAGATAACAGACAGCCTCTGATTGGGAGAGTCTCGAATGGTGAATTTGGCACGAGTGGGTTCTTAACTCAGACTCAAAGGATAGTGCAGAAGGCAATGGGACAGACAATTGATAATACGTGTTGAAACACCAAACATGACACTTTTAGCCTTTTCTTTACAATGATAACACAAAACTTTCGTTTTTTTCTGAAAACACCACACGTAGATGGTAGCTGCTTTTCTTTCAATAATGAAATGAATTGCAACGTACCGTAAATGTTAATATTTTAAACTTTACAGTAACAGACCTACAGATGAGATGAGATAAAAGGAGTTTTTCCACATGAATGATTTTCAACAAGAAGTTCATGTTTTGCCATCTTTCCCATCTTTCCCTGGTTGTTATGAATCCCGGTGGAAAATTTTGCATATTTAATTACAATGAGCACTTGACATATTTACCAGAACTGGCACATCTGCGATGAAAGCTGTACCGTTTTGATCAATGAAGGTCTCTTTGGAAAACGTTTTCAAGGTGCTTAACAGAGAATAACAAGAACACACGTCTTTAAAACTTACTTCAAAAACCACTAGTATTCATTTGTCAATGCAAGAGTTGGGCAACGGATTAGAGCGCAAATATTAATTATCAAATGGCCCCGCAATGGATTTGGGGTGCATGCATCCTACAACACTGTATTCTACTAACCGAAAAGGCATGTGACGTTCCAGTCAATCATTCCCGACCGCTGGCCAAGGAGAACGCAACTACTGGACCAGTAACAGAGACAACTTTCTACTCATGTATTAACAGCACCATACTTTGTTCTAGAAACTTCCACAAGGAAAGCAGAGGGTGTTTCAAAGTAAATAATACATTTCTGATGTGAAACAGTTAATTAATTGGCTATTCAAGTTTACATCATAGCGCTTTGGTGGATTAACGGGTTAGCACAAAACCCCCACCAAACCACCACAATAGTGCATTCTGTATTAAAAATGGAACCCAAGCAGTGAACGTTTTCATGTGACGTCATCAATATTGGTGTCCAACTGAGGTACACCAATATGGTGGTTCCATACTGGGCTATGTAAATTTAGATGAATATCTGAAGTTTGGAATAACGCACATACCTGAAACTTGGAGAAGTGTATTCTTTATATCTCCTATAATATCATAGTATCTTGACTCTGTGCACTGAATGGCTTTCAATTTAAGTTTTTGGTCACGTGAGTGAAAAGAGAAAGGAATGTGGTTTGGCTGAAGCAGCAGTTTCTTTGGGGAGCGAATTGCGCGACATCCCGAAATCCGGCTGTGAAGAAGACTACTGTACAATAATATAAAATCTGATCCATGACTAACCCCTGGGCTTGTAATTCCATAATGTGAGACACTTTATTCCATCCAAAACCCACAAAACGTTTGTCATATCTGCTGACATTACTGCATACAACAACATAAGGTTCAAAGTCTTCTTCCCATTGTATCTGTAATAAAGGGATTTAAACACAACCATACAGTCATGAACTTAAGCCAATAACAATTAAGAGATGTGACATTTACAATGTCCACTATAAGCTGGAGTTCCATGAACAAAATTATGAGACCATTGTTTTATGACAGTTTGAAAGTTTGATAAATTAAAAGATTTATTGTACGACACTTGCTTTGTATGGGTGGTAGGGGGGGGGGGGCTCTTACATATTTTTGTGGGTTGAAAATTTACACCCTCTGTATTTTTCTGGGTCAAGAGATACCACATATTTTTTTAGATCTTAAGAAATACACATAGCTTTTGGGTGTATTTTTTGCATATTGTTTAGAAGGTCTCTTTGACTGAATAAATCAGTATTGAGGTATTTAACCCATTGGCAACTAGCTATAACATTCTGGTTGATAACACTCAATTTTCAGTCACACTGGTGACCAGCTGGTCACAATTTTGGACCCTGGTAGTTAAGACCAGATTTAGCTCACAACAGACCATAAACTTGTCACATAATTTATGTCCAACAAAGCACTATTTCCAAAAATCCCAGGGCACCAATGTGTTAAGTCTTGTATTTTTTTGGGTAGGAATTTTTGGGTTAAAATTTCAAGCTTGTGTATTTTTTGGTCGCAATATGAAGCTCCAACATACACCCTCATCATGTATACTGCGAGTATACCCCCTGGGGAAGAATAAGTTTTCAAATTCTAACTTTTCAAACGGCCATTAGATAACATAAGCACACTCTTTCCATTTCTAAGATTCAGTTTATAACACAACCATTTTTTATGACTGAAGGTCACATGGTAATATCTTTGCAAACAGCAATGTGTTCTATCAGTAATTATTATATAGATACTGATTAAATACCAGGATTTTTCCTTTTACTAAAAAATCATATCTTCATCACGCGCAGTGAAGATACTATTTTTATCTTTCACGTGTGAGGATATTGGTGTCGCCATGGTTACTAATATGATTAACCAATTACAAGAGAGCTTCCCGCTCAAGCGCACGGCCGGTTCTTTTGAAATTTCCTTCACAAAATGGCTTTCAGGTGCGAAGACGGTACAGTTACCGGTGACTTTCTTGATGAGCTGCCAAATTTTCACATCGATATTTTTTCCGAGCTTGAAGAACATCCAGGAAGATTTGCCGAAGTCTCGGAAAGTGATGTTGAAACATTCATCGAGGGGGAAGAAAATGCAAACACTAAAAAAAGACCTTCTACGACTTAAAATTAGTCAAAAAGTTTCTGGTAGAAGAGCGCCATGAAATCAGAGAAATAGAGAAGATTTCTCCAACTGAATTAGACGGCTACTTGGCAAGGACCAAGACTGGAAAAGATTATGAACCGTCATCCCTCCGTGGAATTTTAGCTAGTGTTGAACGCCATTTGAGTCGCTCCCGTTACAGCAAAACTATCTTCAAAGACAGTGATTTCAAAAAAACAAGAGACACATTGAAAGCGAAACAAAAGCAACTCAAGCGACATGGACTCGGAAACAGACCAAAAGCCACAACGGCTCTTACGGACGACGAAATTGAGATTGTATTTGACAAAAAGTTGCTTGGATTAAGTTCACCACAAGCTCTGTTAAATACTGTGTGGCTAAACAACATGATTCACTTCGGCGTTCGCAGATGTAAGGAACAAAAAGAGCTCCGCTGGGAAGACGTCATTTTAAAAACCGACAGTGATGGTAAAGAATATCTCGAGTACTATGAACGCCAAACAAAGACTCGAACGGGAGAGGATCCATGGAATCAACGGCCGATCAAGCCACGAATGTATGACAACAACGATGCCATCTCTGTCGATCGTGATCCGGTGCACATTTACAAGATGTACAAAGAAAAATGACCACCATCCATGCTAGAACCGGATTAAAGGTTCTATTTGTCTGTAAATTACTTTAAAACAGAAACTCATGCATCTGTGTAAGGCAAAAACTGGTTCAAAGCACAACCAATGGGAGTGAACAAGTCAAACAATATCATGAAAGACATGACACAAGCATTTTCAGGCAAGGAATTTCAGGCAAATCAAACCACAGTGGTAGAAAAACTTTCGTTCAAAAACTGCAGGACAGTGTAGTTCCTCCCAACCAGATAATTCAAATAACGGGGTATAAAAACTTACAGTCAGTTAACAGTTACAGTTCTCTACGTGAAAAGCAAATGGAAAGTATTTCACGTATTCTTTCCTCGACAACCAACGTTGCACAGAACAAAAACAACTATCCAGTTTATGAAGTATATTTTAGCCATCCAGGTAAATCCTCTTGATTTTATCCGTTCTTTTTGTTTGAATATGAAAAACACAAGTGAACAAATTAGCTTGCACATAAATAGGCATCAATAGTCCACAGTACATACAGTATATGGGGTAGTAGCTGTTCTCCACTTTGCATAGTTTGTTGGAGCATGGCCCTTACTCCACTCATGGTGCCTGAAAAGAGAACACAGATCCAGGGTTGTCAGTAGGTTTTTGAGTAGCAGGTTCTATCCAAAAAGTAGGCGTCTATTTCCATTTATTTCTCCAATATCACACTCAGAACTGCCCTACTAACATTCGGAGTAGCCGGCGCAGTATTCGGAATAACATGTGAAATGCGCCAGTTGCCGGCTTATTTTGACAACCCTGAGATCCAAGTGAGCTTTGCTACATTATGGCACAAGTCTGCACTTGAGTCCACATTAATGAACGGCTGGATGGAAAGCAAGTTAGAGAGGCAGTGAGGAGAGGGGGAATGTTGATTAAGTAATGGTTTATGTTGATTAAGTAATGGTTTATGTATTAAAAACTCGTTGTGTAAAGTGTCAAACTAGATTTCAAGAACATCAGGCTTGTTTGAACACAAAATAATACAACAATCATTGCTATGGCAACCTCTGTTGCTAGGAAAACCTACTACAGTTGGAACGTGACCTACAATACCAGGCCCCCCATATGAGGCCCCGACCTACAATATCAGGCCCCGACATAAGATATCAGGCCCCGACATACAATAGCAGGCCCCTTCGCTTTAGGGACAATAAACTTATAGGTTTTGTTAAACATTTGCATATTTTCATATTTTGATTAAAAGCAAACATTTCTTGTCGTCTTGACCCTAATAAAAGGAAAATGAAATGACATTGGAGGGTATATAATCCAACATAAACGGCATGCAGTTAATCGTCTCGGTCAAGTGGATCATCTGCTTCCGAAATCTAAGTAGCGCTAAACGACAGGCCTGAGAAAGAGTAAAAACATAGACCTTATTTTCTTGAAATTTGCTCATTTTTTAATTTTTTTAATTTTTTAATTTTTTAAATATACTCTAGTGAGCAGCACACAGCAACAGATCTTGTCAACTTCTTTATTTTCTCCTACCGGTTTCGTCTGATACACAGACTTCGTCAGGGAGTTTGAACAAGATA
>OX393567.1:10653535-10711035 GCA_947652115.1 Blastomussa wellsi
TACTTTACGGTGGCCAATTGACATTATCAACCCAGTTGATAAAACCAAATTATATTGTTTACTTTTGTTTTACAGGACACACTAAACACAAAGCGTGCGAGGCAAAAGAAAAAAGTGCGAGCAGTAAAACAAAAAAAGCGTGTCAAGCTTCAAAACAAAAGCTGCATGTCAGTTGTGTGCGAAAAAGCACAACACACTGGGCGTGCGAACGCGCACGCAAAGCGTGACCAAACTTCAAGCTTGAATAGAAATACTCCTAAAACAGTATAAAGTAAGTATAAAGAAAGTATAACAGTATAAAGAAAGATCGTGTTATTGAACAGCAAAAAACGAAAACAGTGTTCAGGGTATGTTTTCAACCTACCATTCCTTTCATTTATCGTGGTTATAACCTGTATTGGATTGCATCAATCCTTTTTGCCACGAATTTCATTTCTCAAGAATACATCCAAGAAAGCTTCGAACTGTGTGTTTTCAACAAAAGATGCGACTTCGGCTCCCAGGAATTGCCTCTCTCTTGTTCAGTCTTTAGCTTTGTTCTATTTTTCTCAGCAAGCCCATCCTTTTTCGTAAAACTTGGCTTTCAAATTAAAAGTAGTTACGGCTGGAGTGAATATGGGATCGGTTAATCCATGGTTCGTCGCTGGCGAAAAGATCAAGCGAACCTCTTCAATGGGCCCACGACGCACACGACAGCAGATTGCTTTCTGCCCTGTCATTGGTGCTGGTGATTTGAATTGACCAATGAGAGTGCAGAAAGCAATCTGCTGTCGTAGGCCCGTAGCCGCCGAAAAAGGCAAACGCACGGGAAGATAACAAAACAGCTGAATAATATCCGAATTTTCTCGATCTAAAATCACAGTGCAATCACCGAGAAGAGTAAATACGATGGGGAAATTATCTGGCTTCATGGATATGGAGTTTTTTAGGGAATTCTTTGCCTTATTTTGTGATGCGAGAGTGATTTGTTGGGTCGCCTCCGGAGCATTATGGCGCAAGTCTCCTGCCTTTCACTTCGTTCTTATAGGAGACTACACCAAACAATGCCCGACTCAAAAGCTAGCTTCAATTGGCCCCAAATTAACTCCGGATTACACGGAAGAAACAAACACAATTCCATTTAGAGGTCGGTTAAGTTTATTTATACATTCACGGTTGTATTTTGCATTTTGAGAACTGAAGTGAAGTTCCCATACAAAGTCTGTAAGTCAAATCGTCATGACGGCTACATGAAGTAAGCTTGGGCCGCCTGTGCTCAAATCAGCAATCTTTCGACACAGACTAAATCTTCGAAATTTGAACTCTTGAACGCTTGAGTTTTTGAAGCTCGCCGGCATGCCGTGAAATTTCAAAGATCTGTTGTAATTGTCTCACCGGCGTGTCGAGAGCAAAATTTTCCCCTGTCAAAAATCGAATGAACGTGAATGGCGCATCGAAAAGCACTTAGATTAAACATTGTTTCTTCAAATTTTGTCTATTTTAGTGTAATCAGCTCACCAGCAATTGTCGTAAAGTGTCAGGAAACAAGAACTGGCTCACAAGAAACGAGACGAGAGGTGGAAACTTACATTTGAGCGGTACTGTATATAGGAGACTGTTAGCTAGAATGTCTCCTTTTATGCTACATTATGGCAGTCAGTATTTCAGCGGACCTAATAAGAGCAGTGTTCATCTTGATTTTTGTTGTTGCACTCTGTTGAAATCTATTTTCAATATGTAATAAATAATTATTTATAATTTATAAAATGATTTTACCAGAGAACAAATTCAGCCACAAAAGGGTGTCAATAAGCAGCCATTTAACATCAGAAGCAATGCATTAAAAGATGTTTATTTTCCTGTTTTTTTTTTATATATTTTTTTACTGCTGTACCAAGAAAAACTGCACAATGATCAATTCCTCTTCTCTTTTTATACAACTAACTACTCTACATTCATTTATGAGCAGGTCACAGGAGCCTTTGATTCCATAAAAATAATGCTGAAGATCAACACCAGACAAACATTTGAATCAAAGGCAATTGTGGAGGCGCATGTTAACACATTATTAATGTCTTCGGCAATCCTGGCTAAAAGCCAATATAAAAAATAATAATGTATAATGTTTGTTACCTTGTCCAGTGATTGTGGAAGGGCTTCAGTCAGAACCAACTTCATCAAACCAAAAATTCCAGAGTAATGTTTATTGGGTATCCAAGACACTTTATCCTGAAAAATTGAAACATCTGTCTTAAGTTTACTTAGGAACTGATACAGGTACAAACAAATTAACAGAATCACATCCGGGCTCGACACTAACGGTAGCCAACTAGCCACAGACTAGTAGAAATTTAGTTTTGGTTAGTAGGTTTTCGATTTCCACTAGCCACTTTGGCTAGCTAGTAAACAAAATGAAATTGGCCGAAGCAGTTTCTGTCTTCCTCAAGCAAGACAAACACAAACACTTTGCTCGGAAACTGAAGATCAGAATTTAATCATGGACATTTCATGTTCCACAAAAATTGTTTTATTATTGGAACTGATTTCAGAACAATGCAATTACCAACATTATGTGGTCAAAGAAAGTCGCTTGCTTTGTGCTTGCAAGTCTTGCTAGGGATCAACTGTTATCAGACTTAGCCAACACCAACACTGGGCTAGTAAATTTTTCTTTTCGGCTAGTAACATCTAAGTTGTCACTAGCTACGAGGCTAGTAAGCTGAAAAGTTAGTGTCTAGCACTGCACATGTTTCAAAGTTCTTTTTTAAATTAATACTGAACACTAGTAAAGAAACTAGTTTGGAACTAGAGAAAAGTGTAGAAACCTGGAATGTCATCGCCAGTGCTGGACATAAATTTATGGAAATAGTTAATTGTTATTTCCTTTATTATCCAACTGTGCTTCATAGAGTACAAAATTAACAATGCCCTAAATGAGTATGGATATCACATGGTATCATTTTGTACTCCACAGAACCAGCTAGAAATTTGCCCGCACAGACATAACAATTTAATAAGTCTCTTAAATTAGACGTTTTGTTGTATATTATCGCTGAGAATTGTGGGCTCGTCAAAATACAGCAAAACTTGTAAAAATACTCGGTGATACTACACAAAAAACATCGAATAACATATATTATTTTATTTCATATAATTATGACGAATAATTATAGGACAATAAAAAACAATAAAACTGGTTTGAATTTTTTTAAACCAAATGTAAATTAAACCACATATTTAACAAATTATTTAAAATACTTTTGTCTTAACAATGGAATGAACTGAGTGTCTAACCTTTACAGTTTCAGTACTGTAAAAACTTGACTCAACTGTTAAGAGAAAACATTATCATTCAACAAACTGCAAGCATATAATGTAGATCACAATATTATTATAAAAGATTACCAGAATTTGAAATAAAATTAATTTATTACATGTAAGTGGGCTAAACATCAGACAGAGATTGAAAACAAAGGACATAAAGTCAAGCTCACCCAAGCAGCTTTCAAAGTTTGCTTGCAAGCCTGGGATAGCTGCATGGTTGTCTTAGTTTGTTTTTCTTTGGTTTAAAGTGCACCAAAGCCCAAAATATTTTCTCGCTGATATAATCCTTTGCACCAGTTTGAAACGCATTGCACTATTCATTTCTCCTTTTGACCAAATCTGACTATTTATGCATTATCAATTTATGCCTGCTAAATAAGGCAACAATTTTGCTATCAATTGGTGAGCTCTGTTTGCAAGGCAAAATACACTGTAAACAACCACATGGGAAAAATTTGGCTTTGCAAAGCAAAGTCATTTTTATTCAGACCTCAAGAAAAGATAAAATTACAACCACAGTGATGTCTGCCTCACAAAGGTGAGGGCAGGAAATCGCTAATTAGGGCCGCTCCACCCCAGCAATTGATAGCCAAAATGTAAGGAAAGAGAAAGTGTAATCAAATTCAAAATGTCTCTCAAACATTTTGATTGACAAGTCAGAAGTAAAAGCAATTGCCCTGCTAATTGCCAATACTTCCCACCCTTGAATTTCAGAAGCAACCAACCCTATTAATTGCCCCTGCACTGCTTGCAAGCGAATGTATGGCCCAGACTACGTAAACAACAAAAATCTCAAGGCTCCAGTTGAATACCCTGATCCATAAATTTGAATGCATATGCAACTAGCCCAGCAAATTGCACATATATCTAAAAAGGTACCACTAATATCCCTCACTGAAGACTATATCAGTCATTTGCCCTGCAAAATGGCATATGCAGTAACATTCAAAACAACAGTAGCAGAAAAGAGTTTACCCGAATGTACTTCTTAAAAGCATTAGACTTCCATCTTCCCATTAACCTTATCTGAGCATCGGAGAAGCCTTGTTCAGCAGGCAATGAAACAGCACCAATCCTAAAACTGTGGCTCTTATAATTTGAAAATGGCAGACCAGCTCGATGAAAAACTAATGCAAGCAATTCCGCAACGGCCGTCCTATGCACTGGTTGCCTGTCCTCACTTAAAAACAGCGGACCTGCCTCTGTACCGTGCAACCTCAAGTAATTCAAAATTCAAGATTCAAAGTAAGTGGAGTGAGTTCTTCAAGTCAACATCTTGCGTCCTGGGACGCATTAAAATTTTGACGCTGCATTTTTTGTGTAAAAATGCACAATTTCTGCATTATCGCTGCATTCCCCATAAAACCACATATCCTCAAAAAAGAGCGACCATTAAACATACACATAAATTGTTGCCAAATTCTCAAATCAGCTTAAGTCTAATCAAATGATGAGGTTTGGACACTCCAATTGTCAGATCAAATCTTGGTTTTCACGTGACGTCAGAAAAAATTAAAATGAAAAATTTTGAGTTTTCAACTTCATCAGGTAAAAGTTGTTTTTAAACATATATCTGCTGGTAGGCAGTAGACAGCTTTGTTTTGAAAATATAACAGTTTGAATTGCAGATTTTTCACAATGTGTGACATCGGCATTGTTTCTGGGTAACATGTTACGTGCGCAAAAATATTGTTTTGCCTTATGTTTTCGAGTTCTGAATAACCGATATGTTGAGGGAAGTGTCTATGCAAATGTTTTCAAGTTTAACACCGAGAAGAAACGTTTTGAGAGAGCCAGAGTAAACTCGAGATGTTTCCACTGGTTTCCGGCCACCATGTTGGAGTCCCTCAGAGGGGCTCCAACATGGCGTTTCCATACTAAACACTATAATTTTTGGTGAAACACTTTGCCAAATAACTTGAGTTCGGAATATCGTACATCCCCGAAACTTTGGCACATTGTTTATTCATTACTCTTCTACGATATTTCAATTTCTTGACTCAATTTATTGAATGGTAAGCGATTTTATTTCTTCCGTGCGTCACGTGAAAACCACCAATAAACGCCTTAAGAATGCCCTTCCAGGTATGACAACTGAACAAGTAAAGTTAAGTAGACCTATTAGAGACTGCAAATCTCTCAGGCACACTTTCTTCGCTTTCAAACATTTTTCCAACATTCTGAGACACTTCTCTATCTTTTCTCAGGGCAGGTGTGCTTCGGAAGTGCAAGTGTCCAGCTCAACTCCAGCAAAAGACAAAACCCTAAGAGGGCCCAGAGTTTTCTCAGGTGTATTGGCAAAAATTGAGAAATAAATTGAATTGTGCCTGACAAAAATATCACCCTTGGGGTACAGCAGACTTAGATTGTTAACTTCAATGGACACTTTAAACTTTCTCACATCATATCAAAATCCCAGAGGTTGGAAAGCCACAATGGGATAAACGAAAACACTACTTGAGATTACAGTAAAATTTGTAGCATTCAAAACTTCAGAAGAACTGTGCATCATTTGTTCCACAACTGAGTCAGAAGGGGCGTGGATGTATTCAAGAATTATTGTCACAAACTCGGCTCTTCTTCTACAGTTCCTTTAAATTTCGTTCACTCATGAACGATGGCCAAAACATTTTCTTAAGAAATTGCATTACTTCCGATTGCCACCAAATTTAATATTACAACAGCTTTATGCAACCCCACCCCCAAGACATACCCAAATGTTTTTCGAAAATATTATTCATATATCCCTCCTGGATTCAAAGTATTCACAACAAATATTTAAAATCCCAGTCAATGGGGATTGTTAAGGGTTCAGGAGGGTTTTTCCATCTTTTATAACATTTTTGATATAAAAACCCTTTCTCTTGTAAACAAATGTATGAACAAATCCAAAATTTGCTTGTTTTATACCTTGAAATGGGTGTTATTAAAAAAATTGTAATTAATTGAGTTTTTATTTGTTTTCAGGCAGATTTGGAAGACATGTTGCCAAGAAAACAAGGAAAAACTTTGGTTTTAACTTTTTTTCATAACGGCGAGGTCACACAAATGCAAAAAATAACTTACACAAGTTTATGTTTTATGTCACCAGTGTGAACAACACAACATAACGACATAACAGGAACATAACATGACATAAAGTTACATGAACATAACAACATAAGGAAAAGATTGATCTTTTCTTTATGTCCTTATGCCCATGTCATTATGTTGTTATGTGGCTGGTGTGAACCAGGCTTCATTCTCTCGGGGGAACCCAACGGCTTGGCGGGGATTTCAGCTGTGGTTTGCGACCTCACTCAGAAGCCTGGGTTTAGGTTGCATGTTCACACAAAACATGGAGGCTGAACAACTGATGAAGAAGTTATGTTTACCTAAACAGCGGTTTGCTTTGGGTGCAGTATTAATAAAATGGATTTTTTATTATATTTTCTCAATAGACTGCAAAAAGAGAAAAAAAAGAGGAAGGGAAGCAAATAAGTAACCTTCACTTCAGCGGTATGAAAAAAATCCTGTGAAAGCTCCAGTTGTTAAAAAATTATAATCTATTTAACGAATTAGAGGGCAGGGGAGTTCACTCTGATTTTTTTTCCCGGAAGGCAGGGTTTTCACTGCAATTCACTGACAGTAAAAGTGAATGCCCCGGGTATCCCCCAGTGGGGGGGTGGCAGGGGTTTCACATGACTGATGCATAATCCAACCAGTATAAATGTTTACTTCAAGTGTATTTTCACCAGAGGAATTTTCATTACCACAGCAGAAGAAATGTTTACATTTGCGATTGTGAAGTGAAGGTGATTCAGGCATTGCACGAGTTGAGAAGGTCAACGTACATGTACAACACTTGCGAGTGCAGTCCATTTATCCAATTTATTTCTCCAGAGGCCAGTCAAACGACAAGCTCATTAACGTTTACGCTCAAAACTCAAACCACAAAATTTTCGACTCGAGACTCAAGACTCGATTCTCAAAATTTTCGAAAATCCAGTTTCGAGTCTTGAGACATGAGGATCGAGACGCGAGGAACTGTCCACTTACATTTGAACGGTACTGTACATGTATGTTAAGGTTAGAAACAATGTTAATAAAACGTTAAAGGCGTTTCAACCAAAGAACTTCAG
Organism: Blastomussa wellsi; assembly: GCA_947652115.1. NCBI lineage: Eukaryota > Metazoa > Cnidaria > Anthozoa > Scleractinia > Plerogyridae > Blastomussa > Blastomussa wellsi. The sequence goes on from OX393567.1 coordinate 10,660,960, forward strand.
CCTTCATCGCTTTTAAAAAGCCAACTGAGTCACGGCTTTCTAACGGTTCACAATGCTGCACATGCTACGCCAGCAAAAACATAACAAAAGACCACTGCACGAGAAGTGCAGTTGAAGTGGAATAGTACGGTGAGGAGACCTCCAAGAAACCACCAGGCTTATAGAAGGAGGCCACCTCAACCACGATGTCAAGATGTTTGTTTCCAGCATTGCTGTTTCTCTGCGAATACCAGGTCTCAAGAAAAAGTCTCTCGTGAAAATTACAAGCCTTGTCTATAATAGTCACATGATCAAAGTCTATAATATGGACAAACCGGTTTGTGTGTTGTGCAATTTTGGAATTGTAGTCTCCATCCCGAACTGTCCTTCTATGTTCTTTTAACATTGTTTGGCTCTGTCCGTCTGTCCATAGTTCACGAAGTTGCAATCAACACAGCCGACCTTGTAAACAACACTCTGGACAACTACAACACCTCTGCCCTTTGGTCTTGGGAAACGTGTGCAAACATTAAGGGTTTGTAACCCACTTTAACACCAATGGTGCATAGTACTTGCAAAATTCTCTCAGAGACACTTCTGACATACGGAAAGAAAACAAAATTTGGTGTTGACGGTGCACTAGTGCTGGAAGTGTTGTTGTTACTTGAATCACAGCGGAGAGCATTGTGGTAGGATAAAACATAGAGGGTAGTTGTTATCTCTTAGCACTTTGATCACATGTCTCCTCTCTCTAGATCACTCTGCATTAATTTTGTTGATGGAATTTCCTGGGCTCTGTTAAGGAGTGTATTAACAACTGACCTCTTCTGCAGTGTTGGGTGGTGAGAGTTGCAGGGTTCGTACCTTTTTTGGACTAAACATTCAAGGACTTATCAAGATCTTTCAAGGACACATTTTCCATTTATCAAGGACTCCACACACTGCAAAATCCAGCATTAATCAGCTGCTCTTAGTAGCAAGTGTGACTACCAGAGAGGTAAGTCTAGGTTCTTGGACTTTCCAGCACTGACTGCAATTTTCAAGGACTTTTAGCGCCTTGAATTTTTATTCTGAGATTCATGGACTTTCAAGGTGCATGCAAACCCTGGAGTTGTAATCAAGGTACTTATCTGTGTGTGTTGGTTTCCTGTACACAGAAATGACCTGTATGCAACCACATAATCTGGTTGTTGTGGTGTCTATGAAGGAGAGCCTGTTATCTTCCTCAGCCACCTTGGTGAACTGTATGTTTGGGTTAACGGAGTTCAGATGATCGTGAAACTATTGCATGCAATCTTTCTTAAGGTCTTCTGTACCACCATCATGGAAAATGAGTTGCAGTGGAGATTGCTCTTTCTGCTATACTGGCACACACGCGAGATCCCATGGCACTGCTGAAGATTTGTTGGTAATGTTCCTGCTCATAGCTGAAGCTGTTGTTGTTGTGTGATGTGCGATAATATTGCGTAGTTAAAATTATAGTGCAATAGTATTGTGATAGTAGTGATAGTATTGCGATACTATTGCGAAAGTGACATTTTGTTTAGAGCAATGGCAAATCGAATGTCCCAATGCTTCCTAGAGGGGGGTCAACAACATCTTTCACTGCCATTTTGAATGTGGGCAAGAGCCTGGATACAAGTTTAGAAAACAAACATGGTGGACCAAGTCAGGGAAGTTTGTTTTGGCATAAAATTGTCCTTTGACCTCAGAATAATGAACAGCACAGACAGACAAGAACAAAAGAGGAATTTCTTTCTTCAATGAATGCGCTGCAGGTGATCATTTAAAAACTACAGTAACTATCGATATTTTATCGCGATTATTATCGACAGTTAAACTTGCTATCGATGTATTGCTATCGGAACACTTACAATCGTGATGGATCAATAGTCTCGTAACACCCCCATTGTTTCGTGTTCACTGAATTGACGTTTGGACAAATTTATCACCCATCTGTTCTTAATGACGTATGAATCCTAGACTGTTTCAAACGCTCCCATGTCAGGAAGTTTCCGCGAGTAACTTTTTCTTTTAGCTTGCTAGCATTGTGGCTGATCACTTCAGAAAGTGTGTCAAAATGCTCGAGTAATTATCGACGACAACTTACTTACAGGGTCGGAACACTGTTTGTCCAGTTGATTAATTCTTTGGTGAGAACTCTGTATGCGAAGTTTCAGGAAACTCCAACCAGCGATCTTGAAACATTCTTTGCACTTGAATGGAGGTTCCTCGGGAAGATTTGCGCTCTTTTCAAAGTGTGACTCTTGCAATCTTTGCAACATGTGAACCATGTCGTGAACATGCACAATCTCGTGTTTTCTTATTATTCATTAGCATAGTACAAATTACAAAGGACAATTTGAAAAATACCTGCTGGAATGGCCCACGTTTGCAAGAGAATGGTTAAAATCTTCTCTGCAATGGCATCTGAGATGAAATGGAAGTGAAGTGGATTGCGACGGTGAAAAAGAACAGACTTTATTAATGTCACTACTTGTCGGCTTGCACTATGACCAGCGCAGACCACTGCAATGTGGATAACCTGCAAAGAGAAAACATAATCAATTAATTTTTAGTCAATATTAAATAACAACTTAAGTTTTCATTATTTTACTGTTAATCCTGAGAAGAGTAGCCAGTGATATATTAGCTTGTTGATATCCACCGCAGACTTCCAAGAATACAGTGAATTATGTTTTACATGTAGTAAATCTGAGAGGGTAAAGGGAAACCAGGAAAGGGAAAGCAAACCAATAGGCCATTTCCAAGTTCCCTTTTCCCACAGTTTCAAAACGAGTCTAAGTGCGACACTATTGATATGGAAATAAGCTAGTTTTCCATGAGAATGAACATGCAGGTAAAATACATTTTGAAATGCATGGTTTTGCACTTACACTCGTTTTGACGGCAAGGAAAAAGAGAACTCAGAAATGGCCTATTTGACAATTTGATCAAAGTAATGTTCAGTAGAGAAAGAAGAGTACCCTGAAATCTTAAATTTTCAGTAACATGTAAATTCATTGCTTTATCAAGAGGAAGACTTTGTTTGAATGTAAATTGCAAAATTAAAAATAACTGAATTTGATACTCTGCATTGATAATTTTTAAGGCTTTGATCAAGACTTATTTTATTTTTTGTCAGACGAAGAATATTACCTCACAACGATACAGGTTAAGTTTACTCATACATGGTGTGGTCTTGTTTCCCTTTGTTGCTGATTAGAAAGAAAGAAAAAACAGACTAAGGCTGTAATCACTGGTGCAACTTGTGATGTACATGTACCAATCACTGTCTACTGATAATTAACAATTATTCACTAAGAGCAAAGTGAATATTGGTGATTAGTATATTCTCAGCTCAGACTATTGCATTTCTAGCTTTTTGATTGGCTAAAAGATTCAGACTATGAGCCAATAGTCGGAGTTTTACGTCATATGGAAAATAGTGCGCCAAGTTTAAAAATTTTCCGCACAAAGTTTTTAACTTCAGCCCTCTATAATGTATTTGACCGGTTAAATAATTCGAGCTTGGTTTTCGCCACAAGTTGACGACAGATTGTTGTTTGCGTAGCTGTCACTTTCATTCAGCTTTTTGTTATGTAATAATCAGGTGATGGCGGGAGTCGGGGCGCATGTGACCGGAAGTTGTATGCTCTTTCCGGACGCTTTGTAAAATTGTGGAAATAAAAATCGGCGGCAAAACCCAGTTTGTCTCACTAAATATATAACAATTATTCCATTCGCCCTTGTTGGATATGAAGTGATGATAACCAACTTGCGCTACGCGCTCGTTGGTTATTTTATCACTTCATATCCAACGCGGGCTCATGGAATAATTGTTATATATTTAGTGAGACAAATAAAGTCAAGGTACCAATATTCACCTCACCTTTGGCCAATAATTCTTTCTGTATAATTTTCAGAGGCACATATCAAGAACCGTGAAATAAAAAAACTACAACGTGGAAACAGCAAACACATACAATCTTTTGCAAAAAGAGTTGAGATATCTACTTATCTACTATCTACTTACAGCAATGTAAGTGAGATATGCCCCCTCTCCCCCATGCAATGTTGAACTTTGACAGAATGTTTTATTCATCTCTTTTTTTTATGCAAAACACGTAAAAAGATAGCACAAATTCACAGTATAACAATACTATGTACCACAACAGAGCTGAAAATAACAGCTGGGCGACAGACAATGCCCGGCCTTACGAGGGTTTTGACCGGTCAAACTTTCGCATTGTCAGTCACGTTGACCGGTCACATTTGATCATATCAAGAAATAAAGTTTCTGTGTTGTTGTTGTCCCTGCAGGGTTTTGGCCCAGAGGCACCCTAGGGCTCCCCGCGTAAAAAAAGAATAAGAAATGTTTGGCACAGAATGTGAAATATATAGTACTGTATGTGAAGCAATCCCAATTTGAAGAAACTAAGCATGTACCGTGGTCTCGCTTAATTTTTTAGCAAGCGTGCAAGGTGGTATCGAGTAATTCTTGGAGTCAAGAGGCCGCGTCAAGGATGCGTTGGTTATTTCTGTTTTTCTCTTTGTCGCTGTTCTACATGCAACTCAGAGGTCTGAAAATTCGCTTTACAAAGGTCAATGTCTTGCACCACACTAATGTTTTTGAACTCAAAAGGCATTCAGCAGTACTACATAGAATTGATCGGTGCAGAACTTGGTTTGTTAGACACAAATCAGCAAAAGGGTCTAGCAAGTCAAGCACCATAAGTATGTGTGTGGTTTATTTTATTTTTTTTTTGGTTTAAAATTTTGAAACTGGTTTAAATTTTTCAAACTGGGTTGAAATTTCTCAAACTGGGATGAAATTTTCAAACCAGTTTATTTATCAACTGTCTAAAAAGGGATTTTCTTTTTTTTTTTTGGGGGGGGGGTGTGGTTAAAAAATAGCAGCTTGGCTTTTTGGGGGTTTCAAAAAGAATAAAATGCAAAATTAAAAGCTGTCCATGTATAAGCCGCACTTTTTTTCACAAAATTGAAGCCAAAAATCAAGGGTGCGGCTTATCCACGGATACATCTGTGTTTGGAGTTCTCACAAACCTAATTAATATTCATAAAACTTCTTAAGATGTCAAGAAATAAAATAAAAGAAACTGAGAGCGTGTTACTGTAATTGTTCATTGACTTTTGGTGGCTCCTAAAGGAGCCGTTTGTGTCTTTGAGTGTTTGTTGGCGAATCTTGCTCTCCAAGAGTTCACTTTACTCGAACAACTAAACACCAACCTACAAGGAACCTCCATTCCTCCACACAGCTGTTTGCAGTGATGTCTACCGGCCCGTCACTTCCACGCGATATCTTTCATAAATTCCGCCACGTGCGATAAAATACCACAAAATTTGCAAGTACTCGCGAGGTAAATGGTCGACTGTTTCATTGTTTTGGACCATCTTCACTTCGACTCCATTACCAAACTCTTGTTCAGCATGACGTTTTTGACCTATTGCAGGTTTCCAAACTATAGAGGTGTTATCCCTGAACAGCTGAGTCGAACGTATTTCTGGCCCAGACTCTTCCTCACATCTAAAGCTTGGCTACTAAGCACTTGTTCATTTTGTTTCAATGGCAAAGGAATTTCAACTTTATGGCGTGTTTCGAACTGATAATCTTGAATAATCGGATCAAAAGAGCATTTTAAGTTAAAGATGTCGTAAATTCAAACAAAAAAGAAGGTACGACAAATGAAATTTCGCTTTTATAGAGAAGATGATTTCTATGACAAAGCAAAGAATTTCTTGAAGGAGAAAACAGAAAAACAACTTGGCCTTTCAGGAAACAAGGATCGATCTGAGTCAACAGAAGAATTAACTAAATGGGAACACCAAACAGTAAGTAGAAAGAAATGGATTTACAGCAACGACGAACTCTTCACAGCAAACAACAAAAAAGTTGTTCCAAAACGGGAGCTGTTTCAAGTCTTGTGCCATGCACACGATCAAATTTCCCACAGAGGAAGGCAAATTATGCAAAAGTGGCTCCAAGAAAATTATGCAGAAATCAGCCAGAAAGTCGTTAACGCATTCGAGCAATTGTGCCCACATCATACAGAGAAAAAGCCTATAACAAGCAGGGTAAAGAATGACCATCAACCTATGGAAGCTCCAACTTTTCTGTCTTTGATAGAGATCGATTTGATGGATTTTTGCAAGTGCCCTTGCGACTGCGAAGAATCCCATACCTGGGTGATGAATGTTACAGATCATCACACTGCAATACATACGGGTATCCTAAAAAAATAGTTTCTGACAATGGAAAAGAATTTTGTAATAAGAATATGGAGACATTTTGCAAAAACAATGGAATAACTATGAAACATGGGGCACCAAGAAAGCCAGCAACACAGGGTTTACCTGGTACCAAAAACGCAGTCTGTCATTTATTGCCTTGGCCATGAAAGAAAAGGGTGGGGGGGAGGGGCAGGGGAAGTGGGTACTTCATAAATTCCTACTCTTAAAAGGGGTGATTATTTGAGAAGGGACTTAATGAAGAATTTACCATCTCATTCTGTGGTTCGTTTCATGTAAAGAATCTCACCTTGTTGATAGTGACTGTCCCTTTCATACATATCTTTCAATCTCTTTTGAACCATTTTCAGTTGTCTCTTCAGATCTATATTTTCAGCCTGAACACTTCCAAACTTTTTTAGCAAAAGCTTTCTCCTGTCTGAGATCAGTACTGAAGAATCACTTTCTGTAAAATGAAAAGTAATATTACATGTAATTTTATATATTTTAGCCAAGCCTAAAAGCCAAGCTCCAGTTGTATTTTGGTTGTTCCTATTTTGTGAAAATACTACAGCCTGTGATGAGATCAACTTCCAAAAAACACGTGGCCTTGATGAGCTCTACTCCTGAGGCCACAATATGGCCATCTCGTACTTGTCAGCGGATATTATCATTGATTGAATATCTCTGACTGTGGATTTGTTTCCACTCACCAATTCTGTCCTTTGTGACTCATCAATCACTCTCCTGGGAACTCCTCTCCCAACCACCCCCCCCCCCCCCCCTCCTATTAGGTGTGGTAAGAGATTCAGAGACAAGCCATTGCTGGGGTCATTGTGTTGTTTCATAAGACAAGACAAATCACATATAGAAATATGATGCATTATATCTGAAACTTATACTGAAAAGATGCGTTTACCTGGGCTTCATATCGAGTGTTTTACCAGAGAATTCACCTGTTGACTACATGGTGCTTTTATTTTTTGGCTAGGATCAACATGGTGTATAACAGGACCAGGGCTTTTCTCTATATCATTACAAAGCATGTACTTTGTACAATTATCTCATTATAGCGGTCATTTTATTTTGTCCTGGCGAAAGACCTATACATTTTCTTATAAAAAGCCTTGTTAATACGGCCAACAGCCACATTCTGAAAACCCAATCTCTATGATCCTTTATAATTTTATCCCATTAATATGCCACTCAAACCAAATAGGCATTTGTAATTGTCCACATGAAACAAACTGCAGTACTTGAGAAACAATATTTAACATAAAGTAACATTATTTTTCGTCAGAGAGGTCGATGCCTTTGTTTTTGAGCAAGATATGTATAGCCAAGTCAGTGTTTTGTTTGGAGTTTAGAATCTACTTATGTCCATCAAAGCTCCTTTGGTTCATATTGTATTCTGGATGATTATTAAAGCATTTACAGTTGTTTAGTAGTGTGTCAGGTCCAGTCATGAAATGTAACCCTACTCCATTAATACAGCCACCCTGTTACTACGGCCAAATTTTATGGCCCATTGGTAACTGTAGGGTTCCACTGTATTTAGCCAGTAGGATGGCTATATGAGCTTGGGCCTGCTTCCTACCCAGATTTCCTGTCTTTCCCCCAGCAGGTTTTTTCAGGCCACCATTTTAACCACATTGTTTGTAATAGATTACTCAGCTCTTGGTATGTCTTGTGGCTTGTACAAAATGGCTCTACGGTTTATTGTATGCTGTTGCTCGGCCAAAACATGCATACTAAACCTTATGGTAATTAGCTGTCTGTTGTGTACTGAAGCTGAAATGTTGTTAATTTTCCTGTGAAGCCGCTGTCTATTGATTCTACATTTAGCTTTTGAAGGGAGTGGCATGCATGTAATTTGTTGTTATCATTGGGAACCAGCTTCCTGAAAAGCTATTATTTGATCAGAAAACCTGATGCTTGACTTGGACGCATACTTGCTAGACTAGCTGTTATGAATGCCCTGACTTAGGGCATATGTAGAAAAATCATTTTACACTGATTTTACATAAACATACATAAAACAATGCCAAATCCCACAAAAGGGTGAAGGTTACTTATTTTCGCAATCTAATTTCATCCTTGTTGTTTGCTGCAGTGATTAATTTGTACCCCCGAAACAGACACTGTTGATACTGACAATCAACCTATTAGACAGACCTATCATTTACACAAGTTTGCTGAAATAAGATCAGACCTTTCATATGGTATACAATTTTCTAGGCTTGCAACAAAACATGGAATTCAAACTTTTATGCCTGAAATTAAGGGTACAGTCACATAACAAGGTTCTGTTCACTAGAACAGTCCAATAATTCACAAAATGAATAGCTGCTCAGTTTACTGTCTGTATGGTAGATAAGGTAACTAATTCTAATACTCTCTTGAAAATTATTGTGAATTTGTGCATTGTATGAGCATTTTCCAAGAGTGAACAAAGAAAAGTATCTGCTGATAAATAGCTAATATTCGAGCAAAAAACGGAAGCAGTAATGGGATCCAACACAGTACAGGTGCAAGACCTCAAACAGTAGATACCAATCAATATTTCCTTCTAAATGGACTATTTTTTCTTTCACATTGAACAGCAATTTTATATTTACAAAGTTTGACAGGCAAAAATAGAAACATTGTAAAGACATTATCTAATATTTGTGCTAAAAGGCCACTGATTGTTAAAAGAGCAAATTAACATTATTTCAGGTAATGAGTTTACTGCTGTTGTTTAATTTTAGGCCAACAAAGTTTAACTGTGACTTACATGTAATTTGCAGTTGACAACTAAACCTGGCAAACGCAATTAATTTTAATGATAAGAAAAATCATTTTTGATGAGCATTGTGTCAATCTACAACATTCCCTAGATTTAAATCATCTTAAATTTGATACAGGGAGATGATATATTTTTTATTAGCTCCAAGAGGAAACAGGAGGCCACCACAATAATATTGGAGAAAATGTCCAGACTCCCCCACCCTTTACCAAAAAAGACTGTGAAGATGATGTCTACCCGAATTTCCAAAGAGTTCCAAAGGATCTATCTGAAATAATAGGGGCATGAATTTTAAATAGCACGGGTTAGGCAAATTCAAATATTCTCATCAAGGCTGTTTACCTCGCACAGATGGCAAAGTGGATTAAAAAAGGCATGGCTGAGAATGATAAACACATGTCAATTGTCGCCCTGAAATCGATAATTATAATTTTATAAATAACGCGCTTGCTTTGGAAAAGCGAAGATAAGAATCTTTTGGAACAGAACTGTCAAATTAACTGTTTCTATCGGTTGCGGAAAAAGCCAGATTGGCGTAAATATATTGAAATGCAAAGAACAGAATGGTGTAGGTAGCTAGACTTCCTCGGCCTCTGGGCTCGACTGAAAACAATATTTTGCAATCAGAGCATTGCAGTCAACCTCAAACAAATATATTTCCGCATACGCTGTATGCACTTTTTGACTGTTTCGATGCCTAAGTTTATTTCTTTATCTGAAGCTAGCTTTATAAAAATATTATCCAAGAACGAGTCGGTACCATAATTTGCCCTATAAACTTAACTATTCCAGATAGTGTAATAGTGTCAAAAGCTATAGTGGAAGAATAAATGTTGTTACCTTTCAAGGAGTAGTCCGGTGGGGTTATCCACCATAACACAAGAGACGAACTCAAAGACAACGATAATAACAGTGCTATCGTCCGAATTTTCACGAACCCCATACCGGCGGTCAGCATACTATCTAAACGCAGGTTTATTCTCGCCACAACACACGATATTGAACGTGGTTTGAGACGTAAACTCTCCGCCAAGCTTGACTGCCATCATCCGCTTAGTATCTTGAGCGTCGAGTAACTGAAGAAGCCATAAGAAACAGTAATTAAGGCAGAAAGAACCACACAAATTCTTGGGTACAACTTGCTGTCATTCCAAATGTTTATATGCACGCGGGCGCCAAAATCGTGACCGAAGGACGCGTAGAAGCCTGGTAACAAGTGACTTATCATGGCCAAAAATAGTTGCAGCGCGCAAATGGGTGTGTGGATTTTGGAATGCATACCAAAATCCCTACGCCCGCCTACACGTGAATGGACACATTTGAAATAAATAATTTGCAACTTACATGCAAGTGGGGATTTTTATCCATCCAACCTCAACGGGAAGGAGAGTACCCTGGGAACGAGGTTATCCAGCTTGTTTACAGAGTCAAGGGCTCCTCGGTCAACGGTTGGTCGCCAGGTTTGCAAATTTTATTATTGGGTTCGACGAAGGAGAACGCATGCTAATCCCGTCATTCCCACTGGTTCATGTCCCGCGATTACCGCGATGCCAGAGTGATTTGAGAATTTGGTCGCCATCTTGAACTACCCTGCGAGCAGAGTTCCCTTCGATTTTCCTAGATAAGTCTAGGAAGATCGAAGGGAACTCTGCTCGCAGGGTAATCTTGAACTGGCTGGCCTTGGTCTGATGTGACAATTTTTCTCGGCCACTCAATTTGCGTTTCTTTTGCAGATAAAAATTACGTTTATCAGATGAAATGTAACTTTCTTTGGTCAATTCGAAAATTTTACGTTTCGTTCTTGATCGATCGGCGGCAGGGAAAGTCTGGAAACATAACATTCACGTGCTTTCTGTCACAGACATGTGCATGGTATGCTTGAAAACAATTCGATGATTTGAACTTATTTTGTTTGGATTTTCTTAAATTGAAAGAAACAAAAAATATCCAGGCATTCACTGAGTAATAATGCCTTAAAAATTTAAATGTAGTTTGTTCACATGTTCACTCGGCCGCTTGCATACAAACATCCCCCTGCAAACATAACAACGTGCAAAGTCAATGCGCTATTTCTTGTGAAGTCAAGTACTATCTGAGCCGACAAGCCTGTCGAACGCACTCCCTTAATTACTCCTAGTTATATAATCAATTATGTAACGTAACCTTACCCTAACCCTAACCCATATAACGAGGGGCATTGGGATTTTCGGTTTTGGCCAGATTTTGGATCGGTTTTTCGGTTTTGGCGCTACAAAACGTCGGTTTTAAGGTTTTGGTGACTGTCACGGTTTGCGGTTTTTCTCTTTTTCAGCATTTGGAGTTTCGGTTTTCGGCAAACATAAAGTCGGTTTTTCGGATTTGGTATCCCATGTGGTTTTCGGTTTTTCAATTTGGCTTCCAGTTTCTCTTCGGCGTTGTGGAATCCATAGCAACTTCAATATAAAGGTCGCACGTCTCGAATAACGCCTGGGACTTTTAACTTGAACTGAGGAGTACTGAGGGCCGGTTGCGAAACATACTACTAATATGGCTACCAACGTATGTCAGGGTCGTAACGAGGTATATTTTTTCCTTACTGATCCCATTTTTTTACGCAAAATTTTGATTCCTGATCCCAAAACCAATAGAAATTTCGATCCCTGATCCGACAAAAAATAGCCGATCCCGAAGAGCTAAGATTCCCATTTTCAGTTATCATAATTTTGCCTTTAAATCGATTTCGATGGAATCACTATTGACAACATACATGCAAGCGCAAGATCGAACGATTTCTTTCATAAAAAATATAAAATACAGACTAACAAGTAGAAAAGATAGAGAGCTGCTCCCTACTAACCAGATCTCACACCGCTCCTGTTCGACTTCATCAATTTTAGTGTAGAATTTAACACTTCACGCTTGAAAGAAAAGTTATATGCTAGATAATAAACCTTTATTTACAATTCAAAGAAACTATTTAGTAACAATCAATTAAAAATTTAAAAAGCCTACAGTACTAAAAGCGATATGACGGGAAAAGTCTTGTTATAATAATTTAGAAGGCTAAAGAATTTTACTAATTATTAAATTTTAATCTAATCTAAGTTCGACGAAACAGACTGTCTTAGACCAGCCCAAATCAATAAGTTTCAATCTGTTAGACCTTGTTCTCTCATATAATGAAAGGACTCGGTTTTTTGTCTTGTCAAAAGTCCTTTGAAATAATAATCCCATTATCAAAGTAATTTCTGTAGAAGACGGGTTCACCTTATATGATTATTTCTTTATTATTCCATAAGATATATTTGTGTCCTCTGTCAGGATCCGCAGAATCCCTTAAATCAGACCACCATGATAAAAGTTCATTGTAAAAGGTTGAAGAAATATTTATCTGGTCAGCATCATAATCACATTGAACAAAGAATAATAAACCACCCTTATTACTCAAAAGATAGTCAAGGTAGAGCTTCCAAAATCCGGAGCACTCTTATCCAGTATGTTTTATAAACCAACTCAATCGTAATTCCCTTATTATGTTCATGGTCGATCATTCGAAAACCACCAGATTCGTAAGGAGCATACGTTAAACGTCGGCCGGTCACCAGGGAGTACGAGTTGAATTCCTTTATAACATGAGGTAGAGTACTTAGAACAGAGCTGGCATAGGTCAATTTTGGAAGAAGAATTGTCTTAATAATGTTTACCTTTCCGTAAATTGATAGATTTCTTGACTTCCAGAGATTTATTAGACTTGCAATTTTCTTTAATCTTTGTTTAAACTTTTTCTCAACAAGTACCTTTACATCATATGTGATAAAAATGCCCAGAAATAGTCAGAAATTTAACACATTTTCACCAACTAATCCCAAGTGGTTCATCTCCACAGTTTCGAAGAGATCCGTTCCACACGGCTTCGGTTTTCACAGCATTTAATTTTAATCCTGAAACTTTTTCTAAATCGTTTACACAGTAGTAACTTTAGCATGGCATGAGCGGAATTCAAGTCCGCTAAAATTGCGGTGGTATCATCAGCAAATTGTAATAATTTGGTTTCGAACCTTTTATATAAAAAGATAGGGAGAGAGAGGGTCAAAGTAGTTTGTGCAAAAGCCACTGTTTGTTATGCAGCTTTGAACATTTTTATAAAACGTATTGACCCATCTCGCTCTGCTTGAGTTCCTGCGAAAGAGTTGGTATTGGCAAATCTTCACATCGAAAATATGATTCATTTGGCGGCCAGCATTTCCGCTTGGACTTGTATTAAGGTTCTCATAAAAATTTCTTTCAGCTCCCAAAATTTCAAAAGGGTCAGTTGTGATTACCCCGCTCATACGAAGTTTCCATATATGCTTTTTTGTGTGATTGCGTTTCTTTACGTTGTAAAAATACTTTTTTCGAATTTTTTCGATTGTATTTCTTCGATAGTGGGTCGGCCTTTTGCTGTCGGCCTTTTGCTGCCCGAGCTCTACCCCTTCGTCGTCGTCGGCGAGGATATCAAGCCGGAAAATGGGGCGAACGCGGAAACCGAAGGCGCCCGCCGCCCACTGCACGGCTTTCTCCCATCTCGCGTCGTGATCCACGCTCGCTTTGGTGGGGTGGACGTGGACCCCCGATATTCTTCCTGTTTGTGGGTTCGCGTACCAGGCGGAAAATATTTGGCCTTGCGGGTGGTCCGCCAAAATGAGGCAGCGGTCTAGCCAGGCCGCGAGGTTTTCCCACTGTTTGCTGGACCACGAAAAGCTTTTCCCCTTCCGGCGAAACCCGCGCCAAGGCTTCCTGGACTACCTCGTTGGCTTTTTTGTTCCAAAGGCTCATCTCCTAGTATAGTGTACACTGTTTTAGGAGTATTTCTATAAAAAGCTTAAAGGGCCCTAGTCAGCCTCCGCGATTTCCGATGGCATCGAAATTACGGAATTGTATGGTGAAGAGTAATCGTACTGGATTGCTGTAGGTTATGTTACTGGGAGTGTTTAAATTACCTTTAGCAAGTTTCTCAAAGGACTTCTTTTGTTTTGACACGATCCGCGTGAACTATAATACTGAAATTCTCACATGTAGACAATAACAAAGGTGTGGCTAACCAGGGCACTTTAAAGCTTAAAGGTCGCCTAAGGGCACCCGTACAGAAACTTCGAGGCGCGTGCATCCGCGGGTCAGCACGTCTGGATGCAGAAAGGTGCGACGCAAGCGCTGGTTGGCACTTTTCAAAGGTTTCATTGTAAGGGACGCGAGTATGAATGATTTTCCCTCTGCAGTATAAACCTTAGGAAATTTACATGTAATGTATCCAGGGAAGAGAGAGTTATCCCCTTGCTAATTACTTCCTATAGCTTCACAGCTATCCATAAGTCAACGTTACACCGTTAACAGGCTTGTCCACTCACTGTTTTAATTTCAAAACTTTTTAATCACTAAACTGTAAGCTTTCACAAGGCTGCAGGCAATAAATACAGTCTTATCCAAAAATTCAAAGTTTTAGAATATGCAGCTTATAATTTCCTGTTTGCAGATCAATGAATTTCATATGTATTTCATTTAGCCAAGCTAAATTCGGTGCTCTGTGGCAATTTTGAGTGCTCTGCAGTTTGGCGCATGAAAAATTCTGCGTCCTTTAAAAATTTGTTGAATTACAGTGTAATGACAGTACAAAGGGGAACTATAGGAAAGATATTTGTTTACAAACATTGTTTTTGTTATTTAAATAGCCAACAAGTTAAACAAAAAAGCTCTTTGTTTCACTAGCCAATAGTTTTCTGGTTGGCACATTAATGACAATGGATGACCACACTGATATCTTCCCTGTTGTCGTAAGTCCACACACAACCTCCTGTGTTCTAATTTTAAAATATAGATGCCTATGAGTAAGAAATTAAACACTTTCTAATATAGAGGTTTTCTTATAAAAATAGAATATTTAATGTTGAGGCTACAGTTAGGTTAACTGTCAATCACATTTCTTGACACTTTTGTCAAATCCCTTACATTCTATAAAAATTATAGTAGCTTGAGCTGAACTGCTGATCCTAATTGCAAAGTCACTGCCTTGTCCATGCAAACAACGCTTCTGCATTTTAAATGTCAGAAATTGTAAGTAAAACTACTCAGAATTATTTACTAACTGTATTTATTATAATATTAAAAGTAAGGTTAAATAACTTCCACTATTTTGGCCAGCAAAACAGGAGTTAAAATTTCACCAAGCTCCTCAATTCTTTTCTTAAAACGAAGTCTATCTAAGGCATCAGCCTCCCATGTTCCTTTACGAGCTTGCCTGTAAGCAAAACTCCAAACCACCATTGGATGAACAACAGCAAGCTCACTATCTGGCTTAAAGCAAACTTTCTTTCTTTGTTTATCTTGAGATACAGTTTCTTCAGTTGAGCTCCTGGAAATGAAGTCCACTCTTTTGTTTATATTCATTTCGTTAGGGATTTGCTTATTTAGAATTAACTCCTCACAGCTGAAACACAGGTCAGGCTGTAGCATTTCCTGCACAAAAGAATCCAGCTTATTGCCAAATGACTCCATTACTGAAACTTTGCAGCACAAATTAGAAGACAAAACAACAGACTTTACGTGTGTCTCTTGGTGTAGTTCATTTGTATCACATTCAGTATCAAGCCTTGTGCAACAGAGGCTTTCATCTGCACATAAATTGTCAAACACAATAAAATCTTCACAATCTGAGTCCCATTCCTTGCATTCGGAGTCACTTGAAGAAACAACACTTGATGTATCAGAGTGTTCAATATCAAAACAAAGAAACATCCGAACAAGTTGACCACTTTGATTGTACACACAATCCCTGACAGAAACACTTAGCTCATTCATATCACACTTTTCATCAATAAACTTCACAAATGATGGCACTTTGGAATCATACTCCATTTTGGTGTCAGTGCTGTTAAAATATACAAATTTATCTTTCAAGATATTCTCTGAAATCTTTGTCAGGTCACAATGAAGGTTTTCTTTTACACCTGCTGAGGTTGTTTTGAAGAGAAGATAGAGGTCTTTAAGCTCATTGTATTGTGGAGAAGTACCCATGATAACTGGTTGACTGTTCTTCACACTGTCCATAGACATCTGAACAGAATGTTCAAGCTTGGCTCCACTTGTAAAGCACATGTGTTTTGCATTATTCACATTGTAGGTTGATAAGAAATAGCAATACCTCTGAAAATGTATTGCTGACAACGAGTTATTTCTACGTAACTCTAAGCAACTGAACAGATTAGTTTGTAAAACTTGTTCCTTTTTAACCACGTGTGTAGTTTGGCCCTCTAGGGAAAGCTTGATTCCCACCACAGATCTCCAACAAGGTAAATGTAACTCTGCAAAATAGAAAACAAAGTTAATTACTCAGCAAGTTTAAAAAGTTTGCTCAAACATAGCCCATAATAATAACCTTTAGTAGCTGCTCAGTGCGTTCTATTGGAAATGTGCGAATTTGAGTGGTTATCTCATTGTTTTCTATTTGGAACACAATTGTGCTCCCACTGATTTACAGTACAACTATGTAACTTGGGCAACCCTGCAGGGCTTGAAATTGTGACCGATACAGTCGCATTTGTGACCAAATGTTTCCCTTTTGTTACTCAAATTTCCTCTTCAGTCAAGTTTCACCCAAATCACGAGTCATTTCTTATTTCGTTTCGCAGACTGAATATTCAGTTATTTGTACCGAACACTTAAATTATGTGAATGAAAAAAACAGTTAGTACAATCTGACTGTAAAATCTTGTGAACTTCAAAGTAAATTGTCTGATCTAAGTTGAGACCCAGTGGTAATGTTTTTTCAAGGTAGACACATTACCCGAATTACATCCTGTCTTTAATTATTAAAATTCGATGTTGAAACACATTCCTGGCTTCACAACAAGAATACTTAGCACTGGAGCTCGCTCCAAAGCAAGCACTCAAATGACACGAACACAAATTACATTTCTTACAAAACAAACAGCTGGATATTGGAATTCAGCACACGTCTTTGAAGCTTACTTCAAAAAGTATTTGAATTATTTTTTCAGTACAGAAGTTGCAACACTGGACAGCGACTGATACAATATGTTCGCCAATAACGTGATGATTGATTGGCTTTCAGTTGGTGGCCGAGTGGAGGCATATAAATGTAAGTCTACTTTTCCTAAAGCGGAAAAGTGACGTCTGCGAAACGGCGTCGCTAATCGTGTTCCAGTATCCGGCTGTGCGGATTAAAATTTCACATAAATTATGTTGATGAACCCCGATGACCAACCGAGTTACGGGTGGTTCAGTCGGGAGTTGACTCTGCGAAGAACACGTTTCATCCAAGAAATTTCGCTTCTGAGGAGAGGCTGGTTTTACTTCACTGTCATCTAAGAGTGTCAAAGCCTTCTTGTTTACGGTTAATTCTGCCTTGAAAGCATTGAAGTGCTCATCGTTTCCGAAGCTTTCCAATGCACAATTTTAATACAAATGTACGATGATGTGTCGTGAGCTACAAACTGCAGGGAATGGATTTCGTCTTGGACTTTTAACTGCCCTTGACTTTGAACGAGAATTTTGTCGTGTTTCACAATTTGTGTAAAACACAGCACACAAGTGTACATGTTTAGTCGACATGTTAGATTGTTTTGATCACATGTCAATGGAAACCCCCGTGCATAAAGGTGAGAGCCAATCATAGTTGATGTCTAACAATGCTTACTGTCAAGCAACCAATCAGAGCGCAGTCCCCAGATTCTGGAGAAACAGAACACGATTAGCGACGCCGTTTCACAGACGTCATTTTTCCGCTTTAGGAATAATAGACGGCTGCAGGCAGGCTAATGTGAAACTTTACGGCATTGGATTTCAAGTTCAACCGCTTTGTTTGTGGGTAGTTTCACTCAGAAATGATTTGGATTTGGAAGCATCTGAGGTCATGGAAAGAACTGAAAAAGAAACTTCACCGGCACTGCGTGAGCTGAACAGTGACCATGATGGCCATGTGTTTTCTCAAACTTGAAAACAAAATCAGCTTTTGGAATTCTTTGCTTGCAACAAAATCAAGTTACGGTATCAACCTTCAGTTCGTTTTTGAGTAGTGTCACTTGGATTGCTGGGGAGTTTTAGAGTACGATTTGGAAAATAAATACAGGAGATGCTAGAAGCTAGGGAAGACCCATTCCAAACAGTATAAATATGACGACCCATATATTGTTTTCGGCAAAGCACCTGAAGTAAGTGGCAGACTTGAATTTGGTTAGTTTAGTGTGAGGTCTTTTATTTCTATCATATTCTCATTACACACACTTGGTTTTGTATGTTTGATGTTTTGGCAGTAAATTTAAGCTAAATTTTTAACAATCTTTCTTTAGTAAGACTAGACAATCTCAGATAGTGCAGAGTGTTATCTACACATATTGTTGCAATGTTGCTCCTTTCAAGCAAAATCGTATTGTGTTTGCGTATCTTTTGTGTAGAATAGCCCAAGCCTATGTATTTGAGAGTTTTTCTGCAGTTTTGAAAGTAATGTGTTTTTCAGGGTTCAAATAAAGAGAAGCGAATTATTTCTCTCCAGCGTCTTGTCTATTTCTCTTCGTGTATAAGTCAACCCCCTAACTTTGGGGCTAAAAACTTCATTTTATTGAAAAACTTAAATATATTTCATTTCTTAGAATTATTGTTCAGGTAAGTACTGTGGATATATGAAACAATCAAAGCAGGTTTCAATGTGAAGTTTTAATATTCTCGCATGCCTGCAACAACACCTGTACATGTGGGCATTTTGTCCATAATGTTTGAAACAGGCTTGCAAAATCAAACATGCTAATTCCAGACAAACTTTTCTAACTGTGGAAGATGAAAAGCAGCTGTAGCAGGCAGGCAAAACACCAAAGAAGGTCAATAATCTTTCAGAATGCTCAATAAACAGCGTGTAGCTTGGTAACCAAGCTACAAAATCGGTAAGTATTGGCAACTGATGACTGCATGTGCTTACATCATGCCAGGTTACTAAGCATTACTGAGCAGATTTAGGGCTTTATTTTGCAGGAAATGTCAGTTCTTTATTCCGAAATTGTGCCAAGGAGTATCTTAACACTGAGGTCTATATAAAGCAGATAAATTTAAAAGCATTTCAACTTGAACTGCTAATTTAAACGCAGACCGCTAAGCGAAGGACTTCCCGTTTTGTATATAACAATCAGACTACAAGCCCGAGTTTTCTCTGGACGAATAGTCGAGACACAGCCGAGTTGACTATCGCTCGTAGAAAACAAGGGCGAGTAGTCTAATTGTTTTAGTAGAAACTCTAAAGGATTTCAAACCTACAATATTCTGTACTTTTGAGCCAAAAATGAAGAAAAACTCGCGCTAAAAGAGCTACACGAGCGCGCTTGTTTTCTATCGGTGACTAGTAGAAACTCAGCTGTGTTCTATTGGAAATCCTTGAATTTGATTGGTTCTCCCACTGTTCTTTTTCTGTTTTTCTTATTTTTCTATTTTCTTGTCCCTCCCTTTGTTTGATTTCAACGAATCAAATCGTGTGTCCCCAGAGCCACTTGTTCCTCGTGCACAGGCCCAACCGGCTAAGAGGGACAAGCGGCTCTAGGGACGAGAATGATAAATTCCGTGTAGAGCAAGAGCCGCCCAGGTCTACGGCCGAGCGTCAAAAAAGTTACAAACAAAACAGAAACAAATTGTCCCCTTTTTCTCTAAAAACACTAAATGGAAAATTGAAAAAGCTTGACAAGAATAAAAAGTAAAGTTACGACTTTTGCAAAAGTAAAGGTACGACTTTTGCAAATTTAAGTTCAGCTCATCGCCGTTCACAAACAAAACACCAGCAAGAACGAAGCAGTGTCATTAAGCAATTTAAGTTTCCGTTTGGCCATATAATAAACATCTTATTGTGAGTACAGATCTCATTGCGTTCGGTCTGTACTCGCGACCTCGGTCAAGATTCTCCCATTCAGACCGCCTAAGCTCGGTTAATAGTGGCGCTTACCTGAAAGCCATGGATCGAGCACATTCTTGCACAATTTGAGAATGTAAGGAGCTCCGACGCATATAACCGCGCCTTCCATAAATGTCATTAGCATTTGCTCCAGCATAATTTTGTAAACCTTTCGTTGACAACGTCTCTAGCAATTTTCCCTTGATTCCGTATATCAGTTAGAGTGTCTCTACACACTGTATTAAGATGACACAAGGAATATAAGCTTAAACTCGTGTCTTCGCAAGTCCAAACTTCACTCCACAAAACTGTTAACCAAAAGGGCGAAATTGGTACACGCACTCTTGAAGTAGAACAATTCTTCTCGGCAAAATTCTGTTCCTCAAAGACATCCATGCCGTATTTCTATGTTCTCCCGTTGTATGTGCCTTAAATCTAAACACGATGAATCATCATCCTGTTTATATACCGAGACATGACCTGGTGTCGTGGGCACTGAGGATGATGCAATATATCAGTGAATGACAAACAGCACGGCCGTTGATCATGTTCGCCATTTACGCGCACTTCACACGTAAATCGTTAAAATATCAGGGCCATCAACTAAAAGAAAGCTTCTTAGAGTCTTTTCTGAAAAGAAAAATGTACAGCTTCGTGAAAAGACTTCAAGAAGCTTTCTTTCTCATCGACTCGGCGCTTTTCCAAAGGCCCCTAAAACAGAAACAGCGGTATGTCACTTTCTCTACCCATGATAGTAATATTTTCTTCTCCCAATTCCCACTCATCTTTTTCCAAAGGGGTCCTGGCAGGGGAATAAGGAAACAAAATATGGAGAAAAAAACACATACACACTGCTCCGTAAGATTTTGTAAAATTAAAACATAAGATTTATTTCTTTTTTTTCTTAATTTGAATTAAGACGGAATCCATCAGGAAGTTGAGTAATATTTATTTAAGATGGACAAAAATCGAGTACCAGAATAATTTAAATCATATTGCGTTATTTTTTACCCTTAATAAAAGGTAAAGATGTAAGTAATTATTTGTGATAACACCGACAACAATTTCTTATCAGAGCCCGGGAAAATGAATTTTAAAGATCACAAACTCTAGGCAAAATCTAACGTTTAGCCATTTTGTCAAATCACCTTTAAGCGATTCAGTGGAATTATAGTGGAACTTCGAAATTTGTTTTCGATGTTTGGTGTTGTTTGAAAAGATTTCTTTTAATAAGATATTTGAAGTAGTAACCCAAAAGCTAGCAATAAGCTGTAAATCATTTTGGTACATAATTTTGTCCAATGAATGTCCTTTATACCTCATAAGGCTGGGGGGAGGGGGCGCCAGCAGCAGCAGCAGCTGCAGCTGGCTGCATAAATAAGTCACGTGACGTGCTACTCTAAACATTTGTATTTTTCGCGGTCGAGTTCGTGGAAAATCGTTTTGGTGGAGGTAAGTGTTTGTATCGATTAATCCTCTTGAACTTCATTGTTAAGACAAGACAGTTTGTTCTGCCGTATATTTCTCCTCCCTCTGCAAGCCCTTTAGCTTGCATGAGCTTAAATGAATGCACAAATCAGCTAAAATTGTAACTAAATGTTACACCATACTTATAGTTTTGTAAATTATACACACCAGATTTGTCAAGTACCCTTAAAAGCGTTTAATGCTGTTCATGCTGTGGTAAAATTATTCTTTGCTCAATAAATATATCAAGACAAGTTTTTGGTACAGGTAGAGTTCACCCAGTATGTTTTGTTTATCCAGTCGTTTGTTGAATGAAGCTAAATTTGTGCGGCGTAAAGTTCGCTGGAATTCCTCAAGTTGTCAAATACACGTCGATGCAATCATTTCTAGAAAATTTCGCTGCAGTTTTTCCATACAGAGCCGCGTTTGATAGTTAATTAATTTCAGCCTTATTGCAAACTTTACATAGCTTGCCAAAATAGTGGTCAGTTAAGTGATGTTCTAACGAGAAAAAATAATCTAAACCGTGATATGGTTTCGGTTTTGAGGCTACGTACATCAACCAAGAGAACCTATTTTGAGTTAAGAGTTTGAATTATCTTCCTGGAAATTGTAAAGATGTTTTCCATGAATTGAATAGGCTTATCGCATTAACGGGTTCGTTCAAACTAACGCTTCAGGCCTTGCCATTCCATGACTTTTTCAACAGCCTATGGTGTACGGAAATTGTGTTGTTTTGTCGTGGCGTAAGGTTTTTTTCTTGTGTAATAAACATAGGCTGGCAGTGTTTTGGGAGAGTTTTGTTTTTTTTTTCGTTTCTTCTTTGCTCAAATGCAGTTATGAATTTTCTGTAAATGCTACAAATAAGCCAAATGGTAAGTAGCTGTGCATCAATAATTTATTGCTACTATAACCATCAATTTGCATCCCTTTAGCATAGTTCTCATTAAAGTTTCCATCCCAACTTTTTTCTGAGTGAAAAGCATGAGGGTTTTTGAAGTGGGTTGAAGAGGGTTTTTTTGGTTTTGGCCATAACCATTGTATAAATACATTAATGGTTATTCGCCGGTGCTCCTTGGTTTAGAGTCATTGGTTAGCTGTTAGTTGCGTTACAGTATTGTCTTTTCTTTTGTACCAGCTCTTGTGAGCCTAGGTCACAGTGAAATTACGCACTGAGGTTAATAGCAATAGTAATAATAGTTATAAAGGTTAATAGTATAAAGTTCACCTAAACCCCAAAAGTTTTTTGTTAAAATAAAAGTACTTGTTATTGGAAGAACTTGGCAGAAAAAATTTTGGATTTGGTTGAATCCTCGATTCTCTGTGACTCGGCAAAGTCTCAAAAATAGCGCTTAAAACATTGCCATTTGTTTCACTGCTGTGTTCTAAGGATTGTATCATACACAAACAAAAAATATGTAGTCTAAACGCTTTCCACTGGTGCTATCAGCGCTCACAGCAATATCCCAGGTTAAAAGAAATATAATTCTCTATTTGCACAATACCGTAGTACACCGCTTCTACCCCCCAAAAAATTTGCATAGGCATTGTTTTAGATTTCCCTTGGGACATCTTCATGTCCCAGGAGAAATTGCAAACAATGATTTTGCAAAATTTTGGGGGGTAAAGGAGGTGTATTATGGGATTTGTGCAAGTAGAATAAAGATTTAGTGGCAATGATCTGGCAATCACAAAGAAAAGTCGTAAAGAATGGGTGGATTTTATGGAACTCAAACAGGTAAAGTGCATCTGTGAGAGAAATTGAATAACTCTAGAATTTGCACTGAAGTCCTCCAAAGGTTAAAAAATTTACCTGCTTAATGCCAGCCAGCGATTTATAAAAATTCCACCACGAACGTTTTATCAACTTTGAGTAATTTCTTGCATAGCGGTCTCAATTTCGGTAGTGCTCGAGTGAACCTCGCATGTAGTCTAATATTATGGTTCAATTAGCATAAAAGTGTCTTCCTTTTGTTATTTTGCAGAAGATTTGAAATGAATGTTTGCAATTAATTGGGTGATCCGAAAGACTGTCAATTATTTTGGACTTGCAGAGTTTTCTAAGGCTGTGAGTACTGTAGTGTGTCAAACAAATACACAATATTCTAAAACATATCCTGACAGTGTAATAAACATTACACCCATGGACATTACAGGCATTATGTGTGGCTAGCTGTAATGTCTGCACTCCAGACTGGTCCTCGATGGAGGTGGATTCCGAACAAGAAAGCACACACACGCTTTAGGCCGCCATATTAGTTTAATCCACGCTACCCATGATCCCTTAGGGCTGAGCCTAACACAGGCAACCCAATACAGTCGCTACATCTTCCCCCTTTTTAAACAAATGCTATGGTTACAATAAAGGCCAGACCAAAATCAGATATAAGTAGTAAACTTTAACAAGCAACAATATGAATGACAGTAAATAAAGCCTTCTTTAAAATTCTAAAACTTGAAGTCTCTTGTTCAACAAACAATGTCTCTTTAAGTCACGACATTAGATAAAGTCCTCGATAAGTCAACTTAATTAAATCTCTCACGTAACAAAGTCCTTAAGCCAGCTTGGCTTAGATCTCTCCCGTGCTGATCGTCGGGGTTCACTGGACTGTTTTGGTACCCGAGCAACAGCTGGTTGTGGGGATGGTTCTGCAGTATGCTCAATCTCAGGTACTGGTGGACGAATCTCTTGTGGTTCAGGAACAGGAGGTGAAGCTGATTTCACTACTGGTTGCTGAACCAATGACTCTGGTACTGGGTGTACTTCCGCATGCTGTGGCTGATTCTTCGGTGGTGTGGGTCCAATGAACCGCTTTACATGGCCTACATTTCTCTTGAGTAGAGTTTCACCTCGCTCAATGACCACTAGGTCTCCTTTCTTGGACACCACATCATAAGGGTCTGGATCATACATCGCAGACAGCTTGTTTTGTTTCTGCTTCAGCAACAGCACCTTGTCTCCTTCTGCTACATCTGACTCCGTAGCTCTTTTGTTTGCAGTCTCAGCCATTCGCTTCTTCCGCCCTGAGTCTTGATCCCTTGCCTGCTGATCTGTGGTACCTGACCTCTCCTCCTCATCATCTCCTTCAAACTCTGGCATCTTAGTTCGAATTTTCCTCCCATACAATAGCTCGGCAGGGCTGACACCTGTCGTGGCTTGAGGTGTAGACCTGTAAGCGAGAAGATACTTCTGTAGCTCTTGCCTCCACAGTTTCCCTTCTGCTTGCGCTGCTCGCATTGACTTGAGGAGTGCTCTATTCTGCCACTCAACTTCTCCGTTTGCTCTCGGCCAGAGGGGAATAGTCTTCTTGTGTTTGATTCCCATCTCATCCAGAAATTCTTCCATCTCACGGCTGACTAGGTTTGACCCATTGTCTGTCCGTAGTGTCTCTGGGATGCCATGACGAGTAAAGTGATTCTCCAAGCACTTGATAAGAACACTGCTAGTTGTGTTTCTCACTACATCCACTTCTATCCACCGGCTATAATAGTCGACAGTCACGAGAAGGCTCTCTCCTGTTGGGAGTGGTCCCATCAGGTCCACTGCGAGGTCTCTCCATGGCTTGGTCGGCATGGTCGTTGTCTTCACTGGAGGCGTGGTGGGAATAGGAGTCACAGCTTGACATCCAAGGCATTTCTTGCAGTGTCTTTCCACCATGCCGTTCATATTTGGCCACCAAACCTTACTTCTGAGACGATCCTTCGTTTTCACAATCCCTTGGTGTCCCTCGTGAGCTAACTCTAAAACCTGTTTTTGCAAACTCGCAGGAACGACAATCCGCATACCGCTCAACACCAATCTACCAACTGCAGTAATTTCATCACGCAATAATCTGTAAGAGCTAGGAGCAGTAGACCAGTCCCCCGTCTTCCAACAACGACGCACCTATGTCAGTTCCTCATCCTCAGCAGAAGCTCTCTCTATCTCTCGGGTAGTCATCGCGCGTGGTGTTGCATTGATTGCTACCATTCTGACATACTCTTCAGTTGCACCGTCATGGAGTGATGCCGGTATCTTTGTCAAACGACTTAGGCAATCAGCTATGTTCTGGCCTGAAGGTACATGACGTATGGTGTACTTGTAAGGCATAAGACGCAGCACCCACCTCTCAACTCTGGCTGATGGTTTCAACCTAGGACCGTAGATAGCTTCCAAAGCCTTACAGTCAGTGACAAGTTGAAATGACTGTAACCCTGATAGGTAGAGATGAAATCTCTCACAACCCCACACAACCGCTAAAGCCTCCTTTTCTGTCTGGCTGTATCGGCGCTCGACATCGCTTAAACTTCGGCTCGCAAATACCACCGCTCTCTTCACTCCCTGCTTTTCTTGCACAAGTATAGCCCCGAGTCCAACCGGGCTAGCATCAGTAACCACCTCTGTAGGTGCTTCCTTGTCGTAGAAAGCCATCATTGATGCCTCAGCTAATTGCTTCTTTAGAGCCTCAAATGCATTATTTTCCTCTCTACCCCAATGCCATTTGGTACCTTGTCGTGTCAACTTCCTAAGTGGTTCTGCGGTCGTCGCAAAATCAGGCAGGAACCGTGAGCTGAAACTGACCAGTCCCAGGAAACTTCGCAGCTCGGCAACATTACTTGGAGCTTCTGTTTCTCGAATTGCTTTAACCTTCTCCTCTGTTGGTCCCACGCCATGTTTGTTTAGAAGCAGTCCCATGAACACAATCTGACTCATTCTAATCTTGCACTTCTCCTTGTTCAGGGTAAGGTTTCTCTCTTGCAGTCGCTTCAACAGTGCTACAAGATTTCTGTCATGCTCTTCGGTTGTTTTGCCATGTACCACAATATCATCAGCGATATTGATTGCTCCTGGGCACCCGGCGATGGTTTGCCTGACAATGTTCTGGTATTGTTCTGGAGCACTGCTTATACCAAAACTTAATCTCTTGTAGCGAAACAACGAGTCACCAGCTGAAAATGTTGTGATATCCCTTGAACCTTCTTCCAGCTCAATTTGATGAAAACCCATGTTCATATCCAGTTTAGAGAAAACTGTGCTCCCATTCAGTTCCTCCAGCACCTCATCCACAGTTGGAATTGGTACCTTCTCCCTTTGTATGGCCTCATTAGCACATCTCATATCCACACAAATTCGTACATCATCTTTGTTTGGCTTGGGGGCAAATACCGCTGGGCTGACCCATGTTGATGGACCTGACACTCTCTCAATGATGTCAAGATCAAGGAGCTCATCAATTTTCTTTTTGACTTTATCCTTCAGGGGATAAGGAATCCTTCTTGGTTTCTGTGCTACCGGTTTCACCTCTTGATCAATGTGCAGCTTGAGTTGGTAACCAGACAATTTGCCAAACCCAGAAAACACCTTTGGAAAACGGTCTACAATACTATCAATGTCACTGCCTACCGAAGACACATGAGCCACGCCACTTGCTTTTGGTCCAACTTTCAACACTTGCAATCGCTTAGCTGCTGAGCTGCCGAGTAAACACCGTCCTTCTCCTTGTGTCACAAGGATAGTTTCCATGGTTTTCCTTCCATGACACTGAATACTTGCCTTGAACTTGCCCACGACTGGTAAACACCCATTTCTATAAACTGTCAAGTTCCTTTCTTCAGGCTCCAATTTTGCTTTAAGGCCACTCTTAACAAGGTTGTTAAACTGCCTCTCACCAAGCACCGTAGACTGAGCACCCGAGTCAACAAGCATGTTTGTGTTTGTGTCATCAATCTTGACCATTACCACGTTATCCTCACAGGCTTTTTCTCCATTAAAGTTTATAGGGAATGCATAAGGTTCATCTCCACTGTCATATTCTACTTGATTAACTCTACTGTTCCCTGACTTTGAATCAACTCTCTTATCACTGGGCCCCCTCTGTTCACCTCCTTTCTTTCCTCGTGCTCTACCACCCTTTTTGCCCACAGCCCCCCTTCTACAACAAGCTGCCCAATGCCCTTTCTCGCCACACTTTGCACACGTTTTACCACGAGCTGGACATACCTTGTCTCGAGCAAAATGTCCCACCTTGCCACATGCGTAACACTTGTGGGTTCCAAATCCACTTGACAGTTCCTTGCTATCACGACCGGCCTTAACCATATTCACGTTACTCTGTCCTCCCCCTCCTTCGGCAATATTGCTCGCCTGACGTCTTCCCGTCTCCCATGCTCTCGCCTTGTCAATTGCTGCAGCAAGCTGTATATTTGGCTCTTCGAAAAGCTTGGTTCGTAATTCCAGAGAATAAACTTTCTCCAACAACTGATCCCTCACAGCGAATTCAAGTTCCTCCGGACCATATCCACAATGTCTTGCTTGTTTCCGCAGTCGGAGCACAAATGAGTCGACATCTTCTCCCGGTTCTTGGCGTAACTGGCGAAGAACGTGTCTTTCGTACGCGGGATTTTCCTGCACTTGAAAATAAGCATTCAGTGTTCGAACAGCTGCTCTATAAACATCGTCCTCTTGGCCTTCAGGTAGAGCGACGATTGCCAGATTTTCGAAGATGTCCTGCACTCCGGAACCAGCCCGATAGAGTAATTCGCTTTTCTTTCTCGCGGCGGTTTGGAGGTTTGCCTTCCCTTCGGCAAAATACGTAAATCCTCGAAGCCAAACACGCCATTGCTCACTCAATTCCGATTTCGAGCCCGTAATATCCATCGGTTGGATACCTGTTGACGCCATACCACTCTAAGGATTATTCTTGCAATCCTGGTCGCCAATGTAATGTCTGCACTCCAGACTGGTCCTCGATGGAGGTGGATTCCGAACAAGAAAGCACACACACGCTTTAGGCCGCCATATTAGTTTAATCCACGCTACCCATGATCCCTTAGGGCTGAGCCTAACACAGGCAACCCAATACAATCGCTACACTAGCCAAGCCACAATTCGACCTTGTGAGTTTCACAGTAGAAGAATAGCTAAGCCAGCGAGGCGAGCTTTCTAGGCCCCGAAACATCTTAGTGGAGTTAAGGTCACTAAGTGGGTCAGAAATAAATAAGGACTTTACTGAAAGTCAAAAATACATATACGTCCAGCTTATGCAGTAGATCCTTTATTTTATTGAGT
Organism: Blastomussa wellsi; assembly: GCA_947652115.1. Classification (NCBI taxonomy): domain Eukaryota; kingdom Metazoa; phylum Cnidaria; class Anthozoa; order Scleractinia; family Plerogyridae; genus Blastomussa; species Blastomussa wellsi. The sequence goes on from OX393567.1 coordinate 10,689,391, forward strand.
GAATATGGCTGCTAATTTTGAGTTATTGTCCCTGTTACATGTACGTGACAGCTTGCATTGATGTACTATTATAACCCATTATCGGGACGCTTTCATGGACGAATAGAGAAAACCACACATCGTTTGGCATTAATGTGGGGAAACACATCCCTGTGGTCGGCATGGGGAGCGACTTTTAGTTGCATGACTTTTTAAGTTTATAGGCCATGGCAGCTTATGCAGTACATCCTTTGTTTTATCTACCGAATAATTATTGCTGCTAAATTTTAGCAAAATAAGCTTGATTTCCTATGGTTATTTGTCCAGAGGCAGCTGAGAATGCTTGAGAACTCAAAAGCTGTTATGATATGGCTAATTTGTTTTTCAATCCAATTGGTTTTAATATTCATTCCCAGTGTCTGCTCATTTAGAATATGGCTAACTGTTTTGAGTTATTATCTGCTTCACTTGCAATTGCAGTGGGCCAAGATTCCAATGTTTTTCATATGCTGATTGCCCATGGAGCCTATGTAGGAGAGACTGAAAGGTGTTTACATACCAGGAAAAACACATAAGAAACACAAAAGCTTTTAAAGTGCCTGTGGAGTAAAAAATAATTGCTACTTAAGGCTTTTCAAAATAAAGAATGGTGCTTTCCTTTTTGAAATATCGTTGGTAACAGTTTTGCTGTGATACCTATTATAATTGTGAGAGGCGTGGTGGCATAATGGTTAGTGAGTGCGCTGGACTCTGGATCAGATGGTCTGGGTTCGAGCCTCACTGGGGCACTGCATTGTGTTCTTGGGCAAGACACTTTACTCTCACAGTGCCTCTCTCCACCCAGGTGTATAAATGGGTACTGGCGAAATAATGCTGGGGGTAACCCTGCGATGGACTTGCATCCCATCTAGGGGGGAGTAGAAATATTCCTTGTCGCAGTGTTCTCACCAGGATTTTTCCTCAGGCACTCCCAGGGCCCACCCATGAGAGAAATAGGGACCATGTAAGAACATTAGGGGGCCAAAGTTACTGTTACAATGTGTTAGATTTAGTATTGCAAGGGCTTTTGGATGTCAGTATTTCGCCTGCTGTAGGCCAGCGGATGCAGGTTGTAGGCCAGTATTACGCCTGCTGTAGGCCAGCGGACACAGGTTGTAGGCCAGCATTGCCACCCACACGTAACCACTCTATTGACTATAACAACGCACATGTAATCGACAAGGAAAATTTCCACATACGAAAAAGAGGAGGACGTTGGGGGTATGCAATGAAGTCTGCATACGAGCTTTGTGGCCCATCAGGTCGGAGCTTATCCTGGTTTCTTTACCATGAAGTGACAGAGGGTATTTCTACTCCCCCCTGGATGGGATGCTAGTCCAGGGCTCGAAATTGCGACCGATACGGTCGCCAATGCGACGAAAATTTCATCCCTTGCGGCTAGAAGTTCTGGTTTAGTCACCAAAATGGCGACTAGCTTTCTTTGTATAATGGCATTTTTTGAACATTGTCTCCTTCCAGAAAATTATAGTGAAAGACGTCAAATTAAGAAAAGACAATCAATCTTTTTGCTTTGCTGCGAAAGATTCTCTTGCATTGATCACCTGCTCTTGCATCGTGTTTGAAATTGCCCTATAATTCATTGCAAACCTTGTATACGTCATGTATGCGTACAAACTGTGTCTCTCGTAATGCATGGCTATCCGCCATTTTGATTCCTTCGATCCAAGATTCTTCAGTTTTTAATTCATTGTTCGCATTTGCGTTACGTTAGCATACATTAGCTAAAAAGTTAGTGGCCAAAAAAAATTTAAAAATTGTGCTTTTACACCTTGTGGTAAGAATTTTCCTTTTCTTTTGAAATGGAGTTCTTCTTTCAATAAAATTCCTACAAATGACGTTTTGAATTACTCCCCATTTGATTTTGTAATCTGGCGACTAAAAATTTGAATTTAGCGACTAAGATTTACCCTCAGTCGCCAAATGGCGACCAAAGAATTTTCTTAATTTCGAGCCCTGTAGTCCATCACAGGGTTACCCCCTGCATTATTTCGCTGGAACCCATTTATACACCTGGGTGAAGAGAGGCACTATGAGAGTAAAGTGTCTTACCCAAGAACACAATGCAGTGCCCTGCCTAGGGGTCGAACTCAGACCGTCGGATCCAGAGTCCAGTGCATCAATGCTGTAAGAAAAATGGGCAAATACCATGTAAAAAAATCGTATTTTATAATCAGTTGCATCCACCTAGCATGCTATTTAACGTAAGTCTGCATGCACCATATATCCATGTATTTTGGTCATTTCGGTAGTTTGACAATGAAGTAATTAGCTGTGCGGCTGTAGGCTTGCGTGGGTCTCTCTCTACACAGGATTTATTGTTTTTATTGTTTTAATTTTTTTGTCGGTGATCAGACCCAAACCTCCACTCAGCCAAATCGTGATCAAGATTATGAATCACGGAACCTGTTATGTTTATTCGCCAAAAGCTGTTGAAACATCAATGTACGGAAAATATTACAGATATTCTTTTCTTTATTGTGTATAAAATATATTTTCGTTTGGTTTTATCAAAGTGTTGGATTCGAAGGGAATATTCAGGGTTTTCCTTTTCAAATAAAGTTGAAGTCGATGAAAGCGAAGCTGGCGGAGACAGCTTTTATAAATGATATAACTTTTAAATTATATAACAGCAAGGATTCTTTTAGTTGCCGGCGACAGAGCTGTTCACATGCGGCAAAAATTGCTGGTCGCCGGCCAAAAAGGAAAACCCTGAATATTAAATACACTAAAAAAGGAATTACATCAGCCATGGAATGCGCTGATGTTGCAGCTTTCACTGACGCTACGTAAGTTTGCAAGTTTACCTCGCCAGAAGTGACAGTCATTAATTTATTTGCAATTTTGTGAGTGTTTCTTGTGGGTTTAGCTAATTGAAGTGAATTCTTTGGCTGTTTCATTGAAGAGAGTTCAGAGATTTGAAGGAAAATTAAATATTTTTTAAGGTAAACACTGAAGAGCATGTCAGAACTTGCAGCGTTTTATGTCAATGTTAGGGAAAAGCCCAACCGTTCTAAAATTAGCCGTGGTCAGCGTAAACCTAGGATTGTGTAAGTTTACTTCGCCAGAAGCGACATTTATTAATTTATGTGCAAGCCAAAGATTATTACTCGCAATCAAAATGGTGGATCGTGCATTCGAACATCGACCAACACATCCAGAGTGCAAACCTGTATGTTTGATTGTTGCTTTAACCACTGCTTTTCTCGAATGCCGCCATTAAAACGAATACAAGCCCGTGTGCCATCACATCGGCACTTACGGACTGTTTGTCGAGGTTGTAACGTTCCTGAAAGATAAGATCATAGGCGTCTTTAGAGTCGTGCAATGTCCAACACGCAGTTCCAAATTAATGTATATACCTGTTCAGAGTTTTATAAGCTTCCTGCTGAGTGTTTTTACAAGCAAAAGCCAATAATGATTTTAAGCAACAATTCAGTTAAAGTTTAAGAATCTACGTCTTCACGTTCCATATGAACGTCTTGTGCACAACTTGTTTGCTATTTTCCACGAAAAGAAAACTGCATTCATGAGGAGAAGTGTGAACCCTTTTATTAGCACACAAAAGTGAAAATTTGTGTTTGATCACGGAACATGTGACTGTTTTGTTTTGCTTTAGTGTATTAGACAGGAGAATGCACAGAAATGGTACGGCAATACCGTGAATGATCTTCCCTTGCTAAATACACTAAATACTGTCAGCCAAAAGGATGAAAAACTGCATACTGCAGGGTTAGATGATACCACCTTACCGAACGTTAAGATGTAACTTACCGAAATACCGCTTGGAACATTGGAATCCCGGAATCCTGGCACACTGCAATTACAAGCGAAGCAGATAGCTCGAAACAATTACCCTGAGAATATTCTATCCTACTGGGAATTTTAATTAGCATTTTATTCCCTCAAAAAATAATTTCTACTGTAAGTTCTTATTTTATTTCTGTTTTTTCACACTTATTACTGTATATTTTATGTTCGCGCTTTTTGTCTTTCATTTGTCAAAGACTGCAGACTGGCAAATCGGAAGCTCGTAATTTTAAATTTTTAACCAGAGATCACCTTTTCAAGAGGTTAGAAGTGAGTGTCTTCCATTAAGGAAAGCATACTTATTTTTAGCAAATGCATTTGGACAACATTATCAGAAAAGCGCCATAATAAACTATATAAGGTTTCGCAGGACTCTCTCAAAATTCCACTAACACAAGACAAAACCATGCACCTAACATAACATAACACCTACATTCGTGCACATTTTGACCTGGCTGATCTTATTGCAGTCTTAGAGATAGTGACGTTCAAACAAGAACGAACAGAGTGATGGCTGTGGAAGGATGTGCAAAGATCATCAAAATCCTGCTGTTTGTGTTCAACTTCATCTTTTTTGTAAGTTCTACTTTTTTAATAGTAGTTTTACTTGCAAGAGTACTTTGATACGCATATGTTTATTTGTCATTTATAAGAACAAAGTAACACAAAATTAATTTAGTTTCCCCCTCTAATCAAGAATGAAATCAATGTAATTCTGGACCTTCTTTTAAGACCCCTGGTTGGTATTTAAAAACTTTGCTTGTAGTTTACTCTCTTAAATGGTCTGTGACCACTGCTTACCTGGTAAATTGTACGAGAAATCTGACAAAAATGTTAGGGAGGTGAAGTAGTAGAAGTAACAATTACGAGATAACTTAGAAATTTATTGTGGAAGCCAGTCCTGACTTTTAAAAACGATTGAAGATATCACTCATGAAAATGGAATTACATAATTTTCAACTTTTTTGGTCTATAATTAAAATTAACAATGAGGAGAGTATGCGCGTAGCCGTCCAGGTCGGACGTCTTGGATGAACGGAGCTGCAATTTCCTCTCCAATTAGCTTCATCGTTGGTAAAAGTCGAGCGAAATGTAAAATAAGTTAAGTTTGCAGTCTAACGAAGAGCCAAGGTCGCAAAAACAAATGCGGAGACGGGGGTTCGCTTGAAGAAGAGCAAGAACGCAACGAATCCAAACGACTCAACATGGCCGAAAGCGGAATAGAGCAGTCAACGGACACTCCGACACCCGAACCAAGTATGGCAGAATTAAAACAAATGCTGACTGATATTCAACCGTCCATCTCAAATATCTTTACAGAAAACCAGTTGGTTAAGACAGAATTATCTGAGTTAAAAGCAGCGTACCAATCACAAAAGCGACAGTTGGACACCATGAAAACCCGTCTGGACAAAACGAATAAGGAGAATATTGTTCTACAATGTGAACTCGTGAGTACCAAAGAGAAATTAAAAGTGGCAAGAGATGAAACGGATCGATTAACCGAAGAGCTGGACAACTTAGAGCAATATACAAGGAAAAATTAGTTGGAATTTCATGGAATACCCGAGGACGAATATTTATCTACGGAAGAGGCGGTAATAAAGGTAGGAGAAGCTTTAGGCATTACTATCCAGTCACAAGATGTTGAGATTTCCCATAAACTTAGAACAAGGAATACGCCAATTATTGCGGAATTCTTGAACCATAAAGTCAAAAGTAAATTGTACAAAAATCGTACAAAACTTAAACACATCAAAGCCAAAGAACTTTTCCCTTTCACAAGTTACTCGTCGGCCGCCGGCAGGGAGCCTCGCATATTTATCAACGAAAACCTCACTTCGTACCGTTGAAGCATTGTTACTAAAGCAAACAAGATGCGAAAAGACGATCTGATCCAAAGAGTTTGGACTCTAGATGGCAAAGTCCTCGTCAAAACATCTCCCGAAGAAGCCCCTTTGAGAATTTACTGTTTGGAAGACCGTGATGACCTTTAAGTGGATTAATTGGAGAAGGTTTGCGTTGTATTAGAACGTATCCTATGAATCGAGCGGGATCACTCTTACTTTGTGCAACTTTTTATTTTAATTTAATTGTTTATCTCTGTTCTTTTATTGTTTCTCTTGATGTACGTAAAGTAATTTACGTATTTATTTATTTAGTTTTTGCAAATTTTGCCACTTTATTTTTAATTTTGTATTTACAGTACTTTCCATTCGCCCTAATTTTTTGTTACATATTTCTGCTTCTACTGTTCTTTTATTGCGACGACTGCAATTGTAAGCCTGGTTGAAAAATAACAGTTTTCTACCAAAATACACTAGAATACAACATATATTTATGTTACCAAAGAACATCGGCCAATGTGCATTAAACAGATTCTTGCTTACAATCTTCACATAAGTTTAAATTGCTTTCTTTAAACGTGCAAGGATTATGTAATACAAACAAAAGAAGAGCAATATTTTCATATTTGAAAGCACAAAAAGCTACGATCTTTTGTCTGCAAGAAACATATTTGTTAATTGAAGATGAAAAGGTGTGGTCTGCTGAATGGGGTAACAATATTTTCTTCTCTCACGGCTCTTCACACTCAAAAGGGTTTTGTATTCTTATAAATCCATCCTCTAAATCATTTCATTTACGTAAAATTCATGCAGACTCTGAAAGAAGAATTTTGATTGCCAAAGCAATAGTAGATGAAAAGTATTTCTTTATTACGAACATTTACGCTCCTACTGATTATCATTACCAAGACCGCTTTATCCAAATATTAAGTGAACAACTCATTTTGAAAACGGACACGTCAAAAATTATTACTGTAGGTAACTGGAATACGACTCTTAATGCTATTGACAAACATAGTGGTCAGCCTTGGAAAGCCACAGGCTACAGAAACACACTTGTTAATCTCATGTAGGAACTAAACCTGATTGATATCTACAGACATGTGCATCCTACTGCTAAATCGTTTACTTACGAATCGAAACCCTTGAAGTTAAAATCAAGAATAGACTTCTTTCTTATTCCCCGTCTCCTTTCCGGTGATGTAAAGACAACCGAAGTGCGCACTTCAATAGCACCTGATCATAAAGCAGTTTTCTTAAGCCTTGAAATTAAAAGCGAGTTTGAAAGAGGTCTTGGCTTGTGGAAATTCAATAACACTCTGCTTAAAGATGATAATTACAAAGAACTTATTGAATTTTATTACCCACAAATATTAGAAAAGTACTCTCAAGTTAACGAGAAACAACTACTATGGGAGTTAATTAAAATGGAGTTGCCCTCTAAAACTATTAAATATTCGAAAAAGAAAAGATCTGACTCAATTAGAAAAGAAGAAAATCTTGAAAAAGAACTGAAAGAACTTGATCGCAGAATCTGTAATAATGATACCTTCAATAGCCAGATCTTAGATCAATACGAAGCCGCAAAAAAACGAATTAAAACTGATCCACGAAGCAAAGGGAAAAGAAGCTATGTTTAGGTCAAAGATGAAATGGTTCGAACAAGGAGAAAAACCAACCAAATACTTCTTTAACCTTGAAAAATCAAATTATGAAAAGAAGTTAATACGGCAAGTGAAATCAGATAATGACAAGATAATCTCAGACCCAAAACAGGTTTTAAAGGAAATTAAAGACTTTTATAGCACTATGTACACTACAAAGGTCATTAACAACATGGACATTCAGAATACGCAACATGAAGAGAGATTTGAAGATTATTTTGAAGGTCTCGACATTCCATGCTTAAATGAACAAGAACGTGAACACCTAGAAAAGGAGTTAACACTCGAGGAATTGAAAGATGCTTTAGCATCCTTTTCGGACAATAGATCTCCCGGGGAAGATGGCTTCACAAATTCTACCAAACTTTTTTCGATCTTCTCTGTAAAGACCTTCTTAACTCTTATAATGAGGCCTTTCAAAAAGGCTCTTTGTCCATTTCCCAAAGAAGAGGAACAATAATGCTAATTCCAAAAGAGGATATTAACCTGGTTGATGTAAAGAATTGGCGCCCCATAACTTTACTTAATGTCGACTATAAAATCATCTCGAAAGCTCTTGCTATGAGGCTAGAAAAATGTGTACCAAAATTAATCCACTCAGACCAAACTGGCTTTGTTCATGGAAGATACATTGGACAAAATATACGTCTCTTGAACGACTTAATGGATAAACGGATGCCATGAAAATTCCAGGAATTCTGCTTTTTGTAGATTTTGAAAAGGCGTTCGACACTTTAGAATGGCCCTTCATGTTAAGGGCTTTAGAGGCGTTTAAATTCGGACAAAACTTCATTAAGTGGTTATGAATGGTGGATTCATGACCAATTATGTAAACATATCAAGAGGAGTGTGGCAGGGATGCCCTCTCAGCCCTTCCTTATTTGTCCTTGCAGTGGAGATTTTGGCGCTCAAGATACGCCAAAATCCTATTTGCAAAGCATACATCTACCAAATGATGAAGAAGTTAAAATATCCCAATTTGCGGATGACACAACTATCATAGCTAACAATACAGACTCCCTTAGAGTACGGCTCCAAATGATTAAATCTTTTGGGGACATCTCAGGGTTAAAGCTAAATAAGAAGAAAACTAAGGCAATGTGGCTAGGTACAATGAAAAGCAGCAATGCCAAGATATTGGAATTTAACATCACAAAATGTCCAATCAAAGTCCTGGGAGCTTTCTTATCATATAATCAAGACAAGAATATAGAGGAGAATTTCATCAAACGAATTCGAAAAATGAGAATTAAACTAAACTGATGGCTTTCAAGAGATCTCACACTTTATGGAAAATCCCTCTTAGCTAAAACCTTAGGAATGTGTCAGCTTGTTTATGCAGCGTCTATGTTGTCTGTCCCCAAAACAGTGATTACAAATGTCCAAACAGAACTTTGTTCGTTCTTGTGGAAAAATAGAAAACACAAAATAAAAAGAACAGTTATCTACCAACCGCTCAAAGAAGGGGGATTGAACTTTGTAAACTTTGGAACAATGGTAAAGAGCTTGCGTCTTGCGTGGATAAAGAGATTTTTTACTAATTCAAATGACTCTTGGAAAGCAATTCCAAACTGTTACTTTTCTTCCTATGGTGGCTTGCAATTCCTTCTAAGATGTAACTACAATGTTGATTATATATTAGCAAAGGTCTACCCTTCTTTTATCGAGAACTTCTACAATACTTTTGAGAATTTAAAAATATTACTAAATCGTTCCCGTATGATGAATTTCTACTATGGGACAACGAGAAAATAACTATTGAACTATTGGTTTAAGGTTGTTTTGTGCAGGATATTCTTAATGCAGATGGAAACTTCTTAACCTTTGAAGAATTCCAAAATAAATTTAACTTAAACACTAAATATCTTTATTATTTTCAACTGCTGGCAGCTATACCATCTGACTTAAAAAGGAAAGCCAAGGCTTCTAAAACTCCCTCACATGAACTATGGGTCCGGACGCACTGGACTGACAAAAATTGTTTGGCTCTTCCAAAAATCTCGACAAAATTTGTCTCTGCCAAATTTTCAATTTGTCAAGTGTAGGCGCACTATAAGACATCGCAAAATATTTGTTGACCACAAGTGTCAATCACACGGAAATAAACACCACCGCTTGCGCGCTGTTCGCGGGAAAGGTTACATGTGATTTCAGGAGTCATGTTGCCTCGGCACATTATTGCTTGTATTCTAGCTTTTTTGTTCCTTGAATTCGTTCAACTCCAGCAGAGGCAGTTGCTACTTCTACTGTGCCAGTGGAGGCTTCACCTTGTTCGACTGCAATTGGTTCTAGAGCACCACAACAGGTTTTTCCGTAGAAGGCGGCGAAGGCCTCATCCTTATTATTGGAACCTACCTAGGCCTTGCAATTCCTGGTTTGAAATTCATTTTCATAGGCGTAATATCCCCGAAGAATTCTTTTATCGCCAAATGAGAATGTCGCGCGATACGTTTGACACTCTGTTGGCCACTCTTCGTCATAAGCTACAAAGGGAAGACACGCGGTTAAGGAACTGCATCCCACCAGAAAAGGTCTTAGCCATCGGGCTATATCGCTTAGCACATGGCGGGTCATTCGAAAATGCAGGCATTGCAATGAATGTCGGCAAAGCAACTGCTCGTGAAGCATTCACTGATGTCGTCAATGCAATCTATGATTTTAGAAACGACTTCATCAAATTTCCAACTAACGAAGCAGAGACAAGAGCCTCCATCGCAACGTTCGAAGAATTATCGGATCTACCAAACATAGCAGGCGCCATCGACGGAACACATATAAAAATAAAGGCTCCAAAAGAAAGCGCCGTCGACTACTTTAGCCGCTATCAACAGCACGATGTGGCGGTCCAAGGCATCGTCGTTGACGGAAAAAAAATATTTCTGGATATCGCCGCTGGCTTTCCGGGTAGCTTGCATGATGCACGAGTTCTTCGAAACTCGTCGATTTACGAAAGAGCAGAACAGGGGAACGTTCTCGCAGCGCCAATTCATGTAACCGGAGGTCACGAAATACAGCCCTATTTAGTGGGGGATAGCGCTTACCCGCTTTCGCGCTGGCTTCAGAAACCTTACCCTGAGGGAACAAGAAATCCGAGTGAGATTCAATTTAACAAGCAGTTGTCTGCCGCAAGAGTTAAAGTGGAGTGTGCGTTTGGAATATTAAAAGGTCGATGGCGTTATTGTCTTTTGTCGAAGAAGCAAGTGTAGCACGAGTTTCCAGGATTATTGTCGCATGTGCTGTGCTTCACAATTTTTGCATTCTGCACAGAGATGAATGGGACTTTGATGATGGAGATGATGGAGACGATGGACAAAACCCTAATGGCGATGTGATCGGTGATGGAGAGGCTATCAGAGAAATTCTTAAAAATAATCTGTAGATGTCAGACACTGAACGTGATCATAGGAAACAAATTCATCAACATGTTTTATTTTACTCGAAACTGGGCCACGAACTTGCGTTACAAGATGTGACTCAAAATATAAACATCAACATTTTCCCTCTAAATGGTAATTTTACGGACTCTCAAATACATTTATAAACTGATACTACAAAACTGTGTGATTCAGAACTTGAGTAATGTTTAAATCCATTTAAATATCTAAAAAAATTCACAAATTGAACATTTCACTGATTCAAAAAAATAATCATTAGTTAAACTTGTAATTGAAACGTTGGGTTACACATGTACAATCATTATTGTCAACTGAGTCAGAAAGTGTTCCAGTGTTCATATTAATTGTCTTTCTTTACAATTTCAAGCATGGCCCCCATAAATTTGGTCATCATGTCCACTTGTTTTGTCTGATCCTCTTGCATTTTTTCCATTAAGCCGGCAATTCTTTCTCCCTGGTCTATCACGGTCTTCATGACCTTTCCTGTTTCGTTTTCTGCATCAGGGGTCTGTGGGGTCTTCCTTTTCTTTCTCATGCGCCTGCTCTCCTTTTCACTGTCTGCAGAACTGCTTGAAGTGTCGGCAGGAGCAGGAGAAGGAGTGCCTGATGAAGATCCTTCTTGGCTTGTTGTGTTTGACGTGTTTTGGCTCTCCGAACCGGCTCCCGCTACATTACTGAACGTTACGACGTCACGAACTCCGAGCACTTCATCTATCTCGTCGTAGTGCGGAGACTTCCAAATGGAACCACCGCTCTGTTTTCGGTTCCAATCTTTACGCTCCTTGTATTTGTCCACTAAATACTTCATTTTTCTTTTACATTTTTCCACGGTTCGGCTGTGGTTGTACTTGGCGTTCAATTCGTCAACGATCTTTAACCAGAACTTTCGCGCATCTTTACTCTCCAGCCTTTCGTGATATGAGACCCATAAATTAACTAAATACCGCTCCTCCTCTGGCTCAAACGAGTCGTACTTTGCCGCTTGTTTCTTTGGACCTTTGCCCTTTTTTCTGCTCTCGTCTGCTCTTGATTCCTCAACTTGGCTGCTTTCAATTTGATTAGTCGTGATGTAACTTGTACTTGTACTCGGCTGAATCGGGTGGTTTACATACGGATGGCATAGGCTCGCATAGGGACGTGGCCCTGGAGATGCAGCTGAAACGTAAACTTGCGAACCGTAATAGTTGTATTCTGAGTAGGGATCGTCATCATTCAGCATACCGAGGTACGAATCTTCCATCTTCGCCGTTTGGTTCCCGCGCAAATATGAAATAATTTTGGCGGGCTTCGGACTGAAATATTCCGACTAAAAAGGAGATCAAATTTCTTGATCGACATTTTCCTTCAAATCATGGCGATAAAATCGACAAATCTGTCAGATTTCGTGCCTAACAAAAATTTGTCCTGCTCCGAGGCAGGACGACGGCGTCTTTGAAGTTTGGTAAGCCTTGACAAAATTTGGTAGGTATAAAAATCTCCGGGCGCACTTGTCTCAGCGAACTGATGACAGATTTTTTTGCAAAATAAACAAAAATTTGTCCAGTGCGCCCGGGCCCTATTAGACTCGCATGTGCTATTCTCTTCAACGAGCACTGCTCCCATGGATCTAACTAAAATGTGCTGCAAAGACTTCTTTAAAATATTAAACGAAAGTGCCACTATGGAACCAACTGGCATTAAAAACTGGAAAATCAACTATCCGAACTCATTTACAAACTGGAAAGTTAAATTCTCATTTATCTACCAATCAATTAGGGATAATAAATTACGAGATTTCTCATTCAGGTTCCTACACAAGATCTTAACAACTAAAAAAGAACTTTTTAAATTCCGAATTGCAAATGATGATTCATGTATCTTCTGTGCAAATTCAGATTCAATAGAGCATACGTTCCTTGACTGTACTACTAAATCATCATTTTACTCCGAGGCCTTAGTGTGGTTTAATCGAGTAAATATCTCTGATATCGCGCTTTCTAATGCACAAATAACCTTTAACGATATTCCCCTCTTCGAACAGCTAACTGATCATCAAATCCACAGATTACACTTATTCATCATTTTGCTGAAACAATATATTTATTCTTGTAAATGTCTCGAAAAAAAACCAATCCAACATGAATTCCAAAACAAAGCAAACTTACAGTGGAAAGTAGAAAATGCTGCTCTTCTTTAACTTGAACCTTTCGCATCTTAATACGTACGTGTAATTGTATTTGCTAACTGAATAATAATAAAAATGTAAATAACTAAGTAATAATAGAATGATTTCAGTCGTTCTTAGATACCTGTATTTGTTTGTTTTATCTTCTTGTTTGTTGTACATATATCTTTTTTTTGTTATAATTTCTTAATATTGTAATATTAATTTTTGAAATAACTAAATGAATTAAAAAAAAATTTTTTTTTGGTGATAAAGTCATAATTCTATTCCGTCACCGCACTGAGGGCTCACGTGAGATAGCATTGCGCCTGCGCGAACTCAGTGTGTTGCCGCCTTTGGAGCGAACGGACGTTTGGTTTTTCAACACGCTGAGAATTTTAGTTTTAAGCGATAATTCTCTAAAAATGCCCGAGACCTCGGATAAATCTGAGCTTAAGGGCGAGAAAGACAACTTAAAAAGGAAACGTAGTGGCTCTAGAAGCGAACACATTGAAGCAAATGTTAGAATCATCGAAAGAGATGATGGCGCCGATGGCGCCAAAACTGACTCACATGGTTTACAAGAGCTGGCCGCTACGCTGAGACAGGGTTTCACCCAGATGTCTCAAGATTTATCCAAGACTATTGCTGAGTCCTTCAAACAGTTTCAGTCAGACTTTGAAGTACAATATGTTGACACGGAGGAAGAACAGGAGGCAAAATCTGCCGAGAATGACCACGAGGTCAGCGAAGAGCCCCCCACGAAGAAGAAGCGAGATGACAAAACTACGAGCTTAGAAGAAGCTGTGACAAAGCTGGCTGACTCAGCCGGGGCTCACAAAATGCCTTCTAATGAAGGAAAATTTGAGGTACTTAACAGCTTGAAACAAGAGCTGAAGAAAGAGGAGACGGGCCCAAGTGTAAACACAGAGCTGGCGAATGTAGTGAATGCCATGCTCAAAGAAGGGCTGCCTGAAGAGAAACTTCAGGAAAAGTTGAACAAGTATCCCAGACCAGAGAACTGTGAATTCTTGACAAAAGTACGAGTCAATCAACCAGTATGGGACCACCTTACTCCAACAGTCCGGTCCCAAGATGTTAGACTGCAAAAGGTGGAGACATCCACCTTCAAAGGAATGTGCGCGTTGACAAATATGATCGACAAACTCCTTGAGCACTTGTCGTCACTCCCAGCGGGAAACGAACTTCTTCAAAAGTCAACAGATGCACTTACATTGTTCGCTAATGCAAACAGTGAACTCAATCAAAGACGAAGGGAATTTATTAAACCGGATTTACACGAGGAATACAAACATCTTTGCTCCTCGTCGGTTCTGATCACTGACCAATTGTTTGGCAATGTTTAGGCTCGTGGAAAAACGGCCACAAACATCCTCCGAACTTCAAGAGGAAGAAGGAGGGGAAGTCAAAATGAATCAGACTGCTAACAACGTTGAGGTACGAAATGTGTTAGAGCAATCTATTAAAATTACAGGTGGAAGACTGAAACAATTTACCTCTCAGTGGCAATGCATAACCTCAGATCCTTTCATACTTAATAGTGTGAAAAATTATAACATTGAGTTTGAAAATGGAGAGCCAATGCAGTTTATGCCACCAAAAGAAATAAATTTTACAAAACCAGAGCAGGAGGTCATTGACAATGAAATTGATACACTGCTGACCAAAGGTGTGATTTCAGAAACCACACATTGCCCTGGTGAATATATTTCTACTATATTCGTACGCCCTAAGAAAGATGGAGGGTTTAGATTAATTCTAAATTTGAAGAATTTGAATGAACATGTGGAGTATCAACATTTTAAGATGGATACCTTACAATCGGCAATAAGGCTTATGACTCCAAACTGTTATATGGCCTCAGTAGACCTGTGTGACGCATACTACTCAGTGCCAATTCACAAAGATGATCAAAAATATCTGAGGTTTTGCTGGAAAGGTAGATTGTTTCAGTTTACATGTCTACCAAATGGTCTGGCTTGTGCACCCCGACTCTTCACAAAAATCCTTAAGCCAGTGTATGCTACGCTGCGCCAGAAGGGTCACCTAAATGTAGGCTATATTGATGACTCTTATTTACAAGGGGAGAGAGTGGAGGACTGCCAAGCCAATATTAATGATACCTGTGACTTATTTTCAACATTGGGTTTTATCCTACATCCTGATAAGTCGGTCTTACAGCCAGTTCAAGTCCTTACATTTCTGGGATTTGTCTTGGATTCAGTTAATATGACTGTCTCCTTAACACAGGAAAAAATCCAGCGCATAAGGGAAAGATGCAAGAAAATGATGGAGCTGGTTGAGCTCCCAATCCAGGAACTAGCTAGCTTTATAGGGCTTTTAGTGTCAAGTTTTCCTGGGATCTTATCTGTATGGACCACTGTATTATATAGACAACTTGAGAGGGATAAAACTACAGCCTTAAGACAAAACTATGGCAATTATAATGCTCAAATGAGATTATCCCAAGAAAGCTTTTCAGAGATAAAGTGGTGGTATGATAACATACAGACCAATAACTACCCCATATTATTGCCTAATTCAAAGGTTGATGTAATAATTTACACCAATGCATCAACTAAAGGATGGGGAGCTGTCAAAGAGACAGAGAAAATAGGAGGTAGATGGTCAGAGGAAGAAGCAAAATATCACATTAATTGTCTGGAGCTGTTAGCTGCAATTTTTGGACTTAAGGCATTTTGCAAAAATGAGCAAGGCATTCACGTTAAGATTTACTCTGATAACTCTACAACTGTGAACTATATTAATGCTATGGGAGGTGTACATTCTAGGGAATGTCACACTATTGCTAAAGATATTTGGCAGTGGTGCATAGAAAAACAAATATGGTTAACAGCTGCTCATATCCCAGGGACAAAAAATGTTGAGGCAGATCGGGAATCACGCGTTTTCTCAGACAACAAGGAATGGATGATAAGATCTGATATTTTCCAACAGATCACAGATATCTGGGGGAGCCCTCCATAGATCTCTTTGCATCCAGACTAAATCATCAGGTTCCATGCTATGTATCCTGGAAACCTGACCCAGGGGCAGCCTTTATTGATGCATTTTCTGTAACATGGGATAAACACTTGTTCTATGCTTTCCCTCCTTTCAGTTTAATTGCAAGATGCCTACAGAAAATACAAACCGATTGTGCAGAGGGATTGATGATAGTTCTAATGTGGCCAACCCAGAGTTGGTATCCCAAACTTCTTCGCATGTTAGTGGCTGTTCCAAGAGTGTTACCACAACAACGAACTGCCTTACAAATGCCGGGGATGCCACAAGAAGTCCACCCCCTATTCAGGAAAATGGTTCTGATTGCATGCAGATTGTCCGGCAGTCCTATGAGACACAAGGAATTTCTCAAAAGGCAACCTCCATCATCTTACAGTCCTGGAGGAAAGGAACTACAAAGCAATATTCATCTTACATCAAAAGATGGAGTACATATTGTCATAAAAAACAGATTGATCCAGTTTTCTGCCACCGTCCCCCAGGCACTAGACTTTTTAGTGGAGCTATTTGAGTCAGGCATCGGTTACAGTGGTATTAACACTGCAAGGTCTGCTCTGTCCAGTGTCTTAAAGCCTGTGGACGGGATGACTTTTGGAGCACAAGAGAGTGTTAAGAGGTTGTTAAAAGGAGTTTACGAAGCAAGACCCTCCAACCCAAGATATACTGAGACATGGGATGTGAGCAAGGTTCTGAACTATCTTAAGACAATCTCTATTACAGACTGCTCACTAAAGGACCTGACTTTAAAATTAGTCACTTTAATGTCCTTAGTATCAGCTCAACGGGGGCAGACAATTCACTACTTGTCTTTGGAGGACATGGTTGTTTCAGAAACTTCTGTGACTTTTATTATCTCCAGGCCTATTAAACAGTCTAAGCCAAGGTCGAAACCCACTGTTGTTAAGTTTGTAGCTTACCCGGACAACCCTAACATTTGTGTTGTCACTACCTTGAAGGCATATCTTGATCGTACCTCTTCTTTACGTGGAGGTGCACAACAATTGTTTATTAGTCATTATAAGCCATTTAAACCAGTTTCCCGGGACACCATCAGTAGATGGGTCAAAGCTGTAATGCATAAGTCAGGAATTGATGTAAACCTTTTCAAGCCCCACAGTACTAGGGCTGCCGCAACATCTAAGGCTCTGTTGAAATCTGTACCATTAGAGCACATCTTATCAGTTGCAGGATGGAGCTCATCTGACAATTTTGCAAAGTTTTATAGCAAGCCTGTTATCAACACAGATAGCTTTTCTAACGTTTTGTTACAAGAGTAAGTTAATAAACTGGTTTTGACCAATATGAGTTGCTTGGTTGGTCATTACTCTGTTCATGTGTGCAGTGGGCTTTGAAGTCTCACGTGAGCCCTCAGTGCGGTGACGGAATAGAATTGGAAAATTAAACGAGACTTACCTGTAAGTTGAAGTTTGATTGAAATTCTATCCGTCACCAAGCGCTGAGGGATTACGTGCCCTCCCTTTTAAGGCCCTCCCATTTTGCTGGTCTGGGTTTTCTTTCCCCTGCACACATGGCAAGTGCTTTAAAAACTGAGTTCGCGCAGGCGCAATGCTATCTCACGTAATCCCTCAGCGCTTGGTGACGGATAGAATTTCAATCAAACTTCAACTTACAGGTAAGTCTCGTTTAATTTTCCAATTTTGGGCTACCAGCTTAGACATTATGCTGAATTCTCCATCTATGAAATTCTTGCAGGCTCAATATTTAGCCGTCAACTGATGGTAATTCTTTGCGAGATTGTGGCAGCTGGTATTCTTATCAGCAGGATGTGATAGCAACCAAACTGATCATGCAGAAGTATTGTTCTGCTGCCTTCTTTATTTTCAATGGGCATGAAGTAAATATTTGCCAGATCAATAAGTGTCATCTGGTATTCTTGCCCAGCTGATGACTTGGAGAAAAAACAAGTATAGATCCCTGAGGATGCGTGTCATATATATGAAGCTAGTAAATGGTCAACAGGGCTAAAAAAAATGGCCGGTCAATGGACAATGCCCGGCGTGATTGGGGTTTTGACTGGTTCTGTGTTGTTGTTTGCTATCAGAATGCACCTCCCTAGCTGCATGTATTGTTAAACTGAACAGAAAATAGATTCGTGGGGAAAAAGACTAGGGGTTCGCGAACTGCAAGACTCAAGTTAAAAGTTGTTCTTTTTTCCACCATGCAAATTAATTCCAAAGCTCAGAAAAAAGTAACAGGTACATTTGCTGTGTCATTTTCATTGTTATGCGGCATTATCTCTGAAAACGCAAGCTGAAGTTTTATTAGCAAACGCAAACATGAACGACGGAACGGTGACAGTATTCTTGTGATTGCTACCGAGAAAAACTAATGAAAACCATTCAAAAAAATGACAGAAAGGTTATTGAAAAGAGTAAATATTTCACTAAAAATTATAGTTGCACTTGGCATGAGAATTGCAATTATTATATTGGTTGATACGGGCTGTAATATAATTAATTCATAGCATGATATCACGGCTTGAAATTTGAAAATACCGTATCGCTTAATTCGTCCAGTTTGTTCGCTTCAATTTGTGTGAAAAGTTTAAATCAAACAAAGTTTATATGAAGTTCATTTCATTGGTCCACCTTTAATAGTAAGTGTTAGGTTTTCAAAGTGAAAAAAAAAAGAAAAACAACTCTGGCTCAAGTCTTGCACATGTTAATCTGATATGCATTACATTTTCGGCAATTTTTTCCCTTTTATTTGCTCATCGCTTTATCGCTTTACTTTTCAGCACGATGTGATAGCGATGTAGAATATTTACATTAATTATTGATGTCAACACAGGACCACACGTCCCGAATATTTACTCACTGTTTACAAACATTTCTTTTGATATTCAAATTTCCCAACCACTGGAACAAAAGAAAGAGGGGGTAAGTTTCTAAAGAAACTGTGGTGCTGCGTCGGTGGGAAGTATAACAATATAATTTGGTTTTATCAACTGTGTTGATAATGTCAATTGGCCACCGTAAAAAGATTCAAGAGCTGACGTTTCGAGCGTTAGCCCTTCGTCGGAGCGAATCAAGGAATTGTGCGTTGTGTGTTTGTATATACAGAAAGATGGAGCTTCGCTATTGTCTGGTGCCTGGTAACGTGAAAACTTAGGAATAAATTAGTTGAATGAAAAGCGTTCGTGGATATCGTGAGGATTAAGAGTGCCGATTTGAAAAATAAATTTTTGTTCTAGAGTTTTACGGCTTTCTGTGTTTCCTTGGTGAAGGGAAAGGCCGCAGACTGCCATATGTTGCTTAGAATGATTTGGGAGATTGAAGTGTCTTGCGACCAGCTTCGATGCATTTTTGTCGTCCTTCTCCACGTCACGAAGGTGTTCTCGGAATCGGTCGCCAAGTCGTCTCCCTGTTTCGCCGATGTATAACTTTTTGCAAAGAGTGCAAGTTATACAGTAGATGGCATTGGCTGAGGTACAGGTGAAATGATCAGTGATTTTGATAGATCGCTTGGGTCCCGATATTTTGTCAACGTTGTGAATGAAAGGGCATGTTTTGCATCGTGCGCGAGCGCATTTGAAAGTTCCGGGTTGATCACTAGTTTGGAACGCACTTCTGACTAAAAAGTTACCTATGTTTTTGTCGCGTTTAAATGAAATTAATGGAGGTTTGCAAAAAGATTCTACCAGTGTCGGGATCATTTTGAAGTAATTTAAAGTTTTTGAGAATGATGGATTTAACTGCGTGGTTGTGAGGGTGAATGGAATTCTATCGTTGTTTTCTCTCTGTGACGTTTGTAGTGCTGACTGTCGATCAATTTGCTGGGCGCGATGACGGCCCGCTTGAACAACAGAAGCAGGATAGCCACGTTTGTCGAAGAAATTGCACATTTCCTCTGATTTTAAGGAAAAATCAGAGTCGTCACTACAAAGATGGCGAAGTCTAAGAAACTGAGAATAAGGAATGGAATTCTTGACATGTGATGGATGTGAAGATGAATACAACAAAAAGCTATGAGAATCTGTGGGTTTGTAGTGCACACTGGTGCATAAACTGTTGCCTTCGATAGAAACTTTTATATCCAGGAATGCTAAGGAAGTATCGGAAATTTCCCAGGTATATTTAAGGGCAGGATGAAACGAATTAACAGCGGTTATAAATTGATTAAGATCCTCTCTGGTAGAAGAGGTAGCGCCGATACAGTCGTCAATGTAGCGACGATAGAGTTCAGGTTTTGGGCCGTTGTATTGATGGAAAAATTGGTGTTCAATGTAGCCTACGAAAAGATTGGCGTAGCTGGGTCCCATTTTGGTACCCATGGCCACGCCATTGATTTGTTTGTAATAATTGTTCGCAAATGAAAAACAGTTGAGTGTTAACACTAACTCAGCCAGGGGGAGTAATGTTTCCGAGCTTGGTTCCTTAACAGTGCGTAAATCAAAAAATGTTTGAGGGCTAGAAGACCTTCGCCATTTGGGATGACGGTGTAAAGAGATGTAATATCCATAGTGAAAATAAGTTTTTCTTCGCCCAGGAAATTGAAATCGCAAAAAAATTGAAGTGCGTGTTGACTGTCTTTAACGTATGACGGTAAAGATCTGACAATAGGTGCCATAATTTTGTCTAAATAGCTGGAAATGAGTTTGGTAGGGCAACTACAGGCAGAGACGATAGGTCGACCTGGGTTGTTAGGTTTGTGAATTTTAGGTAAAAAGTAAATACACAAGGTTCTGGGAGTTGTAATGATGAGATTGGTAGCAGTAGCCGGCAATTCTTGTTTGACTATAAGGTCGTTAATAGTGCTCTTGACAATTTGTTGGTTAGTGGAGGTGAGATCTTTATCGACTTTAGCATAAAAAGAGGTGTCAGAAAGTTGCCGCAAAGCTTCTTTTTGGTAGAGGTCGGCCCGCCAAACAACTAAAGCGCCGCCTTTGTCGGCCGCTTTGATAATTATGTCTTTGCGCCTACTTAGGTTTTTTAGAGCCGTCCTCTCTTCCGATGAAAGGTTGGAAAATTTGGTGTTACGATTGAAATTAAGTTTGTTGATGTCGTGACGGCATTTTTTAATGAGAAAATCTAAAGAGGAAAACTGGCCCTCTGGGGGAGTCCACTTAGATTTTCGAGTCTGAAGCGTCTCGAAAGTATCTTTGTCCGAGGTGTTAGGATCATCCTCTTTGTCATGGAATAAGGCTTCCAGTTGAACGCGGCGAAGGAATTTTTCAACATCTTGCTTAACTGAGAATTCGTCCGGTTTTTTGGATATAGGAACAAAATTCAAGCCCTTACTGAGGACGGATTTCTCTGAGTCGGAGAGCGGAAGATTTTCTGGAATAGTAACCATGGTGTTAAGGTTTCCAAGTAATTTGAGGACCTATTAATTGTTGAAGTTTTTGGGCCTTAATTTGGTATAAATGGTTAAAAAGTTTAGAGTTTAACTCCTGAATTTTGGCGCGATTAGATTGTACTAAAATAGCTGGGCACAAACGCGGCTATCCTGCTTCTGTTGTTCAAGCGGGCCATCATCGCGCCCAGCAAATTGATCGACAGTCAGCACTACAAACGTCACAGAGAGAAAACAACGATAGAATTCCATTCACCCTCATATTTCACCCTCACAACCACGCAGTTAAATCCATCATTCTCAAAAACTTTAAATTACTTCAAAATGATCCCGACACTGGTAGAATCTTTTTGCAACTGCCATTAATTTCATTTAAACGCGACAAAAAC
>OX393567.1:10716035-10783535 GCA_947652115.1 Blastomussa wellsi
TTCCACCCTGTGGAAACCGGCATTTATTTTCATTATTTTACTTAGTTCACATCAAGGTTGGAGTTATATCCCTCTTTCCTATCTACAACGAGTCGGTAGTCTGTTTCTTCTGCAATGTAATTTATGTCACGGGCTTTAGCTTCCGGTTGTGCGGATATACTCGAATCGAGTTGAATCGTCAACCGCCTTAAACGAATCAACTCAATTTGGCGTCACGCTTTAAGAACGAGGAAGGTTTATATTATCATTATGTCACGGGCTTTAACTTCTGGTTGTGTGGATATACTCTGTGCGAATCGACTCGAATCGTCAACCGCCTTAGACAAAGCCACTCAATTTGGCGTCACGTTTTAAGAACGAGGAAGGTTTATATTATCATTATGTCATGGGCTTTGACTTCCGGTTGTGCGGATATACTCCATGCGAATCGAGTCGAATCGACAACTGCCTTAGACGAATGGACTCAATTTGGCGTTGTGTTTTAAGAACGAGGAAGGTTTATATTATCATTATGTCATGGGCTTTGACTTCCGGTTGTGCGGATATACTCCATGCGAATTGAGTCAAATCGACAACTGATTTAGACGAATGGACTCAATTTGGCATCGCGTTTAGGGAACGAGGAAGGTTTATATTATCATTATGTCATGGGCTTCGACTTCCGGTTGTTCAGATATACTCTGTGCGAATCGAGTCGAATCGACAACTGCCTTAGACGAATCGACTGACTTTGGGTGTATTGGACATGTGTGTAAGGCTGTCAATAAGGGCTCTTGCATCCATTGCTTTTGTCGTCAAGTGGTTGTGACAGTGGGGAGTAAATCCAGAGGTTGGTGGTTCGAGCCTTGGGTGATGGTGGGGGTGAGGGGTTGATAGATGGGGCATCACAGTGGGAATGCTGAGATGGGATAGGGAATAGAATAAATCAGGAGGGGCCCAGTGAGAATAGGATAGGAGAAAAGTAAACAGACAATAATAGTTATTCAGCTTTTTATTCTTTTTGAAACCCCCCAAAAAGCCCATCCCCTATTTTTTTAACCACACCCCAAAAAAGGAAAATCCCTTTTTTAGGCAGTTGATAAACTGGTTTGAAAATTTCAACCCAGTTTGAAAAGTTTAAACCAGCTTCAAAAATTTAAACCAAAAAATAATGAAACCACAACACATTATTTCAATGCCAAGTCTGAACATGTTATTCAGATGGATGCCTCTTTGAAAGGATTGGGTGCAGTATTGCAGACCAGTGATCTACATATCCCGAACACTCCTGCTCAGGAGCACTATTCCAACATTGACACTGCTAGGAGTAGTATTTGCCATGGACAACAACAACAACAACAACACAAGCTTTATTACCAATTAAAAACTTTTAAGTTAAACTTAATTTGCAGCATAATATATTGGTACAAAAAGATAACATTTAGTCAGAATGACTAAAAAGCTAATCAAGCGGAGTAAAATTAAATACTGTTTAAATATAGGAGGTAGATTGGCACTAGGTTAACCCTTATTACGGCTGCGAAGGATACTAACGAATGAGCTGACTGATGGCCTACGAAATAAATGCAGGTAGATTTTCTGTTCTCCAATTGCTAACAAGGTCTAACAAACTTGACAACAGTCCTGCAACCATATCCTGTCCAGTGGCATGTGCCTATATAGGCCATGCAGGGGAGTAACTAGCCTACGTGTAGCTGTAACCACCACCCCCCAATCTCCCAGAGGAAAAACGGGAGGAAGGGGACGTCTACAAAAAGCTGACACGAACCGTGTTCTGTGATGTCACAGTAATTCATTCAATATAATATGTAAGCAAATATTTCCGTGTAAGTGCTTTTCTTTTAATTCAATGTCGCCTTCAATAGGTTCTGCGCAAATTTGAATTTTCAAGTGTGTACTCGCTCTCACAGTATAGCCATTCATCAAAGAAAATGCGACGGCTACACAGACTCCAACATTCGTGGCATTTGTTAATTTGCAGTTCTATATTTATTCTGGCTGGCTAGTTTTTGAAGGGCACACTACTGTTTTATTTGGAGGCGTTTTTTCTTCAAAAGAGCCATAGCATTGTCATTTGTGGCCGACTCCATGCAACGGTCTGTGCGTACCATTTGTTCGTTCAGCCTTGGTTTGCTAGATTATGCTAGCTCTCAGAAAAATCGCTGTGGTAAAGGCAAGCTCTGATGTTTTCCGTGATGATGTTGATAGCTTGAATTGTTGTTTTCATGTCACAGATATTTGTCTTTGTCTAGTGTCGTGCCAGAGACACTATGGAATAATTGTCTTCAGAGAGCCATTGTGCCATAGAATGTGTTTCTTGCATTCGTTTTGATCTTGAAGGTTAAACTCACGTGTTTAAGAGCAACAGTTTTAAACCATTTCACTTTGTGGACCTTTGTGTGCTGTAGAGAATGTGTTTCTTGTATTATTTTTGATCTTGAATGTATAAAACAAGCATCTTGTATAGTTACATTAAAAGCCATTTCAGTTTGTGTGGCGGCTGATGGTCTCGACCTATCTGCTCATTTTACATCTATCTCGGCGAATTTGTGTTCTCGAAAGAATGGATAAACCAATAAAATTTCATTATATATTTTTTCGTGCAAAAGGCCTGACATCACATGACATCATTTGTGTCAGCTTTTCATAGACGTTCCCTCCCTCCTATTTTTCCTTGGGGGGTGGGTGCGGCTACAAGTAGGCTAGAGAGTAACCCCTCCCCTCTCTCGGAACTACTTCTAATACTAGTAAAAAATATTATGCTCTATACATATCTAACCAAAAACCTTTGGGATCTTGGGAGGGGGATGGATGCTCTTTTGGAGCAAGGTAATCCAAAATCATGCAATTTCATTTTGAGTCATGATCAGTTTGATATGTTAATTGCTGTAATGTGCAGTTCCAGAAAATATCCATACTCCCCCCACAGAAGTGGGGGGGGGGGGGGGGGGATGGATGTTCTCTGGAGCTACAGAATACTACATTCTTAAAAAGGAACTCAAAACATGTTTCAAACGTTTTCTCTTGTTGCAGTTTTTTGCCCTGATGTTGTTGGTCTTCGGATTGGAAGTTGCAGGAACAGCTTTGGGTTTTGTGTACCGGGCTCAGGTATGTTTGGAGTCACAGTAAATAATAAATAATTTGTTTTGTTACCATTAGGCTTGTGATTTAGCCATTGTTGAACTCTACTTTAAAATAATTATTTATTCTTCCTGAACTAACTTAGCATCCTGTGGGTAAACAAAATAATGTCAAAATTCTTAATTTTTGTTTTGTATTAATTCAGTAGTGAACACTTCTAAATTTGGTCAAGTGATGATTTTAGATGTATATATAAGGCCTAGAACATAGTTATTATTTATGGACAATGTGTCAACTTAATAATCTGGAGTCAGTATAAAATATTTCTTTATAAAAGGTGAAAGATGAGTTGTTGAAGGATCTGAATCACACCTTGAGTCAGTATGGCAGTTCAGACAAGAAAGGAGTAACCCACGCTTTTGACCTACTGCAGGAAAAGGTATGTTACTACTAACAATAACAAAAAAATGGTTATTGTTATGTGATGTTTATTCATCAATCCTCTCAGGCTAATGCCTCCAAGAGGTAGGACTGGCAGAGTGGCAGTTGCTTTTGAGGATTTTGTTTGTTGTGGTTTTTTTCCTGTAAGAGCAGAGCCTTACTTATAGGGCCTGAAGGTATATGGGCAAGGTGTTGATCCAAAGGAATATCAGACTGGGTCGATGCAAAACTAAGTCATGAGCAGGCTGGTTTCAGATGAGAAGTACAACAGAGCAGATATTCATCCTTAGGAACATCGTGGAGCAAACAATAGACTGGAATTCCAGCTTGTATGTATGCTTTGTCGATTATGAAATGGCCTTCGATAGCGTCGACAGGGAAACCTTGTGGAAGATTATGGAGAGTTATGGGATCCCGCTAAAGCTAGTCAGAATGGTCAAGGCGATGTACGATGGTAATCAATGTGTGGTGGCTGACAGTGTATGTCGAACGCATACCGAGTCCATGTAAAGTCTGGCGTGAAACAGCAATAGACTGGATTATGAGAAGAACACTAGAGAGCGACAACACAGGTATCAGATGGAAGCTGTGGTCCAAGTTTGGGGGGAGGGGGGTGTGAATAGGTTCGCGGATTAACTGATTTAGCCTTAAAAAGCACACGGATTGCGGATTTCATCGAAAAATTAAGCGGATTCGCGGATTTCGAAAATGAAGTGGATCACGGATTAGCTGATAATTTGAACTCGGATTCTGGACTCGGTATGCCATGAAGCTCGGATTGTGTCCTTGGCGTATCTTCAGCCTTGGTCTCAGTGTTCTCGTTTTGTCCATTTTCTGTTTGGACGAGACCCAAACCATCGCTTTACAATAAGACAAAGAAGCAATGAAATGAAACCACTTGAAAAATTGCTATCAAAACAACATCTACCGTCCTTTCAGTGAAACTGTTGCACAGAAAGTTGTCAAGGAATGTCGACGCGGATGTGAACGAAAATAGTGGCGGATTGACGGATTTGACAGCACGGATTGGCGGATTCGCGTATCCCCTATTCACCCCCCTCTCCAAGCTAAACGACTTGGACTTCGCTGACGTCATTGCTCTCATGCCGATCATATCCAGCACAAAACAACAGATCCAACAGAAAGTGAGAAGCCTCGGCACTAACAGCAAGATAACTGGGTTAAAGATTAACTCTCAGAAGACCAAACTCCTCAGACTGAACACAACCAACAACGAAACGGAGCAGGTGGGTTACCAAGACATTGACGATGTAGAAAGCTTGGTGTACCTGGGTGCTTATGTCAGCTCATCAGGCGGCACGGAAGATGACATCAAAGCAAGGTTACGAAAAGCAAGGGCCGCTTACAGCAAACTAGGAAAGATTTGAAAGAACAGTCTGTTTACAAGCAAGAACAAGATCAAATTCTAACGTCATCTCCGTACTGTTGTACTGTTGCGAAACCTGGGGAATGACCCAAATGGATGAGAAAAAGTTGGATGCGTTCTTGCACAAGAACCTTCGCAGGATATTAAAAATCTACTGGCCAATGCGTATTAGCAACGAGGAGATAAGGAGAAGAACAGGGATGGAAATGATAAGCAGACAGGTGGCAAGGAGGAGATGGGCGTGGCTAGGTCATGTCCTCAGAATAGATCGCAACTCACATCCAGGAATTGCATTAACATGGGTACCGGAAGGCAAAACTTAAAGGAAGACGGGTCGACCGCGGGAGACATGGTGCAGAACTGTAGAAAGGGACACACAAGAAAGTACTGGTTCTTGCACAGCAATTTTGCAATTTGTTTTAACTTATCGCTGGAAGCCGTTTTTACACTAAACTCGGCTCCAAAATGTTGCCTCGTTTAGTGTAAAAACGGCTTCCAGTGATGAGTTAAAACAAATTGCAAACTTCCTGTGTCCAGAATCAGTACTTTAGTGTGTGTGAAAAGGCAAATAAAACGCAAACACAGAAGTAAACAAAAGAGCGTGACCCCAACCAAGCGAGCGGTTGTGTGCCAGAATTATTGTCCTATTGAAGAAATATCTGCACAAGTATATACGCCAAGATGGCTGCCGCAAGGTTTTCATCCGTTGTTTTGCAAATGTTTTACGGTCCAATAACGAGGCAGGCAAACAGAAACCTACGTCAACCATTACAACCACAACTGGTTGTATTATATGACGGGTTTCTATTATCACAAAATAATTCCGGGAATGGCTTCGTGTTTGGAGAATGGATGTATCCGAAGGAAATACAAACAACAAAGATGTATTAGCGTTTGCAAGAGAAAATAAAGCAAGGTTCACTGATTTGGTTGAACAAGAAATCCAAAAGTTAAAAAGCGTGAAAGTAAGTTTCGGGTTAGAAGTAAAGTTTTCAATCGAAAGACGGTGAAACACAACACATGAAACATTATTTTCATGAAAAAGAACCGCACGTTTTTAACAGGGATGATGAAGAACTGATAAAACAAAAATTCGATGAATTCATTGAAAGAACAAAGAGAGCAATAGAAAACTGGTCTGAGAAGGGATCAGGATGGGAAGTTGAAATGACTGCGTTCGTGAATGTCGCACGCTATCAACCGCTGCGCGGAGGAACTTATTTGCCTCTTCCAGCCAATCTGGCAAACAAGAAGGCCATAGTCAACGTGCAAAACAGGGATAACGAATGTTTGAAGGTGGGCACTAAGAGCTGCTTTATTCCCTCCAAAAGATGGAAAGAACCCACAAAGACCAAGCAAATATCCGGTTAACGATGGTATCAACTACAATGGCATCGATTTCCCAACACCGGTGAAACAGATAGACAAGCTTGAGGCGCAAAACAAAGGCCTCGCAATAAATGTCTTTGGCTGGGAAAACAATTGTGATAGTACACAGGATAAGCAGAAAAGAAGCGAATGTGCCGCGAATAAGCCTGATGCTAATAGAGTCGGGAAATACAGCACTATTTGACAAGGCAATTAATAATAAAACTTTCTATTGCATGATGTGCTTATCACGTTCCACACGAGCGGAGTTGCTCGAGAACCACAAAAAAATATTGCAACGGCGTGAATGGCAGGCCATCAAGGATCGAGTTGCCGGAAGAGGGGTAAAACATCCTTTCTTTCCAAAATCATCACAAACAGATGAAGGTGCCATACGTGATATACGCGGACTTTGAGGCTTTGGTCAGAAAGATTCCTGGCTGTGAGCACGGGCCAGAGAGCAAGCAAAAAAGCTACACGGAGAAGACCGAATGGCACCAAGCATGCGGGTATTCTTACATGGTTGTGAGAAGCGATGGCGAAGTAACAGAGTCAAAAGTTTACAGGGGCGAAAATGCGGTGAGAACGTTTCTAAGTGACATTCTGCAGGAAAGAAAGTTTGGCCGCACCCAAGCCGATTGTTATGACGGCAGAAGACTGGGAAAAACACAAAAACGCAACAGAATGCCACATTTGTAACAAAAGTTTGATAAAGGATGAATTCTTAGACTCATTACCTGTTTGGAACAAAACAAAGGACCGATATTTGGGCCAAAGCCACAAAAAATGTTTTTACTTTGCACAGACAAAAGTGGATTTTCTTTGTCTGAAAAGATTGTCAGAAAAAGAGCACAAAGAAGCGGCAAAAAATCAGGAAAATTGTTTATTCTGCGCAAAGCCTTTGCGTCAGAAAAACTTCAGAGGCGCGGTAAAGACCACTGCCACATAACGGGCAGGTTCCGCAGAGCCGCACACAACGCATGCAATTTGAAACTGCGAATAAACCCCAAGACAGCCCCAATACCAGTTGTATTTCACAACCAGAGGGGCGACGATGCGCAGCACCTTATGCGAGCGATGTCTCAGCAGCAGAAAGAAGTGAAATGCATCGCCAGCAACATGGAAAAGTACATTACATTTTAAGTCAGGAATCTGCATTTCATTGACAGCTTGAACTTTTTGCAAGGAAGCCTCGATTCGCTTGTAAACGCAATCCCAAATGAATCGTTAAAAATAACATCAAACATTTCAGCGAGACGAGTCTGCCGGTCTTGTAAGCAGATGTTTTACAGCAAACTGAATGACGAGCACATAACGGACGAAGAGTACGCGCACGCGCAGAGGGTCTGGGAGGCTTTCGAATGCAAAACGCTGGGCGACTATCACGATCTTTACGTGAAACGGATGTCGCCCTGCTGCCTGATGTTTTCGAGATTTTCTGAAACCTGTGCCAAGAGCAGTACGGGTTAGATCTGGCACATTATTACACGTCGCCAGGCCTGAGCTGGGACGCGCTCTTGAAAAAGACTGGAGTCGAGCTGGAGTTATTCACAGACCTTGACATGCATCTCTTCATGGAAAGAGGAATGCGTGGTGGAATCTCGATGGTAAGCAAGAGGTACACCAAGGCAAACAACCTCTTGCTGCCTGACTACGACCCCAGCAAACCAAAAAATATATTATGTATCTCAACGGAAACAACCTTTACGGATTGGCAATGAGCAAGCCCCTCCCCAAAAGAGATTTCAAATGGAAACGCGTTATGCCCACAGAGCAGGAGATCCTCAAGAAGAAAGAGAACGCAAAGAATGGGCGGATTCTCGAGGTTGATCTTGAATATCCCGCAGAACTGCACGCGGAGCATAACAGCTATCCCATGGCACCGGAGAAAAAAGTCTGCAAAGACATCGAAAGAAACAAATTTCTTTATGGTACGAGCGATTACCCGAAGGAGCATCCACTACACTCAAACGCCAACAAAAAGGCCTTGGGCAAGATGAAAGATGAATGTGCCGGAACGCCGATAGCAGAGTGCGTGTGTCTGAGGTCGAAAATGTACTCAATTCTGAGGGCGGACGAAAAAAACATCAAAAAAGCGAAGGGCGTAAAAAAGTGCGTTGTCAAGAAACAAATAATGCATGAACAGTACAAGGAAACACTTTTAGGTGCGAAACAGTTATGGCATGGAATGAACATTCTTAGAAGCGAGGGGCATGAGATCTATGGCATGCACGTAAACAAGATTTTGCTCTCCGCGTTTGATTCAAAACGGTGGATAGCAGATGATGGGATCCATACAAATGCGTACGGGTACATGAGGCCTTTGTTAACAGATGTTGAAATCAAAGAAATGTCATAGTTTCTCGGGTGGTAACTGTGTGTTTGGAGGGACAACCAGCAGCTCTTCACGCATAAAGCCGAGCTTGGGCCCATCGTGCAAATAGTAGAGAACGGGTTGATTTGGTTTGGTAAAAGATCTTTCAATGTTGTAAACTTTCAACAACCAGATTGGATCTGTGTCTCTTTTTACACCGCCTTCAAGCTCGCCCGGAGAGGGGAGGATTTTTTCGCTTTTTCCAACAGGCCTTGAATAAAATGTTGATGGCCTTACATAAACAGCTTTTTCTCTGATGGCAACGGCGGGTTTCTTGCCGGTAAGGCTTGTTACCTCGTTGTTCAAAGCCAAAACAACTTCAGGAAGTCTTTTCACCCACGCAGTGGACCGCTGGCCCTCAGGGAGTCGCATTTCCATTGTTGAAACGTTCAACAATGGCCTGGTCGCAGTGAACGCCAACGCGCCCGCGCCAGATAAAGGTTTTGTGATTTTCCATGTCTTTTGTAACGGCGCCCATGAATTCGCGCCCGGGGTCAACCTGCAGTTGTTGAGGCATTTGAGAGGTGCGCGCTTGTAAATCTTCTGAAAGGCCTGGGCGACCTCATCAGAATTTTCCAAAGTCAAGGGTTCGGCCTCTTTGTATCACGTCGAGAACGGTTAGCGCGTATTTGAAAACTTTGCGCCCGCGGGGCAGTTTGTCGTGTGGCAGAAAAAGAAGGTCCGCTTGGTGGATCACGTTGGGTGTGGACTGTGTGGTAACTGTGTGTTTGGAGGGACAACTAGCAGCTCTTCACGCATAAAGCCGAGCTTGGGCCCATCGTGCAAATAGTAGAGAACGGGTTGATTTGGTTTGGTAAATGATCTTTCAATGTTGTAAACTTTCAACAACCGGATTGGATCTGTGTCTCTTTTTACACCGCCTTCAAGCTCGCCCGGAGAGGGGAGGATTTTTTCGCTTTTTCCAACAGGCCTTGAATAAAATGTTGATGGCCTTGCATAAACAGCTTTTTCTCTGATGGCAACGGCGGGTTTCTTGCCGGTAAGGCTTGTTACCTCGTTGTTCAAAGCCAAAACAACTTCAGGAAGTCTTTTCACCCACGCAGTGGACCGCTGGCCCTCAGGGAGTCGCATTTCCATTGTTGAAACGTTCAACAATGGCCTGGTCGCAGTGAACGCCAACGCGCCCGCGCCAGATAAAGGTTTTGTGATTTTCCATGTCTTTTGTAACGGCGCCCATGAATTCGCGCCCGGGGTCAACCTGCAGTTGTTGAGGCATTTGAGAGGTGCGCGCTTGTAAATCTTCTGAAAGGCCTGGGCGACCTCATCAGAATTTTCCAAAGTCAAGGGTTCGGCCTCTTTGTATCACGTCGAGAACGGTTAGCGCGTATTTGAAAACTTTGCGCCCGCGGGGCAGTTTGTCGTGTGGCAGAAAAAGAAGGTCCGCTTGGTGGACCACGTTGGGTGTGGACACGTCGAATTTTGGTCGAGGAATGCGCCTTGACCAGCCACTTTTTTGCAGTGTCTTCTGGTACCTTGGCGGCCTCAGATAATTTTTTGATAGCGGCAATGCCTTTCCAATATCCCCCAGGGCCGTAGTATATCATTGCGAGTTTGGCGTCCATCGCGCTATATAAGTAAGGAGTTATAAAAGTTTAAAGGAACCGGAAGGCTGCGTAGCGCAGAGCAGTAGATAGAAATGAGAGAACTTGGACTCTTTGGGAGGTGTCATTCGTTCTTCAGGATGCGCCTGGCTATAAAGCTTGAAGGCATAGTCAGTGTTGGTGAAGTTCTGCTTGGCCTCCTCCTTTATTTGCGCGTTTGTCGCAATCCCGTCAAGAAGTTTGGTGCGGCCACGTGTGTATTTTGCGTACGCAGCTTGATATGCCTCGAGAGCTTTATCATGGCACGCTTTTTCTTCTTGCGCTGCTTTGCCCCCAATAGCCCTCGTGAGATGATTACCACCGATAAAAGCCGCTGCATTCAACACAGCCCCGCCAACCATAATTGCAATACTTGCCATGCTTCGTGATTATATATTATCAGAAGTATTTTCAAATACAGAATTTTAGGCATTGGTGGGAAGGATTTTCTGGTCCTCAATATACTGTTTGAGCGCAACGCTCCCCACCATTACAGCTGTGAACATTGCGTAGTTTTCGATAGAATTAGAAGGATCACCTGTAAAACTTTTCTTGAACGTTTTTTGGCAACCCAGCCTATGCGAGCAGCGAGGCCGGTAAGGGTTGCGGTATCCATGACTGTTTTCACGAGCTTGTTGTCGGACTTGTTGGTTATAGAGATCAGGATTTTTGGCTATCCAAAAGATAGTTTTAAGGCAATTGTACGTGAATGCCCCCCAAATCAAGCCAATGCCTGAAACGGCTGTGATGCTTATCGCCAACTGTTGGAAGTCTGGTACTTTCCACATTTTGTTATACAACATCATAAAATAAATTCAAATGACTTTCACCTCTGACTAATCCATCGCAGGTGCAGGTGCCGGTGTAGTAGCCGGTTCCTTTCGTAAAAAGGCTTTCTTAAAAAGACAAAAGTCGTAACAAGCGTAGCGCCAATTCCAATGATAGAGATCCATTGGGTTGTGCTGAGACCATTTGAAACTTTGGAATCAGCTGCAGCAGGCTCTGGTGCGGTCTCTGGAACCGGCTCAGGAGCAGGCGCAGATTTTTTTCATTCTCTATTTCAATTATGGCAGAAGCCTTGATAAGCTTTTTTTCTGTGCTTCGCGGGCCTTGCGAGTTATTTAAGTAATCTCTTCCGATTTTGCTTTGTACTTACTTTTCAAATGCTCATTGAAATCAGTGTGTTTTGTGGTGATCAGCGCCACGTTGGCCACAGCAAGAAAACGGCCGCACTTTAAGGTAATGTTGCCGGCCAAGTTGGAGAGCTCTTTGTTGATGATGTAGTCGTTTCTGAGTTCTTTTTGATAAGCATCGATGTCTTTGACGTCAACGGCCATTCCGACCGCTTTGGTCACAAGAAAAATGAAGCTGTCGATCAAGCTGTCAGTTGTCTTTGAGCCCACGTATGTGTCGTACCGTTTGATGTATATCTCAACATCTTTGTCGCTCAGGCGCTTCACCTGCTCGTGTGTTAACTGCACCCCGATGGCCTCTTTGGGTTTTCCTGTCGACACCAGCACAGCCAACTGGTCACGAAGAGCAGGAACATCAGGCCCGGGGGCCGAGCCTGGCACAACACCACCAGGTGGCCCGCTCGACGGCTCGGTTTCCAGCATGCTTATAACTTCTGCAATAGCAAGCTCTTCTTCAGCCATTGTGTATAATAATCTTACAAACTCTGTTTTTTTAATTCAAAATAACTCAACCCTGTAGGGGTGCCGAAGCGAGAACACAAGATAAGCGAACTTTCGCTCTTTCAGCTTTGAAATCAGACCTTTGTACATATCGTGGGAGAGTTCACTGTCGTAATCATCAAAGATGGCTTTCGTGGTCTTGGCCCAGGGGGGGTACTCAAAATAATACATGACGGGGGGGTCCGACGGAGCCTCGTACTGCAAACCCAAAAAAATACACGACCCTGAAATTTTAGACCCAAAAAAATACATGGCACAAAATTTCATACCCAAAAAAATACACGACTTTAAGACCTCAATTTGGATTTATTCAACCGAGCCGCCCCTTCTATCATATCGCAAAGGAAAATCCCTAAAAGACATTCTTGTCAAGGCTAAGCTATAAAGGCTATCAATACAGCCTTTTCATTGCGAACTGCAGGAGTCGTGCAGGCCCGTCAACACTATTTTAACTTTGATGGACATCATTTAAATGAGTCATAGAGAAAAGAGAAATAAACAAGATTGCAAATTACATTGTATTGTCTTCTTTATACTATTAACAAAATATTTCGAATGAATATTTTTCTGATCTACTGATCGCGACAAAATTTATAACCCAAAAAAATACACAATTTTTTTCAAGACCCAAAAAAATATGTGACAGATTTTTCGACCCAAAAAAATACCGAGCATGTAAATTTTAACCCCAAAAAAATACGTCGGACCCCCCCCCGTCATGAATATTTTGAGTACCCCCCCTGGGGGTCTTGGCCGCTGGGTTGCAAAAGAGAACGATTGCCGCCACATTTTCCCGGAAGGAGGCTGTTATGCTGGTCACCTTCTGTGTCAGCACCCAAACGCTGATGCCGATTTTTCGGCAGAAAAGGCAAGATTTACCAGCTGGCCTGTGCACCCTTTCACATCTTTTGAGGCTGCACAGTCATCGAGGATTACGAGCGTTTTGGTGCCCTCGAAAAATAAGCTCACGAGCTTCAACCAAATTTCCTCCTCATGTTGCACGCATATTATCACAAACATTCGTGGATCATCTTCACCAATTCGGTGGTAGGTCTTGTGCACGAATGTTGGGCAGATGAGCACGATGTAGTCGAACTTGCCATGAAAAGGGCCATAGATCTGGTCCACCACAAACCTTGATTCGCCTGAATTCGTCGGACGAGCAATGAGAGCGTTGAACGGGATGTTGCTCGGGTTCATTTCTATATCAGTATTGCACAGATTCTAATTGCTGCCCCAATATGTTCATCTGCGAGTCGCTGATAACAAAAACGTGGCAGTTGACATTGCCTGATCCACTGGCGTTCCTCTCGAGCTCAAGCTGGACCCTGTCTTTGGTGTTCACGAGGCGCGTGCCACTGCCGTGCATTGACTGATCTTCCATTGACCGCAAATCGATCAAAAGCCTTAACTTGTCATCGGTGTAGAACTTAATCAGATTCATGTGCGGCGTTTTTGTCTTGAAAAAGAAGCGGCTGGCTTCCTCCCAAATGCCCTTGCCTTCGATGCCGTTGTTGTACAGCATGTCAGGGTTGAGGTACTTTTCTGAAGCCCTGGTGCCAGTGACATATGGGTCAACAAAGAGGAGAAGGATGCCTTTAAGGGACCTTCTCTGGGGGTTGACTCTGAGGTTAATCCTTGTTTCCGT
This sequence comes from Blastomussa wellsi, assembly GCA_947652115.1. Taxonomy (NCBI): domain Eukaryota; kingdom Metazoa; phylum Cnidaria; class Anthozoa; order Scleractinia; family Plerogyridae; genus Blastomussa; species Blastomussa wellsi. Next base: position 10,729,630 of record OX393567.1, read on the forward strand.
GCCTTTTGCGAAGGTGACCACCTCGGCCTGCATCACGTGATCGTGCATGAATTCCTTGCCAGCGGAGTAAGCACTGTGAGCGTTGTCCACCAGATTCTTGCTTCTGATCATTTCGTACTCGAGCTGGATGTTAGTCAGCGTGTATTTCAGTTTTGTTGGGTCAGAGCCTTTGACAACCTGTGAGTCCGGCGCAAGTGTCAACTCAAACACGAGGTCGTTGTAAAGAGCTTGGGGGTAAAAGACTCCGTGGTCGGTCAGAATCTGGTGGTCCAGTCTGATGCGGTATTTCGTTCCGAAAACATTGTTGAGCGCTTTTTCCGTGGCAATACCCGTGGTTTTCTTATCCCCAGCGTTTGAGCGGATCTTGCAAAGGTCCTCACTCTGAATGCCGTCCAGCAGCATCTTGTCCCGCTCCTCCTGCGAGAGGAAAAGGTCCTCCCAGATCTTGAAGATGTCATACCCCACCGTGTCCTGCAGTATGGTGCCCGCGTACTTCACAACCAGCTTGTCGACCAGAGCTCGTGCGACGTTTTTAACGAGGAAGTTGTTGGCGTGCCTTCCAGACAAGTCAATGTTGAAGAGCAGTGCGAGCGAGCTGGGCACGTGGACCTCATTCTCATTCAGCTTGGGCACCGAAACATACAGGGTCTCGCTGGGGCTGGAGTCGCTACGATCAAAGGTGATATGTTTTACTGCACGCTCGGCTTTCATCGCGCCGAGATTTTTCTCGTTGTGCGTTGGCCGAAGGTTTGCTTGCACCGCCATCATCTATATGAACAAAAAAATATTTTTGTTTAATATACAATGGCAGAAGGTGGACACTTTGGCAACGAAAACCCTGAGCTTGACTATGCTATTGACCAGGATGATGATGACGATGAACAAGAGGTCAATACAACCCGTTCATTTCAGCCTGGCTCTGCATCGACACCCTTCCATAGTGGCGAACGATATAAAATGCAAACAATGCAGCATGATCAGAGCGGGTGCCTGACACTTCGTACACCGAGGAAACTCCTTTGGTGGGTAGCAGTGCACAATCAATGAGAGAAAAAGCGTGGAATAGTCTCAAGGGAATATTTCCAGAAAGCTCGGCGACAAATCTTGAAGCCTCTTACAGCCTAAAGGGCAAATTACAAGTAAAAATGGCTGGAGCCGGCAAAAAAATATATGCCCTTTTCACCAAAGAAAGGTCAACAGGAAAAGAAAGGCTAAATCCAAATCTTACAGAAGAAATCAAAAACAAACTTGGGCGGATGGCACAAGAAATTATCGCTCAAGACAATGAGAGCATAAGAGAACAACGTCAGAGATTGAGAGAGACCGAACAACAATTAAGAGATGCTGAAAAAAGGAAAAAGCTACTCAAGAGGTTCAAAATCTGAGAAACAGAATTGAGCAAACTCAAGCAAGGATTGATGGGTTACAAGATGAACATGGTTCGAATGTTGAAAGTGAGGCAGAACTGCAGAGACAGCAGCAACTGATAAAAAATCTTAAAACAGATTTTGAAAATGCGAAAAAAAGAGGTGGCAGCTCTTGAAAAACAAGCAAAAAGTAAAGCCAAAGAACAAACCCGGATCGTCCAACTCAGGGCAAGCCTCGTGGCCAAAGAGAGCGAAAGAAACACCATGGAAAAAAGACTCAACGAAACAAGAACGTTGGATGAACTGCGTGAGCAAGAATCCGACCTTTAACGACAAAATGAGGAAGATCAGAAAATCATCAACGATGAGAAAGCCTCGCCCTCTGACAAAGAAAGGAAGGGAGAGCTGCGGAAAGAACCGAGGAGCTCACGCGTTTGCAAACGCAGATTGAGGAAAGAGAAAGAGCGCTTCCACTCCGTGAGAGGGTCAAAGAGATCTTCAAGAAATATGGCGTGACAGTTACAGCCATCTTTCTTGCTGCTGGTGCCACGATTGGTGCTGTTATTGGCGCCATTACCAACTCTTTGAAGGCCACCGGCAAAGCGTTGGGAAAAGGTCTGAAAGATGCTCTGCCAGGTTTCATTGGCTCGATTGTGAGTTTCCTCTTCAAAGCCGCTGTTCAGGCCATCGGTTTTCTCGCTGAGCACACCTGGCTGCTTATTTTGGCTGTTGTGGCCTTTCTGGTCGAGACCTATATCAAGAAGCAGCGTTAACGAAATGACAAGAATGCCAAACCCGCAACTGCAACCGCGCCAACAGCGACAGCTATTTTGTTCACATCATGTGACTCACTGCCGGAGCCAACCATTGGCGTTGGTTCATATTCTGTTGCTCCGTTGGAGTTTGCTCTTCTGCAGCTGTTTGGATCACAGGCGCTGGCTGTTTTTTTGCTGCCTTCGGACTTGAAGGGTGACTGTTTGGCGGGTTAGTTTTCGATTTCCCGCCATCCATTAGCTGAAGCGCTGCTTTTTTTGTGCTTTTGTTTACCCCGTCGTTGACCCCCAGCTTCATACCTGGCTTCGCTTGTTTGTGCTGTTTGTTGTAGCCAACCGTGCTCTCTGTGTTAATTACCATCTGTGCGGGCATCAGCCAGGCCCCCGGGCAAACAGCAAGGTTGAGCCTCACCTTTGCCTCGTCTACGGCAAGGTGGTATCTTTGAACTGACTTGGCCAGATCCGTTTGCCTTATCGCGTCTTCCACCAAGACAAGGAACTCACTTTGCGCCTCCTTTGCGCGCCCCCCATTGCCCAGGATGCTGCTTCTCACGTTAACTTGCGCATCCAGGACACAGTAAATGAACGCCTCTATCGACTGGTTTATTCGCGACAAACCCGCCTGGGTCAAACCTGCCGAGGTTTTGGGCGCGAACCAAGTGAATTGCTCTTCTGCGGCGTCGTTTCTTATGAAGCATACTGAAATTCCCTTTTCTGACGCCTTAGGGTCCTCGTTGTCAAATTTTGCTTTTGCCGATGGATAGGGCACGTCTCGTATGAAAGGGTTATGGCAATAAATGTAAACGCTTCCCAGCCCGTGGTTTGCACCGTACGTGAATCGGAAATCAGTTGACGGGTCAACAGCGAACTCTGCGCACAATCTTTTGTAAGAAGCTACGTCGTAATGGTTGTTAATCTGACTGAATGTAGGGTCGCCCGGCAATGCGCTGAAGCTTTGGATGCCTCCGAGCTGATACAAGATGCGCCGAACCTGTGAAGTACATGTGGAAGATGTAAAAAGCCTGCACCTGCGGCGGCAGATTCAGCGTTGTATGATATTTGTCAAATACTTCACGAGAGATTCCGCAACCTGTCGTCGTGCACCACACTGCAAAGTTCAGCTGCTGTGCCCAGAAAGATACCGTATTTACTCGTGCGATAACTGGTAAGGGAAGCCACCAACGTCATCCAAACCCAGCGCGCTTTTCATGTCTGCTGTCTGAACCGAAGACGCTTTGCAGACTGCCTTCACCCTCTTGTAAAATATTTCAGCTGTTGCTGTGTGGTCCAATGCAAAAGTTGTCTGTGCTACAAATTTGCTTTTGTTGGCCCTTGGAAACCTTGCAGAAAAAGCTGCCCACGCCTTGTCTTGTGCAGCCTTCGCGATCGCCTCGGGGTTTTGAATCCATTTTGTGAGGTTGGCAGACTCCTTACCTTCGGTTTGATTTTGCACCCTTTTTTCGAGATAGTCAAACGCAACAGAATCTGATTGTGTACGTGCGGTTTTGAAAATGTTCATCTTTTATTACAACCCATTTTTTTTAATTAGAAATTTGTGTAACAAAAATAAAATTGTTGTGCTTACTATTGTAACAACAGAAAACAGTTGCACTGTTTACTTTGACAAGCCAATTCTGAAACTGAGTTATATCCGGCTGTTAAGTTGTTCGCTTTATAACTCGTGGCACAACTAAGAGAAATGGGGAAAGTGTTTTATGAAAAGAAAGGGCAGAAACAAGACGAAAATCTTTTGCTACCTGGCAACTATGATGTCGAAAGTATCCAAAACTTTTTCAACGAAGGTTTCGGTGAAAAAAAAATTCCCGGAACGAGGGGTACATTCGGGAGAACAGTAATCATTGCCCCAAACGAACACAAAATTTTCACAGAATTTGGTTTGAGTGACAGTTTGAAATTTTTTCTTGATAAAAACAGCAATGTTGTTTACTCGCAAATTGTTCTCGATGTAAAAACTGAGAACTTTTATTTTATCCACTGTGATTTAGTGGACAGAGAGCAGAACCTTTTCAACGGCAAGCACTCAAGTGTTCTTGCGAGCTTTGACATTAAAGGAAAGCCTTATGAAAAAGTTTTATATCAGAGCGGGGAGCAACATGTTCTGAGGGACACAAATACAGGCAAAGAAGTGTCAAGTTTGAACATCTCGGTAAAAAATGAAAATGGCGAACTGTTTGACTTTCACGGGTACCCAATTCATTATATTTCAGAGATAAATTAAAATGTTATAATATACCATGTCTTTAGTGAATGTGTTGCCAAGTGCTCCGCCTGATAATATTTATCCAGAGCTACCCCTCTCAAGAACCCCAGAAAATGTCTGGCTAACTGAGATCAGCAAAATTGAAAGACTCTTTCGTCAAAGACGAGGATGAAAATCTCTTTGACTTCAACGGGCTTCCTCTCCACTACAAAGTCGAAATAAATTAACAGTTGCAGATCAATTAAAAAAAAGAAACTTTCAAAAGCCCTTGTTGACGAAAAAATAAGCGACACTGAGTTCCAGGACTTCATGGATGAAAAAGAGAGCTATGAGATTCAGAAACAAATTCTCAGACAAGGCACGCTTCCCAAAGAAAATAAGAAACAGGGGGACGTTGAAATTGAAAAAATAGGCAAGAGATTAAAAAAGAAGAAAGAGTTAAATTACAAAAAAGCTTTTAGGCAGCAAACTCGACGTCTCGAAATAAAAGTTCAGTCCAAAAGAACATTTTTCCATTTTATAACAGAATGTTTGTATGCGTTCAGTTGCCGTTTTCTTTGTTATTGAATATTTCAGGTCACGCTGCGTGACTTATCATGAAAAGGGACAAAACCCTTGTAAAGGGGTACTTTGTTGTGCGTGTTCCTCAATCCCCGATCCTCAATTCCAGATCCAACTTTTTCAAAAGCCCCAGGCCCCCTCGGCCTGCACACCACGTGCTTACCCTTCTAATTAAAATATGAGAAAACAACAACAAAGTTATATTTAACAACATTTATCGAGTGCTGCATCACGTGGAGATCACTAAAAGGGCAAGCGCAAAACTGTCACTTAATTGTTAATAGAACACTGTTTTCTTGTACAGGTTTGGTCAAGTTTGGCATTCCAATGTGATGACGTGTTCAAGCTGCAGGTTTATGTTTGTTGATTTTCATAAGTCCCACGGCGTGGAACAAACCAAGGCAGAAAAAATAAAAGCTCACAAAAGTGGACAACGCGTTGTCCATTTCTGTTCAGCCTGCATAGACACAAGTTGATTTGTATTAGTCCCACGCCGTGGGACAAGCCAAGACAGAAAAAAGTAAAAGCTATTGATTTGCAGAAGTCCCACGGCATGGGACAAACCAAGACAGAAAAAAATACAAGCTGTTGATTTGCATAAGTCCCACAGTGTGGGACAAAAATTAATTTAAAACTTGACTTCGGCTGAAAGTTTTGTGAAGATCGCCTTGCAATTACAACGTAATTCAAAGGGTTTTCGATACGGCGTCGCCTTATTCACAGATTTCACGAATTATTTTCATGTTTGACACAAATGCAGAAACAGTAACTGCACAGAGTCTCGTAATCTTCAAAAATCCATCGACCGACCGAGAAATATTTTCTAGATTAGGTTTGATAGTTGATTATTTCTCTCCACGATTAGAAAAGGTTTGATATCCTATCGATTTAACTGATGTTAGTATATACACAGTCAGTGATCTTGGTGTTTTAAGCAATCTGATTGGTTCGCTATCTCTGGCTAATGAGCATTATTCACCCCCTACCGAGTGAATAATGCGTAAGCCAAACAAAAACAAAATGGCGGGTGTAAACTCGCTTTTCGCCAGTGTTTCGGAGGTCAATTAAATCGATTTTTAAATGGTTTCCTTCTGAAAATGTTGTTGAGATCACTTCCTCTGTATATACTAAAACAATTATTCTTCTCAATCTCGGTGAATAGTGGCAGAATATTTACCGAGCCGCGAAGCGGCGAGGTAAATATTCTGCCACTATTCACCTCGATTTCAAAGAATAATTGTTAATTGTCCATAATTTTCTTGACGCGAATAGCCAAACTCTGAATAGCCAGGCCAGTGTTCGCCGCAGCAGAGTTCGCTTCACGTGCGGCACAAGAGACAAAATAGTGCTCTGGATCGTCACGCACCTTGACGAAGGGTCCGAGACTGTTGTATTCATTTATATCCGGCCAAACATAGTGATTAAAACCGGTTTGATAGCACGGTGCGCAGAGCCCATCACGCCCGCAACGGTTTCTGTAGTCATACATGTAGCTGCAATCACTATAACATTTAACATGTCACAGTTCACTACTCTCTGACGCCAGCTTCAAAACATTGTGAAACCCCTGCTTCCACCATCCGTGATATACCAGGAACAAGTTTTGTCCAAATTTTTTTTTGGACCCTGTGTCAGTAAGATAGGGTAGGTATAATCTCTGGTGTATTGTTTGAAGCTAGTGTTGCAAATGCTGCTGAACATGGTTTAAAATGGAGTGAGTGAACTCGTGTCAGTGGCACATCCCCACCCAATAATTCCCTAAGTACACCAGGGCGATTATCCTTCCTTTAGTTTTGAAATCTGAGAATACATAATACATGCAGCTGTGACTCCAGTGGATTTATACTTTGGTGTTATCATTACAGGAAAAATGCTGTGGAGTAAATGATTATACCGACTGGCGGAGAACACCTTTCACTGGAGGAAACCACAGCTTTGTTCCTGAAAGCTGCTGCAAAGACGTGCGACCAGGCTGTGGAATCGTACCAGGTGGTACAGATACTGATAACATCAACACTGAGGTGTGTAAACTAAACTGCACCCCACCTCTATTAAGTGCTCTATGCTGCCCTAGATTAGATATCAACAGTTCGTGAACAAGAAAACTAGGTTATCTTTGGTTACATCCACCACAGTTTTCATCTAACATTACCACCAGAGATATTTTTTTAAAAAATTATGTTACTCTGAAAATTTGTTACTCAGTGGCAGTTAAACATTAAAGTCCAGTTTTATATGTACCCTATAAGGGACCCCAATCAAGCAAATCCCCTCTCAATTAAGTTTCTGCTCCTTGAAGGAATGCAAAAATAAATATGCCCTTTGGTGTTCTGACTAAATGTATAGAAAGCTTTCTATTTGTAACTGTGTTAATATTAATACATGTAATCTGTCATCCTAATCAATGAAAAACAATTAAGGAAACAATTAACTAACAATTTGACCAGTGTGAAATATTGACACAAAGTGCATAAATTATTTATTTCAGGGATGTTACAAAACGACCCTCAAATTACTCAGAGACAACTTGATTATTATTTGTGGAATAGGAGTTGCTGTAGCCGTTATTCAGGTTTGTTTGCAGCATGCATTACCATCCCTCAATGCCATTGCCATCCCTCAACGAATCTGTTGCATTGACATTCAATGTTCAAATAAATCAACCATTGGGTTAGACGTGTAGAACCCTCAAGCTTGTAGCCTAATTAGTTATGTTACCTAGAAGCTTGTCTACAACTGGTTGAATGGCTTTACAACATTGTAGATATCACCTGTAATAATCACTCCAGTCAATCATAGAGTATTTTTTCATTGTCAAAATCTTGCCTGAAAGCCAGAGGAAGAAGATTGGTCAGAATTATTCACATGGTACATCTCCACTGCGCAATGCTATCAGGTGATAACCCCTAACATCTATAATGAGCCAAGCAATGAATGGATTATTTGAAAGAGCCATGTTTGAGGTCAATCAAGTGTAGCCAACCTTTGAAGAAAAAGGTAATTCTCTCAGGAAATGACTGCTGAAGAAATTATAATATTGGTGGGTTCTAACAGACGTTGCAAAATCATCTTGTAGCACTTTGTTGCTAATTTTACTTTTGTTCCTTGACAGCTTCTCAGTATGATATTTGCTCTGGTCATGATATGCAAGATTAAAGACCAAAGTACGTTTGCTTGAATTCAAGTAAAGTTTACTTAGTGGAGCTATACAGCAGTCCTCCAGTTACTTAAAATGTCTGCTTAACATATAGGGAATACTTCAACTATTTACTGGCGTAGAACAATTTTGCTTAGTAAACAGAGTTGCATTTGTAGCGTTTTCCATACAGCTTACTTAGCTTACACAAACTTTTCTGTGTAGTTATAAGATGACAGATATATTTATTGGTGTTAATTGCCGTACCAAGTTTGCCCTATTACTTCTGAAACTGAGAACTTGGAAACTGTAAAAACGCAGATTACCATATATTTACTCGACTGACTCGCCGGTTTACTGTATCGGATGCACCGTTAATTCGAGGGTTGTGCTCCTTGAAAAAGCATGTCATTTGGAAATGATAACAAGCAATGTCACCAGCACCAAAACATGAGAGATAGTCATGAAATGTATTTACTTCAAACTGAAAACCACGAGAATAAATTTCAGAGGGTAGTTAAGGTCTAGTTGTAGTCTCGATTTTTAGTTCGATTCCGCGAACAATTCAGATGATGTTCTATTATCGCCGCGTTGTTGTGAATTAATCCCGTTCTTGTTGGAGAGAGGTGCTGTTTAAATTGTTTGCTCTCATATGCAGCGCTACTCGAGTAAATTGGGCAGTTATAACATTAACACTGAGGTGTGTAAGTATTTATTAGGAGATTGCCTGATGGAAAAGTATTGCTTAGAGTTCATGAGTACATTTTCCTCGGCTTAATGTATAACATTCATTTAGTGAAATCCTCGAATCGCATTGATTCCCCATTCCATTCGCTGATAGAACACGAATTTTTATTGATTAAGGACACATTATTACAGTTTTTGGACTTCAGTTCTTTAATTAGACTACTACACAGTGGTTCAGTCAAAAACCAGTAAAACTCACCAGTGACGTAAAACAAAGAACGGCCAAGACGAACTCAAAACAATGATAGAAAAGGAAAACAATAGCTCAAAAACAAAGAAAATGCCACAGGTTCTTTCACCGAGGTAAACCGCGCAGCACAATTTCTACATGCCTGATCATTGAGTCAGTTAAGCATTCAAAGACTTCAAAGCACTTGTATTTTTACTTTTCAAACGGGCAAGGTCTTAGAACGAGAAGTCGGTAACCGAAGCTTACTGTTTTGCAGTCTGAGATTAAATCCCCGCCTCAACCTTGTCTTCCACTAAAACGGATTTGTTTTCGGTGGTCCTGAATTCAACTCTTCACGCTTTGGTAATAGCCAACTGGTCTGCCTCCTGCCAGTTGGGATTTTTAACAACTTTCTGTTTCATTTACATTATTTGTTCACGTATTTACAGTGTCCCCAATTAGCACAGCACTGCTAAATACATAGAATATTATATGCCGCTTGGAGATACGAAATTTGTCTTCTCGTGTTGAAACACATTTCGCTGCGCTCACTCGTGAAATATCTTCCAACACTGGAAGAGAAATTTCGTATCTCCGCGCGGCCATGTAATATCCTCTGTTTATTATATGCTTATTATATTGACCGCGGTCTAGATTTTCCCATCTAGACCGGTTGCATTTTGGGGTCAGAAAGTTACAAACAAAACAGGAACACATTGTTCCCTTTTTGTCCAAAAACACTAAATGGAAAATTAAAAAGTTTGACAAGAATAAAAAAGATACGACTAAACTTTTGCAAATTTAAGTTTAGCTCAACGCCATTCGCAAACAAAACGTTAGTGAGAACGAAGCAGTGTCGTTAAGCAAATTTAAGTTTCCGTTTAGCCATATAATAAACATCTCATTAGCTTAGTCGGTCTGTATGGGAGTATGGGAGAATCTGTTCTCACGACCTCGGTCAAGATTCTCCCATACAGATTCTCCCACTCGGTTAATAAGAGCTAATTATTTATGTTATTTTCTGTGTGAGTTCTTTATTGTAGTGCTTAATCTTCCCGTCTTACACTTGCAGCTTTGCGAGTTGTACTCGACTTTTGGCTTTTAGTTTCAGTAATTCTCGCGAAAAGTTCTTGTGTAATTCTTCAATTAATTAATGATATTCAGCGAATGCTTGCACCATTGAGTTCAGCCTGAGTGCAACTGGAAAGAGTCGCTCGAGGCGATAGCTGAGGCATGTTTCCCGTTCGGTCAATTCCAATTTGGCGATACAGACATTTATCTCACAATCATCGATATATTTTGTAGTAATGCCACCACCAGAGGATTGAACATAACTAACATCCTCTCTAACAACCTTCACCAGCCTGTGGCCCTACAAGGCCTAAACTACACCAGATATGCCAGATATGGTAACCAATGATGGCATCGATCGAAAGGAAAATGACATAGCCGAGGGCGCCTCTTACGGTTCAATCTTCTGGATAGGTTACAGACGTGGCGTATAGTTAAAAAATGTCAGTATTATTGAATGTGTTCATGATGTGTAGAAATTGAATTTTAAAGAAAATCTCGTGAAGTGTTGTTTATCTGCGTTGGGTCTTAGCACCATGTTGCGTCTCTTATGTAGCGCGCGCGCTCAAGTTGAAGGCATTCGATAAAAATGGTCTGCACTTCAATTCAGATATGGAACCACATTTATTGTTTACAACTTGCCCATGAGTGTGCGCTGAAAGATTCGTCAACGTACACTTGTGGGTGAAAAGTAAACGCTAAACTAGATCGTGTCATGCCGTTCAATGTTGAAAGTGAAGTGCTACCTATTTTAAGCCTTATCAGAAGCCCATCACCTAGGTGATAATTATAAGCTTCTGGCCTTGTGCATTTTTTTGCCTGACTTGTATCATTTGAAAGCTAACAATCGCGCTTTCTTCCTTGGTGTTTTTAAGCTGGTCAGTAATGAAGCATCCAAATAAGCCTATTAACAATCTCTTCAAAACCCTTTCCAAATATGTAGCTTTCGATTTAGCAATTGGACTGAAGAAGCCTGGAAAAAGTCAGTGACCTCTGTGAATACCGGTGCGATGCTCTACCAACGGAGTGATGAAGCCACAAATTGGGTTGGTGGGGAGGTCAATTTATTGAGTTCATATTTTCACATGATATATTCCATGAACCAGTGGGTTGGTCGGATCATCTGGGGGGTGATTTTCAGGAAGGTGGAGTGGTAAGAAGTAAAAATGCCTGATAGCAAGTGAGCGGTGGTAGCTTCTCCAAAACAACAAAACAAAGAAAGGCCGACCGTACGGTTGGGACCTTCCACTATTTCGTCTGGCACGGGCTGACTTCTTCAGGGAATAAATTACAACTAAGAAAAAGCGTGACAAATTAAGGTGGCTCATCTCAGTCTTTCAGAACCACACCAACCCAGCTTTAGAAGGCCGATACGTCACTGTCTTGCGTCGGTCGGGCAAGATTTTTCGCACATTTACTAGAGATTGAATAATGTTTCCAAAGATTGTTTCCAATCATTGGCATCGGTGTCACCATAGCAACGAAACGATGACGTCATGGTTTCTGGAAAGCAGCATTTTTCTCGAAATCCAAACCTAAACTTTTAAAGCGAATCCACGTCCTTTCTATTATACATGTAGATCTTCAACACTACAAAGTTTGAAAAAATTCTATGACAGCGTTAGTATCTGTTAGTTTGTTGATTCCAGCGACTTCCTGTAGATTGAAGCGTTGTCCTTCCCATGTTTTATACCTTTGGCATTGAACAACTTTCCTGAAAGGTTTCATCCAGTTTACTTCACTAGATGTCTCTCTACGAACTCAAAAGTAATGTCTTTAATATTCACATTTTTTCTCATGGAAGGAACGTCTTTGATATGGGACAAGAGAACATCAGGGGAGCATCTACGTAAAAACTAGTCGATAGAATTGTTTTAAAATCTCTAGATCTAAAGTCTAACATGTTATGTACCATCCCTGAAAATTTCAAAGGCATTGAACCATTGTGTGCCTATGCTTTTTACATAGATGTTCCCATCTCAAAGACGTTCCTTCTATGAGAAAAATGTGAATATTAAAGACATTACTTTTGAGTTCGTAGAGAGAAACGTAGTGAAGCAAACTAGATGATTTATGAAACACCTTTCAGGAAAGTTGTTCTATGCCAAAGGTATAATGCAAGGAAAGGAAAATGTTTTAATCTACAGGGAGTCGCTGGAATCAACGAAGTAACAGATACTAAGGTGAACTCGTTAAATTTTGAATGCAATATACTAGAAGGGTCGTTGATACGTTTTAAAAGTTTCGGTCCAGATTTCGAGAAAAATGCTGATTTTCAGAAACCATGACGTCATCGTTTCGTTGCTATGGTAATACAGATGCCAATGAAATCTACATGTTTGGGAACATTATTCAATCTCAAGAAAATGTGCGAGAAATCTTGCCCGACCGACACGAGACACAAAACAGCATTCTTCATCAAAGACACTACACAAACTTGACCAACCTTGGACACTTACCTAATAACGCTATTCTTGTCACGCTGGACGTTTCATCACTTTACACCAATATTCCACACAACGAGGGTATTGACGCCTGTCGGCACTACCTCGATACCCGCGACCGGTCTACCTCCATTATCCGCACGGAGACTCTTATGATCTCATCAGGATGATTCTTACCATGAACACTTTAGAATTCAACAACACCTACATCCAAACACACAGCACAGCCATGGGAATACGCATGGCCCCATCATACGCTAATCTATTCCTCGCTAATTTTGAGACAGACGCACTTACACATGCACCATACCAGCCACATATATGGTGGCGTTTCATCGACGATATTTTGATGATCTCGACCCAAACGGAAGACGAACTGCGTACCTTCATCACTTACCTCAACAACCTTCCCACTATCAAATTTACCTCGTCATATTCATCTGCATCTATCTCCTTTCTTGATGTCAAGGTTTCACTCGACTGGTTTGGTAACGTCGAGACGGATTGTAGCTGCAGTGGCTAACCTGAGCGCGAGACAGCTCTAAAGCTGCGCGCTCACTATCGTTAAGACAACACTTGCAGAAAATTGCGTTTGCAGTTACGTTTGTTTAGCAGTTAAGCGCTAAGTTGTATTTAAGTGCATTTAAACTAATCGTTACAGTTTGAAGTTTAAAGAATGTTAATATCGTTAGTTTCAAGTTTCTTAAGAACGTTTGTTTAAGTCATTTTAAGGTCTTCATTTGCGCATTTTCTTACACGCGCGAGTTCTACGGTGTCACGAAAACACGCGTAAGCGTTGCGACACCAGTTAAGCTTATAAACAAGGTTTTTCTCTTCAAGCCAGTTGACGCAAGATTCTTTTCAACTCACAAGACGTTTCTTCCCGTCTAAGTATTCAAGTCTTTTTCTAGTGATTAAGGCAGCACCAAGGTAAATATTTAATTCTATTTTAGTTTATTTCCTTTTATGGCTTTAGTCGTGTCGTATCCTAATTGTCCTAGTTCGATTTTATCGCTTACAAGTGTAAATTTAAGGCTTAAGACGTTAGTTAAAGTAAGTTACACACGACATCGTTTTACCGTTATTTGTAAATCTTTAGTTTTCACTTATCTGTTTGTAACTCGCGAGACGCATGGAATGTATTCTTTGGTAATTATTTGTACCTTTATTTTAGTTCTCACGGTGTTTATGGCAACAATAAATATCAGTACTGTGAACGAACGTCGTGAAATCACTGGAGCAACACGGATCTCTACACTAAACCTGCGGACAAACATCAATACCTTTTACATTCATCATATCACCCCGTTCATACCAAACGAGCCATTCCATTCAGCCTCGCCCTCCGATTACGACGTATATGCTCATCCAACGAGACCTTTACATTACGCGCCAATGAACGTATGCAGTACTGTAACGACCGTGGATATAATCTCTGTTTCCTCAAACACGCGATTAAACGGGTTCACGCAATCACACGCAACGAAACACTCAGACCACAACTAACCAGCCAGGCCGCGTTCCCTTTGTTATTACGTACAACCCTGCCCCCCTCTCTCTCCTTCCCCACGTTGCAGCAGCGTCTTTCAAACTATGCCTCTTGTCTCTTCGACGGACTGACAACGTTAGCGACATTTTAGTTACATCCAAATTACGTCCTGTTACACAAACCAACGTGACCAAGGGATCTTTTATACTTCCCCCTACATCACTATTTGTGATCATACAGACTGCAACTCTAAAAACTTAATTACATGATTCATTGTCGACGTTGCAACAAACATTACATTGGTGAAACTAAAAGACGACTAAAAGACCGTGTTAAGGTGGCTCATCTCAGTTTTTCAGAACCACACCCAGCTTTAAAAGGCTACTGCTTCGCTGTCTTAGGTCGGTCGGGCAAGACTTTTCGCACATTTACAAGAGAATAGTAGTAAAGCATGGCACTTTGGCCCGTAACCAATGAGAGAGCAGCATAGAGCACACGTGACGGGTCTCGACCAATCAGAAAGCCGCTCACAAAAATTACTCGATCTACGAACTTTTTAGCGGCCCTAGTTCTTGTGTCGACCAATCAGAGCACGAGTTGTGAATTCAAGATGGCGGCGCCATGAGTGGAAAACTGCGCCCCAGCCCTCAACAGAGAAGCTGGACCCGTCTCACCGATTTCCAGGGCAACCGCGCACCCAATCGATACAAATCGATAAAATGGCTGACGTCACTGCGTAGACGCGTAGAGCGCAGAGGTCCTGACGGTAAAGGGGCCATGTTTTAAAAAGGAAAAATGGTGCGGAGCGCAGCACTATATGGGTAGAGACAACCTCGAGGTGGAACGGACCAATCAGCGACGAGATGACGTCACGGCCTCGATACGGCGGAACCAATCAGAAACGAGATGACGTAATCTTTTTCCGGTCCCCCACTCCACAAGGGAGCGTATTAATTTCCATTCCTTTCGCTAGATGGGGCGCTCCTCGGGGATTGGTTACCACCGACTCACAAGCCGAAAAGCTTTATCACGAGATGAGTTACTGTTGACATTTATTAAATCAACGTTGTAAATATGAACCTTGCGAGTGAAGTGAATTACATCGTTGTAAATATTTGAAATTTTTTAACAGCATTGTGAATAATAAAAGACTTCGTTTCGTTTACAACTTGAGTTTTTTCTTGGCTTGCATGATACGTTTGACGATGCGTTCTGTCATGGTTTTCTTGCCGGGTAACTTGTTTATCGCACTTATCATCTTTGCGTCCGCTGCCCACTTGTCTTGTAGGTTCTTGGCACGAGAATAATCGATGTTGTGGTTTCTTGCAATCCGATCCAGACGATTGATGCCCTTGTCGCCTCGTGCCAGTCTCTTTTTCAAATGAGTGCCAGGTCCCATGAACTGATATCCGGGCCAATGAAATTCCATTCCCGTTTTTGCCAGTAATTTCTGGATGTCGAATCCCCATCCACTAGTCGTCTTCCTCTTCCTCGTCCGACTCCTCTTCTTCGTCGGTTTCGTCATACTCGGGCTCCAAAAGACGTCTCAGTTTCTTGCCTTTGTGCCAATCTTCCCACTCGGGTGCCGGTTTCAATAGCTCGGCTTCTGTTTTTCTCTTCCTCTTGAACAGACCTGTCAGTTTTTCTTTGAAAGTCGGCTTTCTCGATTCTGGTTCTTGTTCCGCGTGGGACGTGGACGGTGTGGCAGGTTATCGTTTGATCGTTTTCTTGCGTGGAACTGATTTGGATTGCCTCGAGGGTTCCTTTTTAACCACGACGGCGGGCGTTACTGCTGTTGCTGCTGCCGCTGTCGTCTTGTTGGCTTTGACGATTTGTTTCAGCATGTTTTCCAAGGGGGCATTTAAGAGTACGTCGTCGTCTTCCTCGTCGTCGGGTGCACTGCGAACGGTCACGGGTCCTTGTCGGATGCGTCGGTCGAGTTCACCCACTTCCTTGGCAATCGGTTTGGTTTTCTCCACGGCCACGCCTGGAGGTAAGTGTTTCCCCAGCAACTGTTTCTCGGCAGACAGTCGAGCCGCCTTGTTCAATAGTGCGCTCTGTGTCAACTTGCCTTTGTAGTGGTCCGTCAATCGGTCGACTCCGAGGACGGGATCATGAGTACTTCTCGCGTCATCATTGTCGGGACTGAAAAACGGATCGCGGTGGAGTTAACTTTAACGGTCGGCACACTCCTGGGACAACTCGCACGTTTTTCCATCGGCGATGCTACAGTCGGGACACAAACGTTCGTCCGCGTACCTCCAGAACCTATGTTCTTGACGTAGATCGTGGTAGGCTTTATACCATCTGTCTCTGTTTTCTTCCACACGTTGCAAACGTTCTCGTAGCTCTCTAGTTTCCGACACCAGGTAGGCCACGCGTCGCTTCCACCCTTTTAACCGCTCTTGCAGTGACATGCTTTGAATACGTTGCGTAGACCGTTCCAAAACCCGCTGCCTTGTTGCTTCAACAGTTGTTCGCGTCGTCTTTTGACCGAGTGTTTGCGTTTCGCCAGTTCGCGTAGTTTGTTTTCATGAGGTCGTAACTTCTGTATCGCCTGTTCCCTCACCGGGATGTTTCGCTGACGGCGTTGATCTGATCGGTATTGGCATGCATCAACATGTCTTGTCGCCTGTGCCGGTCCGCCTCATTCAGGATGGACGTCAGGAAACGTTTCTCCTTACGTAACAGTCTCATCATACTTCCCACGGAGCAGAGCGTCTTTTGTAACTACCCGTGACACCCTTGGCACCCATTCTTTTATACCTCTTGTCTTTTCCGAGTTTGTACCCGATCGGCGCAGCGTTCTTGAGTATACTGAGGAATGCACCGCCTCGTTGTCGTCTTCTGCGTCGTGTCTTAGTCCTCCTTTTCATCCCGCAAAGCCTTTTACAATGCGCGAGATGACTTTTGCTTGTTTCTTGGCTGCAGAAATCAATTGTGACCGCGAGGGGGCTTTTCGTTTTCTTCTTCTTTTCCTTTCTAACGCTTCCAATCCTTTTTTCGCACCGTACCCTGCAGCTCCGGACAGAGCACCCGCTGCTATGGCCTTTCATCCGGCAACCAAAGCTGGAATGAGTGCCGCCAGGGGAAAGAGTCCTCCTTTTTGTCTCTTTCGCGTTCTTCTTCTACCACGACCTGTTCGTCTCCCCTTCATTACCGAAACTAATTCTTACACCGTCGTGCTCTCACTTTTATATACGTGATCGTAACGAAATGTTTTATTGTAGTCTCGCATGCACTTGTCGGACACGGGCGGGATGAAATCGGTGATGTTGTCGTCCAAGGTTTGCATCTTGATCAAGAATCCGTCCAACTCGTCTATGGGAAGACCTCGTGCGTAGGTTCTGAACTCGATTAACGTCTTTTCGTAGGTGGTGTAGGCAAAACGACACATGTCGACTTTGAACGAAAACTTTTGAAATCGTTCCCTCCCTTGACCACGGTACCTGCCGCCGACAAACAAGTGATCAGGATACTTTTTCCCAACACGGAACCCACGACGATCCCTGCTGCCACTACGATTAAGGCCAACGCGTTCAAACAACCGTGACACCACTTGAAATGGTAAAACATCTGACGATGACACCACCATTGACGATGGTAAAACGCAAAGAGTCCGTCCAACTTGTACAATAATTTGCGGTCCAAGGGGCACTTGGCATGGGTCCCCTTCAAGAGAGACACCTGTCGTACCATCTCAATCGCTCGCGTAGAACTGCGTCGCACGCTCAGTCTGCCTCCGTCTTTGTAGGCCGTGGTGATGGTGTTGGTGGTCGTGATGCCAGCGATGCGTCGTCCAGCTGCCGATTGACTTTGATCGTTTAACAACAGTTGCAATTGTCGCTGCAATTCGTCTTGATTCATTCTCGTCGGTCTTTAAGGGCTGCCGCTGCTGCTGCCGCTGCTACTGCTACTACTCGAGGGAAGCCGCCCACAAGGGCTCTTGTGCGGGACCGTGGGTCTCCCGGGTGGTGGTGGTGTACCTACGCCTGCAGGAAAAGGATTCGAAGGATTCAGGTGTGGGTGGAGAACCTACGCCAGGCGTGCCGTAGGCGTTTTGCATCATCTTGTCCACGTGTGCGGGACTCAAGGCAGCCATGATGCCTTGGTCTTGTATTGCGTCAATGGCTTGCAACTGTTGACGATCCACTGCAGACGGGTCCAAACGATCCAAATCGAGGGTGTCGATGGGATGAGGGCTCAAAGGCGACATGGTTAACGCCATGTGAATGAGGTTCCCCATCGACGGTACGTCGGGAGATCTGCCCACTCCCACCGAAGGTAACGCTTCCTCAGTCGGACGTCTGTAAAGACTGCTCATCGCGTAACGATTGAATCAATTCTCTGAAGCGAGTCCCGTTATATGCTCGTACCAGATCGTCCACGTCCTCCCACGTCTTACACGTGGTCACCAATCGCATCATCGCGTCGCGATCCATGTCGTCGGGCTTCATCTTTCTCAAGTGTCGCCTGCATGGGTGCACAAACCTGCACCACGAAATGTCGCGTAGCTGCATCACAAATAGTCTAGGTCGCGGACAGGCACGTGATGAAAGTACGTCCAATCTCTTCGTTTGGCGTTACTTAAACAACCGACGAACACACCTCTGCGACGCCTCCTGATACGAACCACGGATGGTGGTGTCTTTTTCTTCAAGAAGAAAGAGCGATAGTCGTATTCTGCTGCTTTCGATCCTCTGATCGATCGGGCGAACGTCTGGTCGTTATAAGTCATCGTTTTCGAACTGATAACATCGCACGTATCCTTTGTCTTTTAATAAGTTGCTGAGGAGTGGTCGATCGTCGCTACTGGAAGGATGCAAGTCCAAGACAATGTAACCGAAAGGACGGTCCGTCACTCGTCTGTACCTGTCGTGCACGTCTTTCCACTTATTTGGAAACGCTTGAAGCACCAAGTTTCGAAATCCCAATTTGTCGCGAGGGTTCTTGAACGCCACCACGTAATGCGCCTTTCTGGAAATGTTCTTGGCGTACTTTCCGGGCGGGAACATGTCTTGACACAAGTACAACACCGTGATGTTTTGATGATGAGAGTGTTTGGTGAATAGATCGAGCACACGTTTGTCGCTGCCTCCTTCGTCCATCAAATCGTCCATCTTCAGTACGCCTCCTTTCGGAAACCACTTTTTCAAATCGTTGGTGTCTGGAATGCCTTCGTGGAATTTGATGCCTTTTCGCTGCATTTCCTCGAATTTGTCCTGCCTCGCGCCGTAACAATATCGTACGACCTTGGGAGACGACCCAAACAAGTCGGCGTTTTCCGTCAAGAGTTTGGAAGTAAAGACCGTCTTACCGCAGCCAGACGGTCCCACGATCAAGATGCTGCACGGACAGTTGAAGGTGAACGCTTCTCCTCGATCCATGGGTGCAGAGTGACTACAGGTATCATTTTAACACGTCTTTATTAACATTCGCAAAACAAGTGATTTACACCGCCGTGCGATCGCACGGTGTTCTGAAAGTGAGGTCGTTTACAAACGTCGTGCCATCCTAAGGCTCTTACTATTTTTTCTCGTAACATCTGTCCTACTTTGTGGTCGTTTGCCGTGTAATCGTGTTTCGAGAATCGATTTACAAAGTATTGCATGCTTTCGTTTCTGGTTTCGAACTCAAATACAACAGGGCGTAATCGCCGCAACTCTTTCTTAACAGCGACTGTAAACTCTGTCCGTTGCAGATCACGTACTTCCAATGTTTCTTCAACCACGCTTGCAACGGTTCTGCGGTCTGGTAGACCTCCAAAGGTAACGCGTAACTGTCCATCACTTCGCACTTGTTGCCTTCAGTCCACAGGGAGATCCAATGGCGACTCTGAAAGTCGGACGGATCCGTATTGACGATGTAACCCCTAGGCACGTCTTTACGAGGGGTCGGCGGTAATTCGTCGCACGCCACGGTCCCGTGGAAATGCGGTTTCAACACGAGGTCTGCTTCTGCCAAATGGTCCAACTGCCCGTTGTTCAAGGCCACTCGTTCCATCAGCGTTCGCACACGTTGTACAGGACGGCTTTGTTGACGTCGACTTCTAACAGGTTTTCGAATTCGGCGTACACCACGACGGTGATGTTGACTCCGGGATTGGCACCAAAATTCAGGACCAGTTGCACCTCTCCGCTCTGTTTGGGATTCAACACGGGACTGTCCAAACATCCGTTGCCCGCGTTGTCAAATACTAACAGCGTGCTGTTCCTGCCTTGTCCCCATTCCTCGCTCCTCACCATGTTTCCTTGCTTTCGGCACAGACACCCCGTGGCTTGCAGGAACCTGACGTATCCTCTCAGATCCTTGCTGTCGTCGTCGTGCACCAGTTCCAACGTCTCGTACGGGTACTCTTCTCCTCTCACCAATTGCCGAATGCTGCTCAAACCGAATTTCTTGAAATTAAAGGGGTTGGTGGCCAACATATCGGTGAAAGCCGTCGTCAACACCATACCCACCACCAAGCGATTGGGGATGCGTCCTTGAAACAGGTTGTTGATCTGGAAGCGTTGTTGGGTGCCTTGCATGTTGTAGGTCCTGATTTTGCCTCTCAATGTGGTGTAGCTGACAGGTTTCCTGGTTGTTCTCTGCTTGTTTTCCAATTCCAAGTACACGGAGGGATTGAGTCTCAATTGACAGAGGTACAGTCTGACTTTAACGTCTTGGCTGGTGAGTCGAGCCGCAGCTTGCCCTGCGGCACCCACGGTGAACAGATCTGGGTTGATGAAGTACATCTTGATCTGGAGTTGCACGCCTGGCACCCAGACTTTGTCCATGTGAAACACTTCGATGTGGGGTGTGAACCGCAACACGTGCACGGCACCTCCCAGGTACTTGGCTCTTTCGGTTTTCAGGGCTTTCACGGTTTCTTGTTGAGTGGTCGACAGAGACTCGAAGGCGGCGTGAGGCGCGGCATCGTCCAGGTTGTTGGCCGTCAACGTGTTGGGACAGTCGATGCCGTTGTACCAGTCTCGAGGTTTCAAAATGGTGTCGCCGTCGTCTCTGTCGTGGTTCAGCAACGTTTCGAGGTAGGCTTTGTAATGGTACGTGTCGGTCTGAGGGCTGATCAAGGTTCCGTTGAGTTTGACGTTGATCTGTTTGAACAAGGTGTGTGCCAAGTTGTTGACGGGAAACACGTTGTCTGCCGCTGCGTAATTGGTACCGTCCGCTGCTTTCTTCAACCTCAATTCCACTTCGAAGTAACTGCGACTCAAATCGATGTAATCTTCTTGCGGATCGACCTGAAAGTCCACGGGGTTGATTCCTGTGGTAAAGGTCTGGATGGGCACCATGCGAAAACTGGAGATGCTGACATCGGTGGGTGGGACGCGGAACAGATCCAATTTCGGATTGGACACGCCCGCCGATCCGTTCAAAGGCACGAGATCTGTCATCGCCTTCGTGTGCGTCGACGTCTGGGAATGAATGTACCTCCGCGTTGACGTCGCGTCGAGAAGCGTGAAATAGCGTGACAAGTGAAAGACAATCTCTTTGAACGTTGGACCTTTGATTGTAAAAATACTGAAATAAGATCGTGTTTGGGGTTGTGTTTTCGAGTGAGAGATAGAGAATCGGAAAAATCTGTAACCAGGAGAACAGCAGTAAAACAACTGAGAATCTTAAAACCTGTGACTTATTTGTCGGATACCCGTTCCCGACAAAAGTGGCGACCACGAAGGAACGAATCAACAATCGAGATGACAGAAAAAATTGAGCAACTCTACAAGACAATCGACGCGAAGCTTAAACTGTTAAAGTTCACGCGTTCGCAAGCAGACACCGCGATAAAGAATGGAAACCTCACAGCAATGGAAAGGCTACAAAACACCCTAGCAAAGGAGGTGGAAGAAGTCCACAACATTAAGGTTAGCGTACTTGAATTAAAATTTGAAGCGGGGGAAAAGGAAGATGAAATCCAGCTTTGGAGCACGAAATTAGATGAAGATGTGGGCGTGTTTGAAACGACCATTGTTGATCTTGACACAAGGGTTAAACAATCTAAGAGCGTGTCGCTTGAAGATGCAAAGAAAGAAGAAGAAGGTCATGCAGCCGAGATGAGAGAACGAAAATATGAAGATGAAATGAGATTTGAAAAGGAGAAATTAGAGCTAAGGCTGAAGTATGAAAAGCAAATAGAGGATAGCCGGAAAGATCAAAACAAGAATGATAAATCAATCAACGCTAAGTTGCCGAAACTTGTAATTAAAACGTTTAAGGGCACGCACACCGATTGGCTTCGATTTTGGAACCAGTTTAGAGCGGAAATTGATACGGCTGATGTATCGCAAATCACGAAGTTCTCATATCTAAAGGAACTAGTGGAGCCGAAAGTCAGGTCAACAATCGACGCCCTGCCGTTCAACTCGGAAGGCTATTCACGAGCGAAGAATATTTTAACAACCAAGTACGGAAAGGAAAGCGAAATCATCAACGCACATGTCACTAACATCATGTCGCTTCCGGTAGTCCAGGGCGCCAATGCTACCAAAGTTTTGGAGTTCTACGAAACGTTGTTACCGAATCTGCAAGCTTTAGAAACCATGGGCAAGATAAGGGAGGTAAATGGATATGTCAGGATGACGCTAGATAAACTGGAGGGCATTCGAGGGGACTTAGTGCGAACTGACGATAATTGGCAAGACTAGGATTTTCCACACCTGTTAGAGGCACTGCGAAAGTGGACTATCAGAAACCCGCCCAAACTCAGTGAAGAGAAACAAAGCCAAGACAAGTCGCCACCTTACAAGCAAATGAAACCCTTTTTACCGAAGTCCAGAACTTATCAAGCACGCCAGCAAGAACCAAAGAGAAGACCGTGCGTCTACTGCGAAAGTGCGAATCACCAGTCCGTCAACTGCGACAAAGTGGCCACACTACAAGAGCGCAGGAGAGAGTTAAATCGTAAACAGTTGTGCTTCAACTGCACTGGCACAAATCACAAGGCCCCAGAGTGTCGCTGTTCTGCGTCTTGCAAGTTTTGCAACCGAAGACATCACTCTTCAATTTGCCACGAGAAGGTACCTCAACAGCCGCCGGAACCTATGTTGGTAGCTACTGGTAAAGGATCCATCACCTATCCGGTAGTCGTTGTAAGCGTGGGTGGAATCCATTGCCGCGCGCTGTTAGACACTGGTGCTGGCAGCTCCTACGCATCTGCGGCTTTGCTCCACCGACTGGGGAAACAGCCAGTTCGAAGAGAGTTTAAACGCATTGAAATGATGATGCAGGCGAGCAACAGAGAGATCGAAATTCACGATGTTGTCATCAGCAGTTTGACTGGAGAGTTTCAGCTTCAAACCGAAGTGACCAAGGTAGACCGCGGTACGCTACTCAGTTTGGAAAACCCTCAGTACAAGGATATGGTGGAACGGTTCGATCACCTGAAAGGAGTAACAATGGATGACGTCGACGACAAAGAGGAGCTTCCTGTGCATCTTATCCTCGGTACAAACGAATACGCGCAGATCAAGACCGAGACCACGCCCAAGATCGGGAAACCCGGAGAACCCATTGCCGAATTAACAAGATTAGGATGGACCATCATGTCACCTGGAAATGAATCCGACCTCACAAATATGTTCCTGACCCAAACCTTTGCGGCCGACTATGAAGCCCTTTGCCGACTCGATGTACTTGGACTACAAGACCATCCAGTTGGCGACCAAGATCTCGTTTACCAAGAGTTCAAGGAGCAACTAACCAGAGACCCGGAAGGATGGTATGAGACTGGTCTCCTTTGGAAAGGCAATCACCCACCCCTCCCTAACAACAAACATGGCAGCCTGAAACGACTACAAACCCTTGTGAGAAAGTTGGAGAAACAACCAGGCATGTTGGAGAAGTATGACGAGGTCATTCAGGATCAGTTATCTCAAGGAATAGTTGAACGAGCGCACAGCGAACCACAAGGGAAGGAGTTTTACATCCCGCATAAAGCTGTGATTCGAGAGACAGCGGAAAGCACGAAGATTCGAGTTGTCTACGATGCGTCCGCCCGAGCAAGCGAGAAAGCACCATCCCTCAATGACTGTCTAGAGACCGGTCGACCATTGCAAAACAAGCTTTGGAGCGTACTCGTGAGAAACCGGTTCCAACCTGTGGCCCTAGCAGGGGATCTGAAACAAGCTTTCCTCCAAGTGAGAATTCGAGAGGAAGACAGGGACGTGATGCGATTCCACTGGCTTAAGGACCTAGACACCAACCAAGTGGAAACCCTACGCTTCACACGAGCGCTGTTCGGCCTGTCCACGTCGCCATTCTTGCTTGGAGGGGTGATTGACCAGCACCTAAAAAGTCTTCAGGACATCTACCCAAGAGAAGTAGAAGAGATCAGACGAAGCCTCTACATGGACGATTTAATCAGCGGAGATAAAACCGTGGCTGGCGCTCAGCACCTGAAACAAGCGTCGCAGTCTATTTTCGGAGCAGGGAAATTCGAACTGCACAAATGGCATTCCAATGTGCCGGTCCTGGAACAGCCTACACCCCAAGGAGAAACAATGGAAGAACGACCCACTGCCCATCAAAATGAAAACCAGAGCTACGCCAAGGACCAGTTAGGAGTCAAGCAAGGAGAAACGAAGCTGCTTGGTGTACCTTGGGACAAACAAGAGGATACAATCCAAACCAGTTTCCCTGCCCCAATTACGGAAGCAACTAAGAGAGAAGTCCTGGGAAAGATTGCTAAGATCTACGATCCCCTCGGTCTGGCATCACCAATCACCTTGGAAGGGAAATTGCTTTACAGAGAAGTGTGTGAAAGCCGAATCCCATGGGACCAAGAGCTACCCCAGAGACTCAAGATCCTTTGGCAAACCTGGGAGAACAATCTTACACCCAAGGTAGAAGTCTGTAGTGGCATGGACCAACTTGGTTATCTCTCCCGGAGAACTGGCCGGCAGATATTGTTACCACGCCTACCAAAGAATCACAAGCCGAAGCCAAGATCATAAGGGAAGTTCTGGGCGTAACTGTGAAGACGGATGACGATCTAGACCTGGTGATGCGCAAGTACGACCTATGGAAGGCAATTCGAATCTGCTCATGGGTGGCTCGTTTTACAAGGAACTGCAGAGCTAAAGACCAGCAGAGGATGACCGGGCCAATCACTACCGAGGAGACAACTAACCAGTTGCAGTTCTGGATAAGAAGATCACAAGTCAGGAGCCAAGGCACTACCAAATTTGATGAAGACCAACTACAACTTAACCTCCAGAAGAACGCAGATGGAATATTCGAGTGCCGAGGACGTATTCAAGGAGAGTACCCAATTTATTTGCCCGACGATGCCGTGTTTACTGAGAAATTGGTTACGCACTCTCACATCCAGACCTTACACGGGGTAGTCGGACTGACTATGGCACATGTTAGAGAGCGCTACTGGGTACCACGCCTAAGAAGCATGGCGAAACGTGTCATAAAGCGTTGTTATGGATGCAGGAGATTCCAAGCCACAGCATTCATTGATCCACCTCCGGGAAGCCTACCTCGAGACAGAACACAAGGCTCTTCACCCTTTCAAGTTGTCGGAGTGGATTACGCAGGGCCTATCAAGTATCGCGCAAGCAAGAACAGAGAAGGGAAGGCGTACATCGTACTGTACGCTTGCAGTTTGACCCGCGCAGTATACCTTGAGCTAACAAAAACTTTGGAGACGGAAGAGTTTATCGGCACCCTCAAGCGTCTCATCGCCAGGAAAGGACGCCCTGAGAAAATATATTCCGACAACGGCAAAACATTTGTGGGAGCAGCAAAATGGCTAAGTGATGTGATGAAAGATGAACGCCTACATAACTTCCTCTCCAAGATCAACGTAAAGTGGCAGTTCAACTTGTCCAGAGCGCCCTGGTGGGGTGGACAATTTGAGCGGATGGTGGGGCTCGTAAAGCGAGCCTTCTACAAGACAGTGGGAAATGGTACGCTCACCTGGGACGAGCTACAAGACGTTCTACTTGATGTCGAGGTGGCATTGAACAACCGACCGTTGAGCTACGTGGAAGACGATGTCCAGCTGCCAACCCTAACACCAAACCTGTTGCAGTTTGGCCGTCCAAACCTTTTGCCGGAAGCGCAGAGTTACCAACTGTCGAATCCTGACCTGCGAAAGCGTGCTCGGTACCTCGCAAGATGCAAGGACGTGCTATGGGGGAGGTGGTCCTCGGAGTATGTGAGAGGATTGAGAGAGCAGCATAACATGAAATGCAAACAAAGTCCGAGATCTCTCGCCAAAGGGGACGTGGTGATTATCAAAGGAGACGAGAAGAATCGCGGGCTGTGGAAACGCGGAATCGTGGAAGAATTGATTACCGGAAGAGATGGCGTAACTGGAGGGGCCAGAATGCGAGCCGGGAAGTCCTACCTAGAGAGGCCCATTCAGCATCTGTATCCGTTGGAACTATCCTGTGACAAGACAACAGACACGCCCAGGGTAGCACTGAATGCAGAGGCGCCAACATTCAGGCCGACAAGAGACGCCGCTGTCGCTGCGCGGGCGCGTATTCAGAGTATAGCCGATGACGATGAGTCAGGTTAAAGACCAACAGTGGACCTTGTAATTTGTACCTTTCATTAAGACATTTGAGCATAATTATTCCCATTTATTGTAATCGTTTCTCAGATCATTGATATTTGTCACTGTAACTGAAGTGTCAAATAGGGGGAGAGTGTCGAGAAGCGTGACATAGCGTGACAAGTGAAAGACAATCTCTTTGAACGTTGGACCTTTGATTGTAAAAATACTGAAATAAGATCGTGTTTGGGGTTGTGTTTTCGAGTGAGAGATAGAGAATCGGAAAAATCTGTAACCAGGAGAACAGCAGTAAAACAACTGAGAATCTTAAAACCTGTGACTTATTTGTCGGATACCCGTTCCCGACAGTCGCTCTTTTATAGGATACTGTCGCTGTAGTTGTTTCACCACGTCAGTCCAAGGTAATCGAGTGATGCCGGACCAAAGCGTCCCACCTCGTTGGCTTATTTTCCTTATCCGTTTCACGCGTCTGGAATAGATGGGATTAATCACGAACCAAACAAATCGTTAATGCCTCTCTTGAGTCTCTTGGTGGCTTCTCTTTCTATCGTACGTTTCACCGTGCGTTTTGCTCCCCTCTTGGCTCCAGCGACGGCAGCAGAAATGTTGACGGGTAGACCCAACGGACCCACTTTTTTAAACCTCGCCAACCTTCTCGGGCGCTGGCGGAAAGTATGTCTTTGAAGAAACCGGTGCCGTCTTGGTCTGGTACGTAGCGCGTCAAACTACCCCCTCTCGTTCTCGTTTGAAATGCAACGTCAAGAGGGTCCTGCCTCCACCGAATTTCGTCAACGTTCCGTTCGTCTCGGACACTTGTGTCTCGATAATGTCCAACGTGTTCTTGCGCACTGGAATATATTGTACGTGGAGCGGTTCGAAGTAGGCGTTGCCTCGTCCTTTTCCCACGTAGTTGACTTCTCGCAACAGATCGGTGACTTGATCGCCCACTACGGAACTCTGTGCCACGTCCGAGTACACGATCATCGAACGCGATGCCTCTCCTATCACTTTTTGAAAGGCTCTATCGAAGTTGACGAATCGCCAATTGCACAAGCAACTCAAGTACAACTTTCCGTCTTTGAGACGCCAGAATGAGGCCTCTTCTCCATCTTCTTTGGGTACGTCTGCAGGATTGGGTATCTGGGTTGTGTAGTGTTCCTCCTTCAGGTTTGGTCCGAGCACGATATCTCCTTTCTCCCCTCTCTTGACCCAATCCATGTAAAAAGCCAACTTTTCGTTGAACATCATTTTGAAAACAGCTTCGGCATAGAGAATGTTCTGCTGGGAATTGTCCAACAGCAAATCGTCTCCTTCCCACGTGAAGGTGTATTCCAATTTCGTTTGATTCGTCGGATCCTGTGTCAAGTCATTGTGGCTGCGTTTAGAATTGGTCACTTGATCAAACTTGAAAATCAAGGCTTTCAGAAAACTGAGACCGTCCACGATGTTCTCGTTATAAAGGATGTCGTGAAACGCCAAATCTGTCGATCGTTCTTCCAACTTCAGCTTAATTCCGCCAACTTTCGTTTTGGCCAACCATTTGACACTCAGGAGAGGGCTGTTCAAGGATTTTAATTTCGTTAAGTCGATCTTGGCATCGGGTAAGGAAATGCTGCTCAATCCCACTTTCCAACCTTGTCCTTCCAAACGAATGGGGTTGGGAATTCGCACTTTGAAGTGATTGTTCGTGTTCTTGGGATATTCGCGGCGACTGCTGTCGCTGGGTAACGTGAGGTAAAACTCTTCACCAGGCATACTTGAAATGTAACGTCACCACGGTGTTCCCGGTTTCGAAGTGAACGTCAGTTTCGTCTTCCTCTTTCACGACGATCTCGATAATGTCCAATCGTTCTCCGCGTACGGGCATATATCGAACGTGTTGCATTTCGTAGCCGCGTCGTTCCAGGGAGTACGGAATGTCCCCGAAGAGATTCGTCATGCGTACGCCCACGGGGATGCTTTCCACCACGCTGGAGTGTACGAACAGTTGGCGTCGATTGGACCCGACGGCTCTTTCGTAACTTTCGTCCAGGTACGAAAACACCCAATTGCAGAAACAGCTCAACTGGAGGGCATCGTTGTCCACTTTGTAAAATTCGTCGTTGCCTTCCACAATGTCTGTGGCATCGAGCACGGTGTCGTAAGGAAAGTAAATTGTCGCCCAGGACGTAGACGGGAGCATCGGGAGGGCCCGTCACCTTGATCCATCCCATGTCTTGGGCCAAGTGAAATCCCACGAACACGGCCGGGTAACGATTGGCGTCCCCAGTGAACGTTTCGCTGTTATCCAAGACGAATTCCTCTTGGTCGGACACGAGTTGGGTGTAAAATTTCTCTCCACCGTCTCGTCCCAGTTCAGAGCCCGCCACATCGATGTCTTGCAACGTCTTGTAGTAGAGACGTCTCACGGCTTGCACGAGTTGGGTACCGCTGGTGATGTTGGGGTGCAGCCGTCCCAGATCGTCACGCGTGATCTCCAACGTCGTGCCGTCCACACCGGCGTAAGTTCCGTCACCATTCTTCAAGTGCCACTTGAAACGGAAAAAGAAGGGATCTGCATCAGGTACGGCAGTCTGTTCTTAAAACGGTTTGCTCGGTTGTCCGGAAATTCGAACCGATTCGAACCACTCGTCAACTTAACGTAGAAGTCTTTCATGGTGTCACCAGGGCCTTCTTGTCGATCCAGCTGTCGTATTTGATTGGCCAGCCTTTCCACCGAACCAGGACTTTTGTACCTTTACGCTTCAGAATCTTTTCCACCCTGAACAGGTCGTCGTCTCCCACGGACACTTTTTGCAAATCCTGCTTGTAAAACGTGCCTTTCAGAGGAGCGCCGTCGTATTCGTTCAACTTGTAAGTGGTCAGAGGAGGTCCCGGCTTCACTCGGTGTACCACGAACACTTCCTCCGTCCATCCGGGCAAGTAACCTTTCTGGAAAGGACGAAATTTCATGCTGAGACGCACCTTGTCGCCCACTTTGAATTCGCCGCGACGTCCTTTTTTCTTCTTCCCTTTGGAGCTCTTGGCGTACAACACGTTCCACGCGGCTTCTTGGTTTGCTTTGGCGGGTGCCATGCCGATGCATCGGTGAAACGAGACGTTGTACCTTCACCAAGGCGGGCAGCACTTTCGTGTAATTCAGCGTGTTCGCGGCAGTGAAGTACCTGTACATGCGTTCCTTCAAGGTGCGGTTGGACCTCTCGACGATGCTGGCTTTGGTGTCTCTAGCAGTGGAAAAGTGATGAATGCCTTTACGTTTCGTAAACTCTGCAAAGGTCTTGTTGTAACATTCTTTACCGTCGTCCGTCGGCAAATTGACGGGTTTTCTGCCTTTGGCCCGCTTCAAGATTTTGGCGAAGGCTTCTGTCACGGCTTTCCCAGTTTTGTTTTTGACTGGTTCCACCCACGCGTACTTGGAAAGAGCATCCACGACCGTCAACAGGTACCTGTACCCGTTGTTTTCTCTCTTGATGCTTTGCACCTCGATCAGGTCGGCTTCCCACTGCTTGTCGATACCGAACACCAACACGGGTAAGGTGGGGTAACGACTCCTTCTGGATTTGTGTAACGTGTACCCGAGTTCCGTTTCCAAGAGTTTCTTGACACGGCCTCCATGAAAAGCAGTTTTTATTCTTTTGTATTTCACACCTTTTTTGTAGCTAGGAAGATAGGTAGTTAGTTGATTACCATAAATACTTCTAAATAAGCTGATGGAAATACCGTGTATAAATAAAGTTATCTTATCTTATCTTATCTTATCGTTCGGGTCGAGTCGGTTGGCTCTGGCGAACCGATACACGCCTCCAAAACTGCCTGGTTTGGAAGGATCGACGTAGTTTTCTCGTTTCATGTCGTCATCGCCAGAATGGTGGACAGTCATACCATGCAATCCTGTACCAGGTCTTCGCGTTGCGTCAACAGACAGTTGAACCAATCGAATGCGTTGGGCTGGTACCTCAACCACATTATGTACACGGCGAAACGAAAGGGTTTGTCGACGACGTCGGCATCGTCGAATACCTTCAAGGGTCCCTCGGGATCGGGATTTAAGAGAACCGTGATCCCTCGCCCGTATTTGAGATAGACGAGTCGACACACGTCTTTCACCCAACACCAGTACGCTTCGCTATTCATGACTCGAATGAAGACAACAGGGTAAAAATACACTTTTATTATTTACAAAAAGGCAGTCTTGATGTAGCAACACCCTACGTCGTTACAACACGATCTAAATTCTCTTAATTCTTTAGAGTTCAAGTCTATGTCGATCGCCTCTAAAGCGTCCCATTCTTCTCTGCAAATGTTACATCCGTAGTCGCGCACCAGGGCCCTCGCCTTACGCCCTTGAAACTCTTGAATGACGAAGAATTAGAAGAACGTGTTCTTCTACTTCTTCTCCATTCGCTACGAAGAAGGACTGCGTTCTCCGATCAGAACGGGTGTCAGCGACAAAGAAAGACGTTCCGCCAACTACAGACTAAAACGAGATGCCAAACAGAAACGCGAGATGGCCAAGAAAGTGAAGAAAGTGGAGGAAAAGCCACAAGAGCCAGGTCAGTCTACGTTATCTGATTATTATCAGTGCGAATTAGAGGAACCCCTAGTACCAAGACACAGACGGTTTCCGAGCGGGGGGCCTAGAGAGAGACCGCGGGTTGTGTCGTTTTCGATTACTTTGTGGACGTCATGTCTTGGGACGGTCATTTCAAAAAGTGGGTGCAAGGACCCCACGCCATACAGGACGAACGGGATTTGGAATTCAGAAAATCCAAATTTAAGACGAAACGGGACCGTCAAAAATCGTACATGCATCTGAGACATCTCTCTAGACCCTACACGGCGAAACGCCATCGCATAAAGGCTCGCGTCTTTTCTCGTATTGGTTCGCAGAATTCGACCCCGACGCCTTCCTAGCCACCATTCCGTGGGACGAGCCCCTGGGATGTGCCCCATTCACGACCAAACCCCGTTGCTGCGCAAGGAAGCCAAGAACGGATGGGAGTACTATATGTGTGGTGTGGGTAAAGACTACGACGAAAAGGATTTGTGTTACGTGTTGATGGGTGTGGATGGTGCCCCGGTGTATTTTCAGCAGATGACAGACACCCTGAACGAGTACTACTCCCAAAACCAGAAAGATCTAAAGTGTTACTGCGATCGTTCCGTCCTGTTGTGCATGTCCAAGTCGGAAAAGAACCCTGGCCGACTTTACTTCAAGTGCCGTCAAGCCTACAAGTGCAATTTCTTCCAGTGGGGGGACGAGTTACTGAGGGGTCACGTGAAAGCGTGGATAGAGAGTGGCGAACGTTACGCCCCTCGTCGGTACAAGGTTTCTAATCCTCGTCGTTATCCTTATAGGCCCAAATACGCCCCCTGCACCTACTGCTGCTAAGGTGTGCATGGTTTTGGACTTGGAGGGCTTCAGGATTGAAAACAAATTTGTGGTGAGTGAACTGGGCTATTATGCGTGGAATGGGGAGCATGAAAGAGTTGCGTTTTACCCTCCCGTACGTTGGGGCACGTTATCCCCCAAAGACAAGTGGACGGTCTGGTACGTGAAACAAAAAGTGCACGGACTGACGTTTTCCCCCACCCGGGACGAAAATGCCCTCCCTCAAGTCAAAGTGAAAGACGAGCTGTTGGAACTTTTCTCGCGTCACAAGCTGTACGAGTGTGAAGTAGTTGCTTACAA
The DNA here is from genome assembly GCA_947652115.1 of Blastomussa wellsi. Taxonomy (NCBI): domain Eukaryota; kingdom Metazoa; phylum Cnidaria; class Anthozoa; order Scleractinia; family Plerogyridae; genus Blastomussa; species Blastomussa wellsi. Next base: position 10,761,832 of record OX393567.1, read on the forward strand.
GGGTGGTCACGTCGAAAAAGACTTGTTGAACGAACTGAACATTCTTAGAAGACTGCGGTTGTCCGAAATTCGAACGAGTGTTAGAAACGATCGTAGACCCCTTACATTTTCGTCGTAAAAATCATACTTAAAACATATTTCTCCCTCATCGTATCTGAAAAAATGGAAAAAATCTTCATTGGTACAATTATTCACCTGTAGAAATAAAAATATCTTGCATTCAGAAAATTTTTTACAAAAAATACGTCTAGTTAGAAAACCACTCGTGTTCGTGTCCACAGGACAAACAATATAACCATTCTGAAAATAAAATTATCTGTATTTATAACAATCTCTACAAAACAAACGAAGGGGACGATCCAAGGAAGAAAACCTAAGAAAATAATGAAACGGTTTATTTAACGACGTATATAAATCTTATTACATTTTAAACAGTAAAAAGAAAGTACACGTTTCTTAATTACAATTTCGTGAGAATTGCATTTTTTACAACACAAAAGTATGGACAAAATCGTTTTATTTAAAATACGTCTCTTGACGAAATCTGGAGGTCTAGGAAAAAAAATCAAATGATGTTCGCGTTACAATTACAACAATAAAATATCTCGCCACAAAAGTTCATGAACACGCTATACTGGTCACAGTGAGGACACCAGATCATCAACCCATAAATGAAAATATTCGATTGAGACATTCTGAAAAAAAAAACTACAATAACGCTTTTTATTTACGGTAAAGATTGTATCACACGTGGGAAAAACTCAATCAATGTCTACGGGAAAAAAAAAGAGGAATTCTGATAGATCTAATACAATCGAGAAAAAAGGTGGTCGAAAGGGACCAATCGGTGACAAGGGTAGAGGTCACGGCACGTGCCTGGAAATCCTCCGTCGGTGATTGGCGCATTTCGATCCGTCCAAAAAGTATAAAAGGCGCGAACGTGAGCGGGAAAATTCAGAAAGTTCAGCCTTCACAATGAATTCTACCAGGAGAAAAAGAGCCAGATCAGCAAATCCTTCCCGCCAATAGGTAGGACGATCATTACGTTCTCCTTCTGTTCCGGCTTCAGCCCGCTCTTTTCGGAGCGATAATTCTTCGGCTTCGGCTCGTTCTTTTCGGAACGATAATTCGTCGGCTTCGGCCCGTTCTTTTCGGAACGATTTGTGCTTCGGTGCTCGCTCGCCGGCTGTGGATACCGGCACAAAAAGAAAAAGATCTTCTTCTTCTTTCTCTGACGACGAGTGGGTTCACGATCCTTCGCTCGCCGCCATGTTGGACAATAAGGAAGACAACGACGACGATGACATGTGGGTCGTCGCTCGACGCCATCTTGGATGGTGAACAACAAGTGGGTGGTGGTCCACCCTTGTTGGATTTTTAGCTCCGTCCCGTGGGACCGAGCAGGACCTGGCGTCAAGTCCTCGACCGCCAACGGTTCCAGGCCACGCTCCGCCAGAACCGAGACCCAACAGCACGTGACGATTTGGGTCGCGAAGTTACCGAGGCCTTACGACGAACCATTCGTCACCAGATCACCTCGGACTCGACCTTTGAGCCCCATTCCACTCTGCACTTCACGCTGCAGTCGGACGCTTTCACCCACGCCTTTCAGTCGACGACCTTCACCGTGGAGGAGTTTGAGGATGGCAGTGATCGATTGGATACTTATCTCCAATCCCTCTCGGCCAAACTCAACTCCAACCAACAGTTCGAGGCCGACGACTCCTTTACCATGGAGACCACCTTCATCCGTACGTCAGGTCATGGGAGTGGTCGTAACAAGAAACTTCATCCTGGACGAAAAGCCATGAACAAACTGTTACCAGACAAAAAGTCCATCGTCACCATTAAAAACGAGGACGAGTTATGGTGTGCCCGGGCCATCGTCACCATGCGTGCCTACGCCGACGAGGGGAATGAGGGCCATGACTACAAGAACTTGAGACAAGGTCGTCCCATCCAGACACGTTTGGCTAAGGACTTACACCGGCTGGCCGGTGTACCGGAAGGACCCTGCGGCATCGTGGAACTCAAAAAGTTTCAAGCGGTTCTTCCGGACTATCAAATTAAAGTAATGTCCGTCGACCGACCCCATTGTATCGTCTTTGCCGGACCACCTGCCCCCAAACAGAACCTCCTCGTCAAGGTCGACCACCACTACCACGGTTGCAACTCTTTCAGCGGGTTCCTGTCCAAGTCGTATTACTGCCACGACTGCGACAAGGCGTACAGCAATGAAGACATCGAAAATCAGCCGTGTAAAAGCAAGTGGCGTCGGTTTTGCAAAACGACCAGGTGCCAGGATTTCACTTCGGCCAAAACGTTGCTTCCTCCCGGTTCCTTTCCATCTCCTTCTCTTTCCTGTGACATCTGCCATCGTCTTTTCTTAGGACAGTCCTGCTTTTCTTCTATTCTGAAAGAAACCAAGACGTGCCGTTCCTTGGTTGCTGTCCTGAAAAAGTGTCCGGTGTACGATGCAGCAGCCAAAGACAAGAAAAGCAGAAAACGGTACACACACAAGTGCGGGTGGGACGTGTGCCCTTTCTGTGAAAAAGACGTGGAGCTGGCCTCTCATCAATGCTTCATTCAACCCTTGGACCCGAGGAGGACGAGCCGAAATTAAAGAAGATACCATTGGCCGAAGTGGGTATGCGCCCCATCGCTGAGATGGACGAGGATGGACAGGCGTGGGTCGAGAAACCTCCCCCACTCTTTGTCTATGCAGACTACGAGGCCGTCACCGACGCCGACGGTGTGCAGACGCCCATCCTGGTCTGTATGGAAACCGAGGACGAGGACGACAACCTCACATTCTACGGTACCAACTGTACGGAGGAGTTCGTGGAACATCTAGACAGTCTCACGGTCGATGACTACGGCGACGAGCGCAGAGTCATCTGTGTGTTCCACAATTTCAAAGGCTATGACGGCATGTTCGTCCTACAATACTTGTATGCCACTCATCGTGCCGTGGAACAGCAGATATGTCTCGGAACAAAAGTCCTCTCCCTCTCGACTAGGGACATCAACTTTAAAGACTCCCTCTGCTTTCTACCATTCCCACTCTCGACCTTTCCAGACACCTTCGGAATCACGGAGCAACGCAAGGGCTTCTTCCCTCACTTGTTCAACACGTTGGTGAACCAGGACTACGAGGGACCCATGCCACCAGCTGCAACTTACGACCCTGAAGGCATGCCTGCCAAGGTGAAAGCTGCGTTCGAGGCGTGGTACGCTGACAAGGTCGAAAACAACTACAACTTCAATCTCAAAACCGAGATGAAAGCGCACTGCCTCTCGGACGTGAAACTACTCAAGGCAGGCTGTCAAAAGTTCCAGGAGGAGTTTGAAGAGAAAGCCGAGTTCAAGCCGATGGAGAAGTGCATAACCATCGCCTCGGCCTGTAATCGCTACTGGCGGAAAAAACAGCTACCCCACAACACAAACGCCGTAGAACCTCACCGCGGCTGGCATGGCGCCACCTCCATCCAGTCCATCAAAACCCTCAAGTGGTTGGTTTGGGAAGGACGTCGCCTCCGGGTGCACTCTCCATCCAACGATCCATCGGCTGACCGCATTCGACACGCCTTCAACGGTGGTGAAGTGCGCTTGTTCACCCCAACTCAATCGTACCTGGTGGATGGGTTTGATGCGAACACCAACACCGTCTACGAATTCCACGGCTGCCTTTGGCACGGGTGTCCCAAGTGCTACCCGGATCGCAATCAAAAGAGCATCATGAGCGATTGCACCTTTGCCGAACTGTATGAGGCCACCATTGCCAAAGAAAAAATCCTGTTCGAGCAAGATGGTTACAATGTCACAGTCAAATGGGAGTGCGAGTGGGACCAAGATGTCAAGACCGTTGCGGACTTGCAAGCTTTCCTCTCTACCATCCACGTCGAGGAGCCGTTGCAACCGAGAGAGGCGTTCTTTGGCGGTAGAACCAACGCCGTCACCCTCTACGCGTCCGTGGACAAGGCAGCCGGGGAGCAGATCAAGAACGTGGACGTCACGTCCCTCATCCGTGGGTGAACAAGTACGCCGAGTATCCTGTGGGTCATCCAACCATCGTCACACACCCGGAAGACCAAGACATCCACCACTACTTCGGCATGGCCAAGGTCACCATTCAGCCTCCGTACGAGCTCTTCCACCCCGTGCTACCGTACCGGTGTGCAGGAAAGCTGGTCTTTCCTCTCTGCCGTTCGTGCGTCGAGAAGGAGATGTTGAAACCTTTTGCAGACCGTTCTTGCATGTGTCAACACTCTCCCGAAGAACGAGAGATCACCGGTACGTGGTGTACGCCCGAGATCGTCAAGGCCGTCGAGATGGGGTACGTGGTCACTTACATCGACGAGGTGTGGCACTTTCCCGCAGAACAGCGCAAGGTGGGGCTCTTTGCCAACTAGGTCAACACGTGGTTGAAGGCAAAAAAGAGTCCGCCGGCTATCCGTGTGATGTCACCACCCCGCAAGGCCAATGCCAGTACGTGGAGCGGTGCCTGCAGCGCGAGGGCATCTCCCTAAACCCAACCCTCATCACCAAGAACCCAGGACGAAAGGCCACTGCCAAGCTCATGCTGAACTCGTTCTGGGGGAAGTTCGGGGAGGACCTCGAAAAGCCAACCACCGTTGCCAACTCGTCGCCTGCTTCCAAGCCATCACCAACCCGTTGTGGCACATTCACCAGATCCGGATCTGCAACGACGAGTTGTTGGAGGTCGTGTACTCCAATGTGGCCTCCAATCAGTTGGACAACGGTAAGCGAAACATCTTTGTGGCCGCATTCACGACGTGCTGGGCACGTCTCACGTTGTACACGTACCTGGAGTAGCTGACCACCCAAGTCCTCTATTTCGACACGGACTCGGTGATCTAAGAGGCGTTCTGATTATAATGAATAATATCCGGTAGTACTTTTTCCAAACGATTAGCCAACGTTTTTGAGGCTATTTTCGCATCCACATTAATTAGGGAGATAGGACGTCAATTTTTAATCAATCTCTTATCCTTTCCCTTCTTTTCAATTAATATAGGTAATGGCGATTAAGGATTAATATCACGCTTGTTTTCAGAAGTTTCAGAAATTGCCCGAGTCGCAGATACATTACTCCTTAATTTTACGAGGAAACATGTGAATACTTCTTTATGACATAGAGGACAAAATGTTCTGGAAACCTTCAAGGCGCGTAGCTAATCTAGCGAGGGGAACGAAAACATAGCTTACTAACATCACGCGGCAAAACAACATGATCAAAAAATAGACGACAATTAAAAAAAAAAGACGACAGTTATGTAAGCTGAAATCTTAATGTAAGTCGTGAAAGTAAATAAGTTATAAGTGTACACGCAATGAGCGATTCACCTGTTTGTAAACTTTGAAGATTGCCACTGCGAACTGCTTGACATGTTAATCCTTAGACATCGATAGCAAGCCCAAGCAAACTAGTAGAGATAACTTCGCTTGTTTAAGTTGACCATCTTCCTTCTCTGGGAACAAACACTGTGCTCTTTACTTCGGTTGCACGTGGTAAAACCATTTTTGACAGAAGCGAAACGAAGAAGCAGCAAGAAGTCAGTTGGCGAGGTGTCCAATACAACCGCACTATAACGGTCCGTTTACGGTCCGCTCAGTTCATACGTTCAGTTAACTTATTGACAGGAGAATAGAGGGGGTAAGTTTCTAAAGAAACTGTGGTGCTGCGTCGGTGGGAAGTATAACAATATAATTTGGTTTATCAACTGGGTTGATAATGTCAATTGGCCATGTTACACGCTCAAGTCAGATCAGAAAATCGTTTTATTTAAGTACAAACTCCGTACTTTTTAAAATGCCTTTCGAGCACATGGTTTTCTCTCTCTCTCGTTCCCACCATCCATTGCGGTTGATGAGTTCGCAGTCACGTACTCAACGAAACATGTTACGCACCCTACACACTTCCCCACCAAAAATGAAAGTGTTCTGCTAAATATTACAAAACTATTTATCAGAGTTCTCTGAAGCTATAATGTAAATGTTGCTTAACATTGTCTCCTTTAGCACCTCGTGTGCTTTCCTCTGAAATGTTCAGGTCTTTGATGAAGTTCCTCTCATGTCCTCTAGTACCAGGCAGGCTGAAAACAGCATGGCCACACCCAAAAATAAAGGGGCGCTCCAGGGTGAATAGCGGGCATGGCTAGAGTATGAATGGAGTTAACGAACGAGCTGCTGACTATTGGCTCAGTCCACTGGTACTGTGGATTTCCCAGGGAGTTGTAAGTCAAGATCTGCGGCGGTCTCCTCTGGCGCTGCGGCCGAGTCCGCACGTCCTGCTCAGCCATGTCCTCCTCCTCTGATTGCTCAGTTTCGTCATTTTCAGCACTTCCTTCGTTTGCAGGTTGTATTGCGTCTGATGGCTCATTGGTGCCCTCCTTAGTCACATAATTCTCAACTGAATCTGAAGGCAAGTCCTCTTCTGGAGACGCTGACTCTGAAGCTCTAACTTCAGTAAGTATTTCTTCCACAAGGTCCACACTACCGCAATCATCTTCTTCTTCTCCCGAGCTCTGTAGGTCATCTCCCGATACAGACAAAGGGTGTTTCTCTGCTGTTGTTTCTCGGGGTCGTGTACCAGATCCCAGGTTTGGGGCATCTAACTCTAGAGCGTCACAAGGCAGTAGAAAATTCCGATGAAGTACTCTTGTACGGCCACCCCCACTCTCAGGCTTAACTTTGTAAACTGGACTTTGAACTCCCATTCGTTCAACTACAACGTGGATAACGTGCTCCCAGTGGGATCGTAATTTTCCGGGTCCACCGCGCTCTGTTAAGTTCCTAACTAGCACCCGATCGCCTGGCTGGAGAACGCCACATGAGACTCTTTTGTTGTAATATTCCTTGCCGCGCTCGGCGATCTTCTTTGCATTCTGTTGAGCTATCTGGTATGCCTCCTTCATATCGTGCTCCCAATTTTGGACGTAAGTGTTGTAATCTCCCTTTGCGCAATCTTGATTTAAATTAAACACCAGGTTGATGGGTAGGCGTGGTGTTCGTCCAAACAACAAATAATACGGAGCGTATCCCGTGGCCTCATGTTTAGTGCAATTATACGCGTGGACCATCTTGTAGGGCGATTCATCCCACTTTCGTTTCTTCAGATCTGGGAGTGTTCGCAGCATAGAAAATAGCGTTCGGTTCATCCTCTCAACTTGCCCATTCCCTTGACGGTGATAGGGGCTGGTGGGAGACTTGGAAACGCCAGACTGTTTATGCAGTTGACGGAAGAGATTGTTCTCAAATTATCCTCCTTGATCACTGTGTATCCGGGCTGGAAATCCAAATCGTGGTACAAAGTCATTGTAAATCCTTTCAGCCACCATTCGTGCTGTCTTGTTTCGGGTTGGGTAGGCCTGTGCAAACCTTTTGAAGTGATCTACTATCAGCAAAATGTACTCAAATCCCCGTTGGCTTTTCTCCAAATGGAGAAAATCTATAGACACCATCTCAAAAGGGGCAGTCGTCGTAATGCTCTTCATTGGTGCTCTAGGAGAAGTTTGGGGCTTCTTTTGCTGGATGCAGCGGCACTTGTTGGCAATGAACTACTCGATTTCCTCCTGCATGTAAGGCCAATAGAACCTGGATCTCGCCAAGTCCACCACTCGATCTGCACCCAGGTGACCCATTTCAATGTAGAGCTCCTGGTAAACCAGCTGCTTAAACTTTGTGGGTAGTACTAGCTGCAATCGACTTTTAGTTTGGCGCCACAGAATCCCGTCCGCCGATATGTGGAGTGTATTCCATGCTCTCAAGTAACAAGACGTTGAACGAGTCTCGTTTTTCCGCTCTCCTCCTGATGGGGGATATCCCCGTTTCTTGTAGACTAAGATTCGTGAGATATCGGGGTCTTCCCGTTGAGCTCTTTGTATTTCTTCTGAAGTAAGTTGTCGGAAAACCAAATCTGTAACGGCCGGTTCTGCGTGAACAATGCCAACACTTGCTGAGAGTGCTGCCACCCAGGGTGTAGCGTCTTTTTCCTGATGGATCACTGTTTGTATTGTTGCACAGATTGCGTCCTTTTCCATTTCTGCAGTACAGTCTTCCATGAATTCACTGGGGTCTAGTGGCGGGCGGGATAGTACATCCGCGTCAATGTTAGATTTACCAGGCCGATATTTAATGTTAAAATTAAAATCAGTTCTGCCACCCACCGATGCCCTACTACAGACAACTTAGCTGACGACAGTACGTAAGTAAGTGGATTGTTGTCGGTGTAGACCGTAAAGAAGGTGGAGTAGTACAAGTAATCACGAAACTTCTTAGTTACTGCCCATTTGAGGGCAAGAAACTCCAATTTTCCTGCGTGCATGTGATAGTTTTTCTCTGATGGAGTTAGTGTCCTAGAGGCATAACTTAGGACTCTCAACTTTCCATCCTGTTCTTGATACAATACAGCTCCAAGTCCCTCTTGGGAGGCGTCTGTGTGGAGCACAAATGATTTTGTAAAGTCGGGAAATGCCATCACTGGAGGAGAAGTCAGTCGATGAATAAGCATGTCAAGCCGCTTCTGGTGTTCCTCTGTCCATATTACCCTATGATTACTAGCCAATGGATCAGGGCCAGCCATTAGATCATACAGGGGCTTAGCTATGCGTGAGAAATCCTGGATGTATTGCCTGTAGTAACTCAGGAACCCCAGCAGTTTACGCACATCACCCACTGTTGCTGGTTTCTGTTTCGCCAAGTTGTGTACAGCGGCCGTGTCCTCTGGGTCTAGAGAGTAGCCATCGCCGGAAACAACCCGCCCCAAATATCTAACTTGTCGTTGGAAGAACTTACACTTTGATGGCTTTAACTTTATCCCATGTTCCCGTAGTCGACGCAGCACTTGTCGGACATCCTGAACATGTTGATCAAAGGTCTTACTATACACCAAGATGTCATCCAGGTAGGGATGCAGATGTTGTCACGTAAGCCGTCTAGACATTCATTCATACACCTTTGGAAGGCCGCGGGTGCATTCATTAGCCCAAACGGTATTCTATTCCATTGATACAATCCCCAGGAGGTCACAAATGCAGTGAGGGGGCGACTTTCTTCTGCCATGAAGCCTTGGTGGTAAGCCTTCCCTTGGTCTAGAACTGTAAACCATTTGTTGCCGCCCAGACCATTTAAGATGTCTTGTATACGGGGAATCGGCTGCCGTTCTGGATATGTTTTTTTGTTCAATTTTCGATAATCAATACACAGTCGCAGGCTTCCATCTTTTTTCCGAACACAGACCATGGGCGAGGAGTAAGCCGAACGGGACTTGCAGATCCAGTTTCGATTAATCAGATCTTCTAAGTACTCTTTCACTTTCCCATAGAGTGGCTTGGGGATGGAGATATAGTTCTTCTGTACTGGCTCATTGTCCTTTAGCTGGATATCAAGCTCCAAGTTCTCAACACAGCCAATATCATCGTTGTCTCTTGCAAAGGCACCAGCTTCTTGTCGTAGCATTTCGCGGACAATCAATTGTTCATTTTCTTCTAGCTGACTCAAGTCAACTGGTGGCTCCCATTCGTCTTGTTCGTGACCTTGATACGAGGTAACTTCAGAATAAGGTTCCTCCTCTCCTCGATTGTACTTTTGGTCGGGAGGGTTTGGGATTGGTAAAACTGACTTAACCATGTGTACTCGGCCCAGTTCTGTTCTGCGCTTTAGCAAGATGTTTCTGTCTGCATTGTTGCGGACCACGATGGTCACGTGACTGGATGTTCCCGGGGCTATTTTAGTGAGTTCCTCACCCAATTCCAGTCCGTCTGGGAGCTCGCTGTCTTCCTTGGGCTCAAATATTACTGGCATTCCCTCTGGAACACGCCCGAAGTGAATTTGACACTTAACTTTCGTTGCCTCTCCCTTTGGCAGCATAACATCTCTCTTTCCGACTTTAACAGCTGTGGTACCGCTGTGGTAAGTGAATTTGACACTTAACTTTCGTTGCCTCTCCCTTTGGCAGCATAACATCTCTCTTTCCGACTTTAAGAGCTGTGGTACCGGTATCCTGTGATCGTGACTGGATAAAATTGACCAGAGTACCTATGCGAGTATGGTGAACTGAAGAGAATGACTGCTGAATGATGTTACTTGCCGCTTGGGGATTTTCACTGTGTTGACTGAGAACTTCTTCTATAACATTGAAGCCAATGATCGGGTACTCTTGTTCCTGTTGTCCCACCAGTACTGGAACTGTCAGTTCATCAGCAGTTGTGTCATCTCCAGCCAACTTAAACCTGACCTCAATCCAACCATCAAATGGAATGTTTGTCCCATTCATTGCTTCCAAATTTAACTCTTCTCCAGCCCCCAACAACTCTTCAACATTTCTTAACACTTCTAGCGGTAAGTGGTTTGTTGCCACTCCCTTGACACAACACAAACCTGGGAGCCTGTATCCCATAATGCCTCCACTTCCTTGCCCTGAATTAGGCATTTCAACACGCACCTCCGTCCTACGAGTTTTGCCAGTCCGGCCTGCTGTCTTGGCGTTAAGTGGCAGGGAAACGTCGTGTTCAGATTCATCACCAGCATCTTCAGCTGCTTTCCGTTTCTCAAGTTCCTGTATAGCCATGCAAACTGATTTGTGCACAGTTCTGTGTTTTGCTTGACATTCCTTTGAACAATATCTACTGGTCTTACAAGCTCCGCAGCGGTTAAGTGGCACATGGTCTGTTCCTTGCTTTCCACACTGAACGCAACGGGACTGATTTTCTTGCCCGGTCACACCCTGTCCCATGGGCGCGACCTCTGGCCGTTTCCCTAAAATTCTGCAGGAGAGCGGCGGCTAAACTAAGCATTACACTCGCGTACACCTGAAGCAATGGTTGCACGGCCATCCACTCCCACTTTGTTGGCAGCTCCTACACTGTGGAGGTTGTCTCATAGGCTGCTGTGTGGGGGAATTTTGAGCTTGGGGTGGGGCCCGAACTCTCTCTTTAACTGCAGCCACTTCTGCCTTAAGCTCCCTTAGTTCTTTCATAAGGGCGTGCTCCACCTCAATATTCTTTTTTGCTTGCTTGTCCCCTCCTTCTTGGACAGCATTTACCTTAGGGGTTAGCTGTGAACCAAATTTCTGTGATCGCTCCATCTCGTTACTGTAACACACATTTAGTTTCTCCAATAGCTCTTCATCGCTCATAGATTTCTTCTCCAGGTAAGGCTTCATTTCGATCTTGATATTCTCATTTTGCAGGCTAAGGGAAAAGCTATGGACAAACATGCCATGTACTAAAGTAGGATCATATTTCAGTTCCGAATCAGTTTCTTGAGATGCAAACAAGATCTTTTGTTTCAAATCGAGAAGGCGGATCAAGAACTCTTGAGGCTTTTCCTTTGGCTGCTGGACAGTTGAGCTCAACTGATGGTATAGTTCAGTTGCAGTTCTCTCCTGATAATAAGGACGCATAATTCTCCTCAATTTCGCCAGTGTTAAATCCGCTTTACCCTCCAAATAACTTCTTAGGCTTAACGCCGGGTTTATTGCTTTTATTGCAGCTTCTTTAATTTCATCCTCTGTATAATCATTCTTTAAACCATTCTCAATTTGATGTACTAGCGAGGAGAAACTCAACCGATCCTTCTGCGACACGTCGCCAATCTGGCCCGAAATCTTGAAGTCGCGTTTAAATTTTGAAATTGATACTGCGGGTTTTTGCTCCCCTTTGACGGCCGCCTTACTGTTTTCAGGGGCCTTCGGCGGTTCCGTTTTCTGTGCCGGTGCAATTTCTTTTCCCTGCATGCTTAGAGACGACGACAACGCTTTGAGCTTCTCATAATCTAGTTCCTCCGTTTTGAGATATTTATTTAAAGCTCGGATAAAGACCAACCTTCCCTTGCTTTCAGACGGCAAAGTAATGTTCAGCCCACTACAAACTTCTTTAAGCCTTTCCTCGCTCAAGGAACACAACGCGGCCGAATTTCGATCTGTAGACTCTCGATATCCGCCATACTTCAAACAAATAAATCTTTCGTACTCACCAATAGTACAATCGGCCGTCCACAATAGAAATGCGACACTTCACGTCGCAATCAGTCCGTCGTCGACAGCAGTCGACCACAACTAACTCGCGCTCGACGAATCAACCAAACGTGCCAACCACTTTGTCCTTTGCAACTCCCGGCGGCTCTTCGTCGATGAAAAGCTTCTTTGGTCCAGTCCTGGCAGGGTCGCCAATGTTACACGCTCAAGTCAAACTCCGTACTTTTTAAAATGCCTTTCGAGCACATCGTTTTTTCTCTCTCTCTCTCTTTCCCACCATCCATTGCGGTTCATGAGTTCGCAGTCACGTACTCAACAAAACATGTCACGCACCCTACAGCCACCGTAAACAGATTCAATTGCTGACGTTTCGAGCGTTAGCCCTTCGTCGGAGCGAATCAATGAATTGTGGGTCGTGTGTTTTTTTATAGACAGAAAGATGGAGCTTAGCTATTGGCTGGTGCCTGGTAACGTGAAAACAACGGAATAAATTAGTTGAATGAAAAGCGTTCGTTGATCCCGTGAGGATTAAGAGTGCCGATTTGAAAAATAAATTTTTGTTCTAGAGTTTTACGGCTTTCCGTGTTTCCTTGGTGAAGGGAAAGGCCGCAGACTGCCGTATGTTGCTTAGAATGATTTGGGAGATTGAAGTGTCTCGCGACCGGTTTCGATGCATTTTTGTCGTCTTTCTCTACGTCACGAAAGTGTTCTCGGAATCGGTCGCGAAGTCGTCTCCCTGTTTCGCCGATGTATAACTTTTTGCAAAGAATGCAAGTTATTTAGTAGATGACATTGGCTGAGGTACAGGTGAAATGATCAGTGATCATGATAGAGGGGCTCATTTCCAGCTACTTAGACAAAATTATGGCACCTATTGTCAGATCTTTACCGTCATACGTTAAAGACAGTCAACACGCACTTCAAATTTTTCGCGATTTCCATTTCCTGGGCGAAGACAAACTTATTTTCACTATGGATATTACATCTCTTTACACCGTCATCCCAAATGGCGAAGGTCTTCTAGCCCTCAAACATTTTTTTGATTTACGCACTGTCAAGGAGCCAAGCTCGGAAACACTACTCCGCCTGGCTGAGTTAGTGTTAACACTCAACTGTTTTTCATTCGCGAACAATTATTACAAACAAATCAATGACGTGGCCATGGGTACTAAAATGGGACCCAGCTATGCCAATCTTTTCGTAGGCTACATTGAACACCAATTTTTCAATCAATACAACGGCCCAAAACCTGAACTCTATGGTCGCTACATTGACGACTGTATCGGCGCTACCTCTTCTACCAGAGAGGATCTCGATCAATTTATAACCGCTGTGAATTCGTTTCATCCTGCCCTTAAATATACCTGGGAAATTTCCGATACTTCCTTAGCATTTCTGGATATCAAAGTTTCTATCGAAGGCAACGGTTTATGCACCAGTGTGCACTACAAACCCACAGATTCTCATAGTTATTTGTTGTATTCATCTTCACATCCATCACATGTCAAGAATTCCATTCCTTATTCTCAGTTTCTTATACTTCGCCGTCTTTGTAGTGACGACTCTGATTTTTCCTTAAAATCAGAGGAAATGTGCAATTTCTTCGATAAACGCGGCTATCCTGCTTCTGTTGTTCAAGCGGGCCATCATCACGCCCAACAAATTGATCGACAGTTAGCACTACAAACGTCACAGAGAGAAAACAACGATAGAATCCCATTCACCTTCACATTTCACCCTCACAACCACGCAGTTAAATCCATCATCCTCAAAAACTTTAAATTACTTAAAAATGATCCCGACACTGGTAGAATATTTTCGCAACCTCCATTAATTTCATTCAAACGCGACAAAAACATAGGTAACATTTTAGTCAGAAATCCATTTCAAACTAGTGATCAACAAGGAACTTTTAAATGCGCTCGCGCGCGATGCAAAACATGCCCTTTCATTCACACCGTTGACAAAATATTGGGACCCAAGCGAGCTATCAAAATCACTGATCATTTCACCTGTACCTCAGCCAATGCCATCTACTGCATAACTTGCACTCTTTGCAAAAAGTTGTGCATCGGCGAAACAGGGAGACGACTTGGCGACCGATTCCGAGAACACCTTCGTGACGTAGAGAAAGACGACAATAATGCATCGAAACCGGTCGCGAGACACTTCAATCTCCCAAATCATTCTAAGCAACATATGGCAGTCTGCGGCCTTTCCCTTCACCAAGGAAACACGGAAAGCCGTAAATCTCTAGAACAAAAATTTATTTTTCAAATCGGCACTCTTAATCCTCACGGGATCAACGAGCGCTTTTCATTCAACTAATTTATTCCGAAGTTTTCACGTTACCAGGCACCAGCCAATAGCGAAGCTCCATCTTTCTGTATATAAAAAACACACGACCCACAATTCCTTGATTCGCTCCGACGAAGGGCTAACGCTCGAAACGTCAGCAATTGAATCTCTTTACGGTGGCCAATTGACATTATCAACCCATTTGATAAAACCAAATTATAACTTATTGACAGTTCGTTAGGAAGAATTTGCATCTCATTATCGCTGGTTTGATCGTAAAGTAGTTCGTACGGTCCGTTAAGCTGTTAACGGTCCGTAAGGAAGAGTTTACGGTCCGTGAATTGCATCAGATTATCGACACTTAGAATAATTCCCTGCTTTGATCGTAAAGTAGAGGGGTCCAGAAGCTTGACGGTCCGTAATTCACGGACCGTAAACTCTTCCTTACGGACTGTCAAGAGCTTAACGGACCATACGGACCGTCAAGCTACTGGACCCCTCTACTTTGCGATCAAAGCAGGGAATATTCCAAGTGTCGATAATGAGACGCAATTCACGGACCGTAATCTCTTCCTTATGGACCGTTAAGAGCTTAACGGACCGTACGAACTGTACGGTAAAGCTACTACACCCCTCTACTTACTTTACGATCAAAGCAGGGAAATAAGTGTCGATAATGAGATGCAAATCCTTCCTAACGGACTGTCAATAAATTAACTGAACGTATGAACTGAGCGGACCGTAAAGCCACATTCACGGACCGTTACAGTGCGGGTGTATTGGACAACCCTCCATAAACAGATGTCATAAGGTTTGCTAATGTCAAGGCACCCATCAATTCCAGACGAGGAATTGTTTCCCCTTTCAACGGAGCAACTCGGGCTCGTCAAAATAGCATTGGAGCTTGTCACCCGAATGTAAACATTTGCACCATAAGCAACCTTACTTGCATCTGAAAATCCATGTAACTGGATAGCTTGTATGTCGTCTGCATCTATTTCATCGAAAATGCAACGAGGGATTGCAAGACTTGAGATCATCTCCATAGCCCTGATTAATTCCATACAGCGCGATGATAGATCTTCGGGTAAAACGTCATCCCAACCAATGTTGAGATGACAGACTTCTTGAAACATGCATTTCAATGGCCACAAGCGGCGGACAAACCAAGCGGCGGACAAACCAGCCAAGCGAGAGCGAAACAACAAACCAGCCAAGCGAGAGCGAAACAACAAACCAACCAAGCGAGCGAAAAAAAAAAAATTTCAGCAACCAGCAAACAAAAACATGTGTGACAAAAGAGCGTGAAGCCACAAATATTCCCTGTTGAAGAAATGCATGCACTTGCAATATTGTGACGCAGTGTGTCGCAGAATTAATTTCCATTTGAAGAAATATCCGCACAAGAATATACGAATTTGTGTCGCAGAATAAAAAACCATTTGAAGAAATATCAGCACAAGTATATACGAAAACATGGCGGTACCAAACGAATTTCTGGAGGAATTTCTGGAACAAGAAAAAAACCCTGAAATGGATCCTGATATTATACGTGACGAGTTTATAATATCACAAA
The DNA here is from genome assembly GCA_947652115.1 of Blastomussa wellsi. NCBI lineage: Eukaryota > Metazoa > Cnidaria > Anthozoa > Scleractinia > Plerogyridae > Blastomussa > Blastomussa wellsi. The sequence goes on from OX393567.1 coordinate 10,777,704, forward strand.
GTAATTACAGGGAATGGCTAAGAGTATGGTGGATGATTGTTTCCGAAGGAAATCCGAACAATGGGGAACTTTTGAGGTTCGCAAGAGAAAACAAAGAAAAGTACACAGATTTGGTAGGAAAAGAAATTCGAAAGTTTAAAAGCGTAAAAGTAAGTTTTGGGTTGCAGGTAGAGTTTTCAATAGAAAGAAACGAAACAACGCAATATATGACGCATTATTTTCATGAAAAAGAACCGCATGTTTTTTACAGCCATCAAGAAGAACTGGTAGGACAAAAATTTGATGAATTTATAGGAAAAGCAAAAGGAGAAATAGAGAACTGGTCAAAGATGGGATCAGGATGGAAAATTGAAGAATAAAGCTAGCATATGTGAATGTCGCACGCCATCAGCCGTTGAAAGGAGGAACATATCTGCCTCTACCGCCCAATCTGGCAAAAAAGAAGGCCATAGTAAACGTCAAAAACAGGGACAACGAATGTTTGAAGTGGGCGATAAGAGCTGCTTTATTTCAGGCACAAAAAAATAAGAACCAAAGCAGACAAAGCAGCTATCCGGTCAACGATGGTATTAACTATGCAGGCATCGAATTCCCAACACCGGTGAAACAGATAGACAAGCTTGAAGAGCAGAACCCGCATTTAGCAATAAATGTATTTGGTTGGGAAAAGAACTGTGTTATAGTCCACAGGATAAGTAATAAAGAGGTTAAAATACCAAGGATAAACCTTATGCTAATAGAGAGAGGGGAAAAACAGCACTATTGTTACGTAAAACGGGTCTCCGCTTTGCTGTTTGATCAGACAAAAAACCGCAATACAAAGCATTACTGTATGTTGTGCTTAACAGGTTTCTCACGAGCGGATTTGCTCGGGGAGCATAAAAAATATTATAACGGAGTTAATGGCAGGCCAACAAGGATCGAGATGCCGGAAGAAGGGAAAAACATCCTTTCATTCAAAAACCATCACAAACAGTTAAAAGCGCCATTCGTGATATACGCTGACTTTGAAGCTTTGGTCAAAAAGATCCCGGGCTGTTCTCGCGGACCAGAGAGCCAACAAAAAAGCTATACGGAGAAGACAGAATGGCACGAAGCAAGCGGCTATGCGTATATGGTTGTGAGAAGCGACGGTGAAATTACAGGACAAAAAGTTTATAGAGGTGATAATGCGGTTGGAGCGTTTCTTAGTGACATTCTGCAGGAAGAGACGAAAATAAGAGCGAGTTTGGAGACACCAAAAGAAGTTGTGATGGAGGCAGAAGACTGGCAAAAATTCAAAACCGCAAAAGATTGTCATATTTGCAACAAAAGTTTGATAAAAGATCAATTCCTTGACTCACTGCCGGTTTGGTTTGCAACAGGCAAGTACAGCGGACAAAGTCATAAAAAATGTTTTTACAAAGCGCAAAAAGAATTATTTCACATTCGACAAAAAAGAAAAACAGAGAAAATAGAAGAATGTATTGATCAGGAAACGTGTTTGTTTTGCGCAAAAGACCTTGATCCAAATGACATATTGCCAGTTTGGAACAATGCAACAGACAAGTATTGGGGTCAAAGTCACGTAGAATGTTATTTAGATGCAAAGGAAAAATTACAGCTCATAAGACTAAAAACAATAAAAGACATACAAGATAAAAACGACGAGTGGATAGCGAAAAATCAGGAAACGTGTTTATTCTGCGCAGAACCAGTGCTGCAGAAAAACTTCAGAGATGCGGTAAAAGACCACTGTCACATCTCTGGAAGGTTCCGCGGTGCCGCGCACAACGAATGCAATTTGAAAATGCGTATAAAACCAAAAACAGTTCCAATTCCTGTTGTATTTCACAACCTCAGGGGCTACGACGCACACCATCTCATGCAAGCGATGTCCCAGCAGCAGAAAGAAGTCCGATGCATTGCGAACAATATGGAGAAATACATCACATTTTCAGTGGGGAGTTTGCATTTCATAGACAGCTTGAATTTTCTCCTTGGAAGCCTTGACTCTCTTGCAAGAGCGACACCAAAGGAGTCGTTGAAAATAACATCGAGCATCTCAAACGGCAGTGAATTGCTTTTCAAAAAAGGGATCTATCCTTACGAGTACATGGACTCTTGGGATAGATTCAGTGAGACAAAGCTGCCAGAAAAGCAGATGTTTTTCAGCAAGCTGAATGACGAGCAAATCACAGACGAAGAGTACGCGCATGCGCAGAGGGTCTGGGAGTTTTTCGGGTGCAGGTCTCTCGGCGACCATCACGACCTTTACGTCAAAACGGACGTCGCTCTGCTGGTGGATGTTTTTTGAGAATTTCCGCAACCTCTGTGCAGAGAAATATGGTTTAGATCCGGCACATTATTACACGTCGCCGGGCCTCTCGTGGGACGCGCTCCTGAAAATGGCGAGAGTTGAGCTGGAGCTATTCACAGATATAGAAATGCAGCTGTTCATGGAAAGAGGAATACGAGGCGGAATCTCTATGGCAAGCAACAGACACGCCAAGGCGAACAATCCTCTGCTTCCTGACTACGACCCCAGCGAACCGAAAAAATATATAATATATCTCGACGCAAACAACTTGTACGGATGGGCAATGTGCAAACCTCTGCCCAAAAGGGATTTCAAATGGAAGCTTGTTATGCCAACAGAGGAAGAAATCAAAAAGAAAAAAGAGAACGCAAAGAATGGCTGGATTCTCGAAGTTGATCTTGAATATCCCGCAGAACTTCACAAGGAACACAACAGCTATCCATTGGCACCTGAAAAAAAGGAAGCAAAAAAAGAAAATATGTCAGACTACCAAAAAAAGATGATGAATGACCTGGACATAAAAATACCCCCGGGCAGCAAAAAGCTGCTGCTGACGCTAGAAGACAAAAACAACTATGTGGTGCACTACAGAAACCTTCAGTTTTATCTCTCCCAGGGAATGAAACTCAAACGCGTGCACAGGGTTCTCGAATTCGAACAAGAACGCTGGATGGAACCATACATTTCGATGAATACTGAGTTCAGAAAAAAAGCGAAAAGCGACTTTGAAAAGAACTTTTACAAGCTGATGAACAACTCGTGTTGACATAAAAATCGTGCGAAGCGCAGAAGAAAATAAAATAAGGAAGCTGGTCGCAAGCCCTTTGTACTCAAGGTTTGCCGAATTCACAAACGACATGGCGGGAATCCACATGCACAAAAGCCGCTTGCTGCTGAACAAGCCTGTTTACACGGGCATGACGATCCTCGACAACAGCAAGATTCTTATGTACGACTTTTTCTACAACAAGCTTCGCAAGCAATACGGCGAAAAGTGCGAGCTCTTGTACACAGACACCGACAGCCTTCTCCTCGAGATTGAAACGGACGACGTCCACGGGGACATAGCGAGAAATTCTTTTCTTTATGATACGAGCGATTATCCAAAGGAACATCCACTTCACTCAAATGAGAATAAAAAAGTCTTGGGCAAGATGAAGGATGAATGTGCCGGAACGCCGATTTCAGAGTGCGTTTGCCTGAGGTCGAAAATGTATTCGATCCTGAAGGCGGACGAAAAAAATATCAAAAAAGCAAAGGGCGTAAAAAAGTGTGTGATCAAGAAACAAATCAAGCATGAACAATTCAAAGAAAAACTTTTCGGTGCGAAGCAGTTGTGGCACGGAATGAACATTCTTCGAAGCGAGGGACATCAAATTTACGGAATGCACGTCAACAAGATTTCGCGGTCCGCATTTGATTCAAAACGTTGGATAGCGGACGACGGGATCCATACAAAAGCTTATGGCACGCAGAAGCTGAACTTGATTTGGCAGATGTTGATTTGGCTGAATTTGGGTTTCAATGAATCCCAAGGACTCGGACAGCATCTCGCGGATTAAACCCGCGCAAAAACAAAGGATCGACAAAAAGGGTTCTTTTTCTTGAAACGTTTTTGAGTCACTTACAGTCCAAAAATTTTGGTTATGATCACATTTTTTTCTAACATTTGCCTTTTGAATAAACACACCGTTGCATGCACTTCCCATTTTTCAAAATACATCTATTTCTTTAAAAGACTACTGTTAGAGGTTTGCGGGTGGGAGAACGGTGTTTGGTGGAACAACCAGCAGCTCTTCAAGCACAAAGCCGCGCTTTGGTCCATCTTGCAAATAATAGAGAACGGGTTGATTCGGTTTGGAAAAAGACCTTTCAATGTTGAAAACTTTCAAGGACCATATTGGATCTGTGGCTCTCTTCTTTCCCCCGCCTTCTAACTCTCCAGGATAGTAAAGATAACGAACTTGAACAAGAGGGGGGAGGATTTTTTCAGCCTTTCCAACAGGCCTTTTATAATATGACGATGGTTTGGAATAAACAGCTTTTTCTTTGATAGCTTCCGCAGGTTTTTTGTCGATAAGGCTTGTCTTCTCGTTGTTCAGAGCGGAAACAACGAGAGGAAGTCTTTTTACCCACGAAGTGGACCGTTGGCCCTCAGGAAGTCGCATTTCCACGACGTATTGGTGTCCAAACAAACGTTCAGCAAGTGTGCGGTTGAAACGTTTAACAATGGCTTGGTCGCGGTGAATGTCAACACGTCCGCGCCGGATAAAAGTTTTATGTTTTTCCATTTCTTTCGAGACGTCTCCCATGAATTCGCGCCCTGGGTCAACCTGCAGCATTTGCGGCCACTCCAAGGGTGAACGTTTGTAAATCTTTTGAAAGGCCCGCGCGACCTCATCATTGAAGTCAAGGGTTCAGCCTCTTTGAAGCGGCTGGCCACGTCCACAACGGTGAGCGCATATTTATAAACTTTCCGACCGCGAAGAAGGTCCGCCTGGTGGACAGCGTTGGGTGTGGGCACGTCAAATTTTGGTCTTGGAATGTGTCTCGGAGCGGGCAGATAAATCTGCCATAGAGCCTGCTTGACAAGCCACTTTTTTGCGTCGTCTCCCGTCACCTTTGCAGCCACGGATAATTTTTTAACAGCGGCAATGCCTTTCCAATAACCTCCCGGACCGTAGTATATCTTTGCGAGTTTGTCTTCCATAGTATAAAGGAGAGAAAAAAAAGTTTAAAGTTTAAAGGAACCGGAAAGCTGCATAGCCCAGAGCAAGCGCCCCTGCACCAACGAAAACAAGTTCGCCATTTTTTTGCTGCTGGGACGGTTGATAGAAATCAGAGAATTTGGGCTCTTTGGGAGGAATCATTCGTTCTTCAGGATGCGCCTGGTTGTAGAGTTTTAAGGCATAGTCAGTGTTGATAAAGTTTTGCTTTGCTTCTGCCTTGATCTGTGCATTTGTTGCAATCCAGTCAAGAAGTTTGGTGCGGTCTCGCGCGTATTTTGCGTACGCAGCTTGGTACGCCTCGAGAGCTTTATCATGGCGAACTTTTTCTTCAAGCGCAGCTTTGTCGCCGCCGCCAAAAGCTCTCGCGAGATAATTTCCGCCGATGAAAGCCGCTGCATTCAAAACAGCTCCGCCAACCATAATCGCGATGCTTGCCATTTTTTTTCTTATATTTATTTTTTCAAAGTGTTGGTCGAAAGGATTTTCAGGCGTTGGTCGGAAGGATTTTCTGGTCCACCAGATAATTTTTAAGCGCGATGCTCCCCGCCATCACAGCTGTGAACAATCCATAGTTTTGAAGGAATTTGAAGGGTCAGCTGTAAAACTTTTCTTGAACGTTTTTTTGGCCACCCATCCAATGCCCGCAGCGAGGCCGACGAGGGTTGCGGAATCCATGGCGATTTTGACGAGCTTGTTGTCAGACATGTTGGACAAATTGGAAATTTTTTATAGAAAGAGAGAAAAAATATTTAATTGGAAATTTTTTTCGCAGCACTTTCGCTTCCAACTTTTTGGTAGTCAAAA
>OX393567.1:10788535-10831035 GCA_947652115.1 Blastomussa wellsi
GTCATCATGAGGGAATTTCCCGTGCTTTACACTCAGAGATAATTTTATTTTTTTTCGTCTCAAAGTTGAGTTCAAATTTGCGCTGGACATCGACATTTTTTTCAGAAGTACGAGGCGAACCTGTATTTTTATCGTTTCAATATCTGGAGAAACAGAAGGTTTATCGGCAAAGTTTTCCCGCAATCTCTCTTTGATTTCGCGATATTTTTGCATTTCACGTGTTATTTGTTTGAATTCAGTGTCAGAAACATTGCCGTTATCGAGAGCTTGAGAGACAGAGTATTTTATAGAGTCGTGTTCTGCTTGAGCCAAAGCTTGAATTTTTGTATAATTTGGTTTTATCAAACGGGGTTGATAATGTCAATTGGCTAACGCTCGAAACGTCAGCACTTGAATCTCTTTACGGTGGCCAATTGACATTATCAACCCCGTTTGATAAAACCAAATTATATTGTTATACTTCCCACCGACGCAGCACCACAGTTTCTTTAGAAACTTACCCCCTCTATTGAATTTTTGTATGTTTTTTGACTTTCCTCTCAAACTTTCTGTTTACAGCAGACAAACCTGTTGAAGCAAATCCAAGGAGCGCAGCTATTCCTGCTATAGGCGCTCCGACTACAATTCCGACGCCAGTCGAAGAAGATGCAACGGCTCCAGAAGACAGAAAGACGCTTCCAACTCCAAGAGAAACCGCGGAATAGTGGATAATTTTCCGGGCATTCTTGTATTTTTTCAATACAAGCCTCCGATGCTCGGCTTCATCGGAGATTTCTTTTTCAATTTTGCTGATCTCAGTTAGACGGAAATTTTCGGTTCTTTCCAGTTGGAGCTCTGGATAAATATTTTCAGGCGGTGCACTTGGTAACACATTTGACGAAGACATGGTATATCAACAGATTATATTTTTTCAAATGATTTGCAATTCGAATTCAAGGGGGTGTTCGATAAAATCAAAAAGCTCACCGTCAACGTCTTCGACTAAAAGCTTGACGCTGTTGACATATTTGTCAGACGAAGCAGCGTCACGAAAGGACATCTGTTCGCCCGTTTGATAGTTGACTTTTTGGAAAGCTTCCCCTCGGATGTCAAACTTTGCAAGAAGGGTTGAAGCTTTGCCATTGACCAAATTTTGATTGTAGTCAACCAAGTCGCAATGGACAAAATAAGTTGTCGGTATTTGAAGCCGTTTGACGAAAGTTCTAAACATCAAAACGCGGGAAATGCCAAGAAAATTGGCTAAGTCTTTGTCAAGAGTAATTTTTTTATCCCCAAAGTTGTCAATTACCATTGCACCAGCTGGTGTATTGATTTGAGTGGGACGTCTTACATTGAATTTAGCGAAAGCATGTTCAATATTTTGTGCCATACTTTCAAGAGTGTAATGCCCTCTGGGGAATGTTATGGGAACAGCCCGTTTACCATCAAGATCAGACATTGCAATAACCCCATCTTTTTTCAAATTATGCCACGAATTTGGAAGCGAACAGGACAACAGCCTTACGAAAGAGGCCTCTGGAATAGGTTTGTTAAAATAGACGGTGCATGGATTAGAAGACGTAGAAATAGTAAGCACAACCATTTTATTTTGTTCCATATATAACAGGGAATATATAAACCGCACGTTGTTATGTTTGGATATCTCGGAAAAATAGCGCAGGCTTCCAATGCGAAGTTGGCACAAGCCAAGGCGTGGGCAGCTTTTTCTGCACGGTTTCCAAAGGCCGACAAAAGCAAATTTGAAGCCCAGACATTTTTTGCACCGGACCATTCAGCAACAGCTGAAATATTTTGGAAAGAGGGCCCCGACAGTTTGCAAAGTGTATTTGGTTCAGATCCAGAATATTGGAGTGCAGGCATGAAAAGAGCGCTGGGTTTGGTTAACGTTGATGTGTGGGGTTTCCCTTTCCAGTTAACGCCACGCCCAGAAAAAGGTTCACTACCAGTTCCAGCAGTTCCATTTGAAGAAGCTGCACCGAGTTTGAAGAAAATATTTAACAAAGATACCAAAATTTATGTGACCCCTGATCAGTATTTTACAACAAAGTTCAGAGAGATATTCCAAAAGGAACAGCTGAAGTTCGAAACGTCAAAGCCCGCGAAAAAATGGTTGTCGGGTCCAAATCTGTCTTTCTGGGAACAGCAGCTGAACTTTGCAGTATGGTGCGCCACGACAGGTTGTGGAATCTCAAGAGAAGTATTTGACAAAGATAACACAACGCTGAATCTTTCACCACAGGTGCCAGCTTTTTACATCTTTCACGTGTACTTCACGGTTAGGCGCATCCTCTTTCAACTCGGAGGAATCCAAAGCGTGATCCAAAACATGTTCGCACAGCAATAGAAGAAGTGCAAACAGAACAACCAGCACCCGCGGCTGGCTCAGACAACCATCACAACAACAAAATTGCTTTCGCTGTTGGCGCGGTTGCAGTTGCGGGTTTGGCATTCTTGGCATTGCGTTAACGTCGTTTTTTGAAATCCTCGACCAGAAACGCAACCACAGCTAAAATCAGAAGCCACGTTTTCGTGATCAGTGACTCGCAAATGAATATATTGGGGCAGCAATTAGAATCTGTGCAATTCTAGTATAATGGATCCAAATAACATACCGTTCAACGCTCTAATCATTGGTCCGACGAATTCAGGTAAATCACAGTTTGTGGTTAATGAACTCCGCGGCCCTTTCCGCAGCAAGTACGAGAACATCGTGCTCATCTGCCCGACATTCGCGCATAACAAAACTTTTCATCGTTTCGCTTTGGCGGACCCGCGTTTTTATGTAATCATTTGCGAACAACATGAGGTGGAACCCTGGTTGAAGATTGTATGCTTGTTTTTGGAGGGCTCCAACGCTCTCATAATCCTCGATGACTGTGCAGCCACGAAATATGTGAAAAAGCGCTCAGGCCCGCTGGTAAATCTTGTTTTTTCTGCCCATCAGTGTTTGGGTGCTTACGCAGAAGATGACCATGCTGGTCATGCCGCGAAAACGTGGCTGCGCTTGTGCTTTTCTATACGCCCTCGTGGAAGACTTTGCAGGCTGTTTTTGAAGATTACGCTGGCGAACTTTCTCGAGATGAGTTCAAAGAATATGTTTCGAAGTTGAAAAAAAATAAGTTTTCCTTCCTTGTGTTCGCACTTCGGCACCCTTTCGGAATAAAATTTGTTCGCAATTAAAAAAAGAAACCAATATACAAACAATGAGTGATTTCGAAGACCTCGTGATGACCGATGTTTTGAACTTGCTTGAAGCTGAGCCAACCAGCGCACCCGACAATGTCTCTTCATTGCAGCCTGATATTCCTGCTCTTCGCGATCAGCTGGCCGTGCTGGTTTCGGCAGGAAAATCCAAAGAAACTCTCGGCGTGCAACTGTCGCACGATCAGGTCAAACGCCTCTCCGACAAAGATGTTCAGAATTACAACAAACGTTTGGAGGCCTATGTTGGCACAAAGACAACTGACAGCTTGATCGACAGCTTCATTTTTCTTGTGACCAAAGCGGTCGGAATGGTCGTCGAAATAGATGACATCGAAGCTTATCAAAAAGACATCAGAAACGAATACACCATCAACCAAGAGCTCATCAACCTTGCTGGCGCCACTCCTTTAAAGTTCGGACGTTTACTCGCTGTGGCCAACACTATTATGATCACAGCAAAACACACTGTTTAGAAAAGCTCAGCAAAATCGGAAGAAATTGAGCATTCCTCACCAACCGCTGAGCTTTCCTCACCAACCGCTGAATAATTCCTCAGAAATATTCAACAATTCCTAACAAAAATTTTTTTTTATTAAACATCTATTTGTTTCCACTTAGCAATGGTTGAAGAAAAGCATCAGCAGAAACCGCTCGTGAGCCAAGTAACTTCACAAACTCCGAAGCCCGCCAAAAATCCCGAGCGATTGGAGGCTGCCTTAAAATTCTTTGCTGAAAAAACTCGGTTGGCCCGCGAAGCACCGAAAAAAATTTTTAATTAAATATAAATTTGTTTCCAAGTAATAATGGTTGAAGAACAGCAAATACCACAGGAAAGCCAAGTAACTTTAACTCCGGCTGCAAAGCCCGCCAAAAACCCCAAGCGAGTGGCTGCTGGTAGACTGGTTGCTCAAAGAACTCGTTTGGCCCGCGAAGCACAGAAAAAAGCTCTCGAGAAAATCGCAAGCGAGAAAAGCGCAAACGGGAATGAAAAAAAATCTGCACCTGATCCCCCTGCGCCTGCGCCTGAGCCATCAGAGCCCGCTGCAGATGATTCCAAAGGCAGAAATGGGCTCAGCACAACTCAATGGATCTCTATCATTGGAATTGGCGCAACGCTTGTTACAACTTATGTCAAGCGTGAAGACATCAAAGCCCTTTTTCGGCCAACTGCCCCTGCACCTCCGCCAGCACCTGCGCCACAGGTGATGCAAGAATCTCCACCGCAACCCAAAAAAGGCCTTCGCTATATGGACTGAGTGGGGGGGGGGGGGGGGGGGAATTCATTTGAATATATTTTTTTGTTGTATATAAAAATGCGGGAAACTCAATTACAGATTGTAGCAGCAGAAGGCGTTGGCTTATTTTGGTGGCATTTCACAAAGTTTTGCTTTGAAACTTTCGTTTGGATAGTCAATAATCCTGATCATTTCAAAGAAGTGGAGAAAGTAGTGGAGAAAGAAGTTGGAGGTTTGCCAGAACAAAGTTTTCAAAATTTTGATTACCAAAAAGTTGGAAGCGAGAGTGCTGCGAAAAAAATTTCCAATTAAATAATTTTCTCTCTTTCTATAACCATCATGTCTGACAACAAGCTCGTCAAAATCGTCATGGATTCCGCCACCCTCGTCGGCCTCGCTGCTGGCATTGGCTGGGTGGCCAAAAAAACGTTCAGGAAAAGTTTTACAGGTGACCCTTCTAATTCCATCGAAAACTACGGAATGTTCACAGCTGTCATGGCGGGGAGCCTTGCGCTCAAAAAATATCTGGAGGCCCAGAAAATCCTTCCCGCCAGCGTCTGAAAATCCTTCCGACCAACATTTTGAAAATAAAAATATAAGAAAAAAAATGGCAAGTATCGCAATTATGGTTGGCGGGGCTGTGTTAAATGCAGCGGCTTTCATCGGTGGTAATTATCTCGCGAGGGCTTTTGGAGGCGGTGACAAAGCTGCGCTTGAAGAAAAAGTGCGGCACGATAAAGCTCTCGAGGAGTACCAAGCTGCGTACGCAAAATACACGCGCGACCGCACCAAACTTCTTGACTGGATTGCAACAAACGCGCAGATAAAAGAGGAAGCCAAACAAAACTTTACCAACACCGATTACGCTTTCAAACTCTATAATAAACTTCACCCTGACGAACGCATGTCACTTCCAAAAGAACCCAAGTTTTCTGATTTTTATCAGCCGAGCGAGCAACAAAAAAATGGTGAACTTGTTTTTGTTGGCGCCGGCGCACTCGCTCTGGGCTATGCTGCATTCCGGTTCCTTTAAACTTTTTTTGACTCCTTTATAATGATGGATAACAAACTCGCAAAGATATACTATGGCCCTGGTGGTTATTGGAAAGGCATTGCTGCTGTTAAAAAATTATCCGAGGTTGCCAAAGTGACGGAAGACGTCGCAAAAAAGTGGCTGGTCAAGCAAGCCCTCTGGCAGATTTATCTGCCCGCTCCGAAGCACATTCCACGGCCAAAATTTGACGTGCCCACACCCAATGCGGTTCACCAGACAGACCTTCTTTTTTTACCACACGACAAACTGCCCCGCGGCCGCAAAATTTTTAAATATGCGCTTACCGTTGTGGACGTGGCGAGCCGCTTCAAAGAAGCAGAACCCTTGACTTCGAAAAATTCCGATGAGGTCGCGCGGGCTTTTCATAAAATTTACAAACGCGGGCCACTCCAATGGCCACAACTTCTGCAGGTTGACCCAGGGCGCGAATTCATGGGCGCCGTGACGAAAGAAATGGAAAAACACAAAACCTTTATTCGCCGTGGGCGCCCCGAGATTCACCGTGACCAGGCTATTTTCGAACGTTTCAACCGCACCCTTGCTGAACGTTTGTTTGGACATCAATACGCTGTTGAAATGCGTCTCCCAGAAGGTCAGCGGTCCACTGCGTGGGTAAAAAGACTTCCTGAAGTTGTTGCTGCTTTGAATAACGAAAAAACAAGCCTAATCGGCAAGAAACCTGCGGAAGCTATCAAAGAAAAAGCTGTTTATTCCAAACCATCAACATCTTATAAAAGGCCTGTTGGAAAGTATGAAAAAATCCTCCCCTCTCTTGTCAAAGTTCGTTTTCTTTACTTTCCGGGAGAGCTGGAAGGCGGGGGAAAGAAGAGAGCCACAGATCCAATCTTGTCCTTGAAAGTTTACAACATTGAAAGGTCTTTTTCCAAACCGAATCAACCCGTATTTTATTATTTGCACGACGGTCCGGGGCGCGGCTTTGTGCGTGAAGAGCTCATGGTTGTCCCTCCAAACACCGTTCTCCCGCCGGCAAACTTGAACAGTGGTCTTTTAAAGAAATAGATGTATTTTGAAAAATGGGAAGTGGACGCAACGGTGTGTTTATTTGAAAGGCAAATTTAAGTAAAAAATGTGATCCTAACCAAAATTATTGGGTTGTTAATAACTCAAAAACGTTTTGGGAAGAAGAAACCTTTTTAGCCGATCCTTTGATTGACTTTTTGCGTGGTTTGGACCCACGCGATGTTGTTCGAGCACTTGGGATTCATTCAACCCCAAATTCTGACAAATCAACATCAGCCCAAGCTGCTGCCATCTCTTCGAGTTCAGCTTCTGTAAAATCAAGTGCTTCTGTGAACCCATAAGCTTTTGTATCGATCCCGTCATCCGCTATCCAGCGTTTTGAATCAAACGCGGACAGCGAAATCTTGTTGACGTGCATGCCATAGATTTGATGTCCCTCGCTTCGAAGAATGTTCATTCCGTGCCACAACTGCTTAGCACCGAAAAGTGTTTCCTTGAACTGTTCATGCTTGATTTGTTTCTTGACCACGCACTTTTTTACGCCCTTTGCTTTTTTGATATTTTTTTCGTCCGCCTTCAGAATGGAATACATTTTCGACCTCAGACAAACGCACTCTGAAATCGGCGTTCCAGCACATTCATCCTTCATCTTTCCCAATACCTTTTTATTCTCATTTGAGTGTAGTGAATGATCTGCCGGGTAATCGCTTGTATCATAAAGAAAAGAATTTCTTGCAATGTCTTTGTAGACGTCTTCCGTTTCTATCTCAAGCAGAAGGCTGTCGGTGTCTGTGTACAATAGCTCACACTTTGAGCCATACTGTTGGCGAAGCTTGTTGTCAGGATTTTGCTGTTGTCAAGGATCGTCATGCCCGTGTAAACTGGTTTGTTCAGCAGCAGCTTGCTTTTATGCATATGGATTCCCGCCATGTCGTTTGTGAATTCGGCAAACCTTGAGTACAAAGGGCTTGCAACCAGCTTCCTTATTTTATTTTCCTCTGCGCTTCGCTCGATTTTTATGTCAACACGTTTTTGCAGGTTTTCCATCGTTTTCCCAAAAACCGAGTTGTTCATGAACTTGTACAAGTTTTTTTCAAAGTTGTTCTTTGAATTTTTTCTGAACTCAGTGTTCATCATGATGTAAGGTTCCAGCCATCGTTCTTGCTCGAACTCCAGCACCCTATGAATCCACTTAAGTTTCATACCCTGCTTCAGATAAAACTGAAGGTTTCTATAATGCACGACGTAGTTGTTTTTGTCTTCGAGTGTCAGCAGCAGCTTTTTGCTTGGAGGCATTTTTATATCAAGGTCTTTTATCAAACCTTTCTGATAGTCAGACATTTTTTCTTTTTTTACTTCCTTCTTTTCCGGTGCCAATGGATAGCTGTTGTGCTCCTTGTGCAGTTCTGCGGGATATTCAAGATCAACCTCGAGAATCCACCCATTTCTTGCGTTCTCTTTTTTCTTCACAATCTCCTGCTCTGTGGGCATAACACGTTTCCATTTGAAATCCCTTTTAGGCAGGGGCTTGCACATTGCCCTTCCGTAAAGGTTGTTTGCGTCGAGATATATGATATATTTTTTCGGTTCGCTGGGGTCGTAGTCAGGAAGCAGAGGATTGTTCGCCTTTGCAAACCTCTTGCTTACCACCCCGTATTCCCCTTTCCATGAAAAGTTGCATTTCTATGTCTGTGAACAACTCCAGCTCAACCCCTGTCATTTTCAAGAGCGCGTCCCAGCTCAGGCCTGGCGATGTGTAATAATATGCTGGATCCAACCCATACTTCTCTGCGCACAGGTTACGGAAGTTCTCGAAAACATCTGCCAGCAGAGCGACGTCCGTTTTGACGTAAAGGTCGTGATAGTCGCCGAGAGACCTGCACTCAAAAAATTCCCAGACCTTCTGTGCATGAGCGTACTCTTCGTCTGTGATGTTTTCATCATTCAACTTACTATTAAACGTGTCTTTGTCCGGAAGCCTTGTCTCACTGAATCACTCCCAAGAGTCCATGTACTCGTAAGGATAGATCCCTTTTTTGAAGAGTAGTTCGCTGCCGTTTGAGATGCTCGATGTTATTTTCAACGATTCCTTTGGTGTCGCTCTTACAAGTGAATCAAGGCTTCCAAGGAGAAAATTCAAGCTGTCTATGAAATGAAGATTCCCCACTGAAAATGTGATGTATTTCTCCATGTTATTAGCAATGCATCGGACTTCTTTCTGCTGTTGAGACATCGCTTGCATAAGATGATGCGCATCATATCCTCTGAGATTGTGAAATACGACAGGAATCGTAACTGTTTTGGGTTTTATACGCATTTTGTAATTACATTCATTGTGCGCGGCACCGCGGAACCTGCCAGAAATGTAACAATGGTCTTTTACAGCGTCTCTGAAATTTTTCTGAAGCAAAGGTTCTGCGCATAACAAACATGTTTCCTGATTTTTTGCTATCCATTGGTAGTTTTTGTCTTTTATGTCTTTTATTCTTTTTAGTCTTATGTCATCTAATTCTTTCTGCGTTTTGTAAAAAAAATTTTTATGGCTTTGGCCACAATACATTTCATTGTTCCAAACCGGCAGTGAGTCAAGGAATTGGTCTTTTATCAAACTTTTCTTGCAAATATGACAATCTGTTGCGGTTTTGAATTTTTCCCAGTCTTCTGACACCATCACAACTGGATTTGGTGCGGTCAAACTCTCTCTTATTGTCTCCTCTTCCTGCAGAATGTCACTTAGAAACGTTCCAACCGCATTATCGCCTCTATAAACTTTTTGTCCTGTAATTTCACCGTCGCTTCTCATAACCATATACGCATAACCACTTGCTTCGTGCCATTCTGTCTTCTCCGTGAAACTTTTTTGCTTGCTCTCAAGCCCACGCTCACAGCCTGGAATCTTTTTAACCAAAGCTTCAAAGTCCGCGTAAATAACAAATGGCGCCTTCATCTGTTTGTGATGATTTTTGAATGAAAGGATGTTTTTCCCTTCTTCCGGCATCTCGATCCTTGTTGGCCTGCCATTAACACCGTTACAATATTTTTTATGATCCTCGAGCAAATCCGCTCGTGAGAAACCTGTTAAGCACAACATACAGTAATGCTTTGTGCAACAGTTTTTGGTCTGATCAAAAAGCAATGCTGAAACCCGTTTTACGTAACAATAATGCTGTTTTTCCACTGACTCTAAAAGCATCAGGTTTATTCTTGGTAAATTTTTCTCTTTGTCACTTATCCTGTAAACAATTACTCTTTCATCTTCCCAACCAAAGACGTTTATTGCCAAGTGTGGGTTCTGCTTCTCAAGCTTTTCAATCTGTTTTACCGGTGTTGGAAAATCGATTCCTTGGTAGTTGATACCGTCGTTTACCGGATATTTGCTTGGTCTTTGTGGGTTCTTTCCGTCACTTGGAGGGAACAAAGCTGCTCTTAGTGCCCACTTCAAACATTCATTGCTCCTGTTTTTCACGTTTACTATGGCCTTCTTTTTTGCCAGATTTGGCGGAAGAGGTTAATAAGTTCCTCCTTTCAATGGCTCAAAGCGTGCGACATTCACGTACGCTAAATCTGTGTCATCAACATCCCAATCTGATCCCAACTCAGACCAGTTTTCTATTTCTCCAATGATTTTTTCAATGAATTTATTGAATTCAGTTTCAATCTTTTCTTCTTCATGCCTTTGAAAAACATGTGGTTCTTTTTCATAAAAATAATGCGACATAAAATTTACTTTTAACCCGAAACTTACTTTTATGTTATTTAACGTATGGAGTTCTTGTTTAACCAAATCAGTGAACTTTGCTTTGTTTTCTCTTGCAAACGCTAAAATATCTTGGTTGTTTGGGTTTTCTTTGGATGGAAGCATCCACCAAACACGAAGCCATTCCCGGTAATTCGTTTGTGATATCATAAACCTGTCATGTACGCCTTCATTTTCTGGGTTTTGTTCAGGAAATTCTTCCAGAAATTCGTTTGGTACAGCCATGTTTTCGTATATACTTGTGCTGATATTTCTTCAAATGGAAAATTAATTCTGGCACACAATTCGTATACACTTGTGCTGATATTTCTTCAAATGGAAAATTAATACTGGCGCACAATTGTGTATAAACAAGTGCATGCATTTCTTCAACAGGGAATATTATTTGTGCACTTCCACCGCTTGGCTTGGGTCACGCTCTTTTGTTTCAAGCGAGCTGCAAAGCTGAAATTTGTTTGCTTTTTTCCGCTCTTGTGTTTGTGTTTTGTGATTCTGAGCACACAGAAGCTACCAACCCGCTGCCACCCCCTACCACCCCCTTGCCACCCCCTGCATCCCCGCCAACACCCCCTGCCACCCCGCCACCAACTGTGCACAGCTGTGCCAGAACCACCATCGTCCTTGTGTGTCCTTTTCACCAAAGAAAGGTCAACAGGAAAAGAAAGGCTAAATCCAAATCTTACAAAAGAAATCAAAGACCAACTTGGGCCGAATTGCACAAGAAATTATCGCTCAAGACAATGAGAGCATAAGAGAACAACGTCAGAGATTGAGAGAGACCGAACAACAATTAAGAGATGCTGAAAAAAATTGCTACAGAAAAGGAAAAAGCTACTCAAGAGGCTCAAAATCTGAGAAACAGAATTGAGCAAACTCAAGTAGGGATTGATGGGTTGCAAGAACACACAAATACCATGATGGTTCTTTCGCAGCTGCGCACAGTTGGTTGCGTAGTGGTGGCGGGGTGTAGGGGAGGCGAGGGTCAGCTGCGCAGAGTTGGTTGCTAAGTGGTGGAGGGGAGGTGTGGCAGGGGTAGCAGCGGGTTGGCTTGTCCAGAATCTCAAAACAGTGTGTGACAAACGTAAACACGAGTTACGAGAGCGAAAAAAAATAAATTTCAGCTACCAAATTTGCAGCTCGCTTGAAACACGAGTAAACAAAAGAGCGAGACACCCAGCCAAGCGGCGGATGTGCACAAATAATATTCCCTGTTGAAGAAATGCATGCACTGGTGTATACGAATTTGCGCCAGAATTAATTTTCCATTTGAAGAAATATCTGCACAAGTATATACGAAAACATGGCTGTACCAAACGAATTTCTGCAAATGTTTTACGGCGGCGAAGCAAAAAATGAGGTAAAGCCGTTTAACGGCTCGATTTCAGAGGCAATTTCAAAACCTTCCAGCCGAGCTTCGTGAGAAAATATACAAAGAATATCTTACCTTAATGATAAAGCAGAAATTGGACCTTGGTTTTGACTTAATTCACCACCAAATTGAATTGGCACCATTTTGTCAAGAGAAAAAAGGATCACAAAAATTATACTTCGCAAAAATTATAACACGGGCGCGATAAATGAAATGTGTCCACTGTGTTTCAAAAACGGAAAGATAGAGTTTTTGGGCAATCCTGTGTACGATTACAATGACTTAGAAGACGATGACGAAGGCAACAAAAGAATAAAATTTCAAGATTACATTTGATCAACAGAAGTGTGATTCTCGGAAAACCGGAAGTCTTTGACTTCGCGGACCATTGAAGCGTCTTTTGTTGTCGGACAATCCTTAAAAGCCTGACTTACCTCAAAGGCGATTTCACGTATTTCAATGATGCAACTTGGTGTAAAAAGTTCGTTTAAAGTAAAAATAATAGCATGAAAAAGCACAATCATTGTGAGAAAGTTTTCGTGTTTACATAATTTTACTAAACGTCTAAATATAGCGCTGACAGGTTTTAGAAAGTTCAAGAACGCAGGTGAATTGAAAAAAGCTGTTCTGCACGTGTTAATCTGTTATTCTTTTATAAAAACACGTGCCTGCTGAATATTTATATAAAAGAACAACAGATTAACACTGCAGAACAATAGAAGCATACCTTTTAGCCGTAGCAAAAACGCATACCTTTCCGTCATAGGAAAAGATTTTGCAAAATCAAAAATTTTTTTTTGGTTCGATTTTGTTAGGGCGAAAAGGTATGCGTTTTTGCTACGGCGCAAAGGTTGACGTCATCATGAAGGAATTTCCCGCGCTTTTATTACACTCAGAGATAATTTTATTTTTTTTTTACTCAAAGTTTAGTTCAAATTTGCGCTGGACATTGACAGTTTTTTTCGAAGTTCTTCCCGAAGTTCGTGCCGAATCTGTTTTTTTATCGTGGATAATTTTGCGGGCTTTCTTGTATTTTTTCAATACAAGCATACGATGTTCGGCTTCATCGGAGATTTCTTTTTCAATTTTGCTGATCTCAGTAAGCCGGAAATTTTTCTGTTCTTTCCAGTGGGGGAAGCTCTGGATAAATAGTCATATCATTTTTTTGTCGCCCAACAAATGTAAACAATTTAACACAGCAAACGCACATGCAAGCTAAAACGCAAACATAAAATTCACGATTGCAAACATTGTCACGGCACCGATCGAAATCTGCTGTTATATATTCGCACCAGGAGTTGTACAATCTTCGCTACAAGGTTCTTCTTGGATAACAATAAACAGTAGAGCGTCACAACAGTACGCGGACAGAAGTTGAATCTCCAATTAAAAGCAGCCGAGTTTTATCATGAGATCAGTGGGTTGCATGGGCGAATTGCAGCATCTGTTTCCTGGAAAACACACCAGCAGTAGGCAGGCTTCTGATGTTGTGATAAGTAGCTTCAATCATCTTTGCCAGTGATAGCCCAAATAAATCACTACAACTGCGAAAAAAGTTAGACAAAATCGAAAAACACTCGAAGGGACTCGAAAACAACGTATACAACGCAACTTACCTGAGAACACTCCGAACAAAAGAAGAAGCACAGTCCAGAATTCGACAACAATTCGCAAAAGCACAGTCAAGAACTCAACAATCTACGAAGACGCGAAACAAGAACGTGAAACTCGACTCCGCTAGAAACGAAGCACAGCTACGAAGCACATGGTCGACGGAAATGATGCCATTCGCCCCTGAAGAATTTTTCGGGGTGGCCAAATTGGTGTGATACATGAATCGCCCAAAAATCTCGATTTCGACGGCATTAGGAAGGCGTTCTGTCGAACGCAATTATTATCATTATCATTTAATAGTACCCTTCTTTTAGTTTTCTAGCACTGAGAATTCACGCAAATTTTTTTTGAATCACCACTGTATTATACTTTTTGAATATTGTTATCATTATTTTCCCTCTCTCAGCATCGACGTAACTGGGGAGACTTTTGGGTTAGACCCAAAAGGAGATGATTCTCTTGCTCATGAAATTTCAGTGTCTGCAGTGTCATTAGTGCAGAGTATGGCTACCCTCGATCCTGCATTTGGGAGTATCAGTGGAGATCCTTTTGGGGATGACAATTGATGGAAATTCAAGAAATTGTACTCTAAGCGGTCTAGAAACTGGAGAGCGGAAGCGGTGAAAGAGGACAAGGGCTATAGCTACTGGCCAGCACTAATTGCAGAGATACTGTGCAAGATGGCCGAGGACCTGGAAACTGCAGCAAGACATGTTACTGTGTCTCCAACAAATCCACAGCACCTAGCTCCAACCATAGCTATGAGGGAGTCACCAACTACTGAAGAATTGGTGGCTGCAAGATTGTCCAGGTTTGAAAAGCAGACACAGAAATCTGAGTAGACCCATTCGATGACAATTTTGATGTTCAAGAACTCAGGAGATGATTTTATCCCTTTGCGAACTGGTTGATACACTTGGAAAAACAGGTCTTTTTACTACAATATTTGCTGAATCAGGGTAGATATATGTGTATAAATAGAACGAAACTTTTGAACAGTAACAAGAGGAATAACAGTTACTCGGACCTTACTTCTTTGCCAATAGCTTTGCAAAATTACAACAGTCCATCAATACAAATAAATAAAAATGCTTATTCAGCAACTGGGATTGCCTATATCCCATGTAAATGCCATCTGGAACAGGGTAGAATCTACTTATTGTCAGAACAACTGAACGCATGAAGGCAAAACTCGTCGGTTTCCCTTACCCAGTTTCCCATATTTCCATAAACATTATTGTCTGTGGGCTGCCTTTCTAAAGGAATTGGTAGAATAATCAGGTTCCTCGGCCAATATGTCAAACCTTGCCCTGATAGCTAACGTCAGTACTTCCCTATCAAGGCAGATGCTTTGATATATAGCATATGAAGTGACACATGTTCTCTTTCTACAACAAACATTCTCCAAATCTAGAGGCATAGGTCTACAAACTGAGCAATCACACCATTCAGGAACATCATTATCTCGATGAGGACCGGAATCAGGTTCAGCAGAGTCACTGATTTCTGCTCGGATGTTCTTTGCATAATCCAGACTGCCTCTGCCTTGGCTGAGAAGTCTGAGAAGGATTTGGTCCTTTTCATCCGTGGCCAGGGTTTTTATAAAGTCCTGATGACAAAAGTAAAGAACACATGACATATAAGAAAAACGTCTTCAGGATAACTAATCTTTTCCTTCGGTTAACCGGAAGCCTTAGTGTATGACAGCGATCTACCACCGAAATGATAGAGTCAACTTGAAAGACCCCATAGCGAGCTTTTATTAAAAAAAAGCATCAGAGTATTTGAAACGAATTCCATTTAGCTGCTGAGTTTACAGTGTGCTTATAAATTAGGAAGAATGTGTGATCGATTCATTGGGAAATGTGACAAAAAAAACAAAAACAAAAACAATGATTTCGTGGTCATGTATTTCAGAACTGAACTTACTTGTATTTCCCTCTGGCGGGTGACGGGTGACGGGTGTTAGGTAACTCTCGACTTTCATTCCATGCGAACACCTTGCCTTTTAGTTTACGTTTCCTCTCTTTTTTCCTGTTTTCTAAATTAAATTGAATTTCTGTTAGTTTTTTACATCATAAAAGTAAGTTTCTTATTCATACCTTTTTATTCTGACCCACCTCCTCCCGCTCTTAGCGTTTTTATGTTTATTTACAATACATGTTTGTTTACATTGGCCTTGAAAAGCCCCAGTAGGGAGTGGTCAATTAAGTAATTATTTATTTATTTAAACAAATCTTTTAAATACTGCGGCGTTAGCTTATTCAAGGTTTTAAACATTAGTATCGCGATGCCGGGATCCCAGCTAACCGGGCTGAAAATTTTCCATTTAATCGCGTTCACCAGGCCAGCCCGGATAAACGTGCCAGTATAAAATTTCTCTTCCTAGCACGATATCCGACCCCAAAAATCAATGTTATTCCTTCTAAATAGGATGTAGAGGTAAAGTATTCTATCCAGTTGCATAAGTGCAAAATATTAACTACCAAATTGCCGGAAAAAGGTGATCAAGAAATCGGTGATCATGGATAATTTTTTTTGATGTATCATTCCAATCCTGAACAAACATTATGCGATCGGAGAATTTATTGCACGCTATAAAAATTAAGTTTCGTTTTCGTGAAACAGAGGAACAGCTAATAGGGGGTTCGAAGAGGGACAAAGATCGGACTTGAGAGTAGAGAGTGGGCCGGGGCAAGGGGGTTCTTGTCACGAAGTCGCGATAGGAATTTTTCGATTTCACGAATCACGAAAAATTCACTACGGTCACGGCAAAAAATCTGATCACAATGCATTGAAATTCAGCTACGAACTCAACTTTAGACACTCATGATTTATTTCTTATCTATTCACGATTCACAAACAAGGACTTTTGCATTTCACGCCTCACGGAATACACTTCAATCACGATTCACGGAACAGTCTTTAATCAAATCGCGATTCACAGAGAACAAAAAAACCGGATCACGGCGTCACGAAAATACCCTTGCCCCCCTCAGTAGAGACGAATTCTGCTCAAGTTCGAAGATTCAGATTCGCAAAAGCATTTAAAATGGGCTCCTGGTGAAAGTCGTGAAAAAAAGAACCTTTTTATGCAATGCTTTCGCTGTAACTTGATATTAAAACGCTTTTTAATGGTCACCCGTCACCCGCCACCCATCACCCGCCACCCGCCACCTGTCACCCGCCACCCGCCACCCGTCACCCGCCACCCGTGGAAAAGTGCTGCCGTCTCTTCCATTTTGGCGCAATCCACGCCGATCTCTTCACCCGCGACCGGCATTAAAACAACAACTGAGGCGCGCAAGGTATTGTGGTTGGGAGAGATCCTTTATCCAAAGCTGACGCGAGCTATGAAAGCGCGCGCGCGCGCTGAAAACCCTTTCGAGCCTCCTTAAAGGGAGCCTCGTTTTCACGCAATGTAAACACCCAATTCAATGTCACGTGCGCGTTAGCCGAATCTGTCTATTCTAATGTGAAGCGGTGTGGTTTGGGTCTCGTGCAAACAGAAAATGGACAAAACGAGAACATTGAGACCAGGACTGAAGACACGCCAAGGCCACGATGCGAACTTCAAGGCATGAAGAGTCCGGAATCCGAGCTAAAATTATCAGCTAATCCGTGATCCACTGTAATATCGAAATCCGCGAATCCGCTTAATTTTTCGCTGAAATCCTCAATCCGTGTACTTTTTAAGGCTAAATCCGTTGATCCGCGAGAGTATTCACCACCAAATCATATTAATAGGTTTGACTGTTGCAACGACTTCGCAATTTGAAGGGTAAGAAATAAATAATTTGAAGGTAAGAAATAAAACTTCATCCCATCAAGTTTAAAGCTTACATAATGATTTCACTGCTGCAGTTTTGAGCCCTTGTGGTTTTGCACAATGTTTTCCTCAAAGCCAAAGATTCATGTAAAAGGAAATTTTCGGTCGACTGTGTTCACTCTGCACTATCTGAGATTGTCTCACAAGTTATACTGTCTCCAGACAGCTTTAACGTCTCAAGCATAAAATCGGCCAATTATTTCCCCATACATAAGTTATCTACCAACGAGGATGTTCTTGGTGCTGACCAAAAGGATCACGGTCTCTGGGACTATTTGCGACGCGTGACCACGAACTCACGTGTATTCATCAAGCCGGCAGGTAACCGTATATGATTCGAGGTGCTTTTAATATTTACTTTTGGTACCTCAAGGGAGGGCGCTTATTCGAGGCATTGCGTAGTATGTGAGCAATTATAAAAAGGAAGATGAACTAGGTTGATGCGTACTCTTGGGACGCTGTAATTTTGTAATAGGGACTTTACGAAACCACGACGGCGACGTCAACGAGGATGTGGCCAAACAAAAGATTTAATGAGCAGAACAATAGTCCTGCACGTACGTTATCAATTTTTGTTCATTTCCTAGCCGTCCTCTGCGAAAGAATGACGTGGAATGAATAAATTCTGCGTGGTGTGGAGAACGTGAACCGCAAAGGCGAGCTTTTCATATTTCTCGTTTGAATTAAATAAGCGCTGAAAAATCCAAGTAGAAATTAGCGCTGATACTGATAATCACACTAAACAAATTCTTATAGTTGTGAGATTCTTACGCAAAATTTAAATGCATTTTTTGTGGACGTTGTCGTTTGCGTCGCCGTCGTGGTTTCGTAAAGTCCCTAATATTACAATATGCGCGCTTATTAGAATGGGGGCGCTTATTGGAATTTATATATAACAAAATCCATGCGCGCGGTCTGATTGGTCAATCAGCTATGGTTTATTGTATCGGTAAACCCATTGAAAAATCGCGCGTTTTCTGAACTTGGGATTTCTCGTGTTCTCCTAAACATCCCGCGTGGGTTATTACCCCTATAAATCCATAGAAAGTGTGGTCTTAATGGCCATTTTGCTCATGCAAATGCAAAAAGGACCTTACACTTATGTTTTACGTCACCAGTGTGAACAACACAACATAACGACATAGTAGGAACAGAATGACATAAAGCTACATGAACATAACGACATAAAGAAAAGATTGATCATTTTTTTTATGTCGTTATGTCGCTTGTGTGAACCAGGCTTAAAAGGAGCTACGTCACGGAAACTCATCTTGAAAAAAGTGTTTGCCGTTTGTAATCTACGGTGGCCCATATCTGCCACGGCAAAACATACTTTTCCACGGCAAAACATACTTTTCCACGGCAAAACATACTTTTCCACGGCAAAACATACTTTTCCACGGCAAAACGTACTTTCTCACGGCAAAACTTACTTTTCCACGGCAAAACTTACTTTTCCACGGCAAAACTTACTTTTCCACGGCAAAACTTACTTTTCCACGGCAAAACTTACTTTTCCACGGCAAAACAAACGTTTTATCGCTTCCAGTCCCTCTCTGTCTTCAGTTTCCCGCCAATTGACCTGATCCAAGATGGCGGAAGAGGAAGATCGAGATTTCATGTGAGTATATTGGATGTCCTATTTGAAAGTCAATCCTGTTTCGACACGGATATAAATCTAATCACAGAAAATCTAAGAGGGTAGTGAAATATAACTACCGAAAATTATAATCGTAAACAACCAAGTGAAATGGCTAAACAACAAGTTGAACAACCTTTCAGAGCGTACTGAACGGACCCTTCATAGTCTTTTATTATTTCAGCCTGTGATCTTCGAACTACAAAGCTGAATTCGATTTATTTCGTTCGACGAAATTCGAGCCATTTACATATCTTTCATAGTTGCTGCTGCTCCCGTACGTACGTGGTATTATTTTGTATTTTGTTAAGTCTTATGTTTTAAGTTAATGTGTTGGATTGTTGGGTACGTAGCGTGATGTTTTTCGTTTATAAAGTTTTTTTCTTTTGCCATTTCCTGTTGTTCAACACACTTGTAGAGCGTTTTGTTATACACCTTGGATAGTCATTTGCACCTTCCTTATATCAAAGTGTTACATTTACTATGTCTTCTTTGTTGTTGTATGGTAAACAGCAATGTATTGCCTACTTCCTAGGTTTTGTACTTTCTGTTCTGCAAAACTAAAATGTGATGCAAAGTACTGCTGGAAGTGTGGTTCACCAGTCCAGTGTCATTTGTCTGGTCAAGAAGCATGTACAAGTGGTCTAAAAATGTCCTTTGGGAAGCCTGTTCTACAACAAGAAAAGCCAAAAACAAAATCATTTGAGAGTTACATGGCTTGTAAAAAGAAGCAGCAGCAATCTGGCTCAAAATTCCGTCCCAAAAAGAAAAAAATAGACCCTGATGAAGTGGTAACCATCAACATTGGTCTTATGAGATTTAATGGAAATGACTTAAAACCAATTTGGGGCAAGCGACTCCCTATTCAAGTGCCAAAATCAGCAGGCTATGTCAAAATATTATCCAAAGGGATAGAAAAGTGGCAGGCATTTGATAGAAAGTTTGATCATGAAGAAGACTACTTTCTTCTGTATGAAGATGGAAGCCATGCAATCTGCCTTCCAGGGGAAGAGGAAGATTTTCAACTTGAAAAATACAAGACTGAACTTGGTAGAGACTATAAGAGAATTACTATGTACCTGTGCACAACAGCTGATTTTGAAATGTCAGAAGATGATAATCTCACCAAAGTGGAATCAAGTTCTTCCAAAACAGTCACTGGGTTTGAAAGTTCACCAGGAGACGTCCCCAAAATGGAACTGAGGTCTGCCGAAGGAATGAACGAGTCTAAAAGGTCACCAGGAAAAGTCACCATAGTGGAACCAAGTTCTTTTAAAACACCCACTGAGTATGAAAGTTCACCAGAAAGAGTCACCACAGTGGAACTGGGTTCTATGACTGATGACTTTCAGTCAGCATCAGTAAGTGCTCTTACAGTAGCCTTACCCTATGACTCACCACATGGCCAACTGAACATCCCGGAGTTGCAAGATTGGGCAAATACCAGCAAGGTGTTTGAAGATTTCAACGACTTTTCTGTCACAGATCCATGCCAGATTGTTAAAATGCTTTCAGAAAAAGTAGATCAAAATGAAGAGTTTTTTCTGGTATCGCGTCGATGTGCACCACTCACAAGAACACTTGCGTTATGGCAAAGGCAAACCAAAAAAACTTCGCCCACAAGTGTATTAAGGGTGCATTACAATGGTGAGGCTGGTATTGATACGGGGGCCATGTCACAAGAATTCTTAGGAGAAGTAATTTGTGCAATGGGAAAGGAAATGTTCCCCAATGGAAGTCCTGCAGACTCCACTTACCATGTTCAAAATAGTAACTTTCTCACCTGTGGTGAGATTGTTGCAGTCTCTTTGGCCCAAGGAGGACCTCCTCCATGTTTCCTTGAACAGTGTTCATACGAGGCAATGACAAAAAGTGTTGACATGACAAACATTCAAGATACTGATCTTACAACCAAGGAACAACAACTTCTAAAGGATGTTAGAGAAAACTGTAAGAACTTCAGTGAGATAATTTATGAGCACGGATACACTGGTGTTGTGGATGAAAACCATATTGATGAAATTTTAAGATCTCTGAAAGTCAGCCTTGTTAATCGCCGGTCATTGTACATGAAAGAATTCCTTATGGGAATGTCTTCATATGGTTTAGCAGAGTTGATACAAAGTCACCCATCTGTGTGCCAGCCACTGTTTGTTAATGGGGTCTTAAAGGAGCAGCTGACACCTGATGCCAACTATTTGTTCTCGCTGATGGATCCACAATACTCATCAGCTTGGTCTACAAGAAGACAAATTGAGGAAAATGTGATGGATCATTTCCAGGACTGCCTAAATTTGTTCGAAGATGGCACTGTTGAGGGTCATGCTGCAGCGGTTGCATGGAACTATAGAGATGGCAGCCTTGATAATGAACTTCCAGAAGGAGCAGAAGCATTTGAAAAGCCTGATCTGACAGTTGCAGGAGTTATGGGGTGGTTAACTGGACAAAAACACAAGCCAATTGATGGTCAAAGCTTTAAGGTCACTGTTCAGTTTAATCATGACTGCCTTAAGTACAACCCAAACCACACAATATGTTTTCCTACTATAGGGGCATGTGGCAAAGAGATAACCATTCCTGTAGTACACATGAGCTCTTTTGATAAGTTCAAAGAGCTCTTTATCCTTGCTTTTTGCAATGGCCAATCTTTTGCTAAACCTTAATGATAGCATTGAGGCAAAATGTTACCCTTTTTCTAATGCCCATGAAAAGTTAGCGCCGAAAGACAAATGGGAAAGAAATTTGAGGCCAAGAAATGGACATTCATGTAATAGTATTCTACAATGCAGTGGATTATCATGTTTGCAATTTTAAGGAGTTGATCTAGCACTAAAAGATATATTTAGAAAGCCATTTCCGAGTCCTGGTGCACAACCTTGTACATTGAGATACCTTTCATTTTCAAAGCAATACATGCGCAATCAGAACTCATTTGCTGGTGCACCAGGTCCTGTTTTCAAACCGAAATAAGGTGACTCTGGCCTCAAAAAAACTAACATTGTGAAAGTATCTGAAGCCACTGAAAAATTATTACTTCTGTGGGTTGAAGTTGTAAAGTAATCCTTTCGGCCTCAAAAAAAAAAATGTTTGTTGTAATACTTAATATGTGCGTGGTGCACATCTGTCTGTATACATGGAACTGACATTTGAAGTTGTGCATGTTGCTAATGAACTAGTTAAGTGTGTTTTATGCCAGGAGGGCATTTTGAAGTATCTCTTTGTTTGTAAAAGAAAACTCATGTTACGTTCCTTTTACCCATAGACCCTTTGCAGCTGATTGTGTGTGCTAAATTATCTACTTAACACCGATGTTAAGGTCTAAAACTGAGCTAATAGTTGTATTCAGAAAACTGGGAACATTGAGGCTAGTAGCAGTTGAAATTATAAGGATTTTTGTATGATAAAACTTTCTAATCATGAGCTTCTTTCACAGAGACACTTTGGTGGCTGTCTTAAGTTAATAACATTATCATACTTTCTGTAATTCTGGTATTTGTAAAGTTCAAGACCATCCCAGAACAAGGTAACATCATGCACTGCTCCAAGGGGTCAATTGATATTTTTATAAGTAATAAGTATTTTAAATGTAGTATGAACAACTACTGTTGGTCAAGGGGAATCTGTTTACAGTTTTTGTTGAATAAAGGATGGAAAACAAACAACTGAGTATTTCTGCAAGTTGTTGACAAATCATGCTTAGGTGTAGAAAAGTAGTTTTCAGGGAATCAGCTTTCAAAAAACTCAAATTATGATCAAGTAATGTCAGATATCGGTTAGAGTTATCTACTTCTTGGATAATAGATCATGCACCTGATGCTGACACAGACACCAGTTTGTGATACAGTTGCAAGGCTTCTCTCCAGTTTGTAGGCTTTTGAAGGCCAAGAGAATCCATCACATACTGAAAATATCCAAAGTGCTCATTAACCTCTTCCTTCTCGATTAAGTGATTCTCGACATAACTAATTTTATTGTCATCTACAGAGAGTAGCAATCCTGACTCCCCTCCTCTTCCTTCCGGCAAATAATGCAATACATCTGGAACACCAGCAACAGTGTCATTTCTAGACTTTCTAATTCGATGTGTGTTCCAATGCTCTTTTACGGCGTTCAAGTCTTCCTGAAGCAGTTCTGCAAAGCAAAACCACAAACAATCCTTCTGCAATTCATCGCTTGTATTAAGTTCCCCTGTTTCAACAAGATCCTTAAATAGATTTATCCACCAGCTAGATCTGCTTCTTCTGTACTGGGACCAGTAACCTTCAATCCTTTGATTTCTTGGAGATGCAACATATCTGTGGGCATTTTCATCGTCACGAAAGAAAGCTTGAGTGGAGGCCATGATTTTATTCTCTGTGCCCAAATCAGTAACTAGTTCACGTGGACACCCACCACATGTTTTGACTGCGTCCAAGAAGTAAGATCCAATGTTATCAGGTGAGTTATTTGACCGGGTAACTACAAGCCATAACAACTTTCTACTCCAGCCGTCAATGCAGCCATGAACTGGAAACCCATAGGGTTTGAGTTTGTCATATCCGTCAGCGTGCCAGACCGCATTTGGACCAGGGTTATGATACTCACGTCTCTTTAATTTATGCTCTCTTCGCTGTTGGCAGCCGTCCGGATCCAATTCCCGTAGCAAGAGTTCCACCACTTGTCGTGGAATTTGATGTCCCTTTAACTGGAGACTATGCCATACATGCCTATAGCCCGAAACGCAATCAGGACCATCTAACTTACCTCGAACTTCATCAGTTATGGCGTGAACATCGTACTCAGGATTTCTCCTCGATAATCCATACATCCTTAGTCGTCTGTGCAGCGTCCGTTCACTTATTTCGATATTGTGGTAAGTTGATAGAAAATCTAAGACATCTTTGTATTGATATCCACGATAAAAATAATATTTTATTAGTACCTCTTCCGTATCATCTTCATCCTCGTCTTCGCTTTGCTGACTATGAGCCGTCGCCATCTTGATTCTTTTTAAATTCAGTTCCAGTCCCTTCGCGGTTTTTGCCGTGGAAAAGTAAGTTTTGCCGTGAGAAAGGAAGCTTTGCCGTGGAAAAGTAAGTTTTGCCGTGAGAAAGTAAGTTTTGCCGTGGAAAAGTAAGTTTTGCCGTGGAAAAGTAAGTTTTGCCGTGAGAAAGTAAGTTTTGCCGTGGAAAAGTAAGTTTTGCCGTGGAAAAGTAAGTTTTGCCGTGGAAAAGTATGTTTTGCCGTGGAAAAGTATGTTTTGCCGTGGAAAAGTAAGTTTTGCCGTGGAAAAGTATGTTTTGCCGTGGAAAAGTATGTTTTGCCGTGGAAAAGTATGTTTTGCCGTGGCAGATATGGGCCACCGTAGTAATCGGTCTATATCGTTGTCATTCGAAACAATCCTTGTATAATTTCAGCATTTTATTATCCCGTTGGTGTTTTTTGGCGTTAGAAAACTCTTACTTTTAGATTTCCTTCAATTTGAAAGTAAATGGGAAAATGACTTCAAATGCCGTGACACTGCTCCTTTAAAGGCTGTGGTATAAAAGCTAGATATCACATGGGTAGATATGGAAATGCACCTTCTTTTGTTAAAACTGACGGCACGAATTTTTCAATTTTTTTTACAGTATTATTGAGCCTCTCTATGGGTACGCGCGCACGTCGATTTCGTCGCGCTTTTTTCATCAAATCGTCGCCTCTTCAACGAAATCGTCGCTTTTACGTCAAGAATTGTTTTGCGCACACGGACCTTTAAGATCATTTCAGGTTTGATTGTGGATCAAATGATTTATAATTTTTATATTCAAATATTTTAGGTCTGACTGGCCAATATTTTTTCTGAATGCAATAATTTGAAAATCGTCGCTTCAATCTCCAAGATCGTCGTTTCATCAATAGCGATCGTCGCGTCTTCGACTTCGTTGGAAATACCCATCGAGAGTCTCATTATTTAAATGTATACCTACACAGAGTTCCCGTGACTATGCCTGTTTTAATTTATTTTGAGGCAGTCCCTGTTTGGTTAGCGGTTTGGACATATAAACCTTGACAATTTGACGACTTTGAGAAATAAAAAAACGACTATTGTAACAAATAATATCAAAATAATGCGAGCAAAAATATAAATATTTTCACTCATTCGCAGTCTCGTGTCATTATGTTATATAACATTTCCAGTTACCTTATTTAGCCGCTTATTCAAAGTATGCCGCCGCTCACATTAAAAAACATGGCAGATGATGAGCCAGCATTGTCGAGCAACGATGAAATCAAGAAAGCCTGTTTGATCAGGAATCAAAATGAAAAGCGGAGAAGAGATAGGTTCAATAACTTAGTGAGTGAGCTGTCCGTTTCCCTCCCTGTAACAGAGAAAAAATTGAGCAGAAACAACGTACTCAAATACACGATAGAACACTTCCGCCAGGCAAAGGAAATCGCAGCGAGCTCAGAAGATATCAACTCCAGGAGACTTTATGGAAGGTGGCAACCCGACTTTATTACG
The DNA here is from genome assembly GCA_947652115.1 of Blastomussa wellsi. Classification (NCBI taxonomy): domain Eukaryota; kingdom Metazoa; phylum Cnidaria; class Anthozoa; order Scleractinia; family Plerogyridae; genus Blastomussa; species Blastomussa wellsi. The sequence goes on from OX393567.1 coordinate 10,813,702, forward strand.
AGTGAAGAATTCCGCAAAACCATGCTCGATGGACTGGATTGTGTTGTGCTAGCTATCAACGAAACTGGTAATATTGCCTTTGTCTCGAGCAACGCATTCTCCTGCCAAGGTTACGACTTCAATCAGCTATTAAACAGCAGCATTTTAAACTTCGTGCATCCAGATGACCAAAGAACGATTTACTCACTGTTAATATCTATCCGTGACAGTGCAGAAAGCAACAGTCATCCCCAAGTCTTTTCCTGTCGGTTCCGTTTGGGGCCGCAGATTCAGTGGTGTGATAACAACTTCGCAGCTTTTCACTGCGTCAGCAAGAGCTTTAGAAGAGTGAATCACAGCCAGGGAGACTGCTGTATGGTGTTGCTTGCACGAATAGCAACTCTTCCGACTGTGAATAATACTGTTGTGCTCTCTGATACGGACAACGTTTCCAAGTTTACCACAAGGCTGAATAAAATGTGGAGGTTCGAGTGTGTAGAGAGAAGTACGACATTGGTGCTGGGTTACTATCCATTTGAGTTATTGGGAGCTTGTCTCTACGAATACTGTCATTCCGAGGACTTGGAAAATCTTACTGAGTATCACAAGATGCTACCTTATTCGGGAGTGATAACAACATGCTGTTACCGTCTGCTGACGAAAGGGCAAGTTTGGATTTGGGTTCGGAGTCGCTGTCACGTTTCCTACAGTCAACTGGATTCAAAACCTGATTCTGTGATTTGTGTGACTTGGCCGATGAAAGGCACCGAGTTCAGTACATTAAATCAAGAGGAAGTCCTGGAAAGGGATCGCAGACTGTTTTCTCAAATTCTTGAAAAGAGTGGAGAAAAACTGCCCAGGTCGAGTTTTAAAAGTAATGCTCAAAAATGTACAATCCCATCATCATCATTATCAACCCTGGATGTGCAAGACAATACAGAATTGACCCATGTAATGCCACCACATGAGGAAATGCCAGTGAGGATGGTCACAGGGCATCCCAGCATCCAGTCACATGCGTTGAATAATAAAAGTGATTTGCTTTCCGCAACTTCAGATCAATTCTCACAGGACTTGGCAGATACCCAATCTGCCCCAGCTATGTGGGCCATCGATACTCAAATTGACAGCACTGCAGTTTTAGCACCAAGTGATGATCATTACAACTTACAGGATTCCTTGGTCTACCCAGTCCAAAATATGGATGAAAACAATTTGCTTTTAGAGGACCATGCTGAAATGCCTGAGTCTCTCTCATTTTCACAATGGTCACTTCACTTACATCTGAGAGACCAATATAAAAGCCTCACTGAATCCATACGACAGCAATCAGAGCAAATTACTATGATCCAAAGACAGCTTGCTATTCAGAAGGAGTTATCTGAGCTCAGTGATGAACTGGAGTTGCAACAAACACTAAAGAAACAGAATCGCCACAATACTCTTGAAGAGACTAGAGCTGTGATTCATCAAAAGATGAAAGAATTGCAAGATTGTACTGTTGTGTTGTAAAATTACCCATCAGCTACTGTAAAAGTTATCTTAAATGATGGGCCAAGTCAAAATGTGAGGTATGAAGTGTTTTAATTTTAAAGCATCTAATCTACTGCTAACTATAAGAGAATAAATCCCAAAGTTTAATTCTTAGTGATGGGTGAAAGTGTCTGACACTATGAAATTTTAGACATTCAAAAGGTTACTATTGTCAGCAGCTATTGTCATAAGCTAAATTAAGTGAAAAAAAATTAGCAATATCTTATAAACTAGTGTTTAATCACATATATAGCACAAATGTTCAGTAAAAAGAACAATTGAGCAAATATTTGTCAGACAAAGAACATTATGCCGGATAATAGGTGCTGTTCAGGGAAAGCAGGCGTTATTTGGTTTTTGAACGCACGATCGATCATTCTGCCATTATGCCGCCAACTTGGGCCATAACCATGAATGAAAGATTATTTGGCCCTTGCTCCAAAAATATGGTAAAGCAGTTTTGCCCTTCATAATGGCTATAATCCTAGCTCTCTCACAAGCCTTCTGATCTGTCACACAGGATCACGTATTTAAATTTTATTTTATTTTTGGGTGGAAGTACATAAAATTTGTGCATTATTATATTTGACAAAGATAAATTTTAGTGACCTTTAGTGAATGCTAAATTTATCTCTTTTTGCCTAACGTGGCTAAAATTAATATCCATGAACAATAGTAACCTTAACCTGGTACATTTATACTGAAATAAGAGAATAAACCAAAATCGGCACAAATATATACTGACAGCTACAGAGCATATATTACAAATGGTTCAATTCACATGAAATTTCCAAATTGTCCAAATTGGGATAGCCTGCGTGCAGCCGTCTCCTATTTCAGATGGCTGCACGCAGGCTAAATTGGGATTGCGTATCTGACTTCGGTGGAATTTCAAAAGACGATGCTGTGAAATGATACAAACAACGCTGTCTGAAGTCAACTTCAACAACAGACAGTCGGCTCTTCACCAAAAAAAAAATCAAAGAAACACCCATTGGTGCATAACCTTAAAAATATACTTGTGCTTATCTGGGATTTTAATACAAAATCAGCCTTTGCTGAGGTCCATCTTCAAGGATCTTCCCATAATATCCTACAAAAGAGATAAACCTCTAAAGGACATGCTCGTTACAGAAAAAACTATGAAGGAAATGTACAGTTAAACCACATCACGTTGGGAACCCGTTGCAGGCCTGTATAATTATTCTTTTCATGTTATCTTGTGTTATGCTATATCAATCACCAGCAATTCTTGCAGCTTGCAGAAATGACAGAAATGTCGTCATCAAAATCATTGCATACTTTTTGAGCACTGCTGCTTTTGGGAACCATGCTAAACCGTTGGTGCGGTAGCTGTGGAGAAACAGAAATTTGGCAAACGTTGAAGTCCATTATTTTATCTGAAGTGATCAAAAGTGTGAGAAAAAACTTTCTGCCTGCTGTGCTTCTCGGTGACAAAAAAATTCTTCCTCATTAGTCGTCAGGTACTTTCTTTAAGAAAATCACACAAGACTAAGAACTGATTCAATTCTCCAATGTGTGTTCTTGAGATTTTCGACTTGCTGCTTCCTTGTATACTCCAGGGGACTTACAGCAACAACTCATGGGACAGTACAATTTTATCACTTTCCATATCAATTGTCAAATAACGTCTCCTGTCAAATCCCATTGGAAAAATGACAAAAAACGTCTTCTAAGCAAGTGATTCTTCCGATGCATAGGAAGTGAAGTTAGTAAGCTATGAAGTTAAAGAAGCTGAAAACCTGCTGTTCATGCTGGCAGTCACTAAAAACGGCATCGTGTTTTGAAATTCCACCGGAAGTCAGATACGCAATCACAATTTGGAAATTTCATGTGAATAAACCGTTTTTATTATATGCTCTGTAGCTGTCAGTCTTCAATAGCTGTCCTAGTAGTTCGGAGCTAGTTTGTATGGCTTTTACAGTATTTTAGAATATTTGTGCCGATTTTGGTTTATTTTCTCTTATTTTCACTTGAGCATGTGAGAGATCTTGAGTCACGTACGAGTGCTGTCAATATTGTATATTTATTTATTTAATTTATTTTGAACTGATGATTGATCCTTGATCCCTGATCCTTGATCCTGTGATCCTTGATCCTGTTTTTCCAGGAAACCGAGAAAGACATGCTGTCCTGCCCCTTTCTTATTTTAGTCCTCCCTCCCTCCTGCGTGCTTAGGCTGGTCTGAACGTTAAGGCAAAAACTGCATACAATCCTAGCAACCTATTCACGAGGGAGCTTATTCCATTTTCCTTGACAAAAAGAAACTAGAAGTATTTCTCCTCACCTCTGGATGGGCACCATTAATGTTGTGAAAACAAAGACAACAACAATAATAATATATTTCCAGCTTATGCGTATATCATAACTATTCATCCAGAAAATGTCATTATTTAAGCAATAGACCACAAGTTACTATCACAAGCCGCAGGCAAGTGATTTACAAATTCATTGAGTGTTCTACCAACATCCCAAGTGGTTTATCAGCCTTTATAATATAGATAGGACTCTGTGCGTCCAAAAACCATCTTGAAATTTTGATTTGTGCGCATGCCCAAGCTAAAATGTTGTTAATGCGATGCTAGTGAAAAACCTGGCATGTCTTTATTTTGCAAATGCATTTTGGAGACATTTGAAGCATATTTAGCCTATAACTGACTAGAAAATGTTCAAAATGTCTAAAAAACACATTTTTTTTTCAAAAATCTCCAGGAGTCAATGGGTTAAGCAACCAGCCATTTCATCTGAACACCAGCTTGATACAGCCATTCGCTTTTTGTTAGTTTTCTTCCAGTTACTGTTGCCCAAATCTTGAGTGTTTTACCCAAAAAATTCAGCTGGTAGGGCTGGAATCCCCTCGCTCATACATCAGTGCCTTAAGTTGATTTTTAGCATAAACTGTCATTATCATTATCTTGTTTTTAATATTAATAATGCAATTACAACAACAAAGATCATCTTAAATACTTTTGACACTTCACTGCATTAGTACTTGTCCTAAATACAGTAACACTATAACATTACTAATTATAATGCAATTACACAATAAGTTACTTAATTCAACCAATAGGCCCTTTGCACGACCCAGTGATATGGTACAAAATAACACCCTGCTGGTGAGCAAGGTTACGCTCTGGGACATGAAGTGGCTTTGTTTTGATGTCCCAGGGTGTAGCTTGCTCACCAGCAGGGTGTTATTTTGTACCATGTGACTGGGTTGTGCAAAGGGCCTATATTGTCATATGCCTATATTTGATCAGAAAGTCATTGTTATCGATCAGCTGTACATAATAGATCGTGTAATATGCATCAAGGTTGAATTTCAGGCACAGAAGTTAAGGCCACCTAGGACAAAGAGCTAATTCACTCAGTTACTCTGATTAAGGTGGACAGAGGACATTGAAAAATTAGTATAATATTACAGATTGGCTTTGCAAAAAGCGTAAAATATGTAATAAATTCCTGTCTACTCATTGCAGAAATTAAATGATTAGGGCAGTTTTGTTGTAAAAGCTCCTTTGAGCCTCCCCCTTCACCTAAGTGCCACCATCTCCATTATGTAATATACTTCCTCTTTCTTAAGGTTCCCCCAGAGGGTAACTCATGGCAATGATGACTAAGGAAATAAGCACCTTTTCGTCCACCTTATTTGGTTATTATTTTTTTATACATGTACACTCTTCATGGGCTACAATTTAGTCGGTAGCTTCGCGGCTCCTACAGCCTCAGCAGGGATAGTGTTGTTTGTCTAGGGTCCATTGTTTGTGTTGTTTGTTGTTTTGTCTCACCTGAAGGGTGGTCGCCAATCAAGCGAGACCTTGTAAGAGCTGCGAGGTGACCCAATTTAGTTGCCAGCTTCAAAATTCTAGTCACCATGAGAACTGAATGGTCGCAATATGGAGGATTGTTTTGGGGTTTTTTAACTTCCTCTCTATGGGGATAAGTTAGGGGATAAGTTAGGGCATAAATTTCTGATTAGGAAAGCACTGAAGAGAAAATAAATGAAGCAGTTACCATGCAGATGGGTTAAGGACGCTCGAAAGGGTTTTCAGCTGTGCACATGCTTTCATTGCTTGCGTCAGCTTTGGATCAAAATGCCATTAAATATGCGCGCACTACATCTGAAATCGGCTAAACCGTAAATGAAACATGTGAAAAACACTTCTTTTTATTTCGAAAATTAACTCAGTGACCTACCTTGATTTTTTGCATACGGTTAACATCCAGTACGCTTATTCAAATAAGGGCAAAAACTGTGTTGTGGAATTTCTTGTAATTTATAAAACAAATTGTAGCTAAATTTCCACAACACCAATTTGCTAATACTGGCATATAAAATACAGAATTGAGTGAGCTTTTAAATAGCGAAATAAAAATGGGAGGTAACCAACTTAGTTTTAAAGATAATTGGCAAAAACTGAAATTTGGGGGTTCTTTTGTCACTTTTGGTGTTGCCATGGTAACCACTATGATAAACATTCTAAAAGTATTACCCAATAGCAGAGTTCTAAATCTATTCATACTTTGTCCGAATGATCGTAAAGACTTTTCTGTAGTTCCGCATCGTTTTACAAGTACTATAACAGTGAAAAACTCTTTTGAGCCTCCTTAAACTACTTTGCTGGGAAATCCTCACATAAAAGGCCTCCTGCTGAATTTTTATGGTTTCTTTCAAACCTTCAAACCTTAAGTGGTTAATAAAATTTATTTGTAAAATGTGACTTTTTCCTGGAAAACTTTTCCATTTTGTTATAGCAAGGCAATCGGGATTTTAATAAGCAGTAAGCAGTTAGCCATTTAGATCTGCCTTTCGATCAACCATAACTACACTGAAACAACCTAAAATACTATGATCTTTTCTATTTTAACATACCATTCTGTAGATCACATGGACATGCTTGGTCAGACACTCAGAAAGGACTGTCATTTTGCAATGAAGTTGAAAAACCATTGGAGTTTGTCTCTGAGTTATCAGAATAATGTTTGCACTGGGCCTTTACTGTGAAACAAAGGAAACTGTGAACACCAGAAATATTTATGGAATATTATTGTGTTTCAACCGCAAACAGCAATGGTGGTTTTAAGGTTTGTTTGCGTGTCCTGAACTTTATTGTGATTGGTCACTGCACAATCAACATTCCTGAAATATTTCAGGTGTTCATTGTTCTCTTAGTTTGACAGCAAGACTATGCAACCAGTTGAGAATTCTCAGTGAATTAGCTATTAATATCAATCAAGGAGCCAAGACTTTGAATGAACTTCGAATTGAACTTGATCCTTAACTTGCACACTTTTATTCAAGAGAACATTATGTAAACATTTGAACTCATTTATTTATCAAATATTTTACCCTTTATTTTAGCAGAGCCTAGATGAAACATACTCTGTGAAATGTACCTTGTAATATAATGTCAACAGTGCATAGTGTACATAGGTGGGGTACTACTGGTATTCATATTAGTAAAAAATACACTGATGGGTTCTGTATCCTGTATAAATAGTCGAATACCAGTATTATTATTGTTGTTGTTATAAATACCAAGAAATCTTAGAATGGGGGAATTGCTGTTTTTGTGTGTCTGAGGGCGATAGGACATTGACAAAAAAATGAACAACTCCTCCTCGGGAGGGGGGTGGGGAGTGTTAAGCGATGGTTATTGAGCCACACATAAGATTTTCCTCCTTTGGGATGATCCGGAGCAATCATATCAATAATCCGTGATCAGTCAGATAATGGTGTATCAAATGAACAGAGGAATCATTCCCCTTAGTGGATTCAAAGGTTCTTCAAATGATGTCTTGGATCCTTGATCCTAGTCGAAATCATTTAAAGACTAGCTCCTACAAAAACAACAATACCTGTGCACGATCACGATGTAGATGTGATTACTGAGGCTTTCAAGTCAACTGAAGATTCTCCAAAAACGCCAAAATTACTATCTAAAGCTAACAGCAATTTGCTCCACTCAATTAGCTTCTTAATTGTTTTTAATTGTCTTTCTTGTCGTCTAATTTGTTCAGCAATTTTTTTATACTCCTCCTGAAGTCTTATATGTGTTTCAACTTGTACACTGCTCAGCCCAGGTGGAATCTTTATGTTTTCTAGCCAGAGAAGGTCTTCATTTTTGCTGTCATCTAATTCCATTTCTACATCATTATTTGTGCTTTGATCATTGTCAAGAACATCTATTAACTGATCACTAGGTGTTTTAAGAAGCTGAGCAAAGAAACGCGGGTTAAAAACCGTTCTCATATGTTCTTTCTGGTTTTCTGCTGTGGTTCCATCAGAAGTTTCCTTAAATGGGCCAGGCGGGGACGACTTCCAGCTATTAAAGGATGGAGAATCGTTTCCACTCCTGGAAAGAACTCTTATGAAGCGTTCTCTATCGCGTTGGAGTGTTGCAGTTTGGTTTAAACAAACTTCCTCAAAGTTTACAACTGTCGCAGTGCAAGTGATTGTTTCTGGTTTGGAGTTCCACTGATTGTAGGAAACATAACAAGAGCTTTGTAACCAAATCCAAGACTGCCCTTTTGTGAGATGTCGGTAGTAACAAGTAGTGACCTTACCAACACGAATTAAAAATTTGTGGTATTGAGCAATATTAAAAACGTCTTCTGGACCACAGTACTCATAAACAGAAGTGCCCAGAATCTCGAACGGCAGAAATCCAAGAACAGATGATGCTCGGTGATCGATGTAAACATATTTCCAATCCATGGTAACACGATAAGAGAATTCTTTTTGAACGCAGTCCGAGGAAGTGACTATTCTATTCGGTTGAGGGTGCCTGATCTTTCCAGCAAAAACAAGGCAGTTCGCTGTTTTTTCGTCATCAGCCTGATGAATCAGTGAAACGTTACTACGAACCACTTGATACGTGCTTCGTGAATGAAAACGTCCACACTTCATCCGAAATACCAAAGTACGATTGTCGTTGGCGAGTACTCCGGTTTTATCTTTATTCTGGGTAATAACGGCCAACTGGGAACAAATTTTCAAGGCGTCATCTTCGTTCAGGTAACTGAACAAACTTGTGCCAATAAGCTCGTCGGAAAGATAACCCAATAGTGAAAGAACACTGTCAGACGCATATATTATATTCCCGTCATTTTCAATGGCAATTGTAAAATAATCTAACGCGTCTGATACAATCAAATTGAATTCGGGATCTGTAGTGAACGAAGGCTGCCAATTCACAGCCCTTCCGTTTCTATTGGCCCTTGGAAGAGAACTTAGTTGAGACTGATTCGTTCGTAAGTAGCTTATAGCAAGCTCTAGCACAGCTGTTTTCTCTAGTTTCCGACCATCTTCAGGCGATACTATCCCCGCCAGTTCCTGCACGAGTATGTTGAACCGGTCTCTTCTTCGTTTCTCGCTCAAATTTCGACTGGATCTTTTGTTTGCAGGCTCAGTAAATCCTTCAGTTCCTCGTGAGCCTTCTCCGCCGTCTTTCATGTTTAGGTAAAATGAACTTATTTCCCAACAAATTCAACATTTTTAGTGTGTCCTATTTGAATAACTCATCTAATATGACAACAATTACAACGGAATCCACCAGGAAACACGGATTACATGCAATGACCGCTGGGTATACAAATTTAGCGACAAAAACGTGACTTTTTTCCCAGCTGGGTAGGGGGAAAGTCTGATTTGCATTGGACTGCTTTCGGAGTATTGAAAGTATCATTTTGCCCTTTTAGTTCATATGTAAAACAGTATCAACATTAAAAAGTATTATTAAGTCCCTTAACGTTGTAACATACTATTTTACAATTTTGCTAGTCGCATCTAAGAATTGGCTCCCCTCCCGTCCCCTCCCCTAAATATGACAAACATTTCGTGATTTGTATTTACACGTGGTCACGTTGAATTGCACGTTCGCCGGTAACTTGACACGTTCTGGTGTGTAGCACAGTGGGTCGATATCGGCATGAAAACTCTCCAAAATTGTTCAGACTACAATTTAGTTGTAAAAGTGACATGTGCGTGTCAATTTCTAGAATCTGTTAATGAACAGGTTTATAAAATATTCCACGTTTCTTAGTTACTGTAGCATGAACAGGATAAAGGAATCCAAGTGTAAAATGCAGTTTTCCAATACAGACAGCACTTTATTACACAAAACCAAGAAAAACAATGGGAACGTAACGTAAAGTTAAGGTGCAAAAAGCTGCGGCAGGTAAGTCATTTTGACGGAATTGTGTTGAATTACCGACAGGCGTCGCTCTTGGCTAAAGCAGCCAGAGCGGAGCTAGCTGTATCCGGAGTCCAGCGTTACTCAAGCTCTGCCGGATGAATAACATGGGCTTGTCTGTTTTTTAAATCGTTCATCCACGCTTTTTGTCACGTGTATATACGGACGCAAGAAAAACGTGGATGTCCAATTTATTACCTGTCAATAATCATGGGTGGACTCCGCGCGATCAGGGTATAATATAAACGATAAACAAACAATCTTGTTCTATGGTGGCTTGTCCTTTAATATTTCGCTATATTTATTCTGCACTAGACCTACTTTTCATCACTACTGCTTCGTATTTTACAGTAAATGTATTCACTCAATAAACACTATATAATAAACCAAATAGACTGCAAAAACCGTGTACGAGGATCCTGCTTGACTGAACGTTGGATCTCGCAGGAGATCTAATCAGCCAAACTTGAAAAATTAATAAACGATGATAAGTCAAAGACTACTGCAAGGCTGAAACAACGTGATATATTTTGAACAATATTTCGGCTGGCCAGACCAGCCTTCTTCAGGTTTAGATGTTACTAATTTTTTAACATGAAATTTCAATATTATATTATGGTGGTGTCGCAATACGTATTTCGAAACTTATAGGTGTGGCGGAATTACGTATACAATAAGTTAAGATAAATAAAGCATTTCTACATTAGTTACAAGTTTTAAGATTCATCGCGTCTATTCAGTCCATGGGGCTCCAATGTTCCCGCTAAATCTTAAAAAGGACTCTCTGGCTTTTCTGATTGAGTCACGTGAGGAGTGGATTAGTTCAAGCGGGATTAGTTGCATGTCAGTGTGACAGTGGTTAGGATGAGAAAGAAAATGTTCGGCAACAGTAGTGGGTTTGGATTTAATGTTAGTTTTGTCGACTGAGCGTCTGTGTTCGTTGAATCTGTCTTTGAGACGTCGCTTTGTTTCACCGATGTATTGTAAATGACAGCGGTTACACTGAATCATGTAGATTAAATTTTTGGTGTTACAGGTTAGGTGTGAAGTGATGTTACGGGTTTCGCCAGTGGAAAAGAAAGTGTAGTGTTTTAGACCGTTAGTAATGTAAGGACAAGTAGCGCAATCTTGTCCACAGCGGAAGGATCCCGGTGGTAAAGGAGTGTTATTAGTAGCGGCTGCCGTGATAGTGGGTAGTTTAGCTTTAACTAAAATGTTGCGAAGGTTAGAAGTGCGTCTGAAGGCGACGATAGGAGGGTGTTTAAAAACTTCTCTGCAGCGGTCGGAGGAACGTAAAATGTTAAAATGTTTCCGTAGAATACTAGAAATGTGAGAAAGTGCTGGGTTATAAGTAACAACAAAAGGTAAGTGGTGGACGGAATCATGACGGCTAGTGTGTAAAGCGTCAGTGCGAGAGATATTGGCAGCTCGTTTGAACTGCGAGTCAAGAAAAGTGTTATCATAACCTCGTGCGTAGAGGTATGTTCTTAATTCATTAAGGCGAAGATTAAATTTAGCGTCAGTAGAACAAATACGGCGGATGCCAAGAGCTAAACTGAATGGAATAGCCTTTTTAGTATGTTGAGGATGACAAGATGATGAGCTGAGGAGGTGTTGGTGTTTGTCTGTAGGTTTGGTGTATAAGTCAGTTTCTATAGTGCCGCTATGTAGAGATACCATGACGTCGAGAAAGGGAACATTGGTTAATGAGTGATTACTAGTGAACTTAATAGTGGGATGAATATTATTGAGATAATCGACGAATATTTTCAGATGATCTAGTCCTTCAGTCCAGATCATGAAAATATCGTCGAGGTATCTCCACCATATGTAAGGATGGAAAGGAGCATTAGAGAGGGCGTTGGTTTCGAAAATGCCGAGGAAGAGATTAGCGAATGATGGAGCAATCTTAGTACCCATAGCAGTGTCATGGATCTGAAGATAGTGTTGTTGATTAAATATGAAGTTATTCATGGTCAGTATCATTCGTAGAAGGTCACAAAGTGTCTGGACTGAAGGACTAGATCATCTGAAAATATTCGTCGATTATGTCAATAGCATTCAACCCACTGTTAATTTATATAGATATTTCTATCTTTCTCTGGAATCATCTTGTATACGTAATTCCGCCACTCCTATAAGTTTCGAAATACGTATTGCGACACCACCATAATATAATATTGAAATTTCATGTTAAAAAATTAGTAACATCTAAACCTGAAGAAGGCTGGTCTGGCCAGCCGAAATATTGTTCAACAGGTCTTTGACTTATCATCGTTTACTATATAATTGCGGACATTATTAGTATATAAAAAATATATCTTAACTATTTTACATAAGAATTATTTAAAATTTTGAATTATTTAAAATAGATACTAAAATTGTTTAAAATATATCTAGCTACGTAACAGCAAACTGGCATTCTGGTAGCTTGTGTTGTGGTGTACTCAAATTTAAACATGTTTAAGCCCAGGGTTTTCTGCTCTTATTGCTTCATAACAGAACAATGTTTGGTGTCCCATTGCTTTTCAGAAGTTAATATTAGAATGGCAACCGATTTTTTTAAAATCTCGGACAGGCGTAACAGTAAGGAGGTGAAGCGGTGTGATATCTACGGAAGCCGAAAAGGGACAATCCAAAAATCGATCGCACTGCTCATATTCCAAACTCTCTTATCTTTTGGATGCAATATGGCGGCGAAGTCGGCAAGCCTCTGACGCAACCTGATTGCCGGCGCAAGCAACACGTGACAAAACATTTTTCGCGATTTTGAAAATATTTTTTTGGATTTCACAAAGATTTTTGCATTGTAAACTATTTTCGTATTCGTGAAAATCTATTTGTGGATCCAATAATTGTATAAGGATTTGTAATAGTTTTTTTAGATCTGACAAACTTTTCAATAAGGATTTGCAAAAAAATATTACGATTTGAAATATTTGTTTGGATTTGAAAATTATTTTTGGATTGTCCCTTTTCGGCTTCCGTGGATATCACCCATCCCGGCGTACCCGGTTCGATTTTACCGTTCCTGCAAAACATCGACTAGTATGGTTTCCGAAATATCGCAAAATTCGATAGAAATATAATTTTATTCGTTAAAATATATTTTCATTCGGTAAAATTCATTTTCATTCGTTAAAATTATATTTTCATTGGTTAAAATATATTATCATTCGACAATTTTTATTCGATAAAAATAGTTGCATTGGTTAAAAATATTTTAACGTCACATGACTACAGAAGACTTTTTTTTTTTCTTTTTTAATTTATTTATTACACCACAACTACACGAGGCTAACTAACACTACAGCTACATTACTTACTTACAAAACAGTTACCTTACTAACTTACAGAAAAACTACATTACATTCTGCACGATCTTAACGTAACGTTTTTGTGGTACGGAAAGAAAGATATACAAGGCTAATTACACCAATTTGGAGATAAATAATTAAATGAAGAAGGTTAAAAGAGGTTGGAGCAAAAACAGGATACTCAAATTGTGATAGTTAAAATATAAAATTATTTACAATTTTTTTTTAATGTGCTGTAAGTAGTAAATTAGGTACAAAGTATCTTCACATAAATTATTAGCTATTGTTTCAGTGGTCCGGGGAAGAGGAAAAAGCGGTCTGTATACTGTCTGCAAGAGAGGACCATTTTTGGGTGTCCCCCGCTTTTGTCTCTAGTTCAAATCTAGATTTTACTTGACATAAAAAGACGTTGAAATTTGGTGGTCTTTCTTCAAGTTTAACTTGCCATACATGGTAACGCGCTAATAGGAAAAAATAATTTAATTGAAGTGCGAATTTTGGGTGGAGGTCCGGTCTTAGACCAAGTGCTGTGACATTAGTCAAAGTGTATTCATCAGTTATATGGAGATTGTTTCGAAGCCAGTCTATTACTTCCTTCCAAAAGGAGGCTGTAACGTGGCAGGACCAGAAAAGGTGGATTAATGTCTCTGGGTATCCGTGGCAGAAGGTGCAATTTTCGTTTTCTTTTTTCCCTATTTTAAGTAGAAAATTGTTTGTGGGTATGCGTCTGTGTAGAAATTTAAACTGGAATTCGATTAGCTTGGTGCTTTTGGTGCACTTTGACGCCATAGTATAAGCAAGTTCCCAGTTGAAAGCGTTTTCATCGTCTAAATAAACACAGTCCTGGAGCCATTTGTGTTGGCTGTTACTGGGGACAACGCTTTTGGCTTTGATAATTTTTTTGTAAATTGTCGGCCCTGGTCTTTGGATTTTCATTATCTTGTCGCAAAATGGTTCGGGGTTGGAATCCTCAGGCTCTACAGTCTCAGGGACAGTTTTATGAAGGGACTTTACAGCTGATATTAAACCACAGAAATCAAGGGGGCGTAAATTTAGGTCATACCTGGAGGCAAAGGCGTTAAGGGACAAAAAGGAGTCGTTTTTTGACGTTTGAAGATGTTTTACTTTTGTTACACCTTTTTCAAGCCAATCTTTAAAAAGAATTGGCTTATTGCTGATTCTTATTAATGAGTTGAACCATAGAACCTGCTCTTGGAGATTTTGTTTGGATCTTATTCTGTTCTCAAAGTTGGCTTCTGCCCAGTATTCTAATATTTCCTCAAGGAAAGGATCCGAGACCTTAAACATTTTTTTTGTGTCACTTACATTTAGGTTATACCGGAAGAAACTTTGGCAGTCATATTTGTTAAGTTCCATATCAAAGAGGAGTTTCCATTTCCCATTGTTAGTCGTGTCTAAGTACTTTTTAACCCATGTTATTTTGAGGGACTTGTTGAAGGAGCAGAGATCGATCATTTTAAGGCCTCCTTTTTTTTGTTCATTAATCATAACTTTTCTCTTTATTTTGTCACCCTTGCCATTCCACAGGAAATGGTAAAACATGTCATTTATATCTTTTAATGCATGATGATTAGAGTGTAGTGGTGCAAGTAAGTAAACCAGCTGTGATGCGGCCAGTGATTTAATCACGGTGATTTTTCCTAGCAGCGTGAGCCTACGATATTTCCAACAGCTTAGTAACTTTCTGATTTTGTCAGTTTTTTCATTATAGTTCAAGTTTATTGCCGTATCCGGATCTGTTGACAGCCATAAACCGAGAGATTTAACTTTGCTTTTTGGCCATTTTAAATCTTTTCCAGGCACAAAGATTTTCCCTTGTCCAGTTTTAGAACCAATCCAAAGGGCTTCCGTTTTGCTATCATTAAGCTCAAGGCCGGAGACCTTGCTGAAATCGTCTAAATTTTGTAATGCTGCTATAAGAGACTCCTTTGATCCGTCTAAAATGAGAGTAGTATCGTCGGCATATTGGCTTAATTTGACTTCATTGTTGCCTAAAAAGAAACCCTTAATGTTCTTATTGCTTCGGATTGTTTTGGCTAGTACCTCTGCTGCCAGAATAAATAGATATGGCGAAAGGGGACAGCCGTGCCTAACGCCTCTTTGCGGCTGAAAAAAACTACTTGACCAACCATTGTTAAGAATACAGCTTTCGTTTTTGGAATAAAAGGTTTTTACCCAATTGATTATTGATGAGCCAAAACCAAAGAAGCGTAATGTGTCAAAAATGAAGGGCCATTCAAGTGAATCAAATGCCTTTTCGAAATCTATGAAAAGTAGTAAACCTGGGGCGTTGTGCCGTGCAGCATATTGGATGATTCCGTCAATAAGTCTTATATTTTCGCCGATAAATCTTCCTTTCATAAATCCTGTCTGGTCGTTGCTGATCAGTTTTGGGAGCACGGCCTTGATACGGTTCGCAATAGCTTTGGCTGCAATTTTATAGTCCGTGTTGAGAAGGGTTATGGGGCGCCAGTTTTTTACATACAGTGGCTCTGCGTCCTTTTTTGGGATAAGTTTGATAATCCCGCGTCTTTGGGTAATAGAAAGGCAGCCAGAATCGTAGGCTAAATTAAGGGCAGAGAGTAAAAATATAGAAATATCTTTCCAAAATAATTTATAGAACTCAGCCGGAAGGCCATCTGTGCCAGGCGTTTTGTCTAAGTCCATAGATTTTAAGGCTTCTAGACATTCTTTTTCGGTTAAAATACCGTCACAATATTTTTGATCCTCAGTGCTTAAAACGGTCTCGTTCGCTTGTTGAAAGACGTTAAAGTCGGAGGAATTTTGTACTTTCGAGGAGTACAAATGTTCGTAAAATAATTTGCATTCAGATAAAATTTCATTGTCTGACGTGATGAGCGTGTTATCATTACGTTTTAATTGGCTTATCGTGCCTTGTTTGAAGTGTCTTTTTTCGAGACTGAGGAAGTATTTAGTATTCTTTTCGCCTTCATTGTACCATTTTGACTTTGACCGAAGGATGGCTCCTTTGGTTCGGTGTTCAATGATTTTTTCAAGTTCTTCTTTTAACATCTTAATTCGCTCGGCGGTGTTCTGAGTTAATGGATCGTCTAAGATTGCGTTATCCCGCTGTTCCTCTAAAAATGCAATTTCTTTTTCCAGATCGAGTTCTTTTTTAATTTTATCTCTTTTCAAGAATGCAGAATAGGAGATTGATTCTTGACGCACTTTCATTTTTATCATCTCCCAAAGCAGTGGAGAATCGACGGATTTGTCATCTTTATAATCATTAGCTGTCTCTTGTATTGTTGCTTTAATTTTTTCAACGAAGATAGCATCGGCAAGCAGAGAAGTGTTCAGTTTCCAGAAGCCATTTCCCCTTGGGTTAGAGTGTACAGATAGGTTGAGTGTTATCATAGAGTGATCAGTTTTGAAGCCTGGAGTGATATCTGTTTGGATACAGTTACACAGCGTAGTTTGACTTACTAAAAAGAAGTCAAGTCTGAGATGGATATCTGGCTGTCTTTGCCTCCAGGTAAACCTCCTGGTATCTGGATTAAAAATTCTCCAAACATCGCATAGATCCAGATTTTCCATCGCGTTTTGCACTACTATAAATACTATAAATCGGCCATTTGGGTCTAGGAAAATTTTGTTGATATTTAGATTGAAGTTGTTGTTGAAGAGAATACCAACTCCTGCTTTGTTACTAGAGCAGCAGCTGAATAGCGCTTTGTAACCCCACTCGCAAGTCCACATGTCCGTGGTGTTTTCAGAACAATGGACTTCTTGCAACATGTATACTGAAAATTTTTTCGATCTAAGCCAATTAAACACCTCTTTTCGTTTAGCATTGTTTCCAATTCCCCTGACGTTTAGAGACGCGATTTGAAGGTTCTTGAACTCAAATTAGCATATAGATATAAAGTTACAGAAATTGTGTTTGCTCCAAAAAAATAGAAACGCTTTTAAAAACAGAAACACTACGAAAAGGGATGAAAGGAAAAACAGGCTACTCATTTGATACGGGCAAACGTGCTGATTAAAGCGAAAAAAAAATAACTACAAGTACAGCGACCAACGATAATACGATTAAAGAAAAACTTAAAATCAATCTAATAAGGAATGAGCTTTTGGTGTCGCGCTTCAGTCAAAACAGTGGCTTTCTCCACTCCACTAGCCTCAACGGTGGCAAAGAGCAAAAAAAAAAAACCAATGACCAGAATTTAACTTAATCTTACAAGTATTATTAATCTCCTAGGTGTCCAGCACCTGGCCCACTGGCCAAAGTTTACCTCTGACATACA
>OX393567.1:10841035-10876035 GCA_947652115.1 Blastomussa wellsi
AAAAGGAAGATATGATAGACTTGTAAAGTTGCTTCAAAAACCATTACCTAATCCTAAGCCACCTCACTTTGACATGGATCCAGAATTCCCCATCGGTAGTGGTATCACGATCGAAGACCGCGGAGCGATCGGAGACCCTCATTTGAAATTAATTGAAAGATTAGAATTATTATGTGGTTCAATAGAAGCAGGTAATACATCAAAGAAAATAAAACAAGAAGCAATGAGAATACTTAATTTCCTCCTGAATAAAAAACGAATTAATAAACAAACTTACAAAAACATTTTCTCCAATTATCTACTGAATTAATATATGACAGAAATACATCTAATTCTATCTTAAAGTGAAGCAAAAAGACAACGCCAACAATTTAATCAAAATGCCGATGATTTTCGAATTCATTTTGATAACCCCAATAGACTTGACCCCAATAGAAATTACCGAATGGCTCTCGATGAAATTACCGAAATGACCTATTCATGGTACAAATATCAACAGATTACAACAATAATAAAATCAGATATAGGAAAACAGCATCAGCTCCATGGATAGACATCGATTTCCCCGATGGCAATTACTCATACAATGACATCAACGATCAAATATAGTCCTATGACAGAAACATTACCCTTGAATACGACCACGCCCTCCTCCGAGTTCAAATAAACCTAAAACGAAATTATCAACTTGACCTATCCCAAAATAATTTCCACATACTCATAGGTTTCAATAAACAAATTTACACCGAACAAGAAAACACAGGAGAAAATATCCCCAACATAACTAATTTTGTGGATTTATTATGCATACACACAGACCTCACATATCGTAATACAACAGACGTATCAAGTGATGTCTTATTTTGTTTCTCAGTTATATCAAGAAACATCGCCCGATCTTACCCCTTCATAATAGAACCACGGAGATTGAAATTACTCCCAATTAATAAAAGCATAATAGACTCAATTCGAGTATACATAACAGATGGACTAAATAGACCAGTTAAATTTAGTAGAACAGAAAATACAATTATGATTATAATAACTGATGATGAATTGTCTAACCAACAATTATAGAATGAACAGACCTCATGAATGGACCAAACAATGCAATCCAAGAACCGGCCTATATGAATACTATCATAAAGGCACAGAAACTCGAGCAAGTTTCCACGCGAGCATCGCGAGCTCCTCGAATAGGGGTGAGCGCAAATATCCCACAATCTTATAACGCCGGCAACGAACCTTTGTCTGGTTATCGACATTCAATTAATGCCGGCGATGAAATTCTCAAACGATTATCAACTATGAGAGGGTAGTTTTATATAACCAATAATTATATGTTCAGATCAGAAGACAATCTAAAGAAAACAGACTTTATCAGATTTAAGCTGGGAACTCAACCAAAGAGTAATGTACCGAATGATCAATTTCAAAAGAAAACAGACTACACCTTTGACATCAAAGACAGATCAACTTGGTTTGACTGGTACAATGGCTACCTCCTGATTAAGTATAGAGTTGAATTAAAAGCTGATGGAGCAGCCATCACTGCTAACGGTGACATTAATGCAGGTAATACTCAAGGTGCTTGCATATCAACTATCAACGACGCAACAAGTATGATTAATCATTTGATGATAACCTCCTCCGGCAGAAAAGTTTACGATGGTAATGATCTTAATAAAATTTCTTTTGTTAAGAGTCTCCTGGAATGCTCACATGATTACGCTTCGCTCACATGATTACGCTTCAACTCAAACTGGTTGGTACCTTGATGACAGACCAATACATAGACATAATGCCGCACTTGCAGCCCATGACTTTCCTAAAACTGGGGTATTCAAGAGAACTGAAATGATTCAGGATTTAGCACCCCAGGAAGCCGTCATACCCCTAAATAAATTTTCTTTCTCCCAGGAACTTCGAGATAAAATGTTACCCCCCATGCAATTAGAAATTAAAATGACAATGAATAATGATGATGAATATATTTACAGAGCCGGAGCTGATGCACATGTTTCGCGTTATATTATCACAGATCTTCAACTTTGGCTTCCAAGATTGAATTTCACATCTAGTGGCCTTAATCTCGCAAATAGTAATTTTCTCAAACCATCCCGTTGGAAATGCCTCCGAGAATTTGTCAAAGCCTCCCCACCAGACAGAGCTGTCAGTGGAATGTACCAGATAACCCCCGCGGTGGGAAACGCCCGTCATGTCTTCATATACCTCCAGAGGAATAAATCCAACATTCAAAATGAAAATCCATTTATCTTCGATACTTTCAAACTAAATGCCGCCGATCACGATTGCTCACTTTTAACTTGTCGCCTGCAATATGGCAACTCCGACTTTTACCCTGAATTAGAATACGACGCCGAATCTAAGACAAGAATCTTCGGAGATCTCCTGGAATATGCGAGGAGGAAAAATGACCCAAATACTGGAACACAGTTGACGATTGACAATTTTAGGAAACTCTACCCACTCATCTACTTTGACCTCCGAGAACATAAAGACGATGTAAGTAATGACCCTAAACAGCTGATACTAAATTACCGGCTGACACAAGCATCAACAGCCGATTACATAATTTATGCCATAGTTCTCTACGAAGAAGAAGTTGTAATAGATAAAATAGGCAATGAATTAGTTGTAATGTCGCAATGAGGTGCGTTTGAAATGAAAAAAAATTTCATATAGTTATTATATAGTGAGATGAATTTTATTAATATTGTTTTTGAAAATAGAAATACAAAAAAAGAAATCAAAAACATTACCAGCACATATTTCGAAGATTATTTAAATGAAGTCATTAAGTATGGTGACAAACGTGAGATCAGATATGAATTAATGATTAGAAATAGGAAAAAATGGCTTTCTAATGAAACAATTTATGATGAGTTAAATTTGTATTCTAAGTTAATGGCTGTTCTTGACAGAAAGGCATTAATAGAAGGAGTTGACAAAACAGCATTAGAAAATCACATTGGAAATTTTAACACAATAGTCCAATTACATAATCACGCTATGGCACAAATTAATTTCATTGGGAGTAATCAATTGGATGATGAAAGTGATGTTAAGGATGACTATGAAAGTTATATTGACATATACGATTATTATGAATAATATAGTTACGTCGTGTAATTATAATTTTTAAAAAACATATAGTTAATAAAATTATAAAAATAAAATATAATTTTATTATGAAAATAAAGAAACATATATACAAAAAAAAAATTCATATAGTTATTATACAGTGAGATGAATTACGATGACATTTTTTGTTATACTAAAATTAGGCTAGCTATTGCCGAGAAAGATCTTTACTCACCTGAAGTGATAAGAATTGAAAAAGAAATGGGTAGATAAATTTTGAAAACCCTTGTATTTACTGTAAAGTTAAAAATTTTGGAACACCGACACAAACGATTAAATTTAATAAGATGTGTAAAAAAGTAAACTAAAAACATCCAACAAATTAACTGGTTGTTATTCTTATAATAACTCCATGCCAATTATTGAGAAAGTTGAAAAAAATGCACATATTTATTGATATTTATTACTATGTTGATTATTTATTACTATGTTGATTATTTTTTTTGATGACAGTGATGTCAGTGAATATGAAACTGTAAGATTGGATCATTAAATAAATTTTTATAAGCTAACTTGTTGGTTATTAATTTTTTGAAACATATAGTTAAAATAAAATTGGAAAAATGATTTTCTAATTTTATTATATAGTTAAGACAGGTGCGTTAGAATATAAAAAAATTTCATATTGTTATTATATAATGTTACTTAGGAGTTATGAGTCAAAGTGTTATTTAAAATTGATGAAATTAAGAAATAAATTAAATATTCCACCTTACAAGAAATATGAAGCAAGATTAATTAAATTATTTGGGAGAGTAAAGAAAAATAAAATCATTTTTGATTATACAGGCGATAAAATTATTTTAATAAGGAGTGGAAAAAAGCAGAGTTACATTATTTTCTAAAAACAGAAAAAATCCATTTGGTAATATTTACACTTTTACTGAAAATAAAGTTATGATCATTTGTGAATATTGTATGAATAAAAATATTAAAATCAAAATAATCTGCGAATTTTGTGATAAAATTATAAAAATATGCGAAGAATGTGATCAGAGATATAAGGAATCCTGTGATGAATGTGATGAACTGCTGACTTATTGCCTAGATTGTTCAAAATTTAAATATTATTTTATTTGTTATTTTTGTAAGAAAGGTCATTTTCTGTGTCATTGATGTATTGATTCTCGATTTATTTGTCTAAAATGTGGAAAAAGTATTGAATTATGTCATATTTGTCAAGATATCGGAATTTGTGACAGATGCTTTTAGATTTGAGTTCAAAAACGTAAGAGAGCCCATTATTTTTTATCTAACAGTCACCATATTAATAAATAATGGCTCTCTTACGTTTAATGAAATTATCAACACAATGAGAATGATATTGAATAACATGGAGATTAACAAAATTATGAAAATGAAATATAATGATTTTTAAAAAGATATGATCAGAAAAATAAATGGAAAGTTCATAAGAAAAATAAAATCCCTTTTATTCTCAACCCTAAATAGTCTAACCAATCCATTAGATTAAAGTTGGACAGTGGCTTATTTTCGTTTGGAAGAATAAGCTTTATTTTTTCGCGTTATATTATCACAGATCTTCAACTTTGGCTTCCAAGATTGAAGTGACTAGTAATGGAAGGAGAATAATGAAATCAACTTGTAGTCATACTTTTTTGGGTAATTTTTGGCGTTATTTCCTTAATTGGAACGATATCTATATTTTTTCAAAATTAGGCGGATTTTACATTTTCTTTTCTTCATTTTGGTAGCGAAAACCGCTGTTTGGTAAAATAAAGACACACTTTATTCGAAAGAAATGCATTTTGTGGCTTTTGCAGAAGAATCTGATGACCAAATAGAAGTTCTCTCGTTTCTTTCTTTCTGAGCTTGAGACCATGCATGGATTTAGGACGGATTCAGGTCAGCTCTCGCGCTCGAATTGTCTGTATTTATTAGATGCCATTTCATGACTGTTGCATTAAGAAAAAATTCAGTCTGCTCAACTGGCGGGAATGTTTTGATATAGCGGTAGAGCATGCAACTCCCCTCAAATTCCACCTTTTTGACCCAGCATGTCATTCCGGAAACAAAACACTATTTCTTTTATGAAATAGCTTTTTGTTGCCATTGTTAGCAAGTCTCGATCTCCAGATAACGATCGATTTGAAATTCGACAACGCCCGCTAAACTGCAATTGATCTCTAGAATTATTTATTCTGCCTTCTAAAGGAAATTTGCTGGAGGACATCATTAAGTCCAATGAAGGTGAAAGTCTAACGATTTGCAATCTAAGCGTCGGCTATTATCTTTCCTTAAACAAAGCTCTAACGGGTGAACTTCTCAACTCGTTACGGTTTGTGCGAGGCGGGATAGTGAGGTGCTTACTTTAGACGGCAAAAAGTCCTTCGCCAAAACCAAATAGGACTCACTACCGGACTTGATGGGTGATTCGAAGGCGGCCATGCCAATGTGTCGGCTATTATCTTGCCTTAGCAAAGGTCGAACTGGTTGACTTCAATGCACTCCGACTCGTTCCGTCGTGCGAAGCAAGAAAATGAAGTGCTTGCTTTAGAAGGCAAAGGGTCTTTAGTCACATCAAATACGACTAGCAACCAGACTTATTGCGTGATTTGAAAGACGTCATACCGATATTTGGTTTGAACTTGACTGTGGCGAAAGACAAAGAGGGGGAGGGGGGCTAATCGTTCACAAGACTCTTGGTAGTTGAAACAGGATAAGAAAAGACTGGAAGATAAAGATCACGAGAATTGAATAAATATTCTGATAAATCAATAGTATCAATAGTATTGTACCGAAACGTGAACGGACTGAGTTGCGGCCGGTCTTCTGCGACAACTGGATGGTTGACCAACGAACAAGAACCTTCGAAGGACAAAAATGGCCGACAAAACAACACGAACCGAAAATAACGAAACCACACAAAACGAGAACAAATGACAAACGACCCTAAACCAAAAAAATTCCAGGCCCTCCGGCCATACTCTGGTTAAGTCAATGAACGATGATCTGAGTCAAATGTGTTTTGATCTCGGACAATGGCCAAGACTTGTGGGATGTGCAGTTTGACAGGCTTGAAACAATTTAACGGAGGCTTAAGAATCCCTGAATTTGAGTTATTTTCAAGGTCTAGATTCTTGCGAAACATTAATCCCACCTAATGAAATTTGAAGTTTGCTGTTTTAACCCATTTTAACTGTTCTAACAGAGTACGCATTCTCAGTCACAACCCCTAATTTGCAAACTCAACGCACCGACTTTTTATTCTAATATACCCAAGGGATTACAGAGGTGGCCTAGCGGTCACCGTGGCGCGCAACGAGGACAGAAACGTCACAAGAGGTCGAGGGTTCGAGTCTCGCTCATAGGGATTATTCTACAACTGGCTTGGGGCCCAATAATTCCTCCCCGGAGTGGAGATTTGGATCTAAGACTAAGGAATTACTCGCGATCAGGCTTGGGGACCGGGTAATTCCTCCCAGGAATCCGATTTTTATTTTTTAAAAACTTTCTTGGGTAATTTTTGGCGTTATTTTTTTTCCACTGCCTTTATTTGAACGATATCTATATATGACTGGATTTATGAGAACCGTGTCAAAGTCACACAGGCCGGCCTGGGAATTTTCCAGCAAAAACACAGGCTTTTCCAATCAATCAATCCCAGCCAACCTGTGACCAGGTAGCATGCACACCCACCTTTCTTGTGAGTGGCAGGCTGTCACTGGTTGTGCTTAACCCTGGCCCCAGGGACCATGTAGACCTTCCTGCCAAGAAAAAAAAATACTTTTCAGACTAAAAACTTCAGCTTTTCTACCCCTGGGTTTGCATCATTGGTGCCCAACTTGGTACGCGCTGAAAGCCAGGTGCCAGGGCAGTATGGTGATACCTAAAGGCCATAGCAAATGAAGTAACGTTTTTCGGGCAAATTGGTTCCCTGTTTGCCCGAGAACACAAAAATGTTTCTGTAGAAACATTTTGTGTTTGCAAAAAATGTTTCCCAGTTTTCTCGAAAGGAGCAACAATGTGTCCGCAACAATGTGCCCTCGTTTTCCACGGCCTTAAAAGTTGTACATGTTCAGTTGACTTGTAGATAACACTCTGCACTATCTGAGATTGTCTCATTAGTGTTAAGCCCCCGTAGGTTTGTCTTTCAAACCGAAATATTGTACTTGTTTTAATGTGATTTTATTTCTGTTTTAATTTCTTCTCTTCGCCGTGGGGATCAGCCTACCGTTTTTTGCATAGTGTTTTAAATCGCCTGAAAAGTTTTAAAATCAAAATCACTGCCCCAATTTTAGCCTCCTACGCAGGCGTTATTAGGGGATTGCGTTACCTGCGTAGGGGGCTACCTATACCTATACCTATACCCCAATTTTTCTCCATCTTAATCAGTTAAAACTCAATAGATCATTTCCGAGTTCTCTTTTGCCTCAGTGTCATAGCAGCGAGTCTAAGTGCGAAACCATTCATATGAAAATGTGTTTAACTTGCATCTCCATTCTCATGAAAAACGAGCTTTCGCACTTAGACTCGTTTTGAAACAGAGGGAAAAGGGAACTCTGAAATGACCCATTTCGACAGTTGTTGGAAAAGC
Source organism: Blastomussa wellsi (assembly GCA_947652115.1). NCBI lineage: Eukaryota > Metazoa > Cnidaria > Anthozoa > Scleractinia > Plerogyridae > Blastomussa > Blastomussa wellsi. The sequence continues at coordinate 10,848,759 of OX393567.1, forward strand.
AGTAACAATTCAGGGACTTAAAACTGGGACACTTAATAAATTTATATCAATTAATTTCAACAACTCTATAAAGGCTTCAAGTGTCAATATAACACTTTGGCACTACATTCCAAATAATGAGGTGCATGTCCTCAAAGATAAAAAAAAGATAAAACCTTATGTTTTTGCTTCTCAAAATTCGCAGTTTGTTGTTAGGTTGTATATTAATGAACGAACAGTTTACAGGAGAAGTCTTCTCCTCAAGTGCATGTTTTTCTCAGTAATTTGCTTTAAGGTGGTTCCACATTTGTTTCGTTTTTCTGTCAATCACAGCTATTGCTGCTTCTAGTACAGGGTTTTTAAAGGCTTAACCCAATGAAATTTTTTTGTTGCCATGGCAATGCTAAGAGGCCATTTTCAACCTTTAAAGGGTAATAAATTCAAAACTGCTTGGTGTTTTCTTTTTAGTTTTAGCTATTTTCATCACAAAAACATCTCATCTGTAGTAAATTTGACAGAACCCTGTACATTAGGATTCAAAGAGTAAATTATATCATTCTTACATAAATTTAAGGTAGTTGTGAACCCCATTTGAAAGAAAAATATATTGGAGACAAAAACTTTCACCATGTAGTTTATGAGTTATTAGAATCAAATGGTCAAAAATTGCATGTTTGTTTTTGTGACCTCTTTGCATTGCCATGGAAACGAATGATGACCACATTTGGCTTCTATTTTGTCAAATGATTAAATATTTAATAGTTTAAAGTAAAAGTATTTTCGCTTAGCGGTGAAAGATTGAACAATATGGAGCCACCGTTAAACTACAGTTTCTTTCTCCAGTGGCAGTATTCTTGATCCATCATGTTGCAATAGTTCTTCGCGTAATGATATTGTCTCGGTATTGTTGTTTCGGTGACTCCATTCATCGCTTTTATCCATCTTCCTGTTGGCCCAGGTCGAGCACAGCTTGTTGATGCCGAGGCGTCCTGAGGCAGAGTTTCTTTTAAACAATCTGAAAAACCGACAGCAGAATATGATGGCAAAGAATCTAATGTAGCCACGCCGGAAGTGCTTGGTAAGCGTACCATAGGCGATTGGATTCAAACAACTGTGAAAATACAAAAGTGAAGGGGAGAAGCTAAAGAGGAAAGATACCAGGCTTTTGTTGTCTTCTAAATCAAAGTCATGAAGAAGCCAGGCGAGTTGGGCAGGCAGCATACAAATGGCGAATAAAATCACAATGGTTGCTAGTGTTTTAATCACTTGCATGTTCTCTCGCCTTCTCTCTTGATTAGCCATGTGATCCTGGACCTGATGTCTCCCTTGACGCACCAAATCGAGGCCGATACGTACATATGCGACAGCAATAATGGTCAGCGGAAGCATAAATTGCATCACGAAGAGGCTAGCGGTGTAAGCTTGTCGGTATGCAAAAGATGGCCAAACTTCTGTGCATCCTTGTGGCTCCGCAAGTTTTGGCTTTGTCACCAGCAACAATGGAATCACTAGGACAACGCCAAGCAGCCAAATTCCCAAGATCCATAGAAAAACGTAGCGATGGCTCATTTCTGACTTAAAAGGATTCAAGATAACATGGCAGCGAAAGACAGCCATTGATGTGAGGGTGAATATGCTGAGGTTCACTGTAACAGTCATTAAAGGCCAAATCAAACGGCAAAAGAAATCGTACTGAATGTCTGCAAACATCATGTAGACGTTCGTGGGAAGACAGACAAACAGGTACACAAGGTCACTAACGGCCAGGTTGAGAATAAAAATATCATTTGCTGTTCGGTGGTGTCGTCTCGCTGCAACGATGATTATAACAAGCAAGTTTCCAAGAAGTCCTAGTATAAATACCACGGCATAAAAAGCAGGTTTCACTTTATCTTCTAGTTCTATTGTCTCGGTGGGTTCAGTAGTGTTTGACATCCCAAGGTGTCGACAGGAAGGACAGAAAAAGAGCCTCTTGTAAAACGCTTACTTGAAACACTGAATTCACCACTGTATACTATTTACCAGGCCGCTTGCAGAATGCAACTGACTGTTTAAGAAAGTTGTATCTTTGAGCTAAACAGAACGTTTCCGTAGTCTGTACTTGAGAATCTGTCGATAATCGTGGCTGATGAAAAGTTTTATGTATTATTTTATTCCAAGTTATGCCAAATATGCAAATCAAGTTTATCCACGCGTCAGCACTCTATCTGCTATCTTGAAACACACCACAAAGTCATCTGGTTAATTCTGAAAGAAACAATGTTATCATGCCCTTGTAAATAGAGTTTATTTACAGGAGATTTCTAATAACTATTAGATGGCATCATATAGGTTTTCAGTAAGGGCCTCCCATAACTACGAAAATATGGGGAGTGTGCGTCACGATTATCATCGACTTGAAGCTCTTTATTTACCATTCATTATATTCCTGAAAAAGGTCAGATTCATTTGAATCTGCTTGGTCTGCAAGAGTCGGAATTCATTGTAAAAACAAAAAGTTAGTTTTCGTAAGTGACACAAAATAAAGCACTGTTATTGAAAAATACGATAGTGATCCCATTTCGGAGGAAGCTTTAGCTACTCATAGAACGCACAAGTTACAACTAAAACCTCGGTTATTTAGATATGTAATCTAATCGAACATTTGGAAATCCAATAGCTCATCTTATCTTTGTGCTTTTCGGAAAAGCAGCCTTTAGCGACCTTTAGCTCTAGCAAACGTTTTCACGAGACAGTACTTTAATACATTCGAAATTTTATTGAGATAAGATTTGGTTACCTGCTGACTGCTGCTCTGGAAAGAATTTCTATGCGCAGATGAAACGAATCCAGTAAAAATTATTTTCTCGTTGCCATGACTGCTTCATTGCTGTCATATATGTTGCGGGAACTTCCGACTTAAGCTTTCTCATGCTATAAGTGAAGGCCGTTAACCCGATAGCAAATGAGTAGTGTAAAATTCCGCGATCGTTCTCTGGCACTCGGCAGACAAGTTTTGTTTTGACAGAAATAACACAATTTGTTAACTTGTTGCTTAAGGAGTCGGGTCGTGCCCGACGAAATATTGGAAAAATACATGTACGGTCAGCCTTTCTGTATTCAGTTCTTTAAATAAGTTATATTTGCTGATCAGATCCAACCAACCTTTGAATTGTCCGTTGGCCCTTTCTGAAATCAACAGACTGTGTCGTTGTGCACTATTATTGGATGTATGGATTAAAAGCGCTAAATAACAATTATTCCATGAGCCCGCGTTGGATATGAAGTGATAAAATAACCAACGAGCGCGTAGCGCGAGTTGGTTATAATCACTTCATATCCAACAAGGGCGAATGGAATAATTGTTTTAGTAAATTCTCAAACCATATCTCTTGAATTTTTGTTGGAGACAGCTCCCGAAACCTGCCAGTGTCGGCCATTATAGAGGGCTGAAGTTAAAAACTTGGCGCACTATTTTCCATATGACGTAAACCTCCGACTATTGGCTCATAGTCGGAGTTTTTTAGCCAATCAAAAAGCTAGAAATGCAATAGTCGGAGCTGAAAATATACTAATTAATGGTAGACTGGCTGGGAAAGGCTGTTGCGATAATCTCATACTTTTATGACTTTTATCCGTGTTTTGTCAAGGATGAAAGAGTTTTTTCGTTCTCCGCAAATTAATGCAGTCAAAGAGCAAAAGGTTGTTGCCTGCAGGTTTAGATAAGGTAGGGATATTTACAGAAAGTCTGGGTGAGGAAAACTGACGACTGACAAACGGAATACAAATATATGTAGTGTTACTGATATAGCCTGTTTCCGCAAGCAGCGAGCAACCGATTTCACTTACTACCTGCTCAAATAACTGAAACGCCTCATAAGCAAGTAAGTAAAGCATGTAAGTAAAGCGGCTAAAGCCTGGATTAGTATCCACGATCAGTTAAGAGGGCGAGTGCACGAGAGAATTACGTCGCACGGAGAGATGCATGTTTTTGCCCGGTAATAAATACAAGCATTTTTAAATGTCCGGAGATGCTAAAGCCTCAATTCATCGTGAAATTCAGTCTTTTCTTCTGATCGGCATGTACAGACTTCGATGACTGTTTTCAGAAGACAACTGACAGAAGGATATCTCCCAGAAACGTTTTATGGCTCTCGAGGCTCCAGTTCGGCTTTCAAACCTTTTATAAACCCGGCCTTTTTTAGAGATTAATGTTTCTACGCTAATTTTTACTCACCAATTTGCCCATCCTGCCTATACTACAGCAACATTTTAATGAAACATGTTTACGTTGAGATCAACCTGATTCGTCGTGATTCTTCTTAATAAAGTCCAGTAAATGCGCGGCCGCGGCAAAGGAGAACTTCAGAGTCGACTGAGAGGACAATACGAGGAAGGGAAACCTTCATTTTACTTTATTGAGCAGTAAAATTAGCACGGAGATTTTTTTGGCCACAAAATGTCGAAACTACTAAACTGGTTTCCATAAGTTATTTTCGCCACTGCGACATTCTGTAACGTTCGTAGTCGTATGTTCCCGCAGTGGCGCTGGCTCACGCGCGTGCACTACTCAGTTTAATCTAAAGGTCTCTAACACGAACTTAGACTACAGAGAAAGTTAGTTGTCCCTGAATGGAAGTGAAGGTTCTTGTTCTTGTTCGTAAAACAGTGCTCAATACATAGAAGCAGAGCGAAGTATATGTTGTGGGAGAAAAATCAAATAAACTACTAGGTCATCCCTACAAGCCTGTTTCGTGGAAATCAACTTCCTTGTCACATTCAACCTTAACCGAAGCACTTATCAGCCATTTACAAATCCAAACACTTCTCTACAATACGTTCACCGCGAGAGCAACCACCCGCCGATCACCACAAAGAACATTCCCGCCGGCATCAACAAACGTCTATCATCCCTATCATCCGACAAAGCATCCTTTGACCAAGCAGCCCCCCCATACCAGAAAGCACTCGACGAAAGCGGACACCGCTACACACTGCAGCACGAACCACCAAAAGCAAAGAAACGGAAAAACCGACAACGCAGTAACATCCTCTGGTACAACCCTCCTTTTAGCAAGAGTACCAGCACCAACATCGGGCACAAATTCCTCGCACTAATAGACAAGCACTTTCCCAAAGATCACAAGCTCAGAAGAATCTTCAACCGAAACACCATCAAGATCAGCTACAGCTGCATGGACAACACCAAACAAATAATCGACAACCATAACAAACGCATCCTAAATGCATCTGCACAGGTAGTAATTGCCGCAAAAGGTTATTCAAATCGTTTGCGTCTTTCTCATCTTGTCATTTTTGAATTTTGCATAACTTCAGGCTATAAGATTGTTGATAAACAACAACGTTAATCTTGGCCTGAAAGCAGACGCTTTGCTGGCTTCATACAAAGGTTGAAATGTTGACTCTCCGATCGCCGGTAAACGATAACCGTTTGTTTAGTTTTGATTAAGCAACCTCACAAACCAAACCGCTTCTATCATTTATATAACTGTGTTCTAAACAAAACGTTGGTATGCCTATACTTTTAGAGCTTATTTTAAGAAGCTCAGCGAATCAATTAATTCATTTGTTGACTTCAATCATCCAATTCATTTTGGCTGTTGGTGAAGACGGCTTTGAATACAGTTACTTTTAATATCTCCAGTGGCTACTGTATTCTTATAACAGCGTTCCGTCATGGCTGAATTCGTTCCTGGGTGCTTTGGAAAGCGAGACATTTAATTTAGTTTCCACGTAAAGAATCGCCTGTTATTATCCTTCGTGACCCCTGCCTGACCTTTCTACACACTCTGTGCTCCACGCGAACACTGCAACGCATATCTTTCCAAAGCAAGCTCGTTTGATATTCACGCAAGAACCTTTTAACACTTCCTTAAGTAAATTGCGTATTCCAAGAGGGCAATCAAACAGATCGACACGCGGGACGTTATGCAGAACATTAGTGTTGCTGATGAGGCTTTTCGACTGAGCCTTTAAGTTGTTACGCTTTTGGAAGGGTTTGGGATAAAAAAGAATGAAAAATAACGAGAAAAAAATTCCTGACTTGACATTGTTCACCGTTAAAGCGTCTTTTTTGGCTTCTTTCATTAATATATATCTTTGTAAAGAATAAACATCTTTTTAAAGTTTTCCAGTCAGAATACTTTTTAAAGCATTTGGTAAAACAACATGCTGAAACAGTAATTTACAAGGAGATGTAGACACAAAAAGGCTACATTTTAAAGATGCTTCCTTATGTGAAAAAGCTGTTTTTACAGAAAAATATGGTTGTAAAAAAGCTGATTTCTTATGTAAAAAGACAGCCTTTTTACACAAAAGATATATTTGTAAAAAAGCTGCTTTTTATGTAAAACAGCATCTCTTTTACAAGTAAATTTTTGTAAAAAGACTGCCTTTTTACACGAACTACATGTGTAAAAAAGCTGATTGTAAAAAAGATGCCTTTTTACACGAAATACACGTGTCAAAAAGGCGCTTTCTTACATAAAAAGCAACTTTTTTACAATTATATATTTGTAAAAATGCTGCTTTTTACATAAAAAGGTAGCCTTTTTACAAATATATTTTCGAGCAAAAAAGTCGCTTCTTTACAAATATATAATTGTAAAAAAGTGCTTTTTTACGTAATAATGTAGCTTTTTTACAAATATATTTTCATGTAAAAAGGATGCTTTTTTATAATTATATATTTGTAAAAGAGCCGTTTTTTTACACAAGATCTCTAGAGCCAACAGCGCATCTCTGCCCACAGGAGGATCGCAAATGGATTCACAGTCCAAGCGGCTCGGTCGAATGTGATTAATTAATGAAGTTAGTGAAGGACAACTTCTGAATGACATTTTCGTCGAAAGGAAAACTTTTTGTGCCCTCAGCTGGATTTGAACCCACGTCCCCCTGATTACCGGTCGGGTGTGTTCACCACTACACTATCAGAGCAACCATGCTGGCTACATGGCTAATCTAATGAGTGAATGGGAATTTACGTGGTTCTCCTCTTCTCTCTCTCTCTCTCTCTCTCTCTCTCTCTCTCTCTCTCGTCCGCCTGTGAATCCACCTGTGAATCGTCCGCCTGTCGATCCAGTGTCATCTAGAAAGCTGCCAGGGGAAAGAAGCCTTCGTCCAGCGCCATGAACGCTTCCCACCTCTCGAAGCGTCTCGATGTCAGACAAATTGGCACTAAACGAAAACCATATATCACTACTCTACAATTCTGAGTAGTTCTAGGGTGCTATCGAAGTAAATTGAGGACGACGCAAACGGATTTTTGAATGCGCTGCATCACTTCTCACATCTTTTGAATTCAGGACATCCTGTCCAAAAATCAAACATTGGCGCATGCGCAGAAACATGATAGTGTTCCTTTAACTCCTTTCCAATAAACCCACCTGTTCGTAAAATGAGAAATTGATATTAAATTATTTAATATATTTTCCATTCTTGAGACCACAGGAGCTCCTTGTTTGAAACAGCAGTTGATAAGAGGAATTATTAGTGAAAATATCTTTTCTTCCTACAGTCACAATTAGAGCATAGATGACTTTATGAGGAGCTACTCTATAATAACATCTTCCTCAAGGAATTTAGAAATATAAAGTATTTTCTGGAATTTGGACTCCGGCTTAGATTAGAGTATGCGCAGAGACATCTACAAAAAACTCATCAGTCAAATAACATGACTTATAACCTTAGTATTTCCCCCTGACTCCGTGCCGTAGTCTTAAAGGGGTCTTGGCTGTTATCCACATGAGACTGATAACAATATTAATGTGTTGAAAACTACATTAATAATTCCATCGGCAGGAAATATTAAAGATTTCGAAGTACACAACAACTTACTAGTCTCATCAACTACAAGGTAAAGTTCCATCACGTTCTGTGAGGTCGACAGTCATTTTTGTTCAAAAGTAGTACTAGTAGGATTCAAACACATTGCCCAGGCCTTAAGCGTGTCATAAAAAAATCGCACAAGATGTTACTTCCATATTATTTAAGTGCTCAATTAGAGAAATTTCCAAAATATTCTTAAACTCCTGGAAGAATTGATGATTTTTAGAAGCAATTGTCAGAGTAAAACGTATGGTTGCCAGATTAAAACTAAAAGAAAGGCCGACCTCTTAAAGACATGGTTTCCGCATTTCACTGATGGAATATACGGTGGAAATCGCAACAAGGAAATTGTATAGCCTTCCTCCTTGGCGTATTCCTATACTCTCATCTAAACTTCGTCTCTTGTTATTGTATACTGATATTCTGAAAATTATTACAAATTATTCCTAAGCTTAAATTATTCTCGATAAAATTGTACTTACAAATTAAAATTCCCGCGAAGTGTAGCTGCATGTATCAATACAAATTTTAGAACTTTGTTTCTGAAAGGTCGTATTAGCTTCCACACAGCATTCTAAAAGACGAAAAAGAACTTGTGTGTTATGTCAGCAATTTATATGTGAGTAGATAAATACGCGTGACACTGCCGCAGAGAAAGTTTAATCGAGGTTTTTTAAGCGTGCACCGAACAGCAGGGAATACATTCAGTCGGGCTTCCTATGCCACGCAACTAACGGTAACTAACGTTAAAGGGCTCTACTCAGCATCCGCCATTTCAGATGCCATCGAAATTACGGAAATTTTGTGGTGCAGGTAAAATCGTATTGTATCAATGTAAGTTATGTTTCTGGAAGTGTTTAATTACCTTTAGCAAGTTTCTCAGTGATCTCTTCCGTTTCGTCACACTCAGCGTAAAATATGATACTGAAACTCTCGAATGTAAACAATAACAAAGGCGTGGCTGACTGGGGCCTATTAATTGAGAGTTATACTTATTTCCCATTCCAAGTCGGTTATTGTTGTTTTCTGGAGAGCACAATTATTATGTTATCCCGGCAAACTTGAGGAATATTCTAGAATAATTTTCCCCTGAGCAAAACCGGTAATAAAACAGCAGGGAGTCAATCGAAGATTTAGTGTCGGGAAAGCTCGTCAAACATACAAACAGAAATTACATGCTTACTTTTTTTATATAATACTGCCCCGCTTTTACACACGTACATTTTCAGACACAAAATATCGTCTGTGAAACTGAATAAATGAATTAAGACGCCGGAGTTTTTCCCAAATTACAGCTAAGCTAACTTTTCAGTTCACTTTTAAAAATTAATAATCCTTTGGAAACACTCCAGTTTTTTCAAAAGATGTCTCAAGAGAGGATTTTTCTCACAAGAATATTAAAAATATCAACCAAAACATTTCTTTATTGTGTCTACATTTCAAAGGAGTATCCAAATACAAGTATTTTCCTTACGACATTACAACTGAATTGGCGTCAAGTCAGTCAGTGGTCTTTTTAGATCTCATTAAATGCATCATCAGATGCAAAAAGCCAAACATTATTTTTCTTAATTTTACACTTTTTAAAAGATTCCTGTTTTTTAAATGGATTTTTTCGATTTTATCGTTCAGTCTGTAGCAGTGTAACGGCGAACACCAGTTCAGTTCGAGTCGTGTAAACACTGTTTCGTTTTCAATGCGGTTTTTGAGGTGAGTTGATAAGCGCAAACTCAGTCATAAATCTAAATAAAATTATAACGTTCCTTGTGAAATATTTATAATCAATTAGAATTACTCCAGTTTACGGCTACAAGCCAATATTTTTGCAATATTTACATGACTGAATAAAGCATATTAAAATCACAGGTGACCAAAGCGCACTACAAGAGTTTGTAAGAGAGTTTGTATGGATTTATAATTTAGCTGAAAATATCTCTTTTTCCCTTTGCCAAAGGGTGAATAGAGCTGCAATAAAGTTTAAAACCTTACCTGGAGTCCATTTTTACCTTTTCTAGAGCTTTTGAAAGCCATACGCGCGATTTTCATTCCAACGGTCTCTTCACATACTGAAAGAGAGACAAGGTAGGAAAGCACATTTTCAAAATCTGCTGAGCCCACTTGAAAAACACTCGCTAAAAGTAGCTTTAAGCCACACATACCTCGATAATTCTCCCTCAAGTTTCAAAAGCGATGAATATCATATCCAATCTTTCTATGTAATTTAAAAGCAAAAGGTTGAATTTTGGAGCCAAGAACTTCCTTCGAACTCACAACTCCGGCCACGAATCGGCCGCCATTTATGCGCGAGGACAGAATAACGACATTTTCTGACGGTTAATACTTCGGCCTCAGGCCTAGGACCAAATCTCTACCATCTGGGGGAGACCGCGGGAGAGCTCTATTCACCACTATTCGACACCACTCTCACTACTGTAAGTGAGGCTGCGTTTACACGAACTCGGTTTCATTTGTAACCGCATTGCTTTCGATGCGTTTTCGCCTTTTGTTTACACGGCGCCGAATTGAAACCGGGTAGTTTTGGAAACGCTGTCAAAAGTGGAGCGTGTAAACGACTGAAATTGGGAAACCGCATCGATTTGAAAACGATTGCCAATTAGCATGAAATTGGCCGGCTCTCAAATAGTAAACATCGTGAAATTCGCTCGGAAGGCAGCGCTTGGTTATCCAAAACGCTTTAGAAAACACTTGGAAAACGGTTAGATGGCTCCGTGTAAACACTTCGAAACCGTGTCGTTTTCGATGCGGTTGAAACCGTGTCGAATGGAAAACGCATTCGTGTAAACGTAGCCTGAGTTTTGTAACCGCGGGAAGAGACGCGGGATTGAATGGGTTGCTGACGTGAAAGGTTTTCCAAAGTCGAAAACTGGTAACGTGAAAACAACGGAATAAATTAGTTGAATGAAAAGCGTTCGTTGATACCGTAAGGATTAAGATTGCCGATTTGAAAAATAAATTTTTGTTCTAGAGTCTTGCGGCTTTCCGTGCTTCCTTGGTGAAGGGAAAGGCCGCAGACTGTCATATGTTGCTTATAATGATTTGGGAGATTGAAGTGTCTCACTTCAATCTCTTCAGGCACCAACCAATAGCGAAGCTCCATCTTTCTGTATATAAACAACAAACGACCCTCAATTCCTCGATTCTCTCCAACGAAGGGCTAACGCTCGAAACGTCAGCTCTTGAACGGTGGCCAATTCACATTATCAACCCAGTTTATAAAACCGAATTATATTGTTATACTTCCAACCGACGCAGCACCACAGTTTCTTTAGAAACTTACCCCCTCTATTCAAGAAGACTATAGTTTGGGCATAATAACAAAATCACGAAGTCTACTAATTCAATTAAATTTGATTATTTGCAACATAAAATGGCATCACAGACTTAAAAATTTCCAGCGCAAGAGTTGACCCGGCAAGCCATGCATGGTCTCAAATGAACTGAGGAATAGTGCGTTACATCAAGACATCAAGGATTCGCTTCATTTTTAGGCAGCTCCGGATTTAAGCTGAGAAATGTACTTTAATTAATGACCAGCACATGGCTCATGTCGGTCAGCGACCGGAAACTTACGCTTCCGCACTGAACAAATCGCCGTTAAGATCAGCGGAAAACCGATCTGGCACTTCTACCAAACGGCAAAATCTCAATAAAAAAGCATGAACATGCATCGATCGTACTCACACTAAATAGGGCTCTGTACTTCCACGCTATTCCTCGGTTTTCCCACACAGCTAGCCATTTTCTAGGAAATTAAAATGCAATTGCCCGGATGTAACGACTGAATTTTTTTGCGCGGGACGCAGAATTTTGTTAAGTCTTTCACCACAGAATAGTTCCAGCGACACATTGGCATGGCCGCCTTCGAATCACCCATCAAGTCCGGTAGTGAGTCCTATTTGGTTTTGGCGAAGGACTTTTTGCCGTCTAAAGTAAGCACCTCACTATCCCGCCTCGCACAAACCGTAACGAGTTGAGAAGTTCACCCGTTAGAGCTTTGTTTAAGGAAAAATAATAGCCGACGCTTAGATTGCAAATCGTTGGACTTCCACCTTCATTGGACTTAATGATGTCCTCCTGCAAACTTCCTCTAAACGGCAGGATTGGTAAACCTGCAGATCAGCTACCGCGCGGTGTCAAAAACTCAAACCGATGTACTCAGCGAGCTGGGGCCTGGGTAAAAATGGCCAAAAATAACCAAAAATAACGTGTGCGGCGGCGGAGGGTGGGGGGGGGGGGGGAGTTCTGTAGTAAAAAGCACCAGACATCACGAATTTGGCATGGGAACATTATGAAGGGTAAAATTTCATGCATTGAATGGTCAATAGTCACCGACGATTACTTCGAAAAACAAACAAAATAGATCGAAATGTCATTTCCTCTGTTGCCTCAAGCCACTTTTTGCTAAATCAAAACAGATTATTAATATTATTATTCTCATTATTATTACTATTATTAATATTGCTATTATTATTACGGATTTTTTTCGCTCGCTTCTTGAACTGATTTTTAGGATTACTCCGACTGGGACACTCTGGTGTTTAAAAGACAGTCATTTAGATGTTTGGTTTGTGCTTCAAGTGCAGTGAAATAGTTAACTTGCAATAATAGAAAAGCCAATCGTCCGCGATGCGGCCAAAAAAATTGGCAATAGGATATCTGTTAGTGACGATGAAAAGCCCCATCTTTCCACAAAGTCATCTAAACCTTGGTCTCACAGTTTTGAGCGTTCTCAGAAAATGGCAATCATAAAATAGCAATGTAGAAGTGACATTTTGAAAGAACAGTAGTCAATGAAAAGAACGTGGATTTCCAAGTTAGGTTTTTATTATACAGTAATTGTAAAGTACTTGTCGTGAAGCACCTAAATTGCTTGTTTTGTTATGGTGGATTTTAGGTACTATTGAAATCTACGTTGACATGAAGAATCGTGGCCCTGATGAGGTGTCACATTCCCCACATCTATTAAGACGGAATCCATCAGGAAGTTGAGTAATATTTATTTAAGTTGGACAAAAATCGAGAACCAGAATAATTCAAATCACATTGCGTTATTTTTTACCCTTAATAAAAGGTAAAGATGTAAGTAATTATTTGTGATAACACCGACAATAATTTCTTATCAGAGCCCGAGCACAAGCTATAGGCAAAATCTTATGTGTAGCCATTTTGTAAAATCGTCTTTAAGCGATTCAGTGGAATTATAGTGGAACTTCGAAATTTGTTTCGATGTTTGGTGTTGTTAGAAAAGATTTCTTTTGATAAGATATTTGAAGCAGTAACTCAAAAGTTTGCAATAAGGTGTAAATAATTTTGGTGCAACAATTTGTTATCAGAACCTGAGAAAGTGAATTTCAAAGCTCGCAAGCTATAGGACAAATCTCACATCTTTTAATTAAGCGATTCAGTGGAATTCAGAAAAGATTTCTCTTGATAATATATTTGAAGTAGTAACAGCTAGCAATAAGGTGTAAATAATTTTTGTACAAAATTTTGTACAATAAATACTCGAATTTCTAACGGATTCCGTCTTAAATGTTTGGATCAGTGGAAAAATAGAGTACTATACGGACGGCAATATCTTTTGACTAATAATGCAGTTAAAGGCCATCTCCAGTCCGTACTGCGCAATCTCCGCCTCCAATGTTTATCAAGCCTCACACGACGATAATGTAAACACACCAAAATGAAAATTAGAGGTAAAAACGTACCTTTTTCGTCATTATTAACATCCGATATACGTGCAAAACAATAATAAAGAGTAGACGAACCCGAACCTAAACCGACGTTTCAGCTCATTGCGAACTCCCAAACGAAACGACCCGTAAAAAAACGCTGTTACCGTAGTGTAACGTATCAACGTATACAAAACAGCAATGTAAACAAATCCCGAGACTGCGCAGTACGGACTGGAAATGGCCTTTAATTCCTTGTTTTGAGATTTTCAATAACCCACGAAAAAAAATTCCTGCAAGCACTTGCGCTGTAAAAAAAAGGTCATGCGACTAAAACTTTCCGAAAAAAAAAGTTCCAGGAGATCCCGAAATGCCCACCCCTCCATCACTTTTCTAATGGTCCGTCCCTTACTTGATCCTGATTGGACGAGCGGGAACATTTCTCGTTTCTGATTGGTTGAGCGTGCTGTACTGAGTTGGCTTCTTGACGGCGGGATTTTGAAAAAAAATTCAAACAGAGCGCACGCTTGAATTTGCTTCAGGATCCCGATTTATTTGGTGAAAAATGAATGGAATCCACGTGGTAGCTTAAAACGAAATGGAGAAAGTTGAATCTCAGCAAACAGAAGAATATTTTTATTGAAAACTGGAAAACCTCCATCAGCTAGACACTTGGCGAGTTTGCGGCGAAATTCATTCATGGCGATGGCGGCCAACAAACTTCTTCGCTTCTGTCAAATATGCTTGAACTAAAGAGCATAGTGTTTGTTCAGAGAAGGAAGATGGTTAACTTGAATAAGAGAAATTATCTCTATAAGTTTGGCTGGTTTGGACTCGTCGTTTCCTGTTATCGATGTCTGAGAATTGACATGTCAACCAGTTCGCAGCGGAAATCTTGGAAACAGGTTAGTAAAGTTGTGTTTTTTTTTTCGCTCATTGTCTGTACACTTGTTACTTTTTTATTTTCACGACTTACATTAAGATTTCAGCTTACATAACTGTCTTCTTTAGCGTATTTTGAACGTTTTTTGATCATGTTGTTTTGCCGCGTGATGATGTTTTCCTTCCGCTCGCTAGATTAGCTTCGCGCTTTGAAGGCTTTCAGAAAATTTTGCCCTCTATGTCATAAACATGCGCGACTCAGGCAATTTCTGCAACTTCTGAAAACACGTGTGACGGCCCCATGTGCATAAAATAAGCAGGGAGACACACGACGCTATGCAGTAATGTCTGTTCAATATAAGGAATATTCCTTTTGTAGAGTTATTACGCTTCCTGATAAGAACACTGCCGGTGGCCTTTTGTCAAAAACATGAACAGTATTTTAAACGAATCGAAATTGCCTCATTTCCTTTAGAACCAAAGGGAAATATCAAAAAAGCTCTTGAATCGAGTTAAGCAACCCATGAAATCGGTGTCATGAAGACGCCAGGTATCGACGAGGCAATTAGCACTTCAACCCTCACATATCACTTCATTTTAATCAGGAAACTTTTGGTGTTTATCGTGAAAAAGTCCTAAACACAATCTTGCTCATCCTTGGTGTAAAGACCAGTGAAACTCACCAGTGACGTAAAACAAAGAACGAACAAGACAACAAAGAAACTCCAAGCAATATAGAACAACAACAACAACAAAAATAGCTCAAGAACAAAGAAAAAGTCACAGGTTTTTACATCGAGGTAAACCCCACCATCTAGTCAAAACAAAAGCTATTTTGAAGTCACGTCGAATATAGTGTGGATCAAACAAACTAGCATCAGTAGCGCTCGAACTTTTCTTTATTTAGCATACTTTTATATTTCTTTTTGATCCTGTCAATAACGAACTACCAACTATCAATCCATTACCATTGCCATCAATATTTGATTTGTGCCGGTATCACAGCAGGTTAATTTGGTTCAGCGCTTGCGCTCAGGATAACGAAAATCTTAAGTTTTGACGCGAAGCTGAGAAAAAGATAACGAATACGCGTATGCTTTTTTTATTAAAAAGCTACTTTAACATGCACTGGAACGTAAATTATTAGTACTTTTTACTGGAAAATTATATGTGATAATGTTTTCACTCAGTTTTGTTAAGGGGTCAAAATCCGCCGGGCGAGGGGGGGGGGGGGGGTGGTAAGCACCTGCTAGTGGATATGGACTCCGGGGGTTCAAATCCGCTAGTGGGTATGGACCGGGGGGGGGGGGTTCATATCCGCTAGCGGATTTGGACTGGGGTGTCTAATTCGGGGGGGGGGGGGGGCGGTCCAAATCCGCTAGGACACCGGCCACACTTCTGCCACTCGCTTCATTTCTTATTCGGTTTCAGATTTGATAAGTCTAGGCTTTAGTTCTGAGTAAATCTTAAATAAATAAATAAATCTTATTCTTACAAATGATATTTTATACTTTTTCTTTACATGTAGTAATAAAACTTTCATAAATATCGTGATCTTTATCCATAACAGTAGAGAATATATCTCTGCATTGGGACTTCAAAGCTATAAACGGCAACGCTGAAAATCAAAATTGAATTCGGAAATTTGCGCTCAGTTGGTGTCACCTACGTTTGCAAATGTTCACCACGCATGCGTCGTTTCATTCAAACTATCCGCAACAGTAACCTTGTTAGTATCTTCAAATCAACATGAAAGCTTTAGAAGCTGTCCTCCAGTGCTCATGTATCAATGCAGTGAAGTGAACGCAATACCACGAGCGCGTCTGTAATATACACTGGTCACCGAAGCCTACCACTCTCTGCCATTTTTAACCCGCAGTGCACCAAGTGTTTCAAGTTTTAAAAGGGGGGTTAGGGAATTTTTATCTTCTAGGTTAGTTTAATGTAGTCTTTTTTTTGAGTTTTAAAAGGGGGGTTAGGGAATTTTTATCTTTTAGGTTAGTTTATAATGTAATGTTCGATGAGGTGGTCTGCCTAGCATGGGGACCCAGTCTCTTTTGCAGACCATCCTTATGGCTCATTGTATATATATTCTTTTAGCCATTAAATTGTAATAAATAAATAAATAAATAAACCACAAACGTATTACGGACGGACCATTTTACTTTTGAGGGGCCAAAAGGGCCGGAAAATTTTTCGGGCCCCTACCTTAATTTAAGACCCAAAGGGCCGGAAATTTTCTGGATCCGCCACTGCTAATGTTGTTCTTTTTTCTGTCATTTCACTGTTAATTTTCATCTTTTCTTTGATAAGGAAAGCACTGATGCTGAAAGTGTTTGCTAGGTTTTTTTCGCATGGCTCGCTCTACACGATATTTTTTTGGCCGCTTTTTCTTGTGCAGGAATTTTTTTTGGTACATGCCCAACCCCCCGGCAAAAAAATAAAATGGTCCGTCCCTCAGGCAGGTCATTTAATTTTAACTATCACGAATGAACCCCCCAAAAAATCTGAAAAATAATAACAACAGTAATAGCAACAACAACAGCTAAACTTTTCTAAAAACCTGTTTTGTCAGTTGACTGGCGTTCTGTATTGCCACTGTTGTAGATTTCAGAATTTTCGAATAAATGAAAATAAACTGACTTATGCCAGGTTGTCTTGTTTGTATTTCCCAAGACGTCAGTGATTGACGCCACGGATATGTAATTATTATCACAATTTCCATTTTCCGGCAGGTCTTGGCTTACGCGTGCAGGTGACTAATTACTCAGCTTGAAAGAAGATTTAAGATGTTCAATAATGAATGGAAAACACATCGAAAAAGACATTTCCTGGGAACACCAATGAGCTTTTCATAAACCTGTCGGCATAAATCATCGCTTCAAAGCATCTCCAATTAATTATTGTTTTGCCATGTTCGCTTTTCGAAAACTATCGCCACCTTTTCCACCCAAAATTACGTCAATAACAAAATCGTAGAAACTTCGCATATTGCCTTTAAATTGATAGCTGTCGATGGCAACGTTCTATCATGTTATGAAACTAATGCCAATTTAAAAACGTTTTTGCCATCCGGCAATGTTGAATTGCTATCACTGCATTGCTTGAATAATCTGCGGCCCTTTCTAGTTGTGAACGAAATTTAATTTTAACAGGATCAAATGGCACTGGTATTATGCAAATCTTTTGTGCAGACAATGTCCTTAAACGAGATTAATTGTCATGTAAGTTTTCCTGGGCGGCGTTCTACTCTCGTCCTTTGTTGACTTTCTATTTTAAGAGCGAATTGACCATGGTTATAAAGCAAACTTAAATGGTTTCAAGTGGAATCTTCATAAATAATGAAGTAGTCAAAGACTTTCAGCTATTTTATTAAGTACGTACGCGTTTAAGTGCCTCTATAAAGCGACTGAAAACCTGGTTCTTTAAATTTGTGTATTGTCACCAACTGGCAATGGCATGAAGGCAATAACGAGAAAATTGCGAGCGAAATTACACTTTCTATCGAATATCACAGCACATTTTGCGGTTTTCTACCAAGGAAAACAATAAAACTGCTTAAAATATGTTGTTGACAGTATTGCGGTTCGATTTATTTCTGTGGGATAAGTGAAAACCCTGGATGATATTGTATTTGTGGTTTCCTGGAGTAAAACGAGATATGAATAAGATGAAATAGATGTGAGACTGTGTTTACGAAAAAATTACATCTTGTTAAGCCATCGAGATGGTCTGACATAGAGAAGCATCTATCGTCGAATTATTTGGCAAATACTGCATGCTTTACTTTTGCGCCATTAATTTTTTCTGATGCGATGAAAACATAGAATTTAGGATCATTCCTGGGGGATTTCTTCAATTTTGTTGTCCTAATAGAATACAATATGCCATTTTACAAACTTACCCGACTCACGAATGCTGTTTTTCGCTGCGAAGAAATGAGATTTCCATCCACGATGGGGACTGATGCTGTGATGTGTTTTGACTGCACCGGACAAGTGTTTTCACAGTAATTAAAATAGATTCTCTTGAATGTAATGTGCCTTAAAGTGTCAAGAACATGAATATTTAACAAATCTCTGTTTCATATTTTCAATTCATACCGAAGACAATATTTCATCAAAATCGGATCTCTTTCATTGTAGCTGGGGCGCTCTTAATTGACATTGTACTGGCAGGAGTGTATCATGGTCTGACCTAAACAACGCCCGTAAATAAATGAAATGAAAAACGAATGGTGTTTCTTCTTACTTATAAACAAATTTTAATTGAAAAATATGTGATTTCATCAGTGACTATATTTCATTTAGAAGCTTTATCTTAGGTGTAAGAGGTTTTTATTTTAATTCGCAAAGGCCTAAAACCTATTAGCCAACATGTTCTAGAGTTACTGGGAAGTAGACTGAATGATCGCTAATTAAAGTTGATGTAATTTTTTCCGGTTATGTGTCTTGATGGGATAAATACTGAAATCCATTTAAAGAAAGACAAACATTGTGCTGAATCTAAATTGATGTAATTAATGGTGTATATGTTTGTCGGTTTGCAAGATAAGGAACACCGCCATATCTGGGCTGCAGAACGGCTGACCACATCACCAAGACTGTTTCCCTGGTAGGGTTTCTAGAAAAAAATGACTTTAAATAAACAGCTGCGTTCATGAAGAAAAGTGATCCGTAAACACTGATTGAAAATCACTTTGGGATCTTTTGTCTTAGCAGGTTCTTAAGCTATCAATCTCTTGTCTGTTTGCTATCCCTATTTACCGTATTGTTTTCAATTTTTGCATGAAAAAGATCCGAAAGACAGTAATTACAGCAAAGCAAACATTTATGTAATGAGGGTGACAAAAGTTTTCTTGGCTTTTCTTTTATTTTGTGGGGGGAAGAAAGAAATAACCAGTTTTCATGTAATCTCATCAACATTTTGTCACAAAAATAAATTAAAATAAGCTTTCTACGTAGCCTTGGCAGGATGTATGAACAATTGCTACTGAAACATTTATGGCAAATTAACCAGAATGGTTAGCTCGGATTACTTTCGCCGGCGGAGAGGGAGGGCTTTGATTGACTATCAGTATTGGCGCTATGCTGATTGTCGATGAGACCGTTTTCTGTGGGCATGTAGCCTGCGGACAGACTTCCCGAATACTCGGGAACACTTACACGGCCCTCCGAGACATGGGCCTGTTCGCAGGCTAGCGGGCATGACGCAAGGTGCTAAAAGAAATGTTAATTAACAATTATTCCATGAGCCCGCGTTGGATATGAGGTGATAAATAATGGAATAATCGTTTTAGTAAATTCTCAAACCTCGGTTATTGTCGTAAGAATTTTAAAACAGTACACTTGTTCAGTCTATTTTTATATTATAAATGATGCGGAAATTTCAGTTTGACCTAAACAAAGCGATTGTATGAAAAGGCGGCAAAATCAGTGGTGCGTTGTTCGCTCTGTAAGTTGAATGAAACACACGAAGAAAGATAAAAACAACTTATTCGTAAATATTCCTGGCACAATCTCCTTTAAAGTTTTCTCTTTCTCGTGGAACATCTGGACAAACAGTGTTGGTTAACGGGAAGATCCGAAATATTGCGAAGCTGAACATTGCATTACTGTCTAATTCCAAATTAACCGTGTTGAAACAAATATGATTAGCTCAGAACTGATTAATTCCTCTGAAGAAACGGATAAAGCAAACTGTCACTGAATTGTTACAAGGATGAAGAGAGAGAGAGAGAGAGGGAGGGAGAGAGAGAGAGAGAGAGAGAGAGTTAGATTGCTCTGCGTATTTGCTACCATAGATGCGTATTTGCTACCGTAGCAAATACTCAATGCGTATTTGCTACCGTAGCAAATACTCACAGTGCGTATTTGCTACCACAAATGCGTATTTGCTACCGTAGCAAATACTCACAGTGCGTATTTGCTACCACAAATGCGTATTTGCTACCGTAGCAAATACTCACAGTGCTTATTTGCTACTATAAATGCGTATTTTCACCATAGGAAATATTACGGGTCAGTTTTTACAACAGAAATGAATATAGTGCTTCCGCTGGCCATTCCATAAACGGACTTTCGTCACTAATATCGAGTATTTCCTTAACGGAACAATGTAGGTCTCAGGCGACGAAATATAACTCAACAGTCCTTTTACAGTTAAATATGTAAGCATTTTCAACTTTTTTATATACATAGATATAATTGTCAGCACTTTCTCTGTTGCCTATTATTTACTTTTACCGCTCATCGAATCACTTTTGTGTAGTGCAAGTTCTATCGTAACAAAAAAATATCTTTTGACGGATAAACGGGCCCTTTTTTTAACGGAAAGTCTGCACTGTTGTTTAAAGCAGATTTATCTCTTAAACCACTTTAAGCTCGTTACATGAAGTTATGTGAGCCACGTAAGCAGGAAAGGTGCACGCGGATCCTTCTGCACGCTGCATAAAGAGGTTTGTAGTATCTTTTACCTTCTCTAGTACTCAACTGGATCTTATTTAACCTACTTTTACTGTCGTGTTTTCACTGAAGGTTTGAGTTGTATGTTCCATATTTGTGATCTGTAATGATCAGACGTTTGGATGCCGATGAAAAATTTTACGTCAAAACTGCATGAGTACTTTTAGTATATGTAATCGCATGGATCCGAGGGCAATTAAGGATTAATTTCACGAGTATTTTCAAAGCTTTGAAAATTGGAAAACTCTGAAAATACAAGTGAAATTAATTCTTCATTACCTGAGAGCACTTGCGATTACTTATTTATCACATAAAGGGCAAAATTTTGTACAAAGGACAACTTTCAAGGTCTTGCCTTCGCGTAAACAGGTTTGCCGGTTGTCATTAAGGAACAGCCTAGAAATAGCACGGGGAAAGCCTGCTATAATAGTAAGCAAAACACAACAATTTCAATTCACTGAAAGCAGTTTCTTTACAAACAAAACTTTAGCAATCCAATTCACCCATTCTTTCACAAACCGGAAAGCATGGCCTGTGCAATCAGCGTGACTAATTATTATGTAACCGGAAGTGCGGAGCCTACCTTCTCTTTGAATAGTACTTTTGCGAAAAGAAATAGATTTTTCAAAGAGAAAAAAGAGCCTTTCGATAATAGAAACAAGGTATTAGCGCTAAGATTTGGAGAAATATGACATTTCTCACATATCTATAGTTTTCACGACAAACAAAAATTTAAAGGAGCCAATTTCCCGCAAGTCGGGACAAAATTTTAGAGTAGAATGTCTCTCACCTCTCGAAGAGAAGCGGACGAAGAAAATATTTCCACAATAAACAATACAGGTTTTTATATTTTATTTTTAACGCGGTCTGTCAATTTTGTTTTTCTATTTTAGAGCTGTACGCGCTAAGTGCTCGTTGTTTTCCAATTGATAGTATGAATGAAATGGACCGCGGAGCAGTTGCTTCAACCTCTGCAGATAATGATATTTCAACGTCCTCTAATGTCAAGCGTCCTGCAAGGAGATCTAGGATTTGTAAAAAGTGTAGCCGAAGTGTAAAAAATCTTAGTCGCCACCAGCAAGAAGTACATGGCATGTCGAAAATGCGGCGTAAGCTTGATGGTTATTTGACTGGGGAGAAAAAGGCACCCAATCGGCGAGTAAAATTCTGCCCCCTCTCGCCATGTAAGAGGTCCAGAACCCCAATTTTCCAGCTTGATAAACACCTCCAAAGTGGCGTTCACAATCTGAAACCAAAAACGTCGACATATGTGAAAGCATTGGCGCACGCCCCACGAGCGTCACTCTCAAACGTGGATTCATACTTAAAACGGCAAAGAAAACAAAGAGCTTGGACGAAGGAAAAAGTCAAATCAGAAGAGAGAAACAACGAGGATTACGATGCATGCGATGAAGCTGACAATTCTAACGAGCAAAATGTTAAATGCAACCCAGAAGACCACGACATGTACAGCGATCAAGATTATGAAGAATTAGGAAGAAGAGCTCAGAGGAAAATAAGGAATAAAAAAAGAAGAGCTCAAGAAAAGAAACATAGCGAAGAAGACAGTGACGAAGAGTATGACAGCCTTACACGCAAAGTGTGGAAAAATAGTGAAGTCGAGAAAACAAGAACTAGAGCCAAGAAACAAAGTACGAGTGACACTAACAGTGATAACGTTCTTAACAGCGATGCAGAATACAGCAAGCTAGTGAGCGACGGCTTGAATAAAGAATTCAAAAGAGACATAATGGAGAGCAACGGCAGGGAAACCCCGGATAATGATACAGAGGACAAGTGCGAAGAAGAGATTTACGACGAAGAAGAAGGTACAAATAGTGGTAAGAAGAACGAAGGTTTCGAATGTGTTGAGATATCTGACAGTGACGAGAATCGAAAATTAGATCCTGACTACCTCTGTAGCGAAGAGTCCGATTCAGATACCTGTGCACAATCAGACACATCAGTTTCTTCCTCCTCTCTGTCTAAAGAATGTGAGGGGCTATTAACTGAGCTAATTGAGGTAATCGGCGAAGAGAAAGTCAACGAAGGATCATTCCTTGATCTGGAGCAAGACTGGCGCAACACAGTAAAGGAATTTAAAGATGGCAGATTAGCTCAAGGCCACGCCTTCAAAAGTACCCTCGAGTCTGCTGAAGAACTGGCGCAAGTCAACGAAGATAGTATGCATGAGGCATTTCATGCAGTACTCGATGGAGATGAGAGTGATGACGACGAAGCATTGGACACAAACTGGGTCCCAAGTGATTGCGAAATCAGTGAAAACGAGAAAATCAACACCAAAGGCCAAGCTGGAAGCGAAGACCTAGGCATGGAAACACTGCTGACGGAGTTCTATGAATGGTTGACAGACGTAGACGGGGGATATCGAAGCGAAAAAATGGCGCATCAGTACAAATCTCAGGTTTCAAGCGTCATAAGAAGGCTTCAAATAAATGAAACGGTAGTCAAACAAGACAATCCAAAACCACCCGTGTACCTGCTCTTGCTTCCTGGAAAAGAAGGAGTAACTCTTCTGAAGCAGTGGTTGTCATACGCCGTCTCCAAGTACCAACCTGGAACTGTGCGCTCATATCTCATGAGCTTGCGCTTATTTTATAAATTTTTGACGCAAGAACGCAAACCAAACATGTCTGAAGTAAGCACTGACATGTTAAACGCCCGCCGGGATCTGATGTCTTCCTGGTCATCGGCCCAAAAGAAGAAAGTTCTGCGAAGAAAGCTTCAGAAGCACGAAGAGGATTTCAAGAAACTCATCACCAGTGAAAATCTGTATCAAATCTGCCATGGCGATCAGCGAATAAATGCAGTAAAACAGCTTGGTAGTTCGTCAAAGGAAACGAGTCAGGGGACCGAGGTTCAAAGAATTATTAGCGACAAAACTCACGTCGAAGTAAGAGATTGGTTGATGACTCGCCTCCTCATCGACAATAGTGGAAGGAGTGGGGTTATTGCAAATATGACCGTCACTGAATTCATGGCCGCCGTGTATCACCCGGGGACAGACGAAGACCTGGCTCGTTACAGAATACTTGTAAGTAACCACAAGACGGCTGACCACTATGGTTCTGCGGTTATCTGGGCATACGACGATTTGCAAAAAATGATGGACATATACCTAAGAACTGTGCGAAGCCAGTTCACTGTAGCTACCCCACAGGTTGAGCAGCTATTCGTTTCAAGCAACGGGATGCCCCTTACATCTTCCCAGGTATCAACATCCGTATGGCGAACATTCCAGAGGGAGGGGATTGTGACAGGGGGAAGAATATCCGCCACAATTATAAGAAAGTCTCTTGCCACTGGTATGCACGTCCACATGCCAGATGAAAAGGAACATCTTGCTGCCCTTGCCCAGCATAAGACCGTCACCCAAGCCAGGTATTATCGTGTTCACGATAAGCTTGTGGAAACTGACCTTGGACGAAGGGCAGTGAGCAAACTTGTTGCCCTAAAATCTAGCAGCATTCATCAACCACAGGATGATTTCAATGACAGTAAACAAGCCCCAAAGCCGTGGAAGAGAGAAGAAATGGAACAACTGAGGGAGCTATTCAAAGAAGACCTAGAGACAGGCGCTATTGAGGAGGCCAAAGTGAGGGAAAAACTGACAACAGCGACACTTCTGGAGGAACGTCCCTTGAAAGCCGTTGTCTTGAAGCTCCGGAGGTTAAGGGAAAAACATATGGAGGATTGCGAGCCTCCTTCTGACATAGAGCCTTCTCAGGAGAAAGTTCAGAGGTATCTTTCTTCAGCTGAACAAGAAGCTGCACCTTCAACCGTAACGCACATCTCAGGCACCGCAACTGCTGAATCGTCAAGATTCTGGCGAAAGTTTACGGAAGCGCAGGCAGATCATCTTTTCACATTAACCAAAGACCTTATTGAAGCTAACGCTATCAAGAAAGAAGTTGTTTGGCAGAGGGTGAGAGAAGACAAAAGGTAATTTGCCACGCACAAAACAAAAGCGAACAAACATAAATGCAGAAGAAATTAAAGTAGACAAGGAAAGTAGCGAGAGTTCCTTAGTAGGCAGCAGTAACACATGTAACATAACTGAAGACCCCTCGCTATCTCACCAACGAAAAGGCTAAACATTAGAATTATTGAAATAAATAATATGGTCCTCGCGCTTTGCAATCAATTTATTGCTTACGTTGATTATTCGCCGCGAGGATCATTTCATTCATTTCATCTTTGATCCGCAGTAGATATCAGTCTTTCGTATACTCATGGAGTCTATAAATGTGGTTGAGCTACATATGGACGTAAAAACGAGCTTATTTAATAGTTGTAAAAGGATGTTTTAAGTTGAGATTTAACGCCAGGCAGCTAAAGACTGGGTTGACATTGTTTCTTTAAGGTCACTGGAACTCAAGCTACTGTCAGGAAGAGAGGACCAGGAAGAAGAAATAAAAATAAAACAGCGATTGACAGACAAGGTCAGAAAAATGGCGCGGGAAATGAAAGTGAAGAGGAAGTGAAACGTAACTAAATACCCAACTGTTACTGAGCCTGGGTGGCTACCCATTTTATTGTGCATGCTTACTCTATAGTTGAAGAGAATGTGTGATAGTATCAGAGTAACACTCGATATTTAGATAGGATTCGCTCTAAACAAAGTCTACAGGGAGTGTTTTGTTGCCGGTTAGGTCAGCCTTTTATCGGCTTATCTTTAACAGTGAGTTAAGTCCTTTTTCTAGTTACCTAACGGTGTCATTGATGAATGCGCATCTGATCTACACCAATGTTGATCACTGAAACCCGTTAGAGTATAAATCTTTTTAAAAAACGTTAAGAGCAAAGGTGTGTACAGTAAATAACCCATATATTGTGGGCTACTTCTGCTTTGATTGGGAAGTCATTAACAATTACGGTTTAATAACGATGTTATCAGTAAGACTGCGTAATAGATAAAAAAAACTATGTTATTGACAACCAGAAGAAAGGCCTACAACGTGGGTTAATTCGGCGTCAATTGACCAATATTCCAATTGTTAACATTTAGTTTTAAGATCTTTTTAGTTCCCTGACAACGACGTCAATAAATGCTCACCATATCACCCATACAACTACTGATCATCACATTATACCAAAAATCAATAACGAGTGTAACCTTAAGCAATAGATAAAAATAAACTATGATTTGCAGAACTAGAGTAAAGGCGTGCACAGTTAAATAGGCCTGCGTCGTAGGTCACTTCGGCTTTTATTGACCAGTTGTACACGTACAGTGAATTTGTGAATTTAAAATTCCTTTCTATAGCTACCTTACCTGGCGTCATTCAGTGCCGGAATGCACAACAGATTGCCTACACGATTAACGATCACTGAAACGCACCTTAGAATTGTTAAAACGAAACGAAATAACGAGTGTAACTTTGACACAATCGTAGGGCCAGAATAATCTCTTCTTTTGCTGATAACGTCATTAATAAACGCGCACCTTATTTTCGACACAAGTTTTAATCACTGAAAAATTAAAAGTTGACTTTTAGTACCTAGTTAACCTGTAGTACGTTTTCGTTACACAGATTCTTACTCTCTGGTCTGGTGTCGTTTTTCAGATATATATAGTCATCAATTTACTTTTAGCATGTAGTTGATGTTTTAGTACGTTTGGCACATCATTGAACATTATGATTATACAAATTCTGACTGTCTGGCCTTGGAGTCCTTTCCAAGGTTTATGTTGAAAAATAGTTAACCATAATTAACTTTTAGTATGTAGTTTAAGTTTAGGGGTATCGAATGATCTTTGCGAGCATTTGCGAGCATTGGAGCAGTGCGTTTATTTTTGTGAGCACGCGCAGTTATCAATTTTCTCATGCAAGTAGCGTGCACTTTAGAAAATACGAATGGCAAGCAGCGAGCAGTTCGTAAATTTTCTGCCAGCTGGAATCTCTCTTTATTAAAACCTTGTTTTGCCCCAAGTAATCTGGCTGACACCTTCAAAACAAGACAACAGGCGCAAAGCTAGGCAACATGATAAGGCCTTATCGTGGTTCAGCCATTCCCAGTAACTTACAGTCAATTATGCCTTGTTTAGGGAAGTTCGCACCCAAAACTTCCCACGTGCAGATTTTTTTTAAAACTTTGACTGCAGGTAGAAAATGATAAGATTAGATTAAAAATGCAAATAAAAATCGTGGGTTACCGAACTCGTTTTGAAGGTAAAGCGTAGCACAGACCATAGCATTTCTCGAATTTCCAGTCACTCGAGGCGATTCTGGCCGAATTTATACTATCGGCATATATTTAAGTTGAAGAATCATATCTAATTTATGCGTGTTTAACACAATATATATAGGCCTATTTGATAGTTCTTTGCTACATGAAATCAGGTAGAATTAGCCTTAAAATGCAACTTCAAAGTCACGCACACCTGTATCCGTGTACCAATTCGACCAT
>OX393567.1:10878535-10886035 GCA_947652115.1 Blastomussa wellsi
TCCGAGCGTAGATCTTGTAGCTTAAGTATTCCTTAAGAATGAGCGATAAAGGAGGCATTCCCTTATTAAGCAATTGAGCAAGAACGTCAAACCGTTTTCAAAACGAGGCTGTTTGTCCCTTTAAACAACGAACGGAACCGAATCATTTTGAAAACCCTCCTTGTTTGACAACGTCTTAATTTGAAAATGGGCAGGTTTCGGAAGTGGTCTCGATCGGAGAAGAAAAAACGAAAGGCGTAACTCCATCGAAAGCTATGCGGTTAAAAATGAACCCTGCCTGTGTAAACAAAGCCAGGGGTATGCGCGCCACATGAGCGCGTGCGTGTACAAAACGTAAGAAATTTCCCTCAAACTAAGCTCGATAGCGAGATAAATGCTCCTTTTCTCTTAAACGCGCACGGTGACCTCCAGTTTTATTTGATAAATTAAATGAGAACAATATCCGAAATAACTGAAAAAATAAAATTGGCAGAAATCTATGGCTACTTTTTTGGCAAATGAAATAAATGCTACAGATAGAGAAGTAACGGGCCTAACAGAGTAAGTCCAAATTAAAGTATTAATTAATATTGCACGGTATTTGAGGCCATTTTTTTCTGGGACGTAGAGGGATAAACAATCGTTAGAATGTCGAACTCTGTGTGATGTAACACGCCGCATTGGAAAATAATCGTGCTTATTTGTTGTGCACGGGATCACCAAGAGTCACCTTAATAACCGTATTTGTCAGCATTGTGGAGTGAAAACAAGCAGGGTGACTCCCTCTTTTTGTTACGTTTTTAATATCTCCTTATCTTGTAACAACCGCATGGCAAATTTAATCGAAAATCTACTAATGGCGGGTTCTTTTGCTAGGGAGTCACTCTAAGTTTAGCTCACAAAAGAAAAAGATGAACGGTTTAACACATGAGACTAAACATAACGAAATCAGAGAAAGATATTAATTTCTTTGTTCGTTCAGGGCATGTTACTTGTCAGATCTATCCTCTTATGTGTTTAAATGTTGTCAATCTATCGTATTTTGTCAAAAAATAACACTTTGTCACCAAAAACTGAAAGTGCGTATTTGCTACGAAATACGTTTTCCTGAATAAATCGTGAAAAAAGTGCTAAATTGAAATATTCGAAAATGGAGGTGGTTCGTCTTTCAAAGCGCAAACCATATGAAGAAAAATTATTTTGTTAAAAAGAAAAGAAGGCGTTTTATGAGGAAAAAAAGATTCGAGCACCTTCAAAAAAATCTTCAACTTTAAGGTCGAGTTTACTACGTAGCCTATGACAGGATTTTTTCAAAAATTGACCTGTGAAAGAATAAGAAAATATTTCAGATTGATGGGGACTTGGGTGGAAACTGTTTATTCGTAAATGACCTTCGGAATCTGCAAAAATCGAAAATTTATTGTTGTTTTTGGGTCTTTGTACCTACGACTGCGTATATGCTACGTCTGTCTGACAAAACACGCGATATTTCCTTCACCATTCTTAACATTCGGTTCACTTTAGTATTGCTGTGAAAAACGAAGCGTAAAGTTAAGCTGTACATCACCAAAACACATTTTAAGGTTTTTTGAATTACTAAAAAAAGGAAGAGGAAAAAAGGTAGCAAATAGGCAGGGAACAATCTAAAGGGAGACAGAGACAGACATAGGAATCTGCACTTTTGTAACGTAAAACAGGCACTTTGGTAAACAGGGAACTTTTGTAACATGGGGAACATTTGTAACCTGATAGGGCACTTTTCTCACCTTCCGGAGGGCACTTTTGTAACAAAACAGGCACTTCTGTAACAATAACGGGAACTTCTGTAACGATGACTTTTAACTCAATTCTGAGACTTATCCAACTTGTTCCCTCCCCGTGTTTGCTTATTTATGTGTGTAATTAACCTCCTGTTTTCAACTTTAGGAGAATCAACAATTAAGGAGTGTGTAGGAAATGAACAATTTGTCTTAAACAATGATGGCAACAAGATAGCAACCTGTTATAGTAAAGAGTCAAAATGTGCAAAATTTTTAAACTACAGTTTCCTTAAATGTGGACAGTTAAATGGAGCGAACACAGCTTTAAGAACCTAGTTAAAATTGCCTCTGATGGCGGTTAAACATTAACACAATCCTCTAGGAAAAACGTACTTGGGACGACAATTAGTTGTAATTGATTTCAAAACAGACTTTTCGGAAAAAAAAAACAGTACACGAAAAGACAAGACGTTAAATTGTAAATCACCCTTTAATAACATTTACAGCCAATCAGTGATATTAAATCCAACGCGGCAAACACAATCAGTTGAAATACCCGATACAAGTTAGTCAGTGACAATAAGTCCACACCGTCTGTTGAAAATTTCATGTCATTTTTAGTTCCCTCTGGTCCCATGTAGTTGTTTAGTATAACATACTATAACTCTGGTTTTGTCCACAGTCTAACAACCAATCTGGCATGTGCAGTGAACTCCCTTTAACTAAGGCACTATTCTTAATATTAATTCATCAAAAACAGAAACAAAACCTGGTCAGGAACCTTACCAAGAGCAGCACTCGGTTTTACTTATCACAAAAGCCCATAGACCCTACACATGAACGGCTAACAAATTGAGTGAGTGACTTCCTAGCTCATAATTAAACGAGGCTAGTATAGCTAATTTAAATGAATGAAAAAGAATTTTAAACTGGCAACCAGTCTGTGTTCCGAAATTTTTGATTTGCGAAAGCTTTTATTATAACATGGCAATTGCAACCAACAAACCAATTGTTACATGACAGGGTTAATGCAACTAACGAGCAAGTCTTTAAACAGTCTGATCCAAGACTGTCTTGCCTCTATCCCAAAAGCCCATAGACCCTATGCATAACGGGCTAACAAATTGAGTGAGTGACTTCCTAGCTCAAAACGAGGCTAGTAGGGCTAATTTAAATGAATACAGAAGCATTTTAAACGGGCAACCATTTATGCATAGGGTCTATGTTCTGAAATTTTTGATTTGCGAAAGCCCATATAACATGACAACTGGAACCAACAAACCATTTGTTCAATGACAAGGCTAATAGCAACTAATGATCAAGACTTTAAACAGTATGATCCAAGACTCTCTTGTTTCTATCATTAACTTAACAGAAAACGTAACAATACACTTTTATTAGGGCCCAAGATAAATTTTATAAGCGCCGCTTTAAACTAAATAAATTATGTTAGGGAACACACCTGAATCGTTCTGACAGTTTAAAATTTCAGCGATTATCCACTGCACTATAGGATTTGCGTCACATCTGAAGTGTTCTGGAAATGAATGAACAAATTCGAAAAGGTACAAGTTAAGTTAATTCGTGCAGAGGGTTTAATTGAACGAAAAAAAATCCTGCAAACCGAAAATCCCCCACCCCCTATCACTTTTCTAATGGTTCGTTCCTTAAAACTGCACCCTCTGCAGCTGACTCGTCATTCTTTGGACAGCAAGTAGGCTATGACGTACGTAAGTTGGAACAGTCAGTTGTATTTAAATTAAGACTACAAGCAGTCCCTTTTTTCTCTGTCCGTCGAGCACAAAGTGAAAAAATGGCCAGACCTGGTAGAGGTGCTTCGCCGCGTGGGCGTGTCTCCTAGGTTACGCGCGGCCATTTTTTTCGCTTCGCACTAGACGGACTAAGAAAAAAAAGGAACTGCTCGTAGTCTAATTTAAATTGTTGAAAATAGACTTTCCATTAATGATTAACCATCGTTTTGGACTGTTAATAACATCAAGCATCTCAAACGGCTGCGAACTGCTTTACAAAAAGGGGATCTACCCTTACGGGTACATGGACTCTTGGGAGAGATTCAGTGTGACTAGGCTGCCAGACAAGCAGATATTTTACAGCAAACTCTCGGACGAGCACATCACAGACGAAGAGTACGCGCACGCGCAGAAGGTCTGGGAGGCTTTCGGATGCACGTCTCTGGGCGACTATCACGATCGCTACGTCAAAACTGATGTCGTCCTGCTGGCAGATGTTTTCGAGAACTTCCAAAACCTGTGCCAAAAGCAGTACGGGTTGGATCCGGCACATTATTTCACGTCGTCTCGTGGGACGCGCTCTTGAAAACGACGGGAGTCGAGCTGGAGCTATTCACAGACATTGAAATGCATCTCTTCGTGGAAAGAGGAATGCGTGGTGGAATCTCAATGGTAAGCAAGACGTACGCCAAGGCAAACAACCCCCGTCTGCCTGACTACGACCCCGCAAAAGCGAAAAAAATATATTATGTATATCGACGCAAACAACCTTTACGGATGGCCAATGAGCAGGCCCCTTCCCAAAAGAGGTTTCAAATGGAAACGCGTTATGCCCACAGAGCAGGAGATCTTGAATAAAACAGAGAACGCGAGGAATGGGTGGATTCTCGAGGTTGATCTTGAATATCCCGCATAACTGCACGAGGAACACAACAGCTATCCCCTGGCACCGGAGAAAAAAGTCATCCAAAAGGAATGGATGTCGGACTACCAAAAGAAGACAATGAACGACCTGGATTTAACCCCCCGGACAGCAAGAAGCTGCTGCTGACACTCGAAGACAAAAGGAACTACGTCGTTCATTACAGAAACCTTCAGTTTTATCTCTCCCAGGGAATGAAACTAAAACGCGTGCACAGGGTGCTGGAATTCGAACAAGAATGCTGGATGAAGCCATACATATCGATGAATACTGAGTTCAGGAAAAAGGCAAAGAGCGACTTTGAAAAGAACTTTTACAAGCTCATGCACAACTCAGTTTTCGGCAAAACCATGGAAAACCTGCGTAACCGTTTTGACATAAAAATCGTGCGCAGCAACGAGGAGGACAAAATAAGGAAATTGGTTGCCAGCCAGGCAACAGTTTATGCACCAGTGTGCACTACAAACCCACAGATTCTCATAGCTATTTGTTGTATTCATCTTCACATCCATCACATGTCAAGAATTCCATTCCTTATTCTCAGTTTCTTAGACTTCGCCGTCTTTGTAGTGACGACTCTGATTTTTCCTTAAAATCAGAAGAAATGTGCAATTTCTTCGACAAACGCGGCTATCCTGCTTCTGTTGTTCAAGCGGGCCATCATCGCGCCCAGCAAATTGACCGACAGTCAGCACTACAAACGTCACAGAGAGAAAACAACGATAGAATTCCATTCACCCTCACATTTCACCCTCACAACCACGCAGGTAAATCCATCATTCTCAAAAACTTTAAATTACTTCAAAATGATCCCGACACTGGTAGAATCTTTTCGCAACCTCCATTAATTTCATTTAAACGCGACAAAAACATAGGTAACTTTTTAGTCAGAAGTGCATTCCAAACTAGTGATCAACCCGGAACTTTTAAATGCGCTCGCGCACGATGCAAAACATGCCCTTTCATTCACAACGTTGACAAAATATCGGGACCCAAGCGATCTATCAAAATCACTGATCATTTCACCTGTACCTCAGCCAATGCCATCTACTGTATAACTTGCACTCTTTGCAAAAAATTATACATCGGCGAAACAGGGAGACGACTTGGCGACCGATTCCGAGAACACCTTCGTGACGTAGAGAAAGACGACAAAAATGCATCGAAACCGGTCGCGAGACACTTCAATCTCCCAAATCATTCTAAGCAACATATGGCAGTGTGCGGCCTTTCCCTTCACCAAGGAAACACGGAAAGCCGTAAAACTCAATTTCAAATCGGCACTCTTAATCCTCACGGTATCAACGAACGCTTTTCATTCAACTAATTTATTCCGAAGTTTTCACGTTACCAGGCACCAGCCAATAGCGAAGCTCCATCTTTCTGTATATAAAGACACACGACGCACAATTCCTTGATTCGCTCCGACGAAGGGCTAACGCTCGAAACGTCAGCACTTGAATCTCTTTACGGTGGCCAATTGACATTATCAACCCAGTTGATAAAACCAAATTATATTGTTATACTTCCCACCGACGCAGCACCACAGTTTCTTTAGAAACTTACCCCCTCTTTTTACTCAAGGTTTGTCGAAATTTCAAACGACATTGCGGGCATCCACATGCATGAAAGTGGCTTGCTGCTGAATAAACCTTTTTACACGGGCATGACGATCCTTGACAACAGCAAGATCCTGATGTATGACTTTTTCTACAACAAGCTTCGCAAACAATACGGCCCAAAGTGCGAACTTTTGTACACAGACACCGGCAGCCTTCTGCTTGAGATAGAAACGGATGACGTCTACAAAGACATCGAAAGAAATATCTTTCTGTATGATACGAGCGATTACCCGGCAGAGCACCACTACACTCAAACGCCAACAAAAAGGCCTTGGGCAAGATGAAAGATGAATGTGCTGGAACGCCGATAGCAGAGTGCGTGTGTCTGAGGTCGAAAATGTACTCGATTCTGAAGGCGGACGAAAAAAACATCAAAAAAGCGAAGGGTGTAAAAAAGTGCGTTGTCAAGAAACAAATCAAGCATGAACAGTACAAGGAAACGCTTTTAGGTGCGAAACAGTTATGGCACGGAATGAACATTCTTCGAAGTGAAGGGCACCAAATCTATGGCATGCACTTAAACAAAATTTCGCTGTCCGCGTTTGATTCAAAACGCTGGATAGCAGATGATGGGATCCATACAAATGCTTACGGATACACCAGGCCTTTATTGGCAGATGTTGAAATAGAGTCGCTCGCGGGGTTAGAAGCTTTAGAAGCTATGTGTGTTGGACAACTAGGAGATCTTCACGCACAAAGCCGCGCTTGGGCCGTGTTGCCCTGGCGTAGACCGGACACTGCTGTATATTCCCTGCCAATTTCTCAACAATTCTCTGCAATTTCTCTGCAATTTTTCAACAAGGAATATACAGCAATGCACAGATACACCAGGGATACCATAGACACCAATTTGGAGGCGGTGCCAAGTACAAAAACTGCAAAAAATATCTGCAATGCCGCCCGCAAAAGTGCTTCCCCCCGGAGAAATTCGAGAAAATTGTCGCTGCAAGAGCAAAACTATCAACCAGGGAGATACAAAAGAAATTCGGTATTGGCACAACAAGGCTCTACAGAATATGGAGAGAAGCAGGCCCCCCAGTTTTGAAAATTGATGACATTTTTCGGGCACAATGCTCCAGGTTCAGAGAACAGAAGTTGGAAGAAAACTAGCCAATACAACCCTGATTGTCTGTGTCAAGCAAGTGTTCAGACAGATTTTTTATTTTGTGCTTCTTTTGTGCAACAATGGCAACCTACAAGTGCTTACAAATTTTTGTCAGCAAATAATTTTTGAATAATAAATTGAATAATTGCGAAAGTCTGGTTTTTAGTGTCATTTTTGGGTGTTTTCATACCGGTTTTACACTCGCACATTTCGGGCACTGTGTATAATTGTTTCGGGTTCACAAATCACAGCCCCCCTCCAAGTCAGGCAGTGCCCGTATGTCTAAGGATACCCCACACTTTGTTGCATTTGTTGCAAACATTTTTTTAAGCAGATCTTTGTTTTGTGGATTGAAATCATT
>OX393567.1:10891035-10898186 GCA_947652115.1 Blastomussa wellsi
CGTGAGATAATCTGGGATGCAGTAACTGACATCAAGATTTCTACTTCATAGTACCTAGAATAATAGTCAATGACAACAAGCAAGTACTCCCCTTTCGGCATCGGTCCCAGAAGATCCAAGGACAAGTCCTGCCATTTGCCTAGTGGCAGCTCAGTTGGCATCAAAGGCTCGGG
Organism: Blastomussa wellsi; assembly: GCA_947652115.1. Lineage (NCBI taxonomy): Eukaryota > Metazoa > Cnidaria > Anthozoa > Scleractinia > Plerogyridae > Blastomussa > Blastomussa wellsi. The sequence goes on from OX393567.1 coordinate 10,891,209, forward strand.
TGGGGTTGCTTGTCCAACTAATTGACATCCATGACACGACCTTACATACTGTTCAGCATCTTTGTCGATACCGGGCCACCATACTTTGGTCCTCAGTCTCCCAATTGTTTCGTAGCAACAATTCCGACGTGTCCCTCATGTGCAATAGCTAGTACTTGTTGTCTCAGACTTTGCGGAATGACAATGCGAGTTCCACGCAAAACCACTTTGCCAATGACACACAGTTCTTCTTTCACTGGAAAATATTTAACACATTCTTTGTTGCTCCAGACACCTTCATGAATGCATCGCCTTACTTCACTCAGTTCAGCATCATGGTGGGAGTGTTCCTCTACTTCTCGTGTTGTCATGGCCTTTGGGGTGGCTGTCTGGGCTATAAACCGTTCATATTCTTCTGCAACGTTCCTCCTTTTCTCCCCTTCTTGACTGTGGCAACAGCTCAGCCGAGACAGAGAATCTGCTATGTTCTCGCTACCAGGCTTGTATTCAATAGTGTAATCAAAGACTTGCATACGCAGTACCCATCGTTCAATGCGAGCAGGGGGTTTGGATTTCTTTGAGTACAGACACTCCAATGGCTTGTGATCAGTTACGAGGTGAAACTTGATCCCATACAAGTAAGTGTGGAAACGTTCACAAGCCCATACGATTGCTAGCGCCTCGCGCTCCGTCTGACTGTATCTGCGTTCTACTTCGGTTAAACTTCGACTGGCATACATAATGACCCTGAATTCTCCCTGCTGTTTCTGAGCGAGAACGGCGCCCAAACCTACGGGGCTTGCATCAGTGATAACACGAGTCTCGGCATCTTTGTCATAGTATCCTAGAATCTCTGCTCGGGCCAGTTCATTTTTCAGCTTCTGAAATGCTGCTGCTTGCTCTGGTCCCCATTGGAACTCAGCATCCTTCTTTGTCAGTCTTCGCAGAGGCTCCGAGAGTGTTGCAAGATCTGGGATAAACCTCCCACTATAATTTACTAGACCCAAGAATGACCTGACTTCTGAAACTGACTCTGGTTCTCTTGCTTCCACTACTGCCCTCACTTTGTCAGCGGCCACACCGACTCCTCGACTTGATAGGACATGGCCCATGAATGTCAATTCGCTCATGGAGAATTGGCACTTTTCCAAGTTGAGTGTAAGGCCACATTCGCGTACACGCCTCATCACTTTTCGCAGACGCTCATCATGTTGGTCATGTGTTGTACCATGCACTATAATATCATCTGAGATATTGTGCACCCCTTCTATACCTTGCAGTGTCTGTTGGATGACCTGCTGGTATTTCTCTGGAGCTGATGATATCCCGAACATCAATCTTTTATATCGGTACAGACCTTTATGTGTGATGAATGTCGTAATCTCACGGGACTCTTCCGACAATTCAATTTGGTGGTACCCCCATCTTAAGTCTAGCTTGCTAAACACTTTACTGTTGTTCATGTCTTGAAGTACTTCGTCAATGGTTGGAATGGGATATCGCTCACGTTCTACTGCACAATTTGCTTGTCGCATGTCTACACACAGTCTCACTTCCCCATTGGGTTTTGGGACTACAACTACAGGGCTGACCCACTGAGATGGACTGTTTACTTTCTCAATGATGTCCATTCTCTCAAGCTCGTCTAATTTCTTCTCAATTTTGTCTCTAAGATTGAATGGTGGTCTGCGCAGTGGCTGAACTACAGGTGCCACATCCTCTGTCACGTGCAACTTAAGCTGGTACCCTTTTAACTTTCCTACTCCTGAGTAGTTAAAGTCGCTCAACCAGCCTCTATGCGTTCTGATTGGTCCATACAGCACACGTGACACGTCTCGACCAATCAGATTGCCGGATTTAATCCAAGATGGCCGAAATACTTTTTAATGAGCAAAAATGATTCAGTCTTACGTCATCCCTGAGGAAAACTGCGCCCCAGCCCTCTACGGAGGTTCTGGACCCGGCTAATCGATAAAAATCGATAATGGGATTACGTCATGGCTTTCCGGTCCCGTATTATTTTCCAGTCCTTTCGCTAGATGGGGCACTTCTCTTTGGAGTTAAAAATGAGGAGGAGAAACACAGATTTATTTTTTAGTGGATTTGAAATGGACAATCATGAATAGACTGCTTAAACCTCGCTGATTCATCTATCCTTTTACGGCCTTGAAGACATGATGTCATGGCGCTTACAAACGTGTTTTGAATTCGAATCACGGACCTGTACACGAAGTTAATTAGGCTTTTCAAGACTTTTGAACACAAAATGGTAATGTACAATGTTGCTTCGAATTTGTATGGAAGTTTTATAAAGATCGGTAAAACCACTGAATTATGAATTGAATGCAAAAGCCGTCTGCTAAAATTTGAACTTTCCACTTTTAGCATGAAGCCGAGTGAAGTTTGAATAAACTAATTACGCATGCAGAATTGCACGGCTTTGAAATTTTCGATATTTTGATATTTTGAGTACATTTCGTGGGTTCATCTTCAATGACATTTAATTTTAGCCTTTTTGGAGCGAATGAAACCGATGGGATGACGTCATGGCTTTCCGGTCCCCCGCTCCGGAAGGCAGCGTATTATTTTCCAGTCCTTTCGCTAGATGGGGCACTCCTCGGGGATTGGTTACCCGCGACTCGTGTTGGGATCCCTGACCTAGCGAAAAGAGCGGAAAAGGGTATCATCGGGGTGCCACCCCGACTCATTGTCGCCGGAACTATTTACAAATGAAACGCACGGAACTATTTACAATATTTACAAATTGCAGAGCAGCTCGGCCATCTCCACATCGTGCTCGTCCAAGTCGTGCTTGTAACCGTACGGGTAGGACGTGAAGGTTTCAAAGTCGACCACCCTCTTGTCGAAGACTAGACCGTACTGTTTGGTTCGTGGGGATACTTTCAGGCGTTTCGTGGCAGGATCCCGTGTGAAAAAATGCGGGTTGGTCACCTCCACGTCTCTGCGATCTCCTTGGGGATCCGTGAGTTCCTCCAACAGGTTCCTCTTGAGTATCTCGTAGTTGAGTTGCGCGGAACCACGTACGGATTTCAGGGAGAACCCTCGCACCTTGCAACAGACTTGACCCTGGTCGGACACGAAGCCGTAGTTTTTGGGGCCACCCGACACGAACTCTGTGATGTAGTCGTCGGGTCGTCTGTGATCTTCGAGTTCGTCAGTCATGTCTCCCAGGTAGTCGCCCAAGGGAATGTCGACAAGACCCGGTTTCCACTTGTACACCACAGAGTCCGTGTCGAAGTAGATGACTTGGGTGGTGAGTTTCTCTAGGTACGAGTAAAGTTTTAAACGCGCCCGAAGATGTTTGTCTTCCCGTTGTCGACCTGGTTGGAAGCGATGTCGGTGTATAGTACTTCCAACACTTCGTCGTTGCAGATGCGGATCTGGCTGATGTTCCACAACGGGTTGGAGACGTCCCGTCTTCGTGTTTAGGCTTTCATTTATTTAAGCGCTTTCAGTGTCGCCGGAACTATTTACAAATTGAACGCAACGATATATGAGCGAGTGCTACATACGTAGAATAAAATCACACAGAGATTTTTTCAAAATTGTTTTAATTACAATTCTCATACATGGCATTTCTAAAGTTTACAAAACGTGACAATCGCTTGCAAAATAAAAGCCCAATTCTCCTATCATACATGGCATTTCTAAACGCGACAATGCAAAATAAAAGTCTTCACGAATTTTATAGTAGCGTGTGCTACATCAACAAATCACAGATGTTGTTTTGTTTAAAAAATAAAAGTCTTCACAAATTTTATACGTTTGAGTGCTTTTTCAAGATTCTCACCTAGAAAAACGGTTGTAAAGTTCCACTCCTCAATATCGTAATATTCTCCATAAATGGAACCGCAGCAAGTCAAGAAAACTTCATACGCCATACTTACTTTTTCAGACTCAGCTTCAAAGGGTAACTGGTGGTGTGGGATGGAAAGCGAACGCCCTTCGTTCGCGCCTCTTATACTTTTCGAACGGATCGAAAGGCACCAATCACAACGAGGATCGGTGCTTGTCTCCATTGATTGACTACAAATACCCCCCCTACCCCCCCCCCACCCCCCATCCCCTCATTCCATGTCTAACCTTGTCTGACCTTGTCACCGATTGTCGTGAACGTGGGCAAATTCAAACTTGTCCGCTCGTCGAGTTGAACGTAGTTCGTAGTTTCATTGAAATGGAAAATCAAAAGACCTCTGGTAAAGAAGTAAGGGGAAAGAGAAGCAACTTAACAGCAGAGCAGAGGGAAGCGTTGTTTTTTCGGTACTATTTCTTCATTCTCCCTTACGAGCTGTTAGAAATGATCCGACGATACGTAGTAAGTTTTTATCGTTGTTGTTGTTGTTGTCGTCGTTTACCGTTTTGGTTTGTTTTTAATCCTCGTGTTTTGTTGTTGTTACAGAACGCTCAAAAGATCAGAGAGAGGGACGAGATGGGATGGCAGAAGATCAATGATTAAACCCTGACCCTTGTTAACAATAAAGAAAGCATACCCTATCCCGCGGCACATACCCATATAGCCCATATATGGCAGGAACACGTACCGGCACAATTTGAGGGACTGGCGAATGCTTAAAACCTTTAAAAGATTCGTAATGCCCAGACAGCCAACATATGGCCAGGTTATTGGAAGCGTAAGTTGTGACGTTTTTTATTCTTGGGACTTTTAAATTAATAAGAGGATACCCTATTTAAGGACCAAACCCGAAAAATTATATCCTTTCTCGTAACGTTTTCAGGTTGACAGACTGTTTCCTTTTCGTTTAGCGAGTTGTTTACGCACTGCAAATTGTAAAATGGCCAAATAATAAAATTCAGGTACCCTATCTAAGGATCACACCGCCAAAAGAAGCAAAAATGATACCCCATTTAAGGAACGGTAACCTCTAAAAACCACACCCTATTGGTGGTTTTCACGTCACGCAAATATCACGCAAGTTTCACGCACGCAAGAAATAAAATCGCTTACCATTCAATAAATTGAGTCAAGAAATTGAAATATCGTAGAAGAGTAATAAATAAACAACGTGCCAAAGTTTCGGAGATGTACGATATTCCGAACTCGAGTTATTCGGCGAAGTGTATCACTGAAAATTATAGTGTTTAGTATGGAGACGCCATGTTGGAGCCCCTCTGAGGGACACCAACATGGCGGCCGGAAACCAGTGGAAACATCTGGAGTTTAGTTTGGCTCTCTCAAAACGTTTCTTCTCGTTGTTAAACTTGAAAACATTCGCATAAACACTTCCCTCGACACATCGGTTACTCAGAACTCGAAAACATAAGGCGAATCGATCTTTTCGTGCACGTAACATGTTACCTAGAAACAATGCCGATGTCACGCATTGTGAAAAATCTGAAATTCAAACTGTTCTGTATTGAAAACAAAGCCGTCTACCGAGCTGAAAACAGGCAAACAGATATATGTTTAAAATGACTTTTACCTGATGGAGCTGAAAACTCAAAATTTTTAATTTTAGTTTTTTCTGACGTCACGTGAAAACCAAGAATACCGCGACACATACCTATATTGCCCATATATGGGAGTAAACACCCCACCCCCACCCTGGGCCAAAATTACGGTCGGCTAAATAAAATTAGCAAGATTTACTGAAACTTCGTGATTCTGTTTCAATAATCAATCGCCTCATCATCAATCTGCCATCTCAAATTCGTGGAGTATTAGTTGGGTATTTCTGTCAGAACCGGGTGTGTTAAATGAAAAGCAAAACCTATTAAACAGTAAAGGAAACTTTTAAGATGGCTCTCTAGTACTGATATGCCACCGTATATTATTATTGCCTTAATATCCCCCCATAACGGCTATTCGAATGACTGCTTTTGGCCATAAACCTGGATTTTATTTATCGCTGTTTTTTTTTTTTATAACAAGACCTCTCCTCGATTTCCATTGTCAAGGCAAAGAAGAAACGCGGTAAAACTAAAAAAAACAGTTTGAAAAATTCTATCTTAAGAACTTTGGAACTAGAAGTTTCGAGCATGCAGTTCTGTTCAAGGTTGACTTATTACATCAATAAGCCTGGGGAATTGAGAACATTGAGGGATACTTCAGTTAGCGGTGTTTAGACAGGTGAACTAAAAACATTTCTCGTGGCGCGATCGAAATGAAAAATTATGATGTGATGTGACGGCTTGATTTAGTTTCAAACATATATTCACACGACGGCAAGTTCCAATTGAACTACAGCCAATATATCATACCCCATGCACCACACACGCACACTACAAAGGAGCGCGGGATACTTGTAAGTTCTCGCATGGCGCGTGGCAGATCAGAAAAGTCCATGTTCACGCATAACGACACTTTGGTGAATTTCTTTTGAATGAAAAAAAGTTTTACATCTATTCGTCTTACGACGTTCAGCGTATCATTATCCCGTAATGTTTTTATCACTTTTTTTTTTCACGAATTCATATTTGCGTTTCAAAAAAATTAAAACGGCTAAATTCCTATGTAGCAATTCCATCTTTAACTGTTCTTGCAAGCAAAAAGTTAACAAATCCCGAAGTCAGGCGAATTTTGGTTTTTGTTATCGTTCTGTGATTATTTTTGATATAGCGATCTAGCTTCATTATCCAAAGTGCCAAATAATACAGTTACTGTAATAGAAACAGTAACATAGTGTTCAGCTTTATTCTCCAAAGAAATACACACCCTTAGAACAACACACGTAGAACATACAAATCCATCTAGCTTTCGACTGTAATTTTTTACGGTATTTACGTCTTGGGAATAATAATAGCTGCAGCTGCGTCCTATACTGAAAGTCGAAAATATAGCGCCAAATTAAATATGTGATATCCCCGTCTACATAGAGACTAAAAGAACCAGTCTCCGTTACGACAAACTACTCAGAAACCACTCCAGAATATATCTCTCGTACGCCAAAACTACAAAGGAATTACCATAAATAGTAATTTCCACATCCAGGGAATTACTAGGCCGCAGCAAAATGTCTT
>OX393567.1:10898386-10903386 GCA_947652115.1 Blastomussa wellsi
CATTCCATTGTAACACTATCCCTGCTATGGTCATTTCTGTTCCACTGTATGTGTCAACTTTATCGCAAATGTGTCATAATCCTGAGTGCTTCTAATTAAAAATTCTATTTTTGTCTTCAAAGTGCTAAGAGAACCTTAAGACATTTTGCTGCGGCCTAGTAATTCCCTGGATGTGGAAATTACTATTTATGGTAATTCCTTTGTAGTTTTGGCGTACGAGAGATATATTCTGGAGTGGTTTCTGAGTAGTTTGTCGTAACGGAGACTGGTTCTTTTAGTCTCTATGTAGACGGGGATATCACATATTTAATTTGGCGCTATATTTTCGACTTTCAGTATAGGACGCAGCTGCAGCTATTATTATTCCCAAGACGTAAATACCGTAAAAAATTACAGTCGAAAGCTAGATGGATTTGTATGTTCTACGTGTGTTGTTCTAAGGGTGTGTATTTCTTTGGAGAATAAAGCTGAACACTATGTTACTGTTTCTATTACAGTAACTGTATTATTTGGCACTTTGGATAATGAAGCTAGATCGCTATATTAAAAATAATCACAGAACGATAACAAAAACCAAAATTCGCCTGACTTCGGGATTTGTTAACTTTTTGCTTGCAAGAACAGTTAAAGATGGAATTGCTACATAGGAATTTAGCCGTTTTAATTTTTTTGAAACGCAAATATGAATTCGTGAAAAAAAAAAGTGATAAAAACATTACGGGATAATGATACGCTGAACGTCGTAAGACGAATAGATGTAAAACTTTTTTTCATTCAAAAGAAATTCACCAAAGTGTCGTTATGCGTGAACATGGACTTTTCTGATCTGCCACGCGCCATGCGAGAACTTACAAGTATCCCGCGCTCCTTTGTAGTGTGCGTGTGTGGTGCATGGGGTATGATCTATTGGCTGTAGTTCAATTGGAACTTGCCGTCGTGTGAATATATGTTTGAAACTAAATCAAGCCGTCACATCACATCATAATTTTTCATTTCGATCGCGCCACGAGAAATGTTTTTAGTTCACCTGTCTAAACACCGCTAACTGAAGTATCCCTCAATGTTCTCAATTCCCCAGGCTTATTGATGTAATAAGTCAACCTTGAACAGAACTGCATGCTCGAAACTTCTAGTTCCAAAGTTCTTAAGATAGAATTTTTCAAACTGTTTTTTTTTAGTTTTACCGCGTTTCTTCTTTGCCTTGACAATGGAAATCGAGGAGAGGTCTTGTTATAAAAAAAAAAAACAGCGATAAATAAAATCCAGGTTTATGGCCAAAAGCAGTCATTCGAATAGCCGTTATGGGGGGATATTAAGGCAATAATAATATACGGTGGCATATCAGTACTAGAGAGCCATCTTAAAAGTTTCCTTTACTGTTTAATAGGTTTTGCTTTTAATTTAACACACCCGGTTCTGACAGAAATACCCAACTAATACTCCACGAATTTGAGATGGCAGATTGATGATGAGGCGATTGATTATTGAAACAGAATCACGAAGTTTCAGTAAATCTTGCTAATTTTATTTAGCCGACCGTAATTTTGGCCCAGGGTGGGGGTGGGGTGTTTACTCCCATATATGGGCAATATAGGTATGTGTCGCGGTATAGGGTGTGGTTTTTAGAGGTTACCGTTCCTTAAATGGGGTATCATTTTTGCTTGTTTTGGCGGTGTGATCCTTAGATAGGGTACCTGAATTTTATTATTTGGCCATTTTACAATTTGCAGTGCGTAAACAACTCGCTAAACGAAAAGGAAACAGTCTGTCAACCTGAAAACGTTACGAGAAAGGATATAATTTTTCGGGTTTGGTCCTTAAATAGGGTATCCTCTTATTAATTTAAAAGTCCCAAGAATAAAAAACGTCACAACTTACGCTTCCAATAACCTGGCCATATGTTGGCTGTCTGGGCATTACGAATCTTTTAAAGGTTTTAAGCATTCGCCAGTCCCTCAAATTGTGCCGGTACGTGTTCCTGCCATATATGGGCTATATGGGTATGTGCCGCGGGATAGGGTATGCTTTCTTTATTGTTAACAAGGGTCAGGGTTTAATCATTGATCTTCTGCCATCCCATCTCGTCCCTCTCTCTGATCTTTTGAGCGTTCTGTAACAACAACAAAACACGAGGATTAAAAACAAACCAAAACGGTAAACGACGACAACAACAACAACAACGATAAAAACTTACTACGTATCGTCGGATCATTTCTAACAGCTCGTAAGGGAGAATGAAGAAATAGTACCGAAAAAACAACGCTTCCCTCTGCTCTGCTGTTAAGTTGCTTCTCTTTCCCCTTACTTCTTTACCAGAGGTCTTTTGATTTTCCATTTCAATGAAACTACGAACTACGTTCAACTCGACGAGCGGACAAGTTTGAATTTGCCCACGTTCACGACAATCGGTGACAAGGTCAGACAAGGTTAGACATGGAATGAGGGGATGGGGGGTGGGGGGGGGTAGGGGGGGTATTTGTAGTCAATCAATGGAGACAAGCACCGATCCTCGTTGTGATTGGTGCCTTTCGATCCGTTCGAAAAGTATAAGAGGCGCGAACGAAGGGCGTTCGCTTTCCATCCCACACCACCAGTTACCCTTTGAAGCTGAGTCTGAAAAAGTAAGTATGGCGTATGAAGTTTTCTTGACTTGCTGCGGTTCCATTTATGGAGAATATTACGATATTGAGGAGTGGAACTTTACAACCGTTTTTCTAGGTGAGAATCTTGAAAAAGCACTCAAACGTATAAAATTTGTGAAGACTTTTATTTTTTAAACAAAACAACATCTGTGATTTGTTGATGTAGCACACGCTACTATAAAATTCGTGAAGACTTTTATTTTGCATTGTCGCGTTTAGAAATGCCATGTATGATAGGAGAATTGGGCTTTTATTTTGCAAGCGATTGTCACGTTTTGTAAACTTTAGAAATGCCATGTATGAGAATTGTAATTAAAACAATTTTGAAAAAATCTCTGTGTGATTTTATTCTACGTATGTAGCACTCGCTCATATATCGTTGCGTTCAATTTGTAAATAGTTCCGGCGACACTGAAAGCGCTTAAATAAATGAAAGCCTAAACACGAAGACGGGACGTCTCCAACCCGTTGTGGAACATCAGCCAGATCCGCATCTGCAACGACGAAGTGTTGGAAGTACTATACACCGACATCGCTTCCAACCAGGTCGACAACGGGAAGACAAACATCTTCGTAGCCGCCTTCACCACCTGCTGGGCGCGTTTAAAACTTTACTCGTACCTAGAGAAACTCACCACCCAAGTCATCTACTTCGACACGGACTCTGTGGTGTACAAGTGGAAACCGGGTCTTGTCGACATTCCCTTGGGCGACTACCTGGGAGACATGACTGACGAACTCGAAGATCACAGACGACCCGACGACTACATCACAGAGTTCGTGTCGGGTGGCCCCAAAAACTACGGCTTCGTGTCCGACCAGGGTCAAGTCTGTTGCAAGGTGCGAGGGTTCTCCCTGAAATCCGTACGTGGTTCCGCGCAACTCAACTACGAGATACTCAAGAGGAACCTGTTGGAGGAACTCACGGATCCCCAAGGAGATCGCAGAGACGTGGAGGTGACCAACCCGCATTTTTTCACACGGGATCCTGCCACGAAACGCCTGAAAGTATCCCCACGAACCAAACAGTACGGTCTAGTCTTCGACAAGAGGGTGGTCGACTTTGAAACCTTCACGTCCTACCCGTACGGTTACAAGCACGACTTGGACGAGCACGATGTGGAGATGGCCGAGCTGCTCTGCAATTTGTAAATATTGTAAATAGTTCCGTGCGTTTCATTTGTAAATAGTTCCGGCGACAATGAGTCGGGGTGGCACCCCGATGATACCCTTTTCCGCTCTTTTCGCTAGGTCAGGGATCCCAACACGAGTCGCGGGTAACCAATCCCCGAGGAGTGCCCCATCTAGCGAAAGGACTGGAAAATAATACGCTGCCTTCCGGAGCGGGGGACCGGAAAGCCATGACGTCATCCCATCGGTTTCATTCGCTCCAAAAAGGCTAAAATTAAATGTCATTGAAGATGAACCTACGAAATGTACTCAAAATATCAAAATATCGAAAATTTCAAAGCCGTGCAATTCTGCATGCGTAATTAGTTTATTCAAACTTCACTCGGCTTCATGCTAAAAGTGGAAAGTTCAAATTTTAGCAGACGGCTTTTGCATTCAATTCATAATTCAGTGGTTTTACCGATCTTTATAAAACTTCCATACAAATTCGAAGCAACATTGTACATTACCATTTTGTGTTCAAAAGTCTTGAAAAGCCTAATTAACTTCGTGTACAGGTCCGTGATTCGAATTCAAAACACGTTTGTAAGCGCCATGACATCATGTCTTCAAGGCCGTAAAAGGATAGATGAATCAGCGAGGTTTAAGCAGTCTATTCATGATTGTCCATTTCAAATCCACTAAAAAATAAATCTGTGTTTCTCCTCCTCATTTTTAACTCCAAAGAGAAGTGCCCCATCTAGCGAAAGGACTGGAAAATAATACGGGACCGGAAAGCCATGACGTAATCCCATTATCGATTTTTATCGATTAGCCGGGTCCAGAACCTCCGTAGAGGGCTGGGGCGCAGTTTTCCTCAGGGATGACGTAAGACTGAATCATTTTTGCTCATTAAAAAGTATTTCGGCCATCTTGGATTAAATCCGGCAATCTGATTGGTCGAGACGTGTCACGTGTGCTGTATGGACCAATCAGAACGCATAGAGGCTGGTTGAGCGACTTTAACTACTCTCCTGTAAAACAATCTTTGAATTCTTCTACAATGTCATTGCTTACAGAGTTGATGACACTTCCTATTTGAAGTACTCCAAGCTTGGTTGCTGTACTCCTCCCCAACAGGGGTTGTCCCTTCCCTTCAATCAGTACAGACTCGGCCTCACAAACTCTGTCATCCAGGACTACTCTTGCTTCAAAACAACCAATAACTTTTAAAGGCACACTACTGCC
>OX393567.1:10908386-10998476 GCA_947652115.1 Blastomussa wellsi
TTGATTGCGCTTGGTCCGCAACTCGAGGGATGATGGGCCCGAAAAAAGAAGGCGGGAGTTAAGACGTGCGGTTGCCAGAGCAAGGCTAACTTCGCTTACAGGGAGACCACCTGGTTCTTGTCGTATGAGCTCTTCCTCAAGTTCACGTACGGCCTTTTCGGCGACAGGGTTCTTGTTCTTATTCTTAACACGACCGACCTCGATTGTGACGTTTAAGTGCTTCAGTGAGTCGTTGCACATGGATTTAAAGCCGGAGGCAGGATCAACACCTAGAACTGCACTAGGACCATCAAGTGGATGTAACCACCAATCAGTTGTGTGAGGGCGTCGCGGAGGGTATCGTGTTTCTCATCGCGTATTAAGCGGGAAGATGCGGTGAAAGATGTGGTACATTCTCGAAGAACTAGGATCAGCTGACGATGGCGTTTGATTACGTCAGCATCAAAGGAGACCTCTTCGACCTCTTCGGGGGTTCATCAGAGGACTGAGAGACCAGTGTACTTCGGAAAGAACGAAGAGAGGCACATGTGTGGCAGGCAGATGTAACGCGTGAAATGGCATCGTTCATGTCCATGGCAAAAAACTGCCGTTGAAGCACCATTTGGAACTGATGGCGGGACGGGTGATTGAGTTTGATGTGGAGGGCGGTAAGGAGAACGCCATCTAGGGCAATGGAGGCGCAGCTGAGGTAGCGCTTGACATCACGAATATTGGTCAGTTTCTTTGACGGGCGAGTGCTTTGTTTGAGATGTACATGGACTCTTCGGACTTCAGGACAATCGTTTTGGATTTGTAGCCAGGCTGATCTTGTGGTGAACGGAAGGTTGGATTTCCTGTCAAGGACGTCCTGGATCAATACGTAACGTACGGCGGAGTCTTCCATTTCGTGCACAAAGTGGCAAACCTGGCAATTTGGCTCATTGCAGTCAGGGGCGTTGCGACTAGTGAAGTCAGATGGAAGGTTAGCCTTTCCAGCCAAATGTTGAAGACTGACTTGGTACCGGCTTACAGTTGTCAGGAAGGAGGTCACGCGAGGGCTGGCAGAGAATTCACCTCGGCACAGCTTTTCGATGGCTTGGACGCAAGGTTTATTATCAGTTAATGCAGTTGTAGGGTGTTGTGACTGAATGATGAATGGTGAGAAGTATTTGACTGCGGCAGCAATAGACAGTGCTTCAACCTCGCATGGGAGCCAGGTGACTTAGTGCTTGCGTAACTTTGCACTATAGAAGCCGGCTAGATGAAGGTGGTTTGCTCGCGAAATGTACAATGTAGCACCCAGGCCTCTGTTGGTACGGAACCGTCAGTGACTATCCAGAGGGTGTCAGAAGGGCGAGGCATAACTATGGATTTGTGTTTAGCTAGGTACTCCCGAGCGGTTTTGAACCTGAAGGTTAAGTTCTCATCCCAGAGAAGCTTGTCAGTTGACTGAAGACCGGTAAGTGCTTGCTCAAGGGGAACCACAACGGTTGGGCAGTTCGGGAGCACGCGACAAAGCACCTTATAGGCTCCAATAAAGGAACGTAGGCCTTTCACACTTTGGGGAGGGGGACATGACTGCAATTCTGCGATACGGTGGGGGCAAGTTGATAGGCTGCCTTGCGACCATGCCCAGCCAAGGATGGTGGTAGACTTTGAGCAAATGACAGTCTGAAGGGAACAAGCGTAGGCTACAGCGGTCGAGGGCCTCAAGTACCCGTCTCCAGTTGGTCAGGAGGGCTTCGGGTGAATCGCCGCCACAGTAGAGGTCATCAGCCAGTTAGCCAAAACACGACACATCATTTCCTCAAGGGCGGTTTCTGAGCATCCCCATAGCTGACCTTGTATAAACTCGGATTCCAAGGAATGGAGTGGCCACACCACAGTTCTTCAGAGAAGACTGGCAGAGAAGGATCTAGTAGAATGCTCGAGTGAGGTCGGTTTTGATCAGGTAGCGCCAGGGAGCGATGGCGCGTAGGGTTGTGTCGACGTCTTGCATTAAGGACGGCTGCGGTCTACTGTACCGTGCGACATCAGCAAAAGCAGTTACAAGTCGGTGGCCACCGGAAGGCTTTTTTACTAGGAATGATGGAATGTACTCCACAGTTATACCAAGGACTTTAGGGCGACGGAACACCTGGGCCTGCGTTCAGGGGGCTTTACTGGACCAATGTTAACGGTTGCTTGGATGGGACCGGCAGCACTGTTGTAGCCGGTGTTGTCGGGACCAAAAACGCTATCATATGTCTGCAGCAGCTGTTGGAATATATTGGAAGCGTGTTTCGTCTGATAATAGTTTGTCGGGGTCAATGGACACGGTAGATGAGAAGGGAGGTGAGCTCTTTGGGGCCTGGAGGAATGGGGGGTGAAGGGGCAGTGGTTGGTGACAATACGTCTGCTGTGGGTAGAATCTGGATTAGGTGTTCATGGCGACCGATGGATTTTGGTTCTTGGGAGGTGTTGGTCAGACGTATCTTGGAGCCGACAGCTTCCGAGATTTGAGGTTCAGGCCAAATACAGGCAGGTTTAGTACGTTTAGATATCTGGGTGTCGGTACGTGGCTGTATTGCGAGGACGCGATCATCACCTAGGTCGGAGGGGACATCCAGCTCCACGTACTCTCCAGGCCAAACAACAGTCGCGGAAGAGGAGGCGCGTAGGAAGTAACTCTGCGCCCGTCGCACAGCATTGGAGCCTGGGCTTGGATCACCATTAAGCTCGTAGTGTATGACTTCAGAATCCTGAATACGAATTTGACACTTCGCGGGGCGGATGGTGATGTCATTGGCAATAAGGAAGGGTGTGCCAGCCAGAACATCTACATCCAAGTCATCGACTACGAGGGCGTCAAGGGCGAGTTGCTTGTCTGCTCGGGATAAGATGAGGCGAGTCTCACCAGCCACCGCTAAGGGGGTCACGCCGTCGGCTTGCAAAGCTTGTTGGGTAGACTTAAAGATGGTAGCGCCAATAGACCGGGCCACTGAAGACTTAATCATGGTCGTCTCTGCACCAGTGTCGAGGGTGAGTCGTATCAACAACAATGGTTTCGCCATGGTGGGTTATGTTGCTATTAGCAACAAGGAGATTATCTTCGGTGAAGCACATTAACCGTTGGAAAAGGTCTTCGGGAAGTTCATCAACTTCGAGTTTAATGTTAGAGAAATCCAAGAAATGCGCGCCGGTTGACTGGAAACCATAGTGCGCCCTAATTGCCTGCCAAATGGCATTGATGGAAGTGCAGTTCTTCACAATATTGAAGTCCTAACATGAGTTCTAGATGAATGTTTTTCTGTTGGGCAGTGCGACGGCGAGCTTCTGGGACATCTTCCTCATCATCGTTGTGGCCTCTCAGGGGGGCGGTGGATGACATTCTCTGCCATGTAAAATCAGCCTCTAAAAATGGAGCAAAATTGTCGTGTAGCGAAAGAGAATATTGGAGGTTCTGCCTCCAAGCTTCGAACGTGGTAATCGTTTCGTTTTTTGTCAATGACCATTGTTTTGGGGCCCTACTTGAATTCATTCTTAACGTAATGGTAATAAGGAACAGTAAAGTTATACTTTCCTTAACTGAGATGGCTGCTCTGTATGTTTACTTGACCACAGGATAGGTTGACTCGTTGTTGCTTGGTATAGCGGGACGACACTCAGGTTCTCCAAGACGTGGGCTAGTAGTCGCTGCCACCACGCCAGAGGTTCAGGGACGAGACACAACGATAACACTTGAGATTTAATAACCAATGCCAGACAAGATGACCGCTCAAAAGACATTCACCAAAACATAACGTGCGCGCGCAAAGACGTGTGAAACAATGCCACAGGCACGGCCTGCTGGCGCCGATTAAAATGACCCACGATTAGCGGTTATCCCGCGATTAAATTTCTTATTTCCGGGATAACTAACCGGGGGATAAAATGGTGTTCCTGAAAGCAGATTTAACCCACAATTAACTATCCGTCGAATAAGGTCAGATTAACCCGGTAAAACCGGTCTCTGGTGGGAGAAAAGGGTGAGCACTAGGGGTGGGGGGGGGGGGGAGGGATTAAAAGTGACGTCTCCTGAAAATTAATTGATCAAAGCCGAAAAAATTTTATCAATTTTACCAATTTGAACTCAATGAAATTTCCAGCGGTTGGTTATCTAAAAGAATCAATCAAAAAGCTAAATTAAAATTAGAGTTTTGATCAAAAATAATTTCAGTGCAATCTGTACAGTATGTTGCCCTATTTCCGGACAAGTTTTGCAAAAACCGTAATATCTTACCTCGAAACAACGAGGAACACCTCACCAAAAATGCAAATAAACTCTTTTGTGGTCGAAGATACGGAACTGAAAACAGAAAATTCTTATATGCTGAAAAACCTAGTCCTTTCAGCTTTACTTATGTCCAAAAAAGTTTAACCTGTATCGTATTTTGCGAGAACAGACCGCTTAAATAGGTAATTCGACGCGCGCTAAAAATCGCATTTAAGAAGAAACAAAATTTACCTACCTCGACTGAAAACGAACCAAAACGGAGCGTGACTTGGCCACGAAGGAATCAAACGAAAGCTGACTAGTCGATAAGTCTTCGGAACATATCGATCGGATTTGTTTTATTGTTTCAACGAAACACGGAATCGTTAAGTCGAAGTGTCCGGAAATAGGGATGTCCGGGAAATAGGGCAACATACTGTACAGTCAGGAGTCCATGAGCTCATGGGCTCCTGGTACAGTGTAAAAATAGAGAAAACATCGAGCGACGCTCACTTGCTCATGCATATATTTACCTAATTTTCAGCCTTAGTCGTTTGTACTTACGAACGGAAATGTCTTCAATCGTGCTGATCAATCTTAGATAAAAGTTTGTACAAACGTGGATGTACGGAAGCCGAGAAGGGGCAATCCAAAAATAATTTTCAAATCCAAAAAATATTTCAAATCGTAATATTTTTTGCAAATCCTTGTTGGAAAGTTTGTCACATCTAAAAAACACTTTTACAAATCCTTATATAATTATTGGATCCACAAATAAATTTTCACAAATACGAAAATATTTTACAATCCAAAAATCTTTGTGAAATTCCAAAAAATATTTTGAAAATCGCAAAAAATATATTGTCACGTGCTGTTTGCGCCGGCAATCAGTTTGTGTCAGAGGCTTGCCGACTTAGCCTCCATATTGCATCCAAAGGAGAGGAGAGTTTGGAGTATGAGCAGTGTGATGTTCTACCATGAACGTGGAAGGCAAATTTTGGAACATTGAAATATTCTGCCGTCGGTGTGGGACTCTATGGAGACAAGAGCGACGTACCTTCCACCTGCCGCAATGCGTTTGGCGCGGGTGAGACATGCGATTGACGATACAGCTTCTTAGTCGCCTTTCGAAGGGCAAATGCACCTGGGTCCAACTCTCAGAATTCGCATGACCATGTCTCGAGGAATGGTTACATTGTAGCTTGTCCTCAGCTTGTTCCACGTTTAATTAATTTCCACACAGCATGCTTGTAATGAGCTTGATTTCTTCGGGATTTCTTCTTCGCAACCCATACTCGCTTAGCATTTCTATTGAAAGTCCTTCATAGAAATCCCATGTTCTTCAAATCCTATACCTGCCAACTCTCACGCCTGCGAGCTGAAAACTTTGATCTCACGCCAACTCATGCCTACGAACCAAATTCTCACGCCTGTATGGAAAATGTGAGCTGCGATAGCCCTAAATAACACATTTAAAAATATATGCAACTCCAAACAATGCGAGAAACGAAAATTTTCTGTAAAATGAATAAATGACGATTCTTTTCCTCGCGATTTCCGATTGTTGAGAGCAAAGACACTTAGGACGAGTCGCTGGGACACAAATCTCGTTTCCAGGGGCCGCGATCTTTTTGGTCTGCGGGATATCATCGGAAACCTTCAAACGTCTTCGGAAATCTTCGTCCATATTCGGAAAGTTTCGGAAATCGTCGTGACATCTTCGGAAATCCAGGCTCCTCCGGGGTGACAGGTCTCACGCCTTTGGATAAGAACATGTTGGCAGGTATAAAATCCCCATTTAAAGTTATGTTTTACTGCAGATCTCTCGTCAACCGAACTGCACAGAATGTTTAAATGTTCCAAAATTTGCCTTCCACTTTTATGGCAGAACATCGCACTGCTCATATTCCAAACTCTCCTCTCTTTTGGATGCAATATGGCGGCGAAGTCGGCAAGCCTCTGACACAAACTGATTGCCGGCGCAAGCAGCACGTGACAATATATTTTTTGCGATTTTCAAAATGTATTTTTGGATTTCACAAAGATTTTTGCATTGTAAACTATTTTTCGTATTCGTGAAAATTTATTTGTGGATCCAACAATTGTATAAAGATTTGAAATAGTTTTTTAGATTTGACAAACTTTCCAACAACGATTTGCAAAAAATATTACGATTTGAAATATTTTTTTGGATTTGAAAATTTTATTTGGATTCTCCCTTCTCGGCTTCCGTATGGATGCCACGGTGGGGCTAATAAAGTAAGAACCGGCATTTGCTTGAATGAAACTAAACAAAGTTTGGAGGAAGAAAGGAAGTTAACTAAGCAAAGTAGACAATTAACGCGGAGATTGATTGCACTAATTCTGCCGAATTGAAATAAACAACTTCTTGAAGAACAATTCAAACAAGTTCGAAAGCAAACTAAACTCTATCAAGATTTTGTCGATAAAATCAAATGAATACTCGCCTTTATTGAAACCAAACAATCCTTTAATTCCACCACTTTAGTAGTAGACCCGGTAGTTAATTAATACCACCTGACCTTCAGGCATATATTTTCCTTCTTCCCCCCCCCCCCCCACAATACGAAGTTCGCTTTACTCACTTCGTATTGTCAGGGGAGGGGGTTAAAAAGGAAAATAAATGCCTGAAGGTCAGGTGTGTATTCATTAACTACCGGGTCTACTACTGAGGAAGGAGGAGGGGTAAACAAAAACCAGTTTTCGACAACAACCTGTCATTGTAACCAAAAGGTTTTGGCAACCAAGCGTTGCATGAAATTAAAGCAACAAATAATTTTCTCACATCACACAAACACTTCAACCACAAAAACCACGAGTGAAAAAAGATGAACGCGTTACTGTCACGCGTGGCATTGTGTGATGTTGTGTGACGGTCGGTCACGCGAGGCATTGCGTGACAGGGCACAAAAAGGGACAAAACCCTTGTCGGGGTGCTCGGTTGGCTGTTCGTTGCCTAGCCCAAACCAGGACTTTCGCGCCGCTGACAAGGCGGCTGTCAGTTCCCATTTTACCTCTGGGAGCGAGGTTTGAAAGGGTAGTGTAGCAGCTATCCAAAACTACTTTTGTTTGTTATTGTAAGCAGCTTCTATTGTTTTCAAGACAAAGTCATTGTTTCAATTCATGAGTCTTTTGTTTAGGGCTAGGGAATCAAACCAATCACATTATATGTTAGGAAAGCTGCTACATCGCCCGTTTGAAATCCCGCGTTATCTAATTTTAATAACACTCAGTGAGATTTTTGTGTTTTTTCTCTCAAAGTTTTGTTCAAATTTGTGCTGGACGTCGCCAGTTTTTTTCGAAACTCTTGCCGAATCTGGTTTTTTGTCTTTTCAAGATCCGGCTGGCGTAAATCGGTCTATTTTTTAGCGAAGTTTGATCGTAAAGTCTCTTTGATTTCACGATATTTCTGCATTTCACGTGCAATTTGTTTGAATTCAGAGTCGGAAACATTGTTATCATCAAGAGCTTGAGAGACAGAGCAATTAATTGAGTCGTGCTTTGCAAGAGCCAGAGCAAGAATTTTCGTGTGTTTATTATCTTTCCTTTCAAGCTTCTTGTTAATAACAGACAGGCCTGTGGAAGCAAAACCAGAAAGGGCAGCAATTCCTGCAATAGGCGCCCCGACACCAGTGAGTGAAGTTGCAACAGCCCAGAAAACAAGGTGGCAGACACAGCACCACGCAATAGTGAATTACTTTCCGAGCTTTTTTATCTTTTTTCAACACAAGCCTGTAATGTTCTGCCTCATCGGCTATTTCTTTTTCAATTTTGCTGATCTCAGTTAGCCGGAAATTTTCTGGGGTTCTTGAGAGGGGTATCTCTGGATAAATATTATCAGGCGGAGCACATGGCAACACATTTGCTGAAGACATGGCATATTATAACATTTCAATTTATCTCTAAAATAAAATTAATTGGGAACCCGTGAAAGTCAATTAGTTCGCCATTTTCATTTTTTACCGAAATGTTCAAACTTGACACTTCTTTGCCGGTATTCGTGACCATCAGAACATGTTGCTCCCCACACTGATATAAAACAGACGTGCTCTGCCAGAAAAGAGACGACCTCCCCAGCAGCTTTGAAAAGGAAAGAAACAATCGAGCCAATTAACCCGGGAAGAATTCCAGCAAGTTTTTTCCCAATCTCTTTCAAACCATTTTCCAGCCCTTTTGCGGTTGCTTTCAGTGAGTTGTTGATTGTGCTTACAACAGCTCCGATCGTTACACCAGCAGCAAGAAGAACAGCCGTGACGGTCACGCCGTATTTCTTGAAGATCCCTTTGACCCTTTCAAGAAGCGGCATGGCACTTTCTCTTTCCTCAATCTGCGTTTGCAGGCGCGCAAGCTCCTCGGTTCTTTCCGCAGCTCTTGCTTCCGCGGCTTCTTTGTCAGAGGGTGAGGCATTCTCATCGTTGATGACCGCCCTGTTTCTTCATTTTGGCGTTCCAGTTCTGCTTTTTGAACTTTCAGCTCTTTGAGGGCTTCTGTGTCAATTTTTTCTTGAAGTTCACTTATGTTTTTATCTAACCTGGCATTTTCTTCTGTGAGCTTCTTAATATCTTCTTTTAATTTTGGCGCCTGTTTTGCTGTTTTGTTGATTCGTTCCAGTTGCTTTCTTTTATCTTGATGTTCTTTTTCAAGGTCTTTTTTCGCCTGTTTCAGTTTTTGAATTTCTCTTTCATATAAAGTCCCATGTGTATCTTCAAGAGCAGCTCTCTGTTCATCAATTACTCTCATTCTGTTTCTGATTTCATCCATGTCATTTGTTACTTTTTCTTGTTCTTCTGCCATAGATAAAGATTTTTCCAGTTCTTTTTCTTTTTCAGCCAGTTCTTGGTGAACGGCTTCCTGTGATTCATAAATTGACTTTCCGAGGGCAGTTTTTATTTCTTTGGTAAGGTTTGGATTTAGATGCTGTTGTTTTGTACCCCTTTTTGTGGTAAATATGTCATATGAATTTTTTCTAACGCCAAACATTTTAACTTGAAGCCTTCTTTTTTTGACTGTAAAAAAACTCAACCTCACTTGAGCTCATGTTCGGAAATTGCTCTTTTGCAGCAAGCCAAGCTCGTTCACTGCAATGGAGTTTCCGCGGTGAAAGAAGTGTCAGGCAGCCCGCTCTGTTCGTGAAGCCTTGTCTGCATTTCAATTTCTTCGCCACCATGATAGGGTGTCGAAGCGGTGTCCAGCACAAAAGGACCGGTTGTGTTTTGACGGTTTTGTTCATCAGAATCACCATCGTTGTCAATAGCATCGTCAAGGTCAGGGTCTTCGTGGCCAAAGGGATGTTTGTCAAAAGTAGTAATAGAATAGGCTATGACAACGGACCAATCAGAATCGAGTATTTTTTTAATGGACCAATCAGGAGGCAGTATATAAACCACGTGACTTTTCTAAAATTGAAAATTTTGGGTCAAAAACGTCATCACTCATGAACCAATAAGGAGACGCTCACAACTCATGAACCAATAAGGGTACATTTAAATGGTCACATGTCACGGTGACGTCACACATGTCACGCAAGTGGTCACGCAAAACATGTCACGCAAAAAACCTGGTAACGAGTTTCACGCAAAAAACCTGGTAACGAGTTTCACGCAAATACATGTCACGCAAAAAACCTGGTAACGAGTTCAATGTCACGCAAAAAACCTGGTAACGAGTTCCGAGTTCCGAGTTCAATGTCAAGACTTGTTCTGAACAGCGGTATTTCGCAAAGAAGTAAACGAAGTCTTAAAAAAGCAATAAACTTTGCAAATTAAATTCATCTTGTTCATCCCATTCGAATTCTTCGTGATAGCCATATGGGTAAGAGTGAAACGTGATGGGATCCACAACTCGTTTGTCAAAAACGATTTGGTAACGTTTTATTTCGGTCATTGTTTCTAAATGTTTTGTTTTATTGTCTCTTGTGATCTTGAATGGATTGAAGACGGGAATCTGCCGTTGTTTTTCCTCCAAAGGTTTTGTCACTTCATCCATGACATTTTCTTTTAGGATTTCGAAGTTTAACTGTTCTTGTCCGCGTGTGTTCAGCGAGAAGCCACGCACCTTACATTCTACTTTTCCCTTCATGGTTCGGTACCCGTAATTCTTGGGTCCTGCAGCAGCGAATTCTACAATGTGATCATCCGGGTCTTTCAATTCGTCTGTGTATTCTCCCAGGAAATCACCCAATGGTAAACTGGGTTCATTTCCTTTGTGGGAATAAATGATGGAGTCAGTGTCAAAGTACAAAGTCTGTGGAGGATTCAGTTTTGAGAGACCTTCTTGATACAATCGTAGTCTTGCCCAGCAAGTGGTGAAGCAAGCCACGAAAATGTTTATGTTCACTTGAATGGGGTGACACTCGCTTTGATACTTGTGTACGACTTCGATCATTTCCTCATTGACGATGCGGATGTCGTTTATTTCCTTGCTGTCGTCTTCCAACAACTTGTGGAATGGGGCCGGACTGATGTACGTTTGAACTTGGGTCTTGTTGCTTTGTTGCCCGTACTTTCCCCAGAAAGAGTTTAGCATCATTTTGGCTAGAGATCGTTTTCCCGGATTTTCTTCTATCTTGTCGGGTTCTAATTTGATTCCTTCCTTTATCTCATAGTCCGTGATGTATTTCACGCGTTTGTCGGTGTCGTTCCCGACCCGTTTTGGCCACCCGCTGGCTTCTTGCTTGATTTTCAGGAAAGTGTTCACGTATGATTTGAACAACGTGTCGGACGTGTTTTGAAAATGCCAAACTTCGTGCACGTGTTGGATCACGTAGCCTTGACGCACTGCTTCTTCCAATTCAGGGGTGCACCAAGTACCGGTTAGTTCCCTTTCTTTTAGCGTGTGGCTGCAACTTGCGCTGCGTTCTGTTAAGGGTTTGGATTGTTCCGTTTCTACGCAGGTGCGGCATAACGGGAAGGTCAGTTTTCCGCTGCTGCGGTAGGGTAAGACGGCGTGGTATAACCCGTAGGGTGGTGACACAGTGCATTTGGCAAGCCCGAAAAACTCGGATAGATCTGTGTTCCCTGGTTCTAGCACGATGACGGGATGTCCTATGGGGTAAACGCAGTTTTTGTTGACGTAGGGATAGAGTGACGTGAAATCCACGTAATGGATCTTTTCACCCTCTTGCGTCTTGTGATGAAGTTTGACCGCATTGGTTCTGCCCCCGAAAAAGGCATCTCTGGGTTCTAGTCGTTCCGTCAAGTTTAAAGATTTCAGGTAGGTTTGAATGTCCGTGTCTCGTTTTTTGAGATTGTTCCATTGACATTCCCATATTTCCATTAGATTGTAACCTGCGTGTCGGATCTGATCGGCTCGACGTTGCGTGGTTTCGTACACGTTGTGCATGGTACGTTCGTCCAGTTTGGTGTGTTTCTGGTATCGGTTTGGAAAACAAGTGGGGCAACCGTGATAGAAGCAACCTCTAATTCTAATTAGTATTTCTAAGAGACTTTTTAGATATGTATTTACTATTATAAATATTGTTTGTAGTTTAATTTTATATGTAACAAACCTGATGAATTTTTTAACCGTGTTTAAATAAAGATTTGAGATTTGAGATTGAGAACCGTAGAATTCGTACACGGTATTGGTGGACGCCGCGTACCCGTCTACGTGCAGTCGTCTGTTACCCACACGGATCACGTGTTCTCCACCGTTTCTGGCATGCGCCACACGGTCTGTCGATGTAGCATTGCGGTTCAAGTAATGTAACCATTCGATGGAAGCCTGGGAGTGAGGTTTTCCTTTTCCGTGCCAACCTCGCACTGGTTCGGAAGCCAAACAGTTCTTGGGCATGCATGTTGTGCGATAGTACAGGTTGCAAGCCGAGGCAATGGTCAAACATTTTTCCATGGGATCAAATCCGGCCACTTGTTTGAATTGTTGTCGAAACACCTTACATCCGTCGTGTAACAATTTCACATCCGATTGGCAATTTAGGCCAACAGTTCCGCCTGGAAATCAAACAGGTAATTCTCCTCTTTCATTTTTTTGTGCCATTCGTCAAATTCTGTTTTTCTTTCTGGTGTCATACCTCCCGGGTCGTAATAATCGCGTGCCGGAATGGGACCCACGTACGATTGGTTGTCTGGAATATTGAAGAAATGAGGGAAAAATCCTTTTTTCTGTTCCGTCAGTCCAAATGATTTTGGGAAGGCAAAAAGCGGCATCTGAAGAAAACACATCGAGTCCTTGAATTCGATGTCGTGAACTTTCATCGACAAAATCTTGCTTCCGTTTACCAATTGATCCGGACAGATACCTTGACGGTATAGTTCATTCAAAATGAAGTAGGAATCGTATCCTTTGAAATTGTGAGCAATGGCAATGACTTTATTGTCGATGGCTATTTCTCGTAACCAGTCGAGAAAGTCTGTCACACATGTCGAACCCTCGAACTTGTATTGCAAGTTACTGTTCGAGGTCATGGCGCAAATCAAATTGGGTACGTGAATTCCTCTTTCTTGCATGGCTTCAGCATCCCAAGTCACAAAAATGGGAGGTTCTTCTGGCTGAGTGTCGTCCGCTTTTCTCTTTCTCTTTTTTCTTTTTTCTTCGTTTGGGTTCTGAATGAAACATGTGTGTTGATACAAGTTCAATTATTGTTTGCAGGAAGGACATTTGCTGTGGCCGCACACGTGTTTACCCATTTCGATTTCGTGATGGGTCAGTGTCTTGCTACAATTCTTACATTTCTTATGCATGTGACAAACACTGTTCTTTGTGTTTTTTTCCACCTTTTTCCCGCTTTCTTCTTGTTGTTTCTTGTGCAGAGCAAAACACGCGTCTCCGAAGAACGAGCGGTCACAATCGTTGCAAGGAACCATGGCTTTGGTACCTTTGTCGACTTTGGTGAAATCTGGGCAATTCAATTGATGACAGGCATGACATCGTTTTCCTTTACATCTGTGATTTCTCCATGTGTCACGCTCGAAGGATTTTTCGCACGCTAGACAGAAATGGGCTTTGCCAAAGAATCCTTTCAGCGAGTTGCACGCATGGTAATGTTCTCCCAGTTTGATCAAGACAAGGAGTTTATCTTCGCGTTGGTCAGGCCCTTTGAAAATTATTTGGTAACCGTGATCCACGGAAACCACCACGATCTGGTACTCTTTCAGGTAAGTCTGAAATTGTTGAATTTCAGTCAAGCCGCAGGGTCCTTCGGGTACTTTGGCCGAGGCGTGTAATTCTTTGGCTTGTCGTTCTTGTATGGATTTGCCCATGTGTAAACTCTTGTAAGTGCTGTGTCTACTACCTAGATCGCGGTAAGCTTTGATGGTGACCAAAGCTCTGGCACAACACAGTTCGTCCGTGTTTTTGATTTTGATCACTGACTTTTTGTCGTTTAAGAGTTTCTCAATGTTGTCCGTTCCCAGTTTTTTTCGTCCGCTTCCCGTCCCGGTGGCTTTTATGTGCGAAATGTTCAAGTTAAACGCATCATCCATTCTGAAATTTTCGTTGGAGTTCAACAGTCTGCTTAATTCTTCCAAAACGGTGCGAGCCATCAATGCATTGTTTCTCCAATCACGCACTCGCACTCGTCTTGAATGATAAGCGTTTCTCAGTCTGTTCGAGTTGATGTTGATCAGCAAATGATCGTCGGGTCGTACTTCTGAGTCTTCTAATATTTGTTCGTTGATGCTGCGTTGCAAGGCGTCTTCGATTTGACCCGGCAAGACGGCTCTGTCCAAGTTGACCAATGCACCACCGTGCTGTGCCAATCGCGCCGTGTAACTTCTGTGATGTAAATCAAATCGTCTCAATCGTCTGTCCACGTGTGGAATCAAAATGAAATCAAATCCGCGTTCCCATTCACTTGCCGCCTCGATCATGGTGTCGTCATCAATCTGCAATCATGTCAAGACAACAATAATTGTGATGCCAATCTGATTGACTGGGATTGATATGACACATGGATGGTATTCGGCATGTGTTGTCTATAAATGTGGGGTTTCCTCGTATGTCTCCATTTTTCCAAACCCTGTGTCTCATTTCCAGAAAAAAACTGCAACGTCGACAATAACTGAGAGTGTTCAATGTTTTTGACCACATTTTCTTTTTCTCTTTTACGTGCATGAGATCTGCCTGCCATTGAATGTATCTTTTCAATTCTTCCGGTAATGCATCCCAGCGACTCTTTATCTGTGCGGAGAAATCAATGCACAATTTTCATGTTCAAAGTAATATTTTGTGTAGGGAGGATCGTCATTTTCACAAAACACTGCTATCCATCGTCCTTCTTTCCATATTTTTTCTGATTCGCACTTGTAATTGCCTTCTGTATCTATTTTGTTTTTCATGTCCAGGTAACAATCACAATGTATACATTGACCCATAAACCAAAAATGAAATGAACTCCAAAACTGATTGTTGTAAACGAGTTTGTCTTTGACATGCATGATGTCTGCCTTCCATTGAATGTATCTTTTCATTTCTTCCGGTAATGTGTTCCAGTGACTTGTTATCTGCAATCAAGACACGTGTGTTCAAAGGGAGGTCTCATTATTGATAAAAAAAGGTGACCCTCATCCGTATATCCATGCCAATATTCCCATTGATCTATATACGGATGATTAAATGTCTGATGAGCTATCCTACACATGACAGGGTATACATCCTCTTGTTTAAAGTTGCCTGACGGTTCTATTCTGTCTCTCGTGTTCACGAAGTGACCGCAAAGTCGACAAGGAGATAATCGTAAGTGAAACTTTTACCAAAATCTATGGTTGTATTTGAGTTTGTCTTCCACATGCAATTTGTCCGAAAGCCATTGAATTTTTCGTTTCACTTCTTCTGGCAGAAAATTCCAATGACTCTGTGAAAAGACCGAAAAAAAAGTTAATCAGCGAAAGACGTGGTGACTATGAGTTTCCTTCTTCTTTTGTTTGGCTTTTGTTTGTAATGATATTGTTTATAACGTTCGAAGTAATGTTGCACCATGGGATGAAAACGATCTTTTACGCATTCGTAGTGATGCCAATCTTCTTGACCGAATTCATTCTTTACGTTAGGCATGCGATCGAAATCAAAGATATTGCGCGGTAAACCGTAGATGTCTCCCCTTTTGTTTATTCGTTGATTCATGTCCAAGAACAAACCGCACGTGGCACATGGTTTTGTATAGATTCTTAAATAGTGTCTGAATCCGCGATGTTCCAATTTGCGTTCCATTTTATCTGCCATCCACAAAATCTTTAGTTTTATCTCTTCCGGTAGAAAATCCCATAGACTCATCTGTTAAAAGATAGAAAACATTCTTTTTAATCTTGGTCTTTTTTGTATTGGAATGGATAAAAGGTATTTTCCGATGCAATACAAATGAATCCATTTTGATTCAGAATGATTTTTCAGTACTTCTCTTGTGCGTTGTAAGTCCACTTGTTTGAATTTGTCAATGTAAAATTCATTTACGTCACCATCATTTGCGAAATAGTAACAAGGTAAAAAACATTTGTGCCATATAGATATTGGACAGTAACTCGTGCCGCAAGTGAAAATGAAAGTGTTACAATGAATACAAGGGTCCAAGATCGAATCCAAAGCATTCCAATAAGGCGAATGGTGAATGATATTGATCATAATTTGATCGGCTTTTCGCTGTATGATTCGTTTCAGTTCGTCTGGTAATCGATCCCATGGGTTGACTCCAGCTTCCTGCGAACAGAAATGTGATCACTGTGAAAAGTTTGAGCATAGAAAGTGATTTCCGATGCAATAGCAATGTATCCATCCATCTGGTTTTATCCTGTTTTTGTTTTCAATTTTGTCAACGTAAAATCCAGATACATATATTCCCTTCGTTTTGTAATAGTGCCAAGGTAAACGGGATTTTAGCCATAGATACGACGGAGGATCTTCCATTGAATGATAGTATATGAAACTATGACAATAAATACAAGGGTCCAAGGAATTGAACAAAGCAGACCAATATGGTAAATGGTGAATGATGTTGATCATGATTTGATCAGCTTGTCGCTGTATGATTCGTTTCAGTTCGTCTGGTAATCGATCCCATGGGTTGACTCCCATTCCCTGCGAATAGAAATGTGATAGGGTATAATGCAATCTGGGTGTATCCATAATCCTTCGTCGTAAAATGTTACGCATTCTCCCTCGGTCACGGTACGAATGTATTGTTTCCACGATGTTATTTTTTCCCCACTCCGCTCAATCATGCGAGAAGGTAAACGATCATTGTCCCAAATGTGATTTAAATATTTGTAACGACCAAAGTCATTGTATCTTTTTTTTCGAAATACGAATCTGTTACTCTTGAAATTTCCTTCTTCATCTATGCGATGTCTCATGTCTATGAAGAATCCACAATGACAACATTTATCCAATACAACTTTCTAGTTGAACCAATATGTCAATTTGCGATTGCGTTTTATCTCAATCATCAAACGATCCGCTTTCCATTGTATCTTTGGTTGTATTTCGACGGGAAGAATATCCCAATGACTGATTATCTGCGATGAAAAGGAATTTCAAACAAGAAAATGAACAACCAATTTGTCTTCATCGCAAAACGGTAACTTTTTGATTTCATCGTACTTTTCATCTCTGGGATAAAAGAAGAAGTGACGAAAGTCATCACGCACTGTCGGATCGAAATGTGATGCACACAGGCAACAATGTCCATGTTTGTCAGGGTGATCATGCATTATACACTCTTTGTGAAACCAACGTTCATCCGTTTTCATGAAAGGAATTCGATCCGAAGCACCATACAATGTTTCTTGATTTGCAATTTGTCCCGTTTCATTTGTTTTTTCTGCGTAACGAGAGAGGAATAAATCGCAACTTTCGCAAGGATCCAAGAATAAATGAATTAATTCCCAAGTTCCAAATTCTGTTTTGCTCTTGTTTAACAGAACAGTTTTCATGCATGTGTAGTGTTGAAAGTCCAAAGTCACAGGTAGATGGAGATAATGATTATCTTCATTTACTTCTAGCTTCTTAATCTCGCAACGAGTGTTCAATCGTTCCCGTACATGCATTTCTACACTTGCCCATTGTATCTTTTCTTTGATTTCTTCTGGCAATACATCCCAATAACTTCTTACCTCTTCTTCTGTTTCTTTTTCTTCTCCAAGAAACTCCCATTGCATTGGCCCTTTCTTCCTCCATAACTTCTCTCTGTCATCATTGCTTGCCATCTTGTGTCAAACTTGAGAATGAAGCAAACGCTGCAAGTGAGTTCCTTATATAGTGTGTTGAACCTCTCATGAGGGGGATACCCCCCATCCCAATACAATTGCTATCACGTGACCTGTTTTGAATGTATATAAGGCTTTTAATTCCACACCATCAGTTACCCTTTGAAGATGAGTGAATCAAGCGTGAGGATAGAAAAACAACTGTTATTGGATACATACGAAGAAGCGACTGCTTTGATGTCGATCAAGTTGGAAGCACACAAAGAAAATTGCCAAGGTGAACAATATCTTCAAATGGTTGATATGATTGAAGACGGGCCGTGGTTGATAGGATAATTCAGTTATCCTGGGATGCTACTGCAGATGACCCTGAAGTGCTTTCTTTATGGATCGATTTGCTGAGATGGTCAGAGGCCTTCGATGAATTAGACCCTTGATTATGGAACATTTCATCCTTATTGAACAATTTATGGACCGTTGATCTACATTTTATTGAACATTTTATTGCGTTACTATTTTGATTTTTGTTTTATTTTATCAGTCATGTCTTGTATGCATTCATGCTGTGTAGTCTGTGGCCAGGAACCTCCCACGTGTACACAAGCTCTTCACAGAGTGCACAACGCTCATCACGAGAAGTTTGTGAAGGAAATAAAATGGGGCGAGATAACAGCCAAGTGGGGTGGTCGCGTTTTCTTGACTTGCTGCGGTTCCATTTATGGAGAATATTATGACATTGAGGAGTGGAACTTTACAACCGTTTTTTTAGGTGAGAATCTTGATGCGGCACTCGCTCGTGTAAAATTCGTCAAGACTTTTTGTTTGTAAACGAATCATTGTTTTTTTTTTATTTGTAAATGCATGATAGTGTAATTAAAAAAATATCTGTGATGTAGCACTCGCTAGTGAATACTTTTGTAAATTTTTCAACGAGATGTATGATAGGAGAAATAAAACAATGCTGTTTGAAAAAAAGTCTGATTTTATTCTACGTAAGTGTTCATCCATAACCAAAAAGCATGACATTCGACCATGCTGCAATGAGTGTTACAACAATTGAAATGAAATCCGCAATCGGGCAAAGGCTCGACAACACTCGATTTTAGTATTTCGTATTTAGGACAATTATACACTTCAAGGTTTAAACTTTGAATGTTAAGTCTATTTAACAAATCTTTTTCCACATGTCCTCCTTTGTAGGCTATTACATATCTTTCATTGCATTTGTTGTTCTGATACAAATTCATTAATATCTCTTCCAACTGGTGAGACTCGTATCCTCTTTCTTGTTTTATTGGATCGTACGTCAGTCCGTGAATGTTGTACTTTTGAAATGCAACAGTTCTTTTGTCTTCTTTGGATAAATTGTACCAAGGTACTTTTGCGTAAAATGCGTATCGTCCGTGATCTCCTGTCCAAGCGTAATATCCCAGTTCCCGCACTTGAAATTTCTTGTTGACGAAAAATCCCTCCAAGTCCAATATCATACACACTTTCTCTTTCATCCTGTTAGTCCATGCTTCTTCATCAGACGTCTGATGTAAATCTGATTCTTTAACGCAGGTTCATTCTCTTCGGTATAGTGACATCCCTTTATTTCTGGAGGACTTATCACCTCTTGATTCTGTTCCAAGAACGTGATGTTTACTTTTTGACACTCGAGCCACAACGACTGGTCAAAAGGAATGGAATTGACATCTGTGTAGGTGGGTTTGTGATACCAAGGAGAATCTTGTCCTCTCAATGGGTAACCTTGTTCATCTCTGGACCAATGGGTGTTGCCATGATGACGTTTTCCTCCTTCTATCCAAGCCAAGACTTTTCCTCTCGGCAGCACATCACTCCATTGAAAGAATTTGCACATGTTTCGTCTGCAGCGGAAGTAAGGGCGATCTGGATTCTTCGGCGAATTGGAGATACTGAGAATGGTCGGTTCGTCGCAGTAACACAACAATTTATCCAGGTTGTTTGAGTAGTAAGTCATCACAGTGTTCGTATTTCGAACGATGTCGATATATGTTTTGGCGTCGTTTTTGTCCACCAAGACAAAACAATGATCTTTACGATCATCTCTTCCCACATCGCAAACCAGGTACTTCCATCCATTGCTTGCTGTTTTTTCTTGAAGTGGAACATTGTTGTGAATCGGACAATTCACTTCTGCTTGTGGAAAGAACTTGTTGAAAAAATCAATGGCTTCATCGTACGACGGTATTTCACCCTCTTCCATCACTTCCACAAGTTCTTTGTTTGTCTTCTTCTTCTTCTTCTTGTTGGAAGCCGGTGGGAAATCTTTAGGCAACATGTAACGTGTGGGAGATTCATCTCCTTTCTTCTTCTTTTTGCCGCGGTTTGACTTTTTTTTTAGTCAAAATTGGCGACGCGTCACCGGGTTGATAATGAATATAGTTACCTTGTTCACTTTGCAAAAACTTTATTTGGTCAGTCAGTTCTTCTTCTTCTTCTTCTTTCTTGATCTCCGGCATCTCTGCTTGCTCCATTCTTGAAGTGATGAACAACGAAAAATCGTTCTCATTTATATAAAACCAAACGGCCAATCAGAATCGAGTGACGCCAGCAGTCAAACCTGTTACTGAAACCAGTTAAAACCCGTTAAAACCAGTCACGTCAAAGTGGCGCGATGATCTTTGGACTTTCCAAATGCGTCAACTACTCCTTATATGGTGCTGTGAATCGACCTTTGTACAGAGCGAACACTCCATATAAGGCAAAAAAATCGGGGTGATGCGCACCCAAAACATCATATATAAATGATCGGATGAAGACAGAGTAGTG
This sequence comes from Blastomussa wellsi, assembly GCA_947652115.1. NCBI lineage: Eukaryota > Metazoa > Cnidaria > Anthozoa > Scleractinia > Plerogyridae > Blastomussa > Blastomussa wellsi. The sequence continues at coordinate 10,928,571 of OX393567.1, forward strand.
CAGTGGATCCTGTACGTGATGGAAGAAAAGATCAGGTGGACGACCGTTTGTGATTTGTGTGATAAAGTGTGGTCGAGAGTCGACGAAATCTTCGAGTTACCCCACGAAAATGAATGTGATCCCTTAGACCTGTTTGACGAGGTGGACGTGGCATGCAATGCATTTCGATTGGTACCCTTTGTGATGTGGTTGAAAAAACAGAAACATGCAACGGAATGGTACGACATCATATATAGAATGCGGCTGTCGATCCTGAGACGCAGTTTCTTTGCACTGCGTGAAGCCGTCGACAATGAAAGGTAAAAGGAAGATCAAGGATCAAAGCATCTTGAAAGATTACGGTAAAAGGAAGATCAAGGATCAAAGCATCTTGAAAGATTACCGCGATCCCACCGAACCTGGTAGTTTGGGAGGTATTGAACGATTTGCCAAGGCTCAGAAATTACCTGTCAACAGAGTCAAGTCAACTCTTGGAACGAGAATTGGGATACACGCTTCATAAACCCAGAAGGAGACGATACACTACTTCTCCCGTCTTGGTGTTTAATATCGATCAACAATAGGTAGCTGATTTGGTGGAAGTGCAAACCTTGGCCAAACAAAACAAAGGTAACCGTTACCTGCTGATCGTTTTGGACGTGTTGTACAAATACGCGTGGATAGAACCCGTGAAAAACAAGACGGGAAAATCGGTGACGGAAGCTTTTGAAAAAATCCTGAAACGCGCCAAAGGACGTACACCTCAAAATTTACAAACCGACGATGGAAAGGAATTTTATAACAAGATCTTTGCTGAATTGATGAAACGAAAGAAGATCAATCATTTTTCGACGGCAGGTGACACGAAAGCCAGTATTGCGGAACGATTCAATCGTACCTTCAAGGAACGCATGTATCGTTATTTTACCGTCAAAAACACATTGAATTACATGTCTGCACTTCCCGCTTTGGTGAAGGGATACAATGCGTCGTTTATGGCTCCATGGCATGGCTCCAAACCGAGTCAACAAGAAGAACGAACACGAAGTGTGGATGAATTTGTATGCCAAGAAATTGCAAGGCAAAAAACCCAAACGACGTACTTTGTTGAAAGTGGGTGATAAGGTACGACTCAACAAAAAATTCCGTACGTTCAAGAAAAGTTATTTACCAGGCTGGACCGAAGAAATTTTCGTCGTGAGTGATGTCAGACCAGGTCCACCCGTCACCACCTACAAGATCAACGAATACGACGGAACGCCTGTCAAAGGAACATTTTACAAGGAAGAATTGCAAAAAGTCCTGCAAGACGACGAAGATCTGTTTCGAGTCGAAAAAATACTGAAACGAAAAGGTACTAAAGTGTTGGTTGAATGGAAAGGATGGCCAGAGAAGTATAACAGTTGGATCGAACGTTCAGCTCTGGAATCGCTATGAGGGAATTTTACCTGAGACTCACCAGTCGATCGAACCGCGTGGAATTCCCCGACAATGAACCCCATCACTTCAAGAATCGTTTGCCTTACCCGTTGCGTTTCAAGGAATCTGGATGGAAAGTGGGTATGACCAGTATTCACGTACCAAAAGCACCACCTCGCGTCCTCATTAAGGATCCCTTTCTGTTTCGGTTCGAATGGGACTTGTTGGAAGATGTTGACGCGGAAGTTTATACAGAACAACGACTCCTCATCACTGAAGATGTCTTGAACAAGTTCAACATCACCAACGGCACGCAATTAATGACGGCCATCAAGAGATTGTACTATTGGAATCTAGAAAACATCGGCATTGCTGATGCTCAATTGGGGCAAGATGTGACAGAAGGCCAAGACGAAGATGGTGAGGACATCGTGAAATTCAAGAGGTTGTACACGCAAATGTATGCTGACAAAAACCAATTTGTATTGGATAATATCGACACGTATTTCGGAGGCGACTCGAACAATTACCCAAAAGTGTTCGTGGGATATCAATTGGCCAAAGACATGGGATGGGTCAAAGAAGAAACAGATGGTGATGGTGATCCCGTTAACGAGTTGGGAGATAATTTACGCAAAGAATTTCCTACAGACAAGGTACCAGGCGCTACTGATATTGTAGAAGGAAACGACGAATTTTACAAAATCGACAAAGACGCACTTCAGTTGAGTTGTTTTTGCAATTGGGTGTTTTCGTACTTGGACGAAAGTTACGAACGGGCATTCGGTCATCAGCAAAGACCTCTATTCGTTCACTCGACTGCCGTCCAGAGCAGCACGGTGGGAGTACAGATCACTAATTTGTTGAGAGACATTCCCTACACGTTGTCTCAAAGTGGATACGAGATGCAAAACGTACAATATATACCGGTGCGAGACGAAGTCATTGACATTATCGAAATCGACGTGAAAGAGGAAGACGGAAGAGAAGTAGACTTCGAAGAAGGAAGTACGATCGTGACATTACATTTCAAGTATGACGACTGAAGAGTTCTACTTGACGTTACCCAATGACAGCAGTCGCAAAGAATTTCCAAACAATACAAACAACAGTTTCAAAGTGCGATTACCAACCCCCATTCGATTGGGTGAAGGATGGAAAGTGGGATTGAGTAGTATATCGTTGCCTGACAACAAACTAGCTATTCCGTCTGTCACGGATGATCCAAATACCATCCTGTTCAAGTACGAATGGATCAGAGATAACAAGGGAACAGGTCGTACCGTTCTATACACCTACGGTGAGAGTCGATCGAACATCAGCGATTTGAACAATGTGTTCTCCAAAGTCAACGGTGTAGAATTCATGAAAAGTATGGTGAATTTTTACGATCAAAAAAGAATAACAGCCTACGGTGGTCCACTGTTGGGAAGCAGTTACTTGGAAGAAAAAGAAGGAAAACGCAATTACATAAAGTTCAAGTGGGACAATGACGAATTGATCATCACAAACGAAGGAACTTCAAAGGTAGGAGCCCTACCCGCATTCAAGATCAATGTATTTCTTGCCAAGAAAATGGGGTGGTTGAGTAAAGATGAACAACAGCTTGGACCTAATCTTTTGATGGAACTTCCCGATGACAAAGTTCCTCAAGCACCTTCTGACAGACGTCAATGGGATGTTTTTCCCGGATACAACAGATACGATAGATCAGTAGACTTCAAATTGTGGATTGTAAAAGAAGATAAACGAGGAGACCAGAACGATGGTCCCATGCTTTTCTTGTCTGTTTATTGCAATTGGCAATTCGTCAATTTGAACAAGGCGTATCAAAATGTGGCAGGAAAGTCAATGAGATTGCTGTTTGTCTACTCGGATGTGGCGCAGAGTTCCGTGGTGGGAAATCAAGTGACAGATCTGTTGCGTGAAGTCAACTACGAAAGAAGAGGAGAAGGTAACGCATACTTCGAACCGCTTCACATTCAATATATTCCCGTGCGCAAGGAAGAGTTGGACATTGTCGAAACGCAAGTGGCTGAGACAAACGGACCTTTGGCAACGTTGGGTGAAGGCACGACCATCGTCACGTTACATTTCAAACGATAATGAGAGGAGGAAGTTTAACGCGTTATCATCCCGATCAAGACGGGAGTGGATTCTTCACCGATCTCGTCAAAGAAAGTGCGTCGGAAGGATGGAAAGGTTTAAAAAGCGGAAGCAAAGCTTACCAAACATTTCGGGAGCCATCGCTGGCACGAAAAGGGGTGCCAAACGAGCTGTGAAACGAAAAGTATTGAACGAAATCACCAAGAGAGCTAAACGAGGATTGAACGATCTCTTTGGAGCATGAATCCAATCTACTCGAGACGCCTGAAAAGGATAAGACATCAACGCGGTGGTACCATCATTCCTTCACCATTGGACATGATGATTCGGTTTGGCAGGAGACAACGCGGTGGTCAAATTTTTCCCACTCGAACTCGCTTACCGTGGAAAGACATGGTGAAACAGTTTACAAAGTCCAGGCTTATAAAAAGGCAACAACGCGGTGGCACGTTCATTCCAACGCGTAGACGCCGAAGAAGAAGAAGAAGAAGATGACAGACTACGTTCCTGTTCAGACGTTCACCACTGGCATCAACCCCGTCGAATTTCAGATCGACCCTCAAGAGGATTACATCGATTTGAGTCGCAGTTACTTCGAATTGGAATTGAGTCTAAAGAAAGCCAATGGAGATAATTTGGTGGCTGCCGAGAACACGTTCCCAGCCAATAACTTTGCCCATACTCTGTTCAAGCAGATCAACATGAAACTCAATTCAACTTTGATCAGTCCTCAGACCGACACGTATCATTACAAGGCTTACTTGGAAACCTTGTTGAATTATGACAGAGATGACGGAGAAACGATCTTGAAACCCCAAGGGTGGTACAATGCCATTGATTGTGCTGCTACCTTGACGGCCAACAACCTGGACAACGGTACACCCCATGCAAATTACAGAGCTCTGTCTGCCACCCAGAAAGAAGCAGTGCTAGCCATGAAAGCCGAACTGACCAAATATGCAGGAGGTAAAACACACGTGTTACGCTTCACACCTAACATCGAAATATTTCACATGAGCAAAGCATTGGTGCCGTGAGTGCAAATGCAGATCCAGTTGTATTTCAATTCTCCCACGGTGTTCATGAACGGACTAGGTGTGATGTACGACTCAACAGCGATGATGTCAAAGTGAGACTGTACCTTTGTCAAATGAGACTCAATCCATCCGTGTACCTGGAATTGGAACAAAAACAAAGACAGACCAGGAGACCCGTGACTTACCCCACAGTACGAGGAGAAATAAGGACCTTCAACGTGCAAGCAGGTCAGCAACACTATGAATGCATCAATCTGTTCCAGAACAGGGTGCCCAACCGACTCATCGTGGGAATGGTATTGTCAGTTGCATTCACCGGCACCTACGCAAATAATCCATTCAGTTTTCAAAAGTTTGCATTGAGTAACATCCGTCAATTGGTGCGAGGAGAAGAATATCCCTACGAGACCTTGGAATTGATTCACAACAACAGCACCCGCGATTTGAGAGGTTACTTCAGATTTCTACAAGCCACAGGATGTCTATGGAAACAGAAAGGAAATATGGTGAGGGAAGCAGAATGGGGACAGGATAAAAACTGCACGTTGTTTGTATTTGATAACACGGCCAACGGATGTTTGGACAGTCCAGTGTTGAATCCCAAGCAGAGCGGTGATGTACAAGTGATGCTGAATTTCGGAACCCCACTCGCAGACAACATCACCATCATTCTCTACGGAGAATTTGAGGAACTGTTGGAGATCGACGACAATAAAGCAGTATTGTACAACGTGTATCAACGTTGATGGAAAGGGTCACTTTGAACAACGTTCAATTGGATCATTTGGCCGAAACCGATCCCATCCTCAAACCCTACTTCCACGGGACAGTAGCTTGCGATCTCTTACCCAAGAAACCACGCAAAGACATTTCACAAGGTTACATCGTCAACACAGATCCGCATGACAAACCAGGTCGACATTGGATAAGTATATGGACCAAAGGAAACGTGTGCGAAGTGATGGACAGTTACGCTTTACCATTGAACAGTTATCGCACCACACAACCCATACAAGCATGGTTAGACAAACATTGGAAATACGTGATAAACAATAAACAAAGTTTACAGTCCCCTTTCAGTCAAAGTTGTGGCGATTACGCCTTAATGTATTTGAAAGCCAAAGCCAGGGGAAAAACCATGCAAGAATTTGTGAATCAATTTTCGAAACACGATTACGTCGCCAACGATCACAAAGTAGGCCAAATGTTAAAAGCTTTGATTGTCAAACAACTGAAATGGCACGAAGTCTGCAAAAGACCCTTTAAACAAAAGGGCATCAGCTCCCGCGGAAGCGGTGTAAGAGATTTGTTGTGAAATAAAACATATATATTAACACAAACGCGTTTTTTTTTCATTGTGAGACGATGGAACAACGAGAAGCATTTAGATTTCGCCCCCCTTCCAGCATATTGATCGTCGGACCTTCAGGATGTGGAAAAACAGTATTTACCAGCAAACTTCTGACAAACAATCGAAACCTGTTCGAAAAATCGCCCGACAAGATTTATTATTGTTACGGTGCATGGCAAGACGGATTCAACAAGATAAAAAAGGAATTGCGTTTCACGAAGGAATACCCGATTCGGAGGATTTACGAAAATGGTTTCCAAAAGGAGGTGTACTCGTGGTGGACGATTTGATGGAAGAAGGAGGAAACGACAAACGCGTATTGGATTTGTTCACAAAACATTCCCATCATCGAAACATCACGGTAATATACTTATGTCAAGACATGTTCCCTCCTGGAAAATACGCAAAGAGCATTTCACGCAATGTACATTACATCGTGGCTTTCAAAAATCCTCGTGATCAATTAGGGTTCCGGAATCTATTACTTCAATCTTTTCCCACACGCTGGAAAGAGGTACAAGAACGATTCAGACGCGTGACAGATCGACCGTTTGGATACATGATGTTAGATTTACATCCTGCCAGCCCAGACGATTGTCGCATCATGAGTCACTTGTTAAAAGAAGAAGGATACATGCGATGTTATCAGTTCAACAATGACTCGTGAATGGAATAGATTTCGATACTTGTGCCGAAAAGAATTACACAAGATGGCCAATGACGAATTCATCACGGAAAAATTGATACAAGAAGATCACGACACCATGAAACGAATAGTAGAAAACTGTAAAACGCGGGAACAAGTGTGGGATATTGTAACTGCATATAACGAGACGTACTTCAGAGAATTAATTCAAACGTTGGAAGAGAGAGCCAAACGTCACCCGTGGACGACAAGAAAGCCAGCGGTAAAAAATCAGGGCCGGCAACATCGGAGTAGGAAGTTCACCCGATATCATTCAACAGGCCATGATGGAAGCATCACCCCTCGGTAGCGATTCGGGAATTCTGCAGCAATTTGATCCGCAACAATTGGATGCCATCTTGCAGCTCTCACCTTTCAATCGATCGCCACCTACACCCGTACTATCACCAGAAGCACCAGGTGTAGGTACATCCACACCTCGATCGTCCGATGTGTCAAGAACTTCAGTGGGTGTAGGAAGCAGCACCTCGCCGGCTCCACGAACTCCCACTGGCAGAAGCATAGGCTCGATTTCCGCCGCTCTCTCGAGTCCGGTCTTCGTTCCTCCCCGAGAAGAGACGGCTGGACGCGTGAGCGGCCATCCATGTCTGTGACGTATTTGAAAAAAAAATTAATGCATTCTCAGATGTCACCGGATGTGAATTAGGACTCGGAAAGCAAGCCTAAATGTACACACGCGCCAATACCAGCAACTTGTTCTTGCTCTTATTTCGATGTTGCCATCGAAAAGTCAAAGCGCTTTGAAAAGCTCCGAGAAGATACAAAAACTATTCATCGCCAGTCGAAGGAAAAGTTTGAAACGAATAATAGAAAAGCGTGGCGTGCCTTCTCGTCCAGTGTTGTCGCGTCAACAAAATCTCTTCGCCATGCAGCAGATCAAGGAAGAGTAAAGGCCGCAAAAAGCCTTTCTTCGGTTATCGATTCAAACAACGTGATAGCTAAATTGTTCTTTTGATATTTCAAGCAATTGTTACTAAGAACGAGTCGGGGAGGAAAAGTGTGGAATTGCCAAAAAGGATCACCATGGGCTACGGTCTAAAACCAACCACAAATACTAAAAGTATCAAACAGAAATCTCATCTTGTTATATTTTTAAACATAGCTTGAAATGTTCCAATATACGCGTAAGGTTCATGTCCAAGTATTTTCACATCGACAGTATAAGCTAGTGGTTAAGTGTTGTGTAAAAGGACTACAGATCCATCCATAGCTCTTCTTAGATTCTGCTTGAACTGTTGACAGCATCTTCTTCCATCGATCCGAGGTCAAACAGGACTCGGCTGATCCAAAAACGATCTGGCAGTCACCCCTTTCCACAGCTTTTTCAGTAAGACCTATCGATTTTAGGTATTTCAACGATATCAAACATCATCGGTGCTGACTGGAAAATTATAGGCTGGGAATAATAGACGGCTGCACGCAGGCTAGTTGAATGACGGTTGAATTGGTTGAATAACGAAGTTAACAACTTCTCTAACGCCTCTCTCTGTGGATCTTTCATTTTCTCGACTTTAAAGCGCTTCAAAATACGATCGCACGCCAAACCAAATCACTCCTTCGCATCCGTCATTCTGAAAATATGATTTGAAGTAATAATTTATGCGACCTTCGCAGCCTGCTCGATTTGAGCAGGCGATCTCCTGATTGGCAGAAATCAACAATGGCATTCTCACGCGTCCAGCCGTGAGTTCGGGGAGGAGCGCGGGCTCCGGTTCCCGAACAGCGGCTGGTAATCGAGCCTAGCAGAAGCACTGCAGCTTACAAAACAACAACTCCAAGACGCCCATCACAACCTCCACCCAGCAGACGATATTTGAGAAGCATTGGTAAAACACCACGCAACAGAAGAGGTAGTGACGTTAGCAGTACACCGCCTTCGTCACTTGCTTCACCAGATACTCCACGCAGAGTAACAAGAATGGATCAAGACGATTTACAAAGACAATTGCAGATTTTACTCAACGATCAACAACAAACTGCTTCTGGAAGAAGAATCGCGGGTATCACAACCACCAATACCATAACAACGACATACAAAGACGGAGGTAGACCTGCCGTACGTCGCACTTCGACGAGAGTGAGCAATTGAAAACATGGAAGTATCGCGCAAGTTGGATGAATTATTTGCTTTTTACCACAAGCAGTGGTGGTGTCATCGACAAATGTTTTATCATTTCAAATGGTATCACGCATGTTTGAACGGATTGGCTTTGCTCGTCGTGGCAGCAGGGATAGTCGTCGGATCCGTATTGCAAAACACCATCGTGACCGCGTGTTTGTCGGCAGCAGGCACCATAATCAAAGGATGGAATGATTTCAAAAGTATCGAAATTCAAGATAGATGAATTGGACGGATTCTTGATCAAGATGCAAATCCTAGACGACACGATCACGGATTTTGCTCCACCCGTCTCAGACAAATGCGTGAGAGAGTACGAACGTCGCAACTTCCGAGAGAGCATAAAAGCATGCCCACAACAACACGAGGATCAGTTCATGTCGCGATGGCCAGACGGACAGTACGAAGAAGAAGACAAAGAATAAGTCAACGAGGAGGTGCATCAGCGCTAGCATCACTTCTTCCAGCTTTGATCAGTGGAGGTAAAGCATTAGCAAAGTCAGCAGCGTTAGGTGCCTTGCAAGGTGCAGTAGATCACGGTGCGAGAAAAGGATTGGCATCCAGTAAACGAAGACGACGACGACGACGACAATGAAGAGAGCAAACAAACCAAAAAGAAGAAAAAGGAAGAAAAAGCAGCGTGGAGGAGGACTACTATCCATGCTCGCAAGCGCAGCCAAAATAGGTTACAAATTAGGAAAAGATAAAAGGAATAAGAGGATGGGAGCATTAGGCGTCACTGGCAGTTATAATCGACGCGCAGCACCGTGGGAAGTATGAAGAGGATAATACGTCAAAGACCTTTCTTGGAAAGCATACTCAACGAAAGCAATCGATACAAACGGCAAGATATGTTAACGCACGCCAATTCTGATCAAATCAACGCTGTCAGCGAAATGGTCTTGAATCTTCTAAAAAAGAACATTCCCGCGTCACCCTCACTGGTCAAGAAACTGGGAAGGTATAAAACCAAGTTGCGAGAAATAGGGAAACGCAAAAACTCGGTGAAGCGACGAAGAGAACATCTGCTAACTCAAACGGGAGAAGGATTCTGGTCAGGTTTACGAGACACTTTCAAAGCATGTCGATGCAAAAAAGGATAAGCGCGTTACACGAAACCAACACCATGCTCGTCAAATTATTGAAAGAAGCCAATGACAGGAACGTGGAATTGCAAGAAACGATCGACCATTGTCGTAAAACCCACGACAAACTCTTGCAAGAGCATTTGGCATACAAATACAACGACGAAAGGAAGTGCCTGACCTGCCAAGATATAAGAGTCAACACACCACCAGGCAAAACGGTCACTTTGTGCAACGAGTGCAACGAAGCAAGACGAAATTGGAAGAAAGTAATCAAAGACTTGGAGGAAGAAGCAATCCACTGGCAAACCTGTTACGAGGACTTATTAAAGCAACACTTCGAAAATGACGGAAGAAGTAATAATGGTGCCTGCCAACGAGATGGATAAACTGACAAATCATTACAAAGGCAAATTGACAGAGAGTGCTCTGTTAAAAAAAGCGGCTCGCATGTCTGCAGAAAAACAACTCATCTCTCAATCCAAACGCATTCCTCCAGGTATCGCCGTCAAAAAAATCAAACCAATGGCAAGAGAAATAGGACGGTTAACCAAAAAAATCAGACAAGGTCCTTTGCGGGCGGGACCCGCATCAGCCACAGGGGAAGATGACGACGACGAAGACGCCTTGTTATACACCCCTTTAGAAAACCTACTGAAACAAGTCATCAAAAGCACAAAGAAAACACCTGCTGTACAAGCAACCAAAAAGGAACCAAAAATGGAACCAAAAATGGAACCTTCCACTCCCGTGCCTGCAATTACAAAAAAGCAAAAGAATTGAAAAAAAGATTCGAAAAGATTAAAGAAAAACTAAGTACAAAGGCAGCCACCGCATACGACGACGACGAGGAGGATGACGAAGATGATGATGAGGAGGATGAAGAGCCGCCAAAAAGAAGAAGAAAAAGAAAAACCGAAGCAGAAAAGTTAAAACCTGGACCTGGTTGGCAAGATTGGGCCAAAGGAAAAAAACTACGCAGACCCTTAGACTACGACGACGATGACTAACGCAAAAGGAGGATTTGACATTCAGAGTTTATTAGGCAAGATCGGAATCGAATTTCACTGGCCTGGTTATCAGTTCATGGGACCCGGTACTCATTTAGCCAAGAGATTGAAACGAGGTGACAAGGGAATCAATCGACTGGACAGAATTGCCAAACAACACGACATTGATTACAATCATGCAAAGACTTTAAAAGACAAATGGAAAGCAGACAAAAAGATGATAAAAGCAATCAATAAGTTACCCGGACGCAAGACCATAACAGAAAGGATTGTCAAAAAAATCATACAAGTCAAGTTAAAACTTCATATTTAATCTTGTTGTAACTTTACACAATTTCATTAAAAAACTACTACTACTACTATTGCGTGTCTTGTCTTCGCATCCATTCGTACCAAGTTATTTTAGCATAAAATAATGTAACAGGCAAAATAGGAAAACCAAAAATGAAATTGATATAACGAAATCGATCATAGTATTGAATTTCAAATACAACATTGAAAGACTGCAATCTTCCAAACAACACAGTGTTCATAAAAATGACCTACAACGAAAAAAAAAAACAAATTTACACATTGCCTATCACAATCTAACTGGTCTCATACGCCAAATATGTCGCAGAGAACGGAAAAAAGACCATCGGTAGGAAAAAACATTCCATCCATTCCATCCATCCATGTAAATTGAAAATCAATGTAATCGGACGAAAATCTCCTATCGCAAACCATTTGCACAAAATCACCTAAAAAAAAGATCAAAGAGTGCGTTCATACACCCACACGTCTTCGGGAACGAAACTAACACGCAAATCACACATTTCAATGACATATTCATGTCGTGTTTCATCAGTCAACCACGGTATAAACTCTCTATGCCAAAAAAAGGCAATCACAATAGACGCAGTACGAAATCTATCAAAACACATGTGACGCACAAAACCACCTAGGAAAACGAGAGACAAAAAATTACAATCTCCGATATTGAAAATAAAACGATTAAAAAAAAATAACAGAATCACACTCGTAAAAGTCAAAATCAAAACAACCCGAATAATTACATTCAAAAACAAAATCAGTGCAATATCTCTCTGGCATTAACAATTCTTCAGCTATAAAATTACCTAAAAAAACAACAAACGAAAATCATCACCACACATGATCCGAACTATAATGATACCAACTCATGTTACTACAAAACAAAAACGCAGCACTCTCCAACAAATAATAATTCAAATGAAAACACACGGTGCGAATAAACCCATACCGACGAATAAATCGCGGATGAAAAATACAAAAAGTGAAAAACCTACGTAAAATTTCTTCGATGTACAGTTCGTCTGTAGGATCAAGTTCATGGTACGAGTACACTTCTCCTCTGATCACAACGCGGTGATGGCGATCAATCAAGTGCCTATTGTTAACAATCTGCTCCGCGATCTCCAATAACTTCAACCAAACATCCTCGTCAAATGGATGAGGTATCTGCAAAACAAAAAAACAATCAATCCCACAATTCTTTGCGCTCCACCACCACAACAACAAATACTCATCATGCCGTACGACACAGTTCCAGGTGCATGGAATGAACGATACAGTCGTTCCCGACGATAAAGTTCGATGCGTCGCAGGGCCATCTCTGCATGTTGCTCAGGGTCTTCCGGCGATTCATCAGACGCACAAAGAATCGGTTTCCGACAATGTCCACAAGACACGCGAGGACGAACACAAACATTCTCGTGACATCTCTTATGAATGAATTTACCGCAACAGTCCAACGCCTTGCAATTAGACAACGAACCGACATCGAGGGGCAACAAACAAATAAAACAAATGTCACTATACATCTCTTTCTCCGGGCCAAGTCCTGCCAATCGTCGACTCCTTCTAGGCAACGCCATCGCAAACAAACAAACAAAGTCAGGTCTCCACTTATATAGGCCAGGAGCTGGTTCCTGATTGGTCAATGAAAAGGGGGGAATGAAAAGGGGGGATACCCCCCACCCCCACCCTCAGTCACCCTCCACGTGACAAAATACGTCATCGCAATAACTATATAAAGAACGCAAGCACAGTGGATACATCAACTCAAATCGAGCAGAGATAAACATGTCAGACGAGTGGGCAAAAGTATCAACATTCGGGGAAGACTGGGTGAAAGAAAACGACAAAGAAACGCTGGTGTTAGTGCCCGACACATATAAAGAAAAAGGAACGCTGGTGTTAGCGCCCGCATGGGAAGAAGACGACGATGCAGAGTCAACGGCAAGCGATGCCAATTCGCTGATCACCAACGCAGATTCCATGACAGATGACGAGGAGAGCGCATGCAACAAAGTATGCAGTGAAAATGCTGTCTTGTTGATGCAGGGAGTAGAAAAAGTCAAATCTCAGTTGAGACTGAGGAAGAAGACAGATGCCTTGACCGAAGAGCTGAAACAAACACTGGAACAAGGCGAGATTGTGGATGAGCAAAAATACCAACAAGTAAAGTAAAGAACGTGTACGACCAACAAAAAGAAGAGGAGAAAAATCTGGAGGCCTGGGTCAAAACTGTGGTGCCTGATTCAGACGACGACGACGAAGAAGAAGAGCAGCTGGAGGCAAACGAAACGATTCCAGAATCGGAAGACGAAATGGAGGACAACGCACAAGACAACGCAGCTGGAACAATGAGGGCAGAGGCTGCACACAAAGTGGACAATGATGAAAACGATCCAGTCAAAATGATCATCAGATTAAACACCAAATTCGTGATGGATCAAGAGTTCGTGATAATCACAAGGGAATTGTTGATGTACAGGGAAACCGTGTCAAAGTTTCTCATCAGAAAGTGCGATCAAGATCCCAGCGTCGGCAAAATCCCGATGAATTTGCACAACTTCGGCCAGGCGTTCCGAGCAGGATGGAGAGTATGGAAAACGCAAGTGAAAAATCATCCCGCACTCGCTTGCGAGAAATTCTGGGAAAAGATGGTAAAAAATGTACCATTCAAATTCATCAAGAAGAACAAGTCTTGACATTGAACTCGTTACCAGTTATTGCGTAACATTGAACTCGTTATTGAACTCGGAACTCGGAACTCGTTATTCGGAACTCGTTATTGAACTCGTTACTCGTTACCAGGTTTTTTTTGTGTGACATTGAACTCGTTACCAGGTTTTTTGCGTGAGACTCGTTACCAGGTTTCTTTGCGTGACATGTATTGCGTGACCACTTGCGTGACATGTATTGCGTCACCACTTGCGTGACATGTGTGACGTCACCGTGACATGTGACCATTAAAATATACCCTTATTGGTTCATGAGTTGTGAGCGTACCCTTATTGGTTCATGAGTGATGACGTTTCTGACCTAAAATTTTCAATTTTAGAAAAGTCACGTGGTTTATATACTGCCTCCTGATTGGTCCATTCAAAAAAATACTCGATTCTGATTGGTCCGTTGTCATAGCCTATTCTATTACTACTGTCAAAACAAGGATTTTCAAAACCGCCACCTTCCGCCATTGTCTATTGAATAAAAATATTTCTATATTTAATACAAAATGGCGCTGCAAGCAAACCTTCGTCCAACACACAGAGAAAAAAATACCCACGCGGAGAAATTCGAGCGTGCAACACAACGCTTCACCTTTAATCCAAGCGAGGCAAACCCCGACGATATCCTAAATGTTTACGTGTCTAAGCTGGGTGAGAACGAGGTCCTCGTGCCCGGCTCGCTCGCACTAATTTTCAACATCGACCTTTCTGGAGGTGACCCCAACAACTTTCTCGTACAAAACGTCGGGCGCGCTCTGGTCGACAGGCTGGTTGTGAAGTTCGGGGTCGAAGATCTGGAGGTCATGGGTGGTTATGACATCTACAAGACCTGGGAGGACCTTTTCCTCTCGCAGGAGGAGCGAGACAACAGGCAGCTCGATGGAATTCAAAGCGAAGACCTCTGCAAGATCCGCTCAACTACTGAGGATAAGAAAACCTCAGGTGTTGACGCGGAAAAGGCGCTCTCAGAAGTTTATGGCACAGAATATCGGATCAGACTTGACAACCAGATACTGACCGACCATGGTGTCTTTTATCCCCAAGCGCTCTTTCAAGAACTCTTGTTTCAGCTGACCCTTGCGCAGGCCTTTCAGGTTGTCAAAGGCTCTGACCCGGAAAACCTGAAATACAAGCTGACGAACATCAAGATCGAGTACAAAATGATGAGTGGCAAGTCTCTGGCGGACGAGTCGAGCAGTGTTTACTCCAAGGGAAAGGAATTCGTGTACGATCACGTCCAGCTTCTTAAGACGCACACCTTCCCCAAAAGCGAGGAAAAGATTAACCTCAGTGTCAACCCCCAGAGTAGGTCCTTGAAAGCAATCCTTCTCCTGTTCATCGAGCCTTAGGCTCAAGGGGCCAGAGATTCAGAAAAGTTCATCAACCCCGGCCTCACGAAAGTCAACGTCACGGTGAAAGGCAAGCCCAACAGGCTCTACAACACCGGCATCACAAAGAGGGACATGTGGGAGATGGTCCGCCGCTTCTTTCCACAGAAAATAACGCCCCACACGAATAAGACAAAGTTCTGGAGCGAAGACAAGTTCGGGCTTCTGGTCGATCTGCGCTCCATGACAGCGGCACACGGCTTGTCAACACGCAAAACGGGGTTCTGCTCGAGCTCGAGAGGAGGGCAAGCGGAGGAGGAAAAGTGAACTGCCACGTTTTCGTGATCAGAGACGCGCAAATGAGTATTTTGGAGAAGCAATTTGAATCTGTGCAATTATAATATAATGGATCCAAAACTCATTCCGTTCAACTCTCTAATCGTGGGCCCGACAAATTCAGGCAAATCGCAGTTTGTCATTAATCAGCTCCACGGTCCTTTCAACGGCAAGTTCGACTAAACCGCGCTCATCTGCCCAACATTCGCGCGTAACAAGACTTATTTTCGTTTCGCTTTGTCTGACCCGCGTTTTTACATAATCATTTGCGAACAACATGAGGTTGAACCCTGGTTGAAGCTCATCACCTGGCTTTTCGAGGGCACCAACACGCTCATCATCCTCGATGACTGCGCAGCCACGCTGGTCAATCTCGCATTCAGCGCGCGCAACTCAGGACTCAGCTTGCGGGTGCTAACCCAAAAGATGACCAGCATCACAGCTTCTTTCCTCGAAAACGTGGCTGCACTTGTGCTTTTCTATACGCCGTTGTGGAAGACTTTGCAAGCGGTTTTTGAAGATTACGCAGGTGAACTTTCTAAAGATGAGTTCAAAGAATACATTTGGAAGTTGAAAAAAAATAACTTTTCCTTCCTTGAATTCGCACTTCGGCACCCTTACGGAATAAAATTTGTGCGCAATTAAAAAAAAGAAACCTATATAAAAAATGGCGACACAATCAACGATTGCATTCGAAGACCCCGTGATGAGCGACCTTTTGAACTTGCTTGAAGCTGAGCCAACCAGCGCGCCCGACAATGTATCTTCATTGCAGCCTGATATTCCCGCTCTTTGCG
The DNA here is from genome assembly GCA_947652115.1 of Blastomussa wellsi. NCBI lineage: Eukaryota > Metazoa > Cnidaria > Anthozoa > Scleractinia > Plerogyridae > Blastomussa > Blastomussa wellsi. The sequence continues at coordinate 10,944,879 of OX393567.1, forward strand.
AGCAGTTGGCCTTGCTGGTGTCAAAAGCAAAATCAAAAGAAGCCCTCGGTGTGCAACTGTCGCACGATCAGGTCAAACGCCTCTCCGACAAAGAAGTACATCAAACGTTTGGAGGCCTATGTCGGCTCAAAGACAACTGACAGCTTAATCGATAGCTTCATTTTTCTTGTGACCAAAGCGGTCGGAATAGTCGTCAACGTCAAAGACATCGAAGCTTGTCAAAAAGAACTCAGAAACGACTATTTAATCAACGAACGGCTCTCCAACCTTGCCGGTGCCACTGCTTTAAAGTGCGGAAATTTTCTTGCTGTGGCCGCCGCGACGCTGATCATAACAAAATACATTGATTGGAAAAGCAAAGCAAAATCGGAAGAAATTATTGTGCATTCCTCACCAACTGCTGAGCTTTCCTCACCAACTGCTGAGCTTTCCTCACCAACCGCTGAATAATTCCTCACAAAAAATTTTTTTATTAAACATATATTTGTTTCCACTTAACAATGGTTGAAGAACAGCATCAGCAGCAACCAACCACAAGCCAAGTAACTTCACAAACTCCGAGGCCAACCAAAAATCCCAAGCAAGTGGAGGCTGCTTTAAAATTCCTTGCTGAAAAAACTCGGTTGACCCGAGAAGCACAGAAAAAATTTTTTAATTAAATATACATTTGTTTCCAAGTAATAATGGTTGAAGAACAACAAATACCACAGGAAAGCCAAGCAACTTCACAAACTCCGGCCGCAAAGCCCGCCAAAAATCCCAAGCGAGTGGCTGCTTGTAAAGCGGTTGCTGAAAGAACTCGGTTGGCCCGCGAAGTACAGGAAAAAGCTGTCGAGAAAATCGCAAACGAGAATGAAAAAATATCTGCGCCGGCCGCACCAGAGCCTGTTGCAGCAGCAGCAGCTGATTCAGATTCCAAAAGCACAAATTGGCTCAGCACAACTCAATGGATCTCTATCATTGCAATTGGCACAACGCTTGTTACAACTTATGTCAAGCTTGAAGACATCAGAGCCTTTTTTCGGCCAACTGCGCCGGCACCTGAGCCAGCACCTGCCCGGGCCTTTCAAAAAATTTACAAGCGCAAGCCTCTCCAATGGCCACAACTGCTGCAGGTTGATCCCGGGCGTGAATTCATGGGCGCCGTCTCAAAAAAAATGGAAAAACACAAAACCTTTATTCGCCGCGGGCGCCCCGAGATTCACCGCGACCAGGCAATTGTCGAACGTTTCAATCGAACCCTTGCTGAACGTTTGTTCGGACACCAATACGCCGTTGAAATGCGTCTTCCAGAGGGTCAGCGGTCCAATGCGTGGGCTAAAAGACTTCCTGAAGTTGTTCCCGCTTGAAACGACGAAAAAACCCGGCTGACGGGGGAAAAACCCGCAGAAGCAATCAAAGAAAAAGCTGTTTCTGCGCAACCTGCCACTCATTATCTTCGGCCAGTTGCGGTGAGTTGGAAGGTGGTGCAAGAAGGGCAACAGATCCGATCTGGTCGTTGAAAGTTTTTAACATTGAAAGAGTTTTGATCAAACCGAATCAACCTGTTCTATACTATTTGCTCGACGGCCCAGGGCGCGGCTTTGTGCGTGAAGGGGTGCTGGTTGTTCCACCAAACACCACTCTTCCTCCTTCTAACATCTAGTTAACGGACCACCCTTTTAAAGAAATGGATGTATTTTTAAAAATGGGAAGTGGACGCAAAGTGTGTTAATTTCAAAGGCAAATATATGCAAAAATTTTGTTCCTGCCAAAAGAGAAACGCTTGAACGAAAACAAGCCTATTTAGTCGACCCTTACTTAATGGACTTTTTGGACGGTTTGGACCCACGCGATGTTGTCCGAGACCTTGGGATTTCAACATCTGCCAGCTCTTCAAGTTCAGCTTCTGTTGGCGCAATCCCAAATGCTGCCAAATCAACATCTTCAAGTTCAACTTAGTGAAATTCTATTGGTTCTGTGTGAATTCCGTCGAGCAGCACCCACCTTTTGTCGTAAAAGTAGCTCAGCCCCAGTTTCTGCTGCTCGTAAGTAACTATCTGACCGTCCCGCATTCTGAAACCTCTGTTGGTTGCCATATCCTTGTTTCCTTCCAAAGCTGCTTTGAAACGCTGCCAGTTTATATCGTTTTGCCTCTTCGAAACTCCTTTCGTGCTGAACTTCTTTTTTTCGCCCGCTTCTTCGTCGATGAAGTAACATTTTGAGCATAGCGCGATCATCCGGCTGCCCTCGCACTCGAGCTTGAAGAGCCCGGGCGTGCGGCCGCTCCATTTGTCCTAAGCCAGCCACTGCTGCTTCTGCGTCTCGAATTCCGCCCGCAGCTCCCGTCTGACAAGATCCTCGAGACGCTCCGCGGAGATGGCCATGTAGTTGCTGTCTGTGTCCATCTGAATCAGCTCAAAATCTCTTCGGTCGAAATACCTGTCGAGGAAGTCGTAGTAGAATTCCAGCATCCGCAGCTTTGCCAGCTGATATACAGCGATTCCAACCTGAAACGGCCGCCTGATTGTGATCCTTGGCTTGCGGCTTTCCAGCTCATAGGCCTCCCCGATCTCATCAAGATCGGAGAAATACGCGCTTCGCAGGGCTCTGTCGACAACCTTCTCATATTTGGTGTAAATCACGCTTTTCTGCCGCTCCAACGCTTCGATGAGCTTTCCGTACCCGCCGTTCTAAAGCAGCTTGAAAACGTCTGCCAGCAGCGCCTTGCTTTTTTCCACGTCTCCTGTCCGCCGCGCCTCGGTGACCTGCTCCACGAACCACGGAAATATCTTGGCCGGTTGGTAGTCGATTGTTCTGTAAACGTTTGTGATAACCGCCCCGTGGTGAACATACCATCGCAACAGAGGTGCAAAGAGCAAAAGTCTCCTTGCGGACAAAGCTCCCACGAGTTTTTTCCCGTCTCCGCGATTTCTGCCTGTTTGGCGCAAGTATTCGAACATATGTTCTGGGACAACTTCGTCCGGCACCTTTTTGTTGTAGAAGAACGGGCACATTTCTTCGAACTTTGGGTGCAGGGGCTCCGGAATCTCAATGTCGACTTCGGCGAATCCGAACCATGTTCCTCTTTTGAGCTTGTGCGTTATCAAAAACGTTTCCGCAAGGCATTTCTCTCAGCATGGTCGACAGATAGAATGCGTTGGCTTAGTAACCCAAGATCTTTTTGCACAGACGGGCGTCTTCGAATTGGTGCGATCTTATCTTTGTCACACTGACTTCGTGGTAGCGTGTGAAAACGATGCTCGGGCCTCCGACTACAGCGCCTTTCAACATTTGGTATGCTTCTTGCCCTGGACTCCAGAGATGCGCGCCTTTCTCGATCGTTCCCTGGAGTAAGTAGTGCAAACTCACTCCCGAGATGCTGACCGCGTCTTTGAAGATGTCGATTCCTTTTTGGGTGTAGAAGGCCCGCATCTTTTCCTAATGTGCGCATGCCCTTTTCTTTGAACAGGCGCTTGCACCCCTTCCCATTCTTCTCTCGAGAGCACATGCTCGTTCTTCAGTCGTGAGAACCACTCTGGGTAGTCTGGGAGCCCTGGATAGTCGGGCTTCTCGGGCGAATCAAACCACTCGTACGGAAGCCACGATTTCTCTGAGGCACATTCGTAAGCTTTCACCCAGTTTTCGTAGCTGGTTCCTGGACCAAGATAATTAATTATGTCCAGGAAACGGAAGTTCCAGGTCAGCAAGAACATAACCTTTTTTCCTTTTTTCGCCACTCTAACTTTTCCGGTCGTGTCAGCAAGCCGCTCCACAAAGTAGCTTTTGATCAAGTTCAGGTCGTAACTGCCCGAGTTAAAACCGACAGCAGGCACCTGGTCGCACCATTCCCCAATTTTTTGCCGCTGCTTTTTTGGCAGCAGGCCCAAGTCTTCTGGCATAAACTCCTACCAGACTTTGAGCCGGATGTTTTTCCCGCGTCTCTCCAGCTCTTCCATAAACTTGCGAACCAGCTCTGTGGGATCTCTTTCGCAGATGTGGGTGGGCTCTCTTTCGAGCGTGTCGCCGATGCTCACCGAGATTGGCACGTGCACGTTCTCGATCGAAAGCATGGCCGTGGGCTCCTTCCGCTCACCGTTGTAACCGTACGCCTCGAAATCAAAGAGGATCGCGTGCGGGTAGCTTTTTGTTTTGGGCTGCGGAGGTTCGGCGTCGATTTCTCCAACTTCACACGCCCAAACCTCGATTACGCGGTAACCGGACTCCCGGAGCGTTCTTGTGCGCTTCTGCGTGGCCTTCCACCTGTCTTCGTGCGTTTGGTCGCCACGGAAGATGCTTTTGTCACGATGGTGTGGGAAACATTTTCGGCACCCGTGCCAGTAGCATCCATGGTATTCAAACACGGTCTTTGTTTCTGGGTGCCATCCGTCGACTGGCGCCCCCTCAATCCACCTCTCACCTCCGTGGCCACACATTGCGTGGTGGATGTGAATTTTCCGCCTCTTGTATTCTTTTCCTAACCACACCAGCGATTCTGGGGAAGCGTTTTCTAGATAAAAAGCCTTTTCGAAAGCTGTCTGCGGGGCTTCGACTTTTTCGCCTGGGAAAACAATTTTCGTTTTTCCTTGCGCACACCTGCCAGCGTGCCGTTGAAGATCACAAGCTTTTGTGAATCTCGCTCGACAGTCCACACACGCATAAATTTTCGCAAGTTTTTTAATGTTTTTTATCAAAAAGGCGTGCCCCTCATAAATGCCGATTGTCAGAATGTTTGACAGTTTGGCTGGCGCGTTTCGTCTAAGATGCCAAACCACTTCACCGTCTTCTCCCCGCTCAGGCTCATAAACTTTGATGCCGAGCCAATCTGAAAAATCGAGTTTTTTGTTGAGTTTTCCTTTAACATCGTCTAATTCGTCAAGAGACGTTTTTGGAATGTCTTTTGGAGCGGTTGCGAAATTGAAGAAACTCTTGGCAAGCTCTCGGGCTGCTGCTGTACTTCTATCAGGCCTGGCTCCTCTATGCACTGCAATACAGCGCCAGAGACAAATTATCTTGGAAGGTGTCCAGCGCCACCATTACCTTGCTATGTGGAAGGTTGCGCAGCCAGTCTGGCAAGGGACCTGTGCCCAACAACGGCTGGCGGTCAAGCACAACCTTCACAAAACAAAGCCAATGAACCTCCACTTTGTGTTCGGTCTTTCGAGATTGTCGACATCCAGACGCTCCTCCTCCCTTTCATTCAAATATTTTTCCGCTTCTGAAAGTTTATAAATCCAAGGTGACCCTTTCAAAGTTTGATACCACAAAATAATCTTTCCCTCATCAACGTGTTGCAGCCAAAAAGAAAAATCGTACCTTATATACATCGAGGTGTTAACTCTCTCTCAGATCTTTTCCATAATTTCTTCTGTAATGTTTTCGTCACGCCCTGGGAACACCCATTTTATAAATCGACGTCCTTTTTCCGTCCCCTCAGCTTCTGGTTCAGGAAAGAACCATGCAAGAGATTTATGGTATTTATCCTCCGACCTTTGACTGTCTGGGGAGGGACTGGATCAAACATTTTTAGAATACTGCTTTTTGTCCCTCTTTTTTGCCTTGGAGGTGCTCTGGGGCTATAGGGTTTTGGAAACAAAGGTCCGGGCAGCCGCTCCAGTGCTTCCGGGGGTATTCGTTCTTCAAAAAAATTCCGAATTTCGGGTTTTATTTGTTCTAACAGTTTTTCAATATCAATTTCCGCTAGGGCTTGTTCTATATCCTGCCACGTTTGCTCAGCCATCATATTTGCTTTTGATGCAAATCTCTAACTGGTTGTTTTAATAATGGTGCATATCTCTAATTGGATGCAAATCTTTAAATGCTTGATCTTTCTTGGGAGAGCTCGTGCAAAACAAGTTCAAAATTTTTCTTTTCTTTTTTCCCTATGCGTGTAAGCCGCTGTTGTAGCGTGTGCACACCGCAATACACGCATAGTCGATGGTCGGTTAAAACACCGATGCCGCAGCCGTGACATGGCACCGGCTGTTGCATTCCTTTTTTAATTTGCCAATTGTGCTGAGAACAATATTTTCCGTCGCACCTTTCGCCGCAGTTCGTTTGCCGGTTTCGCAGCAACCACTCGCAGTTGTTTTCTCCGTGAACCATTTTTTGGGAACCTCCGCTTCTGTCTAATTGGTCGAACCTGACAGTGGTGTTCTTCTTCCAAGTAGTAATTCCGGCGTTTAACAAATACAACCTCGGAGCTCAAAAATTTACATCTTCCCCCAAGCTAAAGAAGCGAGCAAAAGGCGAGCTTGTTTCACTTGGGCGAAGATGTGTAAATTTTTGAGCGACGAGGTGGTATTTGTTAAACGCCGGAATTGCTACTCATCCATACTGAGGACCTCTGCAAGATCCGCTCAAATTCTGAGAATAAAAAAACTCAGGTGTCAACGCGGAAAACGCGCTCTCCGAAGTCTTAGGAACGAAATACCGGATCCGGCTGGACCACCAGATCCTGACCGACCACCGAGTCTTTTATCCCCAAGCTCTCTTTCACAACCTCGTGTTTGAGCTGACCCTTGCGCCGGCCTCGCAGGTTGTCAAAGGCTCTGATCCGGATAAACTGAAATACAAGCTGGCAAACATTCAGCTCGAGTACGAAATGATGAGAAGCAAGTCTCTCGCGGACGACGCGCGCAGTGTTTACTCCGCGGGAACGGCGTTCTTATACGACCATGTGATGCGAGATCAGGTGGTCACCTTCTCAAAAAGCGCTGACTCAAAGGATAAATATCAGAGTGAACCCCCAGAGAAGGTCCCTGAAAGGCATTCTTCTTCTTTTCATTGAGCCCTACACAGCCGGCACCAGGGATTCAGAAAAGTACATTAACCCAGACTTGACGAAAGCCACTGTAACGGTAAATGGCTCGCCCGACAGGCTCTACAACAGCGGCATCGAAGGGAAAGATATTTGGGGCGAAGTTGACCGCTTCTTTGGCAAGACAAAAAACAAAACACAGCACATGAATTTTAAAAAGTTCTACACCGATGACAAGTTCGGGCTTCTGGTCGATTTGCGCTCAATGGAGGATAACGCAATGCACGGCAGCGGCACACGCCTCGTAAACACATGATGAGTTCAAAGAATATGTTTCGAGGTTGAAAAAAGATAAGTTCCTTGAGTTCCTTGAGTTGAGTTCCTTGAGTTCGCACTTCGGCACCCTTACGGAATAAAATTAAAACTAAATTAAATATTTACAACCTATACAAAATGGCGATACAATCAACAAGCGCATTCGAAGACTCCATGATGACCGACGTTTTGAACTTGCTTGAAGCTGAGCCAACCGACAATGTCTATTCAGTTGCTTCACTGCGGCCTGATATTCCTGCCCTTCGTGAGCAGTTGGCCGTGCTGGTGTCGACAGGAAAATCTGCCCTGCAACTGTCGCACGAGCAAGTGAAGCGCCTCTCCGACAAAGATGTTGAGAAATACATCAAACGTTTGGAGGCCTTTGTGGGTTCAAAGACAACTGACGGCTTGATCGACAGCTTCATTTTTCTTGTGTCCAATGCGGTCGGAATTTTCGTTGACGTCAAAGACATCGACGCTTACCAAAAAGAACTCCGAAACAACTACATCATCAACACAAAGCTCTCCAACCTGGCCGGCGCCACTGCTTTAAAGTGCGGAAGTTTTCTAGCTGTGGCCGCCGCGGTGCTGATCACAATAAAACACATTGATTGGAAAAGCGAAGCAAAATCGGAAGAAATTATTGAGCAAAACTCACCAACCGCTGAATAATTCCTCAGAAATAGTCAGCAATTCCTCACAAAATTTTTTTAATTAAACAAAAAATGTTTCCAAGTAACAATGGTTGAAGAACAGCAGCAGCAACCGACCGCGAAAGCAAGCACTGAACCACAGGAAAGCCAAGCAACTTCACAAACTCCGGCCACAAAGCCCTCAAAAAATCCCAAGAGAGTGGCTGCTGGTAAAAAAGGTTGCTAAAAGAACTCGGTTGGCCCGCGAAGCACAGAGAAAAGCTTATCTCGATAAAATCGCAAACGAGAATGAAAAATCTGCGCCTGATCCTGCGCCAGAGCCCGCTGTAGCTGATTCCAAAGTCAGAAATGGTCTCAGCACAACCCAATGGATCACTATCATTGGAATTGGTGTAACGCTTGTTACAACCTATGTCAAGCGTGAAGACATCCGAGCCTTTTTTCGGGCAACTGCGCCGGCACCAGCGTCAGCACTTGCGCCACAGGTGAAGCAAGCATCCCCACCGCAACCCAAAAACGACATTCTCTATATGGACTAGAGGGTGGGGGGAAAATTCATTTGAATATATTTTGGTGAATATAAAATGCGGAAAATCAACTTAACTCAGATTGCGATAAGCAGCGCAGCAGTTTCAGGCATTGGCTTATTTTGGGGGTATTTCACATGGTGTAGCTTTAAAACTATCGTTTGGATAACCAAAAATCCTGATCCCGAGTCTGTGGTGGGAAATGAAGAAAATGTGGAAAACGTGGAAAATGTGGAAGAGGGGGAAGATTATGACGAGCGAAAAAAATGAAAGTCAAGAAATAATTTGCTGGAAAAAAAATTTGCAATTAAATATTTGTCTATTTTCTATAACCAACATGTCAGACAACAAGCTCGTCAAAACCGTCATGGATGCCGCAACCCTCGTCGGCCTCGCTGCTGGCATAGGCTGGGTGGCCAAAAAAAAGTTAAAGAAAAGTCTTACAGGTGACCCTTCTAATTCTATCGAAAACTACGCACTGTTCACAGCTGTCATGGCGGGGAGCGTTGCACTTAAAAAGTACCTGGTGGACCAGAAAATCCTTCCCACCAACGTCTGAAACCCCTTCCAACCAACATTTTGAAAATAAAAATATAAGAAAAAAAATGGCAAGTATCGCGATTATGGTTGGCGGAGCTGTGTTGAACGCAGCGGCTTTCATCGGCGGCAATTATCTTGCAAGGGCTTTTGGAGGCGGTAATAAAGCTGCGCTTGAAGAAAATGCGGCATGATAAAGCTCTCGAGGCGTACCAAGCTGCGTACGCAAAATACTCGCGCGAACGCACCAAACTTCTTGACTGGATTGCAACAAACGCACAGATCAAGGAAGAGGCAAAGAGAACTTCACCAACACTGACTACGCTTTCAAACTCTACAATCAGGCGCACCCTGAAGAACGGATGGCACCTCCCAAAGAGCCCAAGTTCTCTGATTTTTATCAGCCGAGCCAGCAGCAGAAAAATGGTGAACTCGCGTTCGTTGGCGCCGGGGCTGTCGCTCTGGCTTGGGCAGCCTTCCGGTTCCTTTAAACTTTTTTGCCTCCTTTATAGTGATGGATGCAAAACTCTCAAAGATGTACTACGGCCCGGGAGGCTATTGGAAATGCCTTCCAGCTGTTAAAATATTATCCGAGGCCGCCGAGGTTCCGGAAGACGCCGCAAAAAAGTGGCTGGTCAAGCAAGCCCTCTGGATATGGCTGCCCGCTCCGAGGCACATTCTACGGCCAAAATTCGACGTGCCCACACCCAACGCGGTCCACCAGGCGGACCTCCTTTTTTTGCCGCACGATAAACTACCCCGCGGGCGCAAAGTTCACAAATACGCGCTGACCGTCGTCGACGTGGCCACCCGTTGGAAAGAGGCCGAATTCTGATGAGGTCGCGCGGGCCTTTCAAAGATTTACAAGCGCTCACCTTTGGAGTGGCCTCAACTGCTGCAGGTTGACCCCGGGCGCGAATTCATGGGCGCTGTGTCGAAAGACATGGAAAGGCACAAAACCTTTATCCGGCGCGGACGTGTTGACATTCACCGCGACCAGGCCATTGTTGAACGTTTCAACCGCACCCTTGTCGAACGTTTGTTTGGACATCAGTACGCCGTGGAAATGCGTCTTCCAGAAGGCCAACGGTCCACTGCGTGGGTGAAAAGACTTCCTCTCGTTGTTGCCACTCTGAACAACGAAACAACCCGCCTGACGGGAAAAAAACCTGCGGAAGCAATCAAAGAAAACACTGTTTCTGCGCAACCTGCCACTCCTCATTTTCGACCTGTTGGGAAAGCCGAAAAAATCCTCCCCTCTCTTGTCAAAGTTCGCTATCTCTTCCAACCCGGTGAGCTTGAAGGTGGCGCAAGAAGGGCCACAGATCCGATCTGGTCGTTGAAAGTTTTCAACATTGAAAGAGTTTGGATCAAACCAAATCAACCTGTTCTCTACTATTTGCGCGACGGTCCAGGGCGCGGTTTTGTGCGTGAAGAGCTCCTGGTTGTCCCTCCAAACACTACTCTTCCTCCGTCTGACATCTAGTGAACGGGCACCCTTTTAACTAAATGGATGTATTTTAAAAAATGAGAAGTGGACGCAACGGTGTTTTAATGCAAATATATGCAAAAAATCTTCCTGCCAAAAGAAAAACGCTTCTACGGAAACAAGACATTTATGTTGACCCTAACTTTATCGACTTTTTGAGCGGTTTGGACCAGCGCGATGTTGTCCGAGCACTTGGGGTTTCAAACCCAAATGCTGACAAATCAACATCTGCCAAAGCTGCCATCTCAAAAAGTTCAGCTTCTGTTGACGCAATCCCAAATGCTGCCAAATCAACATCTTCAAGTTCAGCTTGAGTGAAATTCTATTGGTTCTGTGTGAATTCCGTCTGGCAACACCCACCTTTTGTCGTAAAAGGAGCTCAGCCCCAGTTTCTGCTGCTCGTAAGTAACTATCTGGCCGTCCCTCATCCTGAAACCGCTGTTGGTTGCCATATCCTTGTTTCCTTCCAAAGCTGACTTGAAACGCTGCCAGGTTATATCGTTTTGCATCTTCGACACCCCTTTCGTGCTGAACTTCTTTTTTTCGCCCGCTTCGTCGTCGACGAAGTAACACTTTGAGCAGAGCGCGATCATCCGGCTGCCCTCGCACTCGAGTTTGAAGAGCCCGGGCGTGCGGCCGCTCCATTTGTCCCAAGCCAGCCACTACTGCTTCTGCGTCTCGAATTCCGCTCGCAGCTCCGGTAAGACAAGATCCTCGAGACGCTCCGCGGAGATGGCCATGTAGTTGCTGTCTGTGTCCATCTGAATCAGCTCAAAATCTCTTCTGTCGAAATAACTGTCGAGGAAATCGTAGTAGAATTCCAGCATCCGCAGTTTGGCCAGTTGGTAGACGGCGATTCCAACCTGAAACGGCCGTCTGATTGTGATCATTGGCTTGCGGCTTTCCAGCTCATACACCTCCCTGATCTCATCAAGGTCGGAGAAATACGCGCTTCGCAGGGCCCTGTCGACCACTTTCTCATCTTTGGTGTAAATCACGCTTGTCTGCCGCTCCAACGCTTCGATGAGCTTTCCGTACCCGCTATTCCCAAGCAGCTTGAAAACGTCTGCCAGCAGCGCCTTGCTTTTTTCCACGTCTCCTGTCCGCTGCGCCTCGGTGACCTGCTCCACGAACCACGGAAATATCTTGGCCGGTTGGTAGTCGATTGTTCTGTAAACGTTTGTGATAACCGCCCCGTGGTCAACATACCATCGCAGTAGAGGCGCAATGAGCAAAAGTCTCGATGCGGACAAAGCTCCCACGAGTTTTTTCCCGTCTCCGCGATTTCTGCCTGTTTGGCCCAAGTATTCGAACATATGTTCCGGGACAACTTCGTCCGGCACCTTTTTGTTGTAGAAGAATGGGCACATTTCCTCGAGCTTTGAGTGCAGGGGCTCCGGAATCTCTATGTCGACTTCGGCGAATCCGAACCATGTTCCTCTTTTGAGCCTGTGCGTTATCACAAACGCTGCGTTATCTGAGCAGTTGAAGTGCCCGACCCTTTCCTTTCCGCAAGGCATTTCTCTCAGCATGGTCGACAGATGGAGGGCGCTGGCGTCGTACCCTAAATCTTTTTGCACAGACGGGCGTCTTCGAATTGGTGGGATCTTATCTTTGTCACACAGACTTCGTGGAGGCGGGTGAAAACGATGCTCGGGCCTCCGACCACAGCGCCTTTCAACATTTGGTATGCTTCTTGCTCTGGACTCCAGAGATCCGCGCCTTTCTCGACCGCTCCCCGGAGTAAGTAGTGCAAACTCACCCCAGGGACACTGACCGCGTCTTCTAAGATGTCGATTCCTTTTTCGGTGTAGAAGGCCGCATCTTTTTTAAAGCCTCGAGGCCAGGTGCCACGCCGTGATTGTTGTAAAAACGTAGCCAGTCCGCGAATGTGCGCATGCCTTTTTCTTTGAAAAGGCGCACACACCCCTCCCATTCTTCTCTCGAGAGCACATGCTCGCCCTTCAGACGTGAGTACCAATTGGGGTAGTCTGGGAGCCCTGGATAGTCGAGCTTTTGGGGCGAATCGAACAACTCGTACGGAAGCCACAATTTCTCTGATGCACATTCGTAGTCTTTCACTCACTTTTCGTAGCTGGTCCCCGGACCAAGATAATTAATTATGTCCAGGAAAGGGAAGCCCCAGGTCAGCAAGAACAATCTTTTTTTCCTTTTTTTGCCACTCTAACTTTTCCGGTTGTGTCTGCAAGCCGTTCCAAAAAGTAGCTTTTGATCAAGTTCAGGTCGTAACTGCCTGAGTTGACGAAGTTCTACACTGATGAAAAGTTCTGGCTTTTGATCGACTTGCGCTCCATGGCAGATCAGTCGATGCACGGTAGTGGCACGCGCCTCGTGAACACCAAAGACGGGGTCCAGTTCGAGAGCAACGCCAGCGGATCAGGCAATGTGAACTGCCACGTTTTTGTTATCAGTGACTCGCAGATGAACATATTGGAGCGGCAATTATATAGTGTGCAATATTGATATAGAAATGAACCCGAGCAACGTCCCGTTCAACGCCTTAATTGTTCGTCCGACGAATTCAGGCAAATCAAGGTTTGTGGTGGACCAGATCTATGGTCCTTTTCGTGGCAAGTTCGACTACATCGTGCTCATCTGTCCGACATTCGCAGACAACAAAACCTACCCCCGAATCAGTTATGGATGCCGCCACCCTTACCAGCCTCGCTGCTGGCATAGGCTAGGTTGCCAAAAAAACGTTCAAGAAAAGTTTTACAGGTGATCTTACTAATTCTATCGAAAACTACGCAATGTTCACAGCTGTAATGGCGGGGAGCGTTGCGCTCAAACAGTATCTTTAGGACCAGAAAATCCTTCCCATCAACGCCTAAAATTCTGCATTTGAAAATACCTCTGATAATATACGAAGCATGGCAAGTATCGCGATTATGGTTGGCGGGGCTGTGTTTAAGGCAGCGGCTTTTATTGGCGGTAATTATCTCGTGAGGGCTTTTGGGGGCGGTGACAAAGCAGCGCAAGAAGAAAAAGTGCGCCATGATAAAGCTCTCGAGGCGTATCAAGCTCCATACACACGTGACCGCACCAAACTTCTTGACTGGATTGCGAGAAACGCGCAAATAAAAGAGGAGGCCAAGCAGAACTTCGCCAACACTGACTATGCCTTCAAACTCTGCAACCAGGCGCATCCTGGAGAACGAATGATACCTCCCAAAGAGCCCACGTTCTCTGATTTCTATCAGCCAAGCGAGCAGCAGAAAAATGGTGAACTCGTGTTTTGTGGGCGCAGGGGCGCTTGCTCTGGGCTACGCAGCCTTCCGGTTCCTTTAATATTTTCCTTACTTACATCGCGCGATGGATGCAAAACTCGCAAAGATATACTACGGCCCTGGGGGATATTGGAAAGGCATTGCCGCTATCAATAAGTTATCGATGCCGCCAAGGTACCAGAAGGCACCGCAAAAAAGTGGCTGGTCAAGCAAGCCCTCTGGCAGATATACCTGCCCTCTCCGAGGCGCATTTCTCGACAAAAGTTGGACGTGTCCACACCCAACGCGGTGCACCAAGCGGACCTTCTTTTTCTGGCACACGACAAACTGCCCCACGTTCGCAAAGTTTTCAAATACGCGCTGACCGTTGTCGACGTGGCCAGCCGCTACAAAGAAGCCGAACCCTTGACATTCTGATGAGGTCGCCTAGGCCTTTTAGAAGATTTATAAGCGCGCGCCTCTCAAATGGCCTCAACTACTGCAGGTTGAGCCCGGGCGCGAATTCATTGGCGCCGTTACAAAAGACATGGAAAATCACAAAGCCAATATCCGGCGTGGGCGCGTTAACATTCACCGCGACAAGGCCATTGGTGAACGCTTCAACCGCACCCTTGCTGAGCGCTTGTTCGGGCACCAGTACGCCGTGGAAATGCGTCTCCCAGAGGGCCAGCGGTCCACTGCGTGGGTGAAAAGGCTTCCTGAAGTTGTTTTTGCTTTCAACAACGAAGTCACCCGGCTGACGCGGAAAAAACCTGCAGAAGCAATCAAAGCAAAAAACTTTTTCTGCGAAGCCCTCAACTCCTTATTTAAGGCCTGTTGGGGTGAACGAAAAAAAGCTCCCCTTCCTGGTTAATGTTCGCTTTCTCTAGCAACCCGGTGAGCTTGAAGGAGGCGTAAGAAGGGCCATAGATCCGATCTGGTCTTTGAAAGTTTATGCTCCTGAAAGGTCTGTTACAAAACCAAATGAGCCTGTTCTCTACTATTTGCACGATGGGCCCATGCGAGGCTTTGCGCGTGAAGAACTGCTGGTTGTCCCTCCAAACACCACTCTTCCTCCGTCTGACGCGAACTAAATGTGAAATTCGGTTCAGTGTTTATCCCGTCGGGCAGCACCAATCTTTTGTCGTAATAAGCGCTCAGGGCCAGTTTCTGTCCCTCCCGCATCCTGAAACCTCTGTTAGTTTCCATGTCCTTGCTACCTTCCAAAGCTTCCTTGAAACGCTGAAGGTTATCTCGTTTTGCTTCTTCGACATCCCTTTCGTGCTAAACTTCTTTTTTCCGCCCTCCGGTTTGTCGACGAAATAATACTTGAGCAGAGCGCGATCACCCCTCACACTCAAGTTTGAAGAGTAGCGGGGTGCAGCCACTCCATTTGTCCCTAGCCAGCCACTGTTCTTTTTGTGTCTCGAATTCCGCTTGCAGCTCCGGCCTGACAAGGTCCTCGAGCCACTCACCGGAGATGGCCATGTAGTTGCTGTCTGTGTCCATCTGGATCAGCTCAAAATCTCTTCTGTCGAAATACCTGTCGAGAAAGTCGAAATAGAATTCCACCATCCGCAGCTTTGCCAGCTGATAGACAGCGATTCCAACCTGAAACGGTCGCCTGATTGTAATCCTTGGCTTGCGGCTTTCCAGCTCATACGCCTGCCCGATCTCGTCAAGATCAGAGAAATACGCGCTTCGCAAGGCTCTGTCGACCACCTTCTCATCTTTGGTGTAAATAATGTTTGTTTGCCGCTCGAAAGCTTCGATCACCTTCCCGTACCCGCTGTTCCCCAGCAGCTCGAACACCTCGGCCAGCTGCACCTTTTAGTTAAAGAAGAACAGGCACATTTCCTCATTTTCCTTCTTTGAGCCTGCGCGTTAGCACTGGCGCTGCCGCCTCTTGGCAGTCGTTGTCGTAGTGCACGACCCTTTCCTTCCCGCAAGGCATTTCTCTGAGCATGGCCGAAAAATAGAGGGCGTTGGCGTCGTAACCCAAGATCTTTTTGCAAAGACGGGAGTCTTCGAATTGGTGCGATCTTATCCTTATCACCCCTACTTCGTGGTAGCGCGTGAACACGAGGCTCGGACCTCCGACCACAGGTTCTTTCAACATCTCGTACGCTTCTTTGCCTGGACTGTAAAGCTCCGCACCTTTCTCGACCGCTCCCCGGAGTAAGTAATGCAAACTCACCCCGGGACGCTGGCCGCGTCTTTCAAGATGCCGATTCCTTTTTCTGTGTAGAAGGCCCGCATCTTTTCCAAAGCCTCAAGACCTGGTGCCACCTCGACATTGTTGTAGTAGCGCAGCCAGTCCGCGAAAGTGCGCATGCCCTTTTCTTTGAATAGTCGCTTACACCCCTCCCATTCTTCTCTCTTGAGCACGTGGTCGCCCTTCAGGTGTGACTACCACGCTGGATAGTCTGGGAGCCCTGCATAGTCGAGCTTTTGGGGCAAATCGAACCACTCGTACGGAAACCATGATTTCTCCGTTGTGCATCCGTAGGCTTTTACCCACTTTTCGTAGCTGGTCCCCGGGCCAAGATAGTTAATTATATCAAGGAAACGGAAGTCCCAGGTGAGCAAGAACATTATCTTGTTCATATTTTTTGCCACCCTTACTTTGCCGGTGTTGTTTGCAAGGCAGTCCGGGAAGTGGGTTTTGATCAGGTTTATCTCGTAACTGCCCGAGTTGAACCCGACGACAGGCATCTGGTCGCACCATTCCGCAATTTTTGTCCGCGGCTCTTTCTAAAACTGGCCCACGTCTTCTGGCATAAACTCCGCCCTTACTTGGGCCCGGATGTTTTTCCCGCGTCTCTCCAGCTCTTCCATAAACTCTCTAAGCTCTCTCTGAAGAGTGTCGCCGATGCTCACCGAGATTGGCACGTGCGCGTTCTCGATCGTTAGCGTGGGCGTGAGCTCCTTCCGCTGATTATTGTCGCCGAACGCCTCGAAATCGTACAAGATCGCGTGTGGGTAGCTTTTTGTTTTGGTCTGCGGGGGGTTGGTGTCGATTTTTACAACTTCACACGCCCAAGCCTCGATAACGCGGTAGCCAGCCTTCCGGAGCGCTGTTGTGCGTCTCCTTGTGGCCATGAACATGTCTTCGCGTGTTTGGGCGTTATGGTCAATGATTTTGTCTCGATCGTGCGGGAAACATTTTCGGCACCCGTGCCAGTGGCAGCCATGGTATTGAAATATGGTATTAGTTTCATTGTTGTAACCGTCAACAGGTGCTCGCTCAACCAACCTCTCACCTCCGTGACCACACATTGAGTGGTGAATGTGAATTTTCGACCGCTTGGCTTCTTGATCAAGCCACTGAAGCGATTCTTCGGAAGCGTAATGTTTTGGATAAAAAGCCTTCTCGAAAGCTATCTGCGGGGCTTCGACTTTTTCGCCCGGGCAATCGATTATCATCGTCCCTTGCGCACACCTTTGGGCATGGCGTTGAAGGCTGCAAGCCTGTGTGAATCTCGCGCGGCAATGAACACATGCATACGTTTTCGCAAGCTTTGCTATGTCTTTTATGACAAAGGCATGCCCCTCGTAAATCCCAATTGTCAGAATGTTTGTCAGCTTGGCCGGCGGGTTCCTTCTAAGATCCCAAACCACTTCGTTGTCTTCTCCCCGCTCAGGCTCATAAACCTTGATGCCGAGCCAATCTGAAAAACCGACCCCCTTATTTAGATGCCTTTCAACCTTATCTAATTCATCAAGAGATGTTTTTGGGCAGTTGTTTGGTACAGTTTTGAGTTTAAAGAAACTCTTGGCAGGCTCACGAGCTGCTACTGTACTTCGATCAAGCCGGGCTCCTCTGTGCACAGCAATGCAGTGCCAGAGACACAAATTATCGCGGTAGATATCCAGCACCACCATTGGACCAGCACGCCCACGAGCAAGGTTCCGCAGCCAGTCTTGCAAGGGGCCTGTGCTTAACAAAGGCTGGCGGTCAAGCACAACCTTCACATAGACATCAGAATAGCCCCTGAACACCCACTATGTTTCCGGTCTTTCGAAGTTATCAATTTGCAGTCGCGCCTCCTCCTTTGTTTTCAACCAGTTTTCGGCGTCAGACAGTCTGTTAATCCAAGGCGACACCCGGAGTTTTTATAAAACTAGACGAGGGTTCCATCCTCGGTGTTTTGCAACCAAAAAGAATAGTTGTGCCTCAGATACATGGATGTGTTAACTCTCTCTCGAATCTTATCCATAAAATAATCTGTGAGGGATTTTTCCTGTCCTTGGTTAATCGTCCATCTAATGTAACGACACCTATCTTGCGTTCTTCCCTCAACCTCTGGTTCTATATTAAAGAGTTGTTCAAGGGTGAGTTGGTAGATCTCCCTCGATTTGACTTTCTGGGCAGGGATTGGATTAAACATCTTCAGGATGTTATTCATTTCTCTTGCCCTTTTTTGCCTTGGGGGCGCTCTTGGTTGGTATGGTTTAGGAAGTAGAGGTTTGGTTTGACGCTCTTGGTCAAGCGCGTTTTCTAATTGTTCTAAAAGTACTGCAAATGTTTGTTGATCAATTTCCGCAAGTTCTTGTTGTAAATTCTGCCATTTTGCTGGACCAATTTCCATTGCAGCCATCGGCAACTTTGTATGCGAGAAATCTCTTATTGCGTGACTATGATATAATAACAGGTATTCAATTCTCTAATTGGGTTGCCTTAAGCTCGTGCAAAACAAGTTCAAAATTTTTCTTTGCCTTTTTTTGTTTGCGAATAAGCCGTTGTTTAAGCGTGCTCCCGCCGCAAGAAAGGCAAAGACGGTAATCGCACAAAACTCCTATACCACAAATGCGACATGGAGCGGGCCTTTTCATTCCCTTTTTGAGTTGATAGTTATGGTGGCCGCAATATGAACCAACACTCATTTTACCACAATACTCTTTCCGATTACGCATTAACCATACGCAGTTGTTTGCTCCACGAACCATTGAGCTGTTGGAACAGTATAACATTGGGTGTCGTTTCTTTCTAAGTTGCAATACCCGAAACAGCTATGATTATGACAACGCCAGTATTCACTGAATAACAATTCAGGTCACGCTTGCGGTAATCAGACTGTGTATTTTTCACAATTAAATTATTCTTTGGCTTTTAAATACGCTTCATGGCAGCAGCTGCGCTTACAATTTCAGTTCGTAAAACAAAAAGCAAAGAAGTAGTAGAACAAGAGAAGAATGAATACCACCTCGTCGCTCAACTGTTTTGATATTACTGCTCGCAGGAGGAAAGAAGCTCGCTTTTTGCTCGCTTCTTTCTCCTGGGAGCAGCAATATCAAAACGGTTGAGCTCCGAGGTTGTATTCATTCGCCTCTTGTTCTACTACTTAAGAACAACCCTGTCAGGTTCGAACAATTAGACAGAAGCGGCGGCTTCCAATAATGGCACGCGGAGCAAACAACTGCGAGTGGTTGCTGCGAAATCGTCAAAAGAACTGCGGCAAAAAGTGCGACGGAAAATATTGCTCGCAGCACAACTGGCAAATAAAAAAAGGAATGCAAAAGCCGGCGCCATGCCGCAGCTGTTGCAGAGGAGTTTTGACCGACTACCGACTATGCGCGCATTGCGGAGGGCACACGCTACAACAGCGGCTAACACGCAAAGAGAAAAAAGCAAAGAAAAATTATGAACATGTTTTGCACGAGCTGAAGCAAAAAGAGCAAGCATTTAGAGATTTGCATCCAATTAGAGATATGCACCCTTATTAAAACAACCAGAGATTTGCATCAAAAGCAAATTATGGCTGAGCAAGTAACGTGGCAGGATTTAGAACAAGCACTCGCGGAAATTGATGTTAGAACAAATAAAACCCGAAATTCGGAATGTGTTTGATGACCGGATACCCCCGGAAGCCCAAGAACGTCTGCCCGAACCTCTGCTTCCAAAACCCTTCAGCCCCAGAGCACCCCCAAGGCAAAAAAGAGGGCCAAAAGACAGCGTTCTAAAAATTTTTGATCCAGTCCGTCCACAGAAAGTCAAATCGAAAGAGACCTACATTAAATCTCTTGCATGGTTCTTTAATGAACCAGAGGCTGAGGGAACGGAAACAGGACGACGATTTATAAGATGGACGGTCAGAGGGCGTGAAGAAAACCTCACAGAGTTATTCATGGAAAAGATTCGAGAGAGAGTTAACACATCGATGTATGTGAGGTACGAATTTTCTTATTGGCTGGAAAACATCGAGGATAGCTCGCTGATATTGTTTTATAAAAATTTAGGAGGGTCACCTTGGATAAACCAAGTTACTGAAACAAAAAAATGGTTGAATAAACTGGAGGAGGAGCGTCTGGAAGTTGACAGCGTCGGAAGACCGGACACAAAGTGCACGTTCAGGGGCTATGAAGATGTCTTTGTGAAGGTTGTGCTTGACCGCCAGCCTTTGTTGGACACAGGCCTCTTGCCAAACTGGCTGCGCAACCTTGCACGTGGACGTCTTGGGACAATTGTGGCCCTGGACACGTACCATGATAATTTGTGTCTCTGGCGCTGCATAGCAGTGCACAGAGGAGCCAGGCCAGATAGAAGTACAGCAGCAGCCCGTGAGCTTGTCAAGAGTTTCTTCAATTTCGCAACCGCTTCAAAAGACATACCAAAAACGTCTCTTGACGAATTAGACAAGGTTGAAAAGCATCTAAACAAAAAAGTCGATTTTTCGGAGTGGCTCGGCATCAAAGTTTATCAGCCTGAGCTGGGAGAAGGCGGAGAAGTGGTTTGGCATCTTAGAAGAAACGCGCCAGCCAAGCTGAAAAATATTCTGACGATCGGCATATACGAGGGGCACGCCTTTTTGATAAAAAGCATTGAAAAACTTGCAAAAACGTATGCATGTGTGGATTGCCGCGCGAGATTCACACGAGTTGACAATCTACAACGGCATGTCCAAACGTGTGCGCAAGGGAAGACGATAATTAAATGCCCGGGCGAAGAAGTCGAAGCCCCGCAGACAGCTTTCAAGAAGGCTTTTTATCCGGACAATAATGCTTCCCCAGAATCGCTACGGTGGCTAGACCAAGAACCCAGCGGCAGAAAATTCACATTCACCACGCAATGTGTGGACATGGAGGCGAGAGGACTGTTGAGGGGGCACCAGTCGACGGTTACCACCCAGAAACCAAGACCGTGTTTCAATATCACGGCTGCTACTGGCACGGGTACCGAAAATGTTTCCCACACGATCGCGACAAAATCATTACGTATAACGACCAAACGCGCGAAGACAGATGGAAGGCCACGCAGAGGCGAACAAGAAAGCTCCGGGAGGCCGGCAACCACGTAATCGAGGTATGGGCGTGTGAAGTTGGGGAAATCGACGCCGAACCCCCGCAGGCCAAAACAAAGAGCTACCCACACCCGACCTTGTACGATTTCGAAGCATTTGGTGACTACAACCAGCGGAAGGAAACCACGACCATGCTTTCGATCGAGAACGTACACGTACCAATCTCGGTAAGCATCGGCGACACGCTCGAAAGAGAGCCAACCCACATCTGCGAAAGAGACCCCGCAGAGCTCGTCCGCAAGTTTATGGAAGAGCTTTAGAGGCGCGGAAAAAACATCCGGACCAAAGTCCGGGCGGAGTTTGTGCCAGAAGACGTGTGCCAGCTGCCGAAAAAGCAGTGGCTAAAACTTGATGAATGGTGCGGGTATCTACGATCTGAACCTGATCAAAAACCACTTCGCTGGCCACCTTGCTGACACAACCAACAAAATAAGAGTGGCGAAAAAAAAGAAAAAAGATTATGTTCTTGCTGACCTGGGGCTTCCGTTTCCTCGACATAATAAATTATCTAGGACCGGGGACCAGCTACGAAAAGTGGGTCCGAGCCTTAGGAAGCACAATGCAGAAATCGCGGCTTCCGTACGAGTGGTTCGATTCGCCCCAAAAGCGCGACTATCCAGGGCTCCCAGACTACCCAGAGTGGCACTCACGACTGAAGGGCGAGCATGTGCTCTCGAGAGAAGAATAGGAAGGGTGTGTGCGCCTGTTCGAAGAAAAAGGCATGCGCACATTCGCGGACTGGCTACGTTTTTACAACAATCTCGACATGGCACCAGGCCTCGAGGCTTTGGAAAAGATGCGGGCCTTCTACACCGAAAAAGGAATCGACATCTTCAAAGACGCGGTCAGCATCTCGGGAGTGAGTTTGCACTACTTACTCCAGGGAACGGTCGAGAAGGGCGCGGATCTCTGGAGTCCAGGGCAAGAAGCATATGAGATGTTGAAAGGCGCTGTAGTCGGAGGCCCGAGCATCGTTTTCATACGCTACCACGAATTCGGTGTGACAAAGATAAGATCGCACCAATACGAAGACGCCCGTCTTTCCAAAAAGATCTTGGGTTACGACGCCAACGCCCTCTATCTTTCAAACCATGTTGAGAGAAATGCCTTGCGGGAAGGAAAGGGTCACCCACTACGCCGAAGACGACGACTCCCAAGCGGAGGTGGTGGTGCCAGAGCTTATGTGCAGGCTCAAAGAAGGAAAATGGTTCGGATTTGCCGAAGTCGATATAGAGATTCCGGAGCACCTGCGCCCAAAGTTCGAGGAAATGTGCCCGTTCTTCTACAACAAAAGGTGCCGGACGAAGTGGTCCCAGAACATATGTTCGAATACTCGCGCCAAACAGGCAGAAATCGCGGAGACGGGAAAAAACTCGTGGGTGCTTTGTCCGCAGGGAGACTTTTGCTCTTTGGTCCTCTGTTGCGTTGGTACTTGGACCGCGGGGCGGTTATCAACTACTAGACAGGCAAGATCTTTCCGTGGTTCGTCGACGAAGTCACTGAGGCGCGGCGGACAGGAGACGTAGAAAAAAGCAAGGCGCTGCTGGCAGACGTTTTCAAGCTGCTTGGGAATAGCGGGTACGGAAAGCTCATCGAAGCGTTGGAGCGGCAGACAAGCGTAATTTGCACCAAAGATGAGAAGGTGGTCGACAGAGCCCTGCGAAGCGCGTATTTCTCCGACCTCGATGAGATCGGGCAGGCGTATGAGCTGGAAAGCCGCAAGCCAAGGATCACAATCAGGCGACCGTTTCAGGTTGGAATCGCCGTCTACCAACATGGCAGGCTGCGGACGCTGGAATTCTACTACGATTTCCTCGACAGGTATTTCGACAGAAAAGATTTTGAGCTGATTCAGATGGACACAGACAGTAACTACATGGCCATCTCCGCGGAGCGGCTAGAGGATCTTGTCAGACCGGAGCTGCGAGCGGAATTCGAGACGCAGAAGCAGCAGTGGCTGGCTTGGGACAAATGGAGCGGCCGCACGCCCGGGCTCTTCAAACTCGAGTGCGAGGGGAGCCGGATGATCGCGCTCTGCTCAAATTGTTACTTCGTCGACGAAGCGGGCGAAAAAGAGAAGTTCAGCACGAAAGGGGTGTCGAAGAGGCCAAACGAGATAACCTGGCAGCGTTTCAAGGCAGCTTTGGAAGGAAACAAGGATATGGCAACCAGCAGAGGTTTCAGGATGAGGGACGGTCAGATGGTTACTGGGGAAAGCGGAAACTGGGGCTGAGCTCTTACTACGACAAAAGGTGGGTGCTGCCCGACGGAATTCACACAGAACCAATAGAATTTCACTAGAAGTCAGACGGAGGAAGAGTGGTGTTTGGTGGGACAGCCAGCAGCTCTTCACGCACAAAACCGCGCTGTGGTCCGTCGCGCAAATAGTAGAGAAGAGGTTGTTTTGGTTTGACCCAGACGCTTTCATTGTTGAAAACATTCAACGACCAGATCGGATCTGTGGCCCTTCTTCCCCCACCTTCCAACTCTCCTGGTTGGAAGAGATAGCGAACTTGGACAAGAGAGGGGAGGATTTTTTCGGCTTTCCCAACAGGCCGAAAATAAGGAGTTGAGGGCTGCGCAGAAAGAGTGTTTTCTTTGATTGCTTCCGCAGGTTTTTTCCCCGTCAGCCGGGCTTTTTCGTTGTTCAAAGCGGCAACAACTGCAGGAGTCTTTTCACCCACGCAGTGGACCACTGACCCTCAGGGAGACGCATTTCCACGGCGTACTGATGACCGAAAAGCGTTCGGCAAGGGTGCGGTTGAAACGTTCAACAATGGCCTGGTCGCGGTGAATGTCAACGCGCCCACGCCGGATAAAGGTTTTGTGCTTTTCCATTTATTTTGAAACGTCGAACATGAATTCGCGCCCGGGATCAACCTGCAACAGTTGAGGCCATTTCAAAGGCCCGCGTTTGTAAATCTTCTGAAAGGCCCGGGCGACCTCATCAGAATTTTTCGAAGTCAAGGGTTCGGCCTCTTTGTAGCGGCTGGCCAGCGCAAATTTGTAAACTTTGCGCCCGCGGGGCAGTTTGTTTTGCGGCAGAAAAAGGAGGTCCGCCTGGTGGACCGCGTTGGGTGTGGGCACGTCGAATTTTGGCCGAGGAATGCGCCTCGTAGCGGGCAGGTAAATCTGCCAGAGGGCTTGCTCTAGCAGCCACTTTTTTGCGGTGTCTTCCGGTACCTTGGCGGCCTCGGATAATTTTTTAACAGGGGCAAGGCCTTTCCAATAGCCCCCGGGCCGTAGTATATCTTTGCGAGTTTGGCGTCCATCCTGCTATAAGAAAGGAGTCAAAAAGTTTAAAGGAACCGGAAGAGCCGATTACAAACAGAAGCTGAATTTGAAGAGATGGCAGCTTTGTCAGCATTTGGGATTGATTGAACCCCTTGGACAACATCGCGTTCGCATCGCTTTCCATTTCTTTAACTGGCGTTGGAATTGTAGTCGGGGCGCCTGTCGCCGGAATTGCCGCCCTCCTTGGGTGTGGTTCGACAGGCCTTGCTGCTGCTAACAGGAAGCTTGAAAAGAAAGTAAAAAAACATACAAAAATTCAAGCTTTGGCTCAAGCAAAACACGACTCAATCAAAAGTTGCGTTTCCCAAGCTCTGGACAATAACTATTGAATTAGAAGAAAGATTGCGTGAAAATTTCGCCGATAAACCTTCTGTTTCTCCAGACATTGAAACGATAAAAAAACAGGTTCGCCTAGAACTTCGAGAAGAACTTCGGAAAAAACTGTCGGCGTCCAGCACAAATTTGAACTAAACTTTGAGACGAAAAAAATAAAATTATATCTGAGTGATAGACGCGACTGTCACGCGTGACCGAGTTGTCTAAACTCGTTTCCTGTGCCTCTTCTGCCAAACAGGCGTAAAAAGTTCTTCTATTGCGTATGCAATGATATGAATTAACAACAAACACATGCCGCTTTCTCTCTTTTCAACTTCCGTTCAAAACAGAATGATCTTGAACTTCCGATTTCTTTTTCACGTGCTTAACAATAGATTCATACCAAATCACCCTAACAACTGAAAATTTATAAATAGTTTTTAAATTTACTTTTCAAACAGTTCGTTGTTAGGGTGATTTGGTACGTATCCATTGTTTTGCACGTGAAAAAGTTATTGTTTCAGTTGCTGTTCACATGATATTTGGGAAAAAACCCATTCACGTCAGCTCGGATCAAATGTATTTTTGGCCATGGTTTCAAGCGAGCTTCGTATTCAAATTTGGTAGCTGAAATTTTTCGCAACCAGCTGAGCAAAAAGTGTGCCAGAACCGCTGAGCAAAAGTGTGCCAGAACCACCCCGAAATCTGTGTGTTTTCCTGTGGTTCAGGGCTTGCTTGAGCGATCGGTTGCTGCTGCTTTTCTTCAGCCATTGTTACTTGGAAACAAATATATATTTAAATAAAAAAATTTTTGTGAGGAATTGGTGCCTATTTCTGAGGAATTATTCAATAGTTGGTGAGTTTTGCTCAATAATTTCTTCAGATTTTGCTTTACTTTTCAAATCAATGTGTTTTGTTGTGATCCGCGCCGCGCTGGCCACAGCGAGAAAACGTCCGCACTTTAAAGCAATGGTGCCGGCCAGGTTGGAGAGCTCTTTGTTGATGATGTAGTCGTTTTTGAGTTTTTTGATAAGCATCGGCCAACTGCTCACGAAGAGCAGGAATATCAGGCTGTACTGAAGCAACTGAAGAGACGTTGTCGGGCGCGCTCGTTGGCTCAGCTTCAAGCAAGTTCAAAACGTCGGTCATCACGGAGTCTTGAAATGCGCTCGTTGATGTTGATGGTGTCGCCATTTTGTATAGGTTGTAAATTTTTAATTGAGCTTTAATTTTATTCCGTAAGAGTGCGGAAGTGTGAACTCAAGGTAGGTAAACTTATTTTTTTTTCAACGTCGAAATGTATTCTTTGTACTGATCTTGAGAAAGTTCGCCGCCGAATTCTTCGAAAAGCGCTTTCAAAGTCTTCCATGAGGGCGTATAGAAAAGCACAAGTGCAGCTACCTTTTCGCGGAAAGAAGCTGTGATGCTGGTCATCTTTTGGGTGAGCGCCCACACGCTGAATCCTGTGTGGCGGGCGCTGAATGCGAGATTGACCAGCGGGCCTGAGCGCTTTTTCACATCTTTCGAGGCTGCGCAGTCATCGAGGATTATGAGCGTATTGGTGCCCTCCAAAAACAAGGAAACAACCTTCAACCAGGATTCAACCTTATCTTGTTCGCAACTGATAACATAAAAACGCGGGTCAGCCTCAGCGAAACGAGAATAAGTCTTGTTATACACGAATGTCGGGCAGAAGAGCACGATGTAGTCGAACTTGCCGTGGAAAGGGCCGCAGAGCTGATCAACCACAAACCTTGATTTGACTGAATTCGTCGGCCCAATAACGAGAGCGTTGAACGGTCTGTTGTTTGGGTCCATTTCTATATTAGTATTACACAGATTCTAATTGCTGTCCCAATATATTCATTTGCGAGTCACTGATCACGAAAACGTGGCAGTTCACATTGCCTGAGCAACTGAGATTTCGCTCGAGCTCGAGCTGAACCCCGTCTTGTGTGTTCACAAGCCGTGTGCCGCTGCCGTGCATTGCGTGATCCGCCATTAAGCGCAAATCGACCAGAAGCCCGAACTTGTCATCGGTGTAGAACTTTTTAAGATTCATGTGCTGTGTTTTGTTTTTTGTCTTGCCAAAGAAGCGGTCAACTTCGCCCCAAATATCTCTGCCTTCGATGCCGTTGTTGTAGAGCATGTTGGGCGAGCCATTCACCGTAACAGCGAATTTCGTCAGGTCTGGGTTAATGTACTTTTCTGAATCCCTGGTGCCGGCTGTGTAGGGCTCAATGAAGAGAAGAAGAATGCCTTTCAGGGACCTTCTCTGGGGGTTTACTCTGAGGTTCATCCTTGAGTCAGCGCTTTTTGAGAAGGTGGCCACCTGATCCCGCATCACATGGTCGTATAAGAACTCCTTGCCAGCGGAATAAACACTGCGCGCGTCGTCCGCCAGAGACTTGGTTCTCATCATTTCGTACTCGAGCTGGATGTTTGTCAGCTTGTATTTCAGTTTATCCGGATCAGAGCCTTTGACAACCTGCGAGGCCGGCGCAAGGGTCAGCTCAAACACGAGGTCGTGAAAGAGAGCTTGGGGGGTAAAAGACTCCGTTGTCTTTCAGGATCTGATGGTCCTGTCGGATCCGGTATTTCGTTCCGAAAACCTTGTTAAGCGCGTTTTCCGCGTCGACACCCGTGGTTTTTTTTATCTCCCGCGCCTGAGCGGATCTTGCAGAGGTTCTCAATCTGGATGCCCTCGAGCAGCATGTTGCCCCGCTCCTCCTGCGAGAGGAAAAGGTCCTTCCAGATCTTGTAGATGTCATAATTCAACGTACCCTGCAACTCGGTTTCAGCGTACTTCACAACCAGCTTGTCGACCAGAGCACGTGTGACGTTTTGAACGAGGAAGTTGTCTACGTGTCCCCCATCCAAGTTTAAGTCAAATAGCAGTCCGAGAGAGCCTGGTACGAGGACCTCGTGCTCATTAAGCTTGGGAACTGTTACATACAATGTCTCGCTGGGGCTGGCTTCGCTACGATCAAAGGTGATGCGCTTGACCGCGCGCTCGGCTTTCATCGCGCCAAAATTTTTTTCGTTGTGTGTTGGCAGAAGATTTGCTTGCACTGCCATTTGTATATTAAACAGAAAAATATTTTGTTCAAATAAACAATAGCGGAAGGTGGAGAGTTTGGACACGACAACCCTGCACTTGACCATGAACTTGACAACGATGGCGATGCCGATGAACAAGAGGAAAACCGTCAAAACGCAAACAAAAGAGTGGCAATGAGACAACAATTGTATCATTTGGTCCAAAAGGTGGTGAGACTGAAATTTTCAGAAAAGATGGTCGTGGTCTTCTCTCAAAATTCACAGAAAAGTTCAAAAATGCCCTTGGGCCAGATAGTGATTCTATGATTGCTCAAAATAAAGAGAGCGAAAGAGAACAACGCCAGGAATTGAGAGAGGCCGAACATCAATTAAGAGATGCTGAAAAAATTGCTGCAGAAAAAGAAAAAGAAACACAAGAGATTCAAAATCTGAGAAACAGACTTGAGCAAACTCAAGCAAGGATTGATGCAATTCAGGATGAACATGGTTCAAATGTTGAAAGTGAGGCAGAACTGCGCAGACTTAAGCAACTGAAAAAAAAAATCTTCAAAATGCTTTCGAAAACGAAAAGAAAGAGTTGGCTTCACTCGAAAAACTTGTAAAAAATGAAGCAAAAGCACAAGAAAAGGTTGATAAAATCAGAGCAGGCATTCGTGAGACAGAAAAAGCAAGAAACACTCTTCAACAAAATCTTAACGACACGAGAACGCTTGATGAACTGCGTGAGCAAGAAACTGACCTTCAACGACAAAATGCTGAAGATCAGAAAATCATCAACGATGAGAACACCTCACCCTCTGACAAAGAAGTCGCGGAAGAAAGAGTTGCGGAGAGAACCGAGGAGCTTGTGCGTCTGCAAACGCAGATTGAGGAAAGAGAAAGTGCGCTTCCACTTCGTGAGCGCATAAAAGTGATCTTCAAAAAATACGGCGTGACCGCCACGGCTGTCCTTCTTGCTGCTGGTGTCACGATTGGTGCTGTCGTTGGCGCCATCAACTCGTCGCTGAAAGCCACCGCCAAAGGGTTGGGAAATGGCTTGAAAGAGATTGGCAAAAAACTTTCTGCAATCCTTCCAGGGTTAATTGGCTCGAAAGTTTCTTTTCTTTTCAAAGCTGCTGGCCAGGCAATCGGCTTTCTTGCTGAGCACACCTGGCTACTGATTTTGGCTGTTGTGGCGTTTTTGGTGGAGGGCTATATCAAAAAGCGACGTTAACGGAATGTCCAAAATGCCAAACCACCAACTGCTACCGCACCAACCGCAACAGCTATTTTGTTTAAGTCATGAGACACACTGCCCGAGCCAGCCGCGGGCACTGGTTCTTCTGTTTGCACTTCTTTTGTTGCTGGAGTTTTGTAAACGCTACCCAGCCCGTGGTTTGCCGCGCACGTCAAGCGGAAATCAGTTGACGGGGGGGCGCCGAACTCTGCGCACAATCTTTTATAAGAAGCTTCGTCGTAATGGTTGTTAATCTGACTGAATGTTGGGTCACCCGGCAATGCGCTCAAGCTTTGGATGCCTCCGAGCTGGAAGAGGATGCGCCGAACCGTGAAGTACACGTGGAAGATGTAGAAAGCAAGCACCTGCGGCGGCAGATTCAGCGTTGTGTTGTCAAATACTTCTCTTGAGATTCCGCAGCCTGTCGTAGCGCACCACACTGCAAAGTTCAGCTGCTGTTCCCAGAAAGAAAGTTTTGGCCCCGCTAGCCATTTTTTTGCGGGCTTTGACGTTTCGAACTTTATCTGTTCCTTGGTAAATATCTCTCTGGACTTTGTTGTAAAATACTGGTCAGGGGAGACATAAATATCCACTGATTTGTTGAATATTTTCTTCAAACTCGGTGCAGCGTCTTCCAATGGAACTGATGGAACCGGCAGCGAACTTTTTGCACTGGGCGTTAACTGGCAAGGGAAGCCGCCAACGTCATCCAAACCCAGCGCGCTTTTCATGCCTGCACTCCAATATTTGCGGTCTGAACCGAAGACGCTTTGTAGACTGCCGGGACCCTCTTTGTAAAATATTTCAGCTGTTGCTGTGTGGTCTGACGCAAAAACTGTCTGTGCTTCAAATTAGCTCCTGTCGGCCCTCGGAAACTGTGCAGAAAAAGCCGCCCACGCCTTCTCTTGTGCAAGCTTCGCATTCGCCGTGGAGATGCCGTTGGCAGCCTGCGCTCTTTCTTTGAGATAGTCAAACGCAACAGAATCTTGCTTGCGTGCGGTTTTCCAGATGTTCATCTTTATATATTCCCCGCTATTTTTCAATTGAAAATTTGCGCGCAACAAAATAAAATGGTTGTGCTCACTATTGTTACAACAGAAAACGATCACACTGTTTACTTCGACAAGCCAATTCAGAAACCGAGTTATATCCGACTGTTGTCTTGTTCGCTTTATAACCCGTGGCACAACTTAAGAGAAGTTGGGAAAGTGTTTTATGAAAGAAAACTTAAAGGAAAGCCTCTTGAAACTCTAAAGCCTCTTGAAAGTCTAGTAAAACCTCTTGAAACTCTTTTGTACCCTGGGAACTATGATCTCGAAAGTATCCAAAACCTTTTCAACGAAGGTTTCCCAGAAAATATATTTTCTGCAACGCGGGGTACATTCGGGAGATCAGTTATCATTGCCCCAAACACACACAAAATTGGTGCAGAATTTAGGTTTAGTGACAGTCTGAAATTTTTTCTTGACAAAAACGGCAATAATGTTGTTTACACGCAAATTGTTGTCGATGGTGTAAAAACTGAGAACTTTTATTTTATCCACTGCTATTTAGTGGACAGAGAGCAGAACCTTTTCAACGGCAAGCGTTCGAGTTTTCTTGCGAGCTTTGACATAAAAGGAAAGCCTTATGAAAAAGTTTCTTATCAGAGTGGGGAGCATGTTCTGAGGGCCGCAAATACAGGCAAAGAAGTGTCAAGTTGAAACATCTCGGTAAAAAATGAAAATGGCGAACTGTTTGACTTTCACGGGTTCCCAATTTATTTCCTTTATGAAATAAAATATAATTTTATTATACCATGTCTTCGGCAAATGTGTTGCCAAGTGCTCCGCCTATTTATCCAGAGCTTCCCCTTGAAATAACCGAAAATTTCCGGCTTACTGAGATCAGCAAAATTGAAAAAGAAATTGCCGATGAGGCTGAACATTACAGGCTTGTTTTGAAAAAATAAAAGAAAGCTTGGTGTTGCAAGTGCCTTCCTGTCTTCCGGGGCCGTTGCATCTTCACTTACTGGCGTCGGAATTGTGGTTGGAGCGCCTGTTGCTGGAATTGCTGCCCTCCTTGGGTTTGCTTCCACAGGCCTGTCTGTTGTTAACAAGAAGCTTGAAAGGAAAATTAAAAAGCACACGAAAATTCAAGCTCTGGCCCTTGCAAAGCATGACTCGATAAAAGGCTCCGTCTCTCAAGCTCTCAATGACGACAATGTTTCCGACGCTGAAGTCAAACTTATCTCTCGTGAAATGCAGAAATATCGTGAATTCAAAGAGAAACTGGGGGAAAACTTCGCGATAAGCCGTCCGTTTCGCCGGATATTGAAACTAGAAAAAAACAGGTTCGCCAAGAGCTTCGGCAAGAGCTTCGAAAAAAACTGACGGCGTCCACCACAAATTTGAACTAAACTTTGAGTCGAAAAAAAGAAAAATCTCTGTCTCTGTTTTAAAAAAGTAGACCAGGCCTGCGAAAAAAAAAGTTCCCAACGTGGCTCAAATTGAAGATTGGCAGAACTTTGTGAAATGCTTCTGCCTTTCCACACGATTTTCTGTATTTACAAGGAACTTTCAACAACCGTTTGGCAGAGCGAGGTCAGACGCCGGTATCGCCCGTTTGAGCTGGTTGTTGTAACCAACCGTGCTTTCTGTTTTTATTACCATATTCCCTGGCATCAGCCAGGCTCCCGGGCAAACGGCAAGGTTCAACCGTACCTTTGCTTCATCGACCGCCAGTTGATAACGCTGCACGCTTTTCGCCAGGTCGGGCAGCCTCACTGCGTCTTCCACCAAGACGTTGAACTCGCTCTGGGCTTCTATTGCTCTGCCACCAGCCCCCAGAATGCTGCTGCGGAAGTTGACTTGCGCACCCAAGATGCAATACACAAATGCTTCAATCGACTGGTTTATTCGCGACAAACCAGCCTGGGTCAAACCTGCTGTTGTTTTGGGTGCGAACCAGTTGAATTGCTCTTCCGCCGCATCGTTACTGATAAAGCAAACTGATATTCCCTTTTCTGACGCCCTTGGGTCCTCATCGTCGAATTTTTCTTTTGCCGATGGATAAAACACGTTCAGGATGAAAGGATCACGACAATAAATATAAACGCTTCCTAGTCCGTGATTTGGACCTATTGTAAACCGAAAATCAGTTGAAGGAGGCACGTTGAACTCTGCACATAATCTTTTCCACGAAGCTTCGTCATATTTGTTGTTAAACTGACTCCATGTTGGATCACCCGGCAATGCGCTAAAGCTTTGGATTTGTCCGAGTTGAAATAGGATGCGTCGAACCGTGAAGTAAACGTGAAAGATGTAAAAAGCTCGCACCTGCGGTGGCAGATTCAACGTGCTGTCTTTGTCAAATACTTCTCTTGAGATTCCGCAGCCTGTCATCGCACACCACACTGCGAAATTCAGCTGCTGTTCCCAAAAAGAAAGATTGGGGCCTGCAAGCCATTTTTTTGCAGTCTTTGACGTTTCGAATTTCAGTTATTCCTTTTGGAATATCTCTCTAAACTTTGTTGTAAAATACTGGTCAGGGGTGACATAAATTTTGATTGCTTTGTTGAATATTTTTTTCAAACTCGGCGTCGCGTCATGAAATTCAACTGCTGGAACCGCCAGTGGTCTTTTTTCAGTGCGGGGCGTTAACTGGAAAGGGAAGCCGTCAACGTCAACGTCAACGAAACCCAGCGCTCTTTTCATGTCAGCGCTCCAATATTTTGAATCTGAACCGAATACGCTTTGCAGACTGCCGGGTCCCTCTTTCCAGAATATTTCGGCTGTTGCTGAATGGTCAGGTGCAAAAAATACCTGGGCTTCAAATTTGCTTTTATCGGCCCTCGGGAACCGTGCAGAAAAAGCTGCCCACGCTTTGACTTGTGCTAACTTCGCATTGGAAGCCTGCGCTACTTTTCCAAGATAATTAAACACAAAAGAATCTTGGTTTTTTGCGGTTTTCCAGATGTTCATTTTCTTTTTTCCCTGTTATGTTTCCCTGTTTTTTTGTACGGAACAAAATAAAATGGTTGTGCTTACTATTGTTACATCAGAAAACGATTTACACTGTTCACTTTGACAATCCAATTCAAAGCCCGAGTTATATCAAACTGTTGGGTTGTTCACTCTATAACTCGTGGCACAACTTAAGAAAAATGGGGAAAGTGTTTTATGAAAGGAAAATTAAAGTAAAGCCTATTGAAGATCTAAAACTTCTTGAAACTCTTGCAAAGCATCATGAAACTCTTTTGTACCCTGGAAACTATGATCTTGAAAGTATCCAAAACTTTTTCAACAAAGATTTCCCAGACAATCTGTTTTCTGCAACACGGGGAACATTTGGGAGACACAAACGGCAGTGATGTTGTTTACACACAAATTGTTGTCGATGGTGTGAAAACTGAAAAAAGTTTTTTTATCAGAGCGGAGAGCGTGTTCTGAGAGACATAAATAAAAGCAAAGAAGTAAATAGTTTAAACATCTCTGTCAAAAATGAGATGGCGAACTGTTTGACTTTCATGGGTTCCCAATTTATTTCCTTTTAGAAATAAATTGAATTTATTATACCATGTCTTCGTCAAATGTGTTACCGAGTGCACCACCTATTTATCCAGAGCTTCCCCCACTGGAAAGAACCGAAAATTTCCGACTAAGTGAGATAAGCAAAATTGAAAAAGAAATCTCCGATGAAGCCGAGCATCGGTCTCTCTCGGCGTTGGAAGTGCATTCCTTTCTTCAGGAGCCGTCGCATCTTCTTTGACTGGCGTCGGAATTGTTGTCGGAGCGCCTGTCGTCGGAATAGCTGCGCTCCTTGGGTTTGCTTCAACAGGCTTGTCCGCTGTTAACAAGAAGCTGGAAAGGAAAGTAAAAAAAAAAAAAAGAGTAAAATTTAAGCTTTGGCTCAAGCAAAACACGACACAATCAAAAGTTCCGTTTCCCAAGCTTACGATGACGGCAATATTTCCGACGCTGAATTCAAAATGATCTCTCGTGAAATGCAAAAATATCTCGAACTCAGAGAGAAACTTCGTGAAAACTTCGCGGAAAAACCGGCCGATTCTCCGAATATTGAAACGGTAAAAAAACAAATTCGGCACGAACTTCGGGAAGAGATTCGTAAAAACTGTCGATGTCCACCGCAAATTTGAACTAAACTTTGAGACAAAAAACACAAAAATCTATCTCTCTGTTATAAAAAAGTAGACCTCTGGTTTTCCTGCGGAAAAAAAAAGTTTCCAACGCGTTTCAAATTGAAGATTGGCAGAACTTTGAAAAATGCTTCTGCTTTTCCACACGCTTTTCTGTATTTACAAGGAACTTTCAACGCCCGTTTGGCAGAGCGAGGTCAGACGGATAACACAACAAGTTGTTGAGGCAATGTCCGAGATGGGTTCTGATCGTGCGCTTTGAGCAGCACGGTTCACACCCTTTTCACTGTCGTCAAAAATGTGATCGTCGGGGAATTGTTTATCTACATTTTTTCAGCACGAGGCAGACGCTCTTTGGCTTCCGGAGGAATCCGAATTTCGATTTGTTCTAACAGTTTTTCAATGTCAATTTCCGCGAGTGCTTGTTCTATTTCCTGCCACGTTTCAGCCATTTCTGATGCAAACTTCTGGTTGTTTTTCTTTTGGTGCATATCTCTAATTGGATGGAAATCTCTAAATGCTTGATCTTTTTTGGACTCCGCCACTTCTGTCTAATTGATAGAACCTGATAGTGAAGTAGTAATCTCTGAGTCAAACAAATACAACCTCGGAGCTCAACCGTTTTCACATATTCGCCCAAGTGGAAGAAGCGAGCAAAAAGCGAGCTTGTTTCACTTGGGCGAATATGTGACAACGGTTGAGCGACGAGGTGGTATTTGTTTGATTCAGAGATTACTACTTGACTTGCTTTTATAACAAGTATGCAAATCTCTAACTGCTTGCTCTTTTGTCAAGTTTGCAAGACGTCAGCTCGTGCAAAACACATTCAAAAGTTTTCTTAGCCTTTTCTTGTTTGCGAAGAAGCCGCCGTTTAAGGTTATTCCCGCCGCAAGCAAAACATAATCGGTAATCGCTAAAAACTCAAACGCAGCAGCTGCGGCATGGTGCCGGCTTTTGCATTCCCTTTTTTATTTGGAAGTTATGCTGCGAGCAATATTCTCCGACACACCGTTTGCCGCAGTTCTCTTTCCGATTTCGCACCAACCACACGCAGTTGTTTGCTCCGCGTACCATTTTGTTGTGTAACAGGCCCCGCCACTTCTGTCTAATTGTCCGAACCTGCCAGGGGTTGTCCTTCTTCGACAAGTAGTATATCCTGAGGAAAACAAATACAACCGCAATACCCACCGTAGATATACCTATTTCGGAACCCCCCAACAGCGCACTTTGTTTGCATCTTTGCTTCCATATTTGTTAAAACGAGATTTCTTCCCCCTTGGTTGGGACCCTGCTCCGCCAAGGCCTCAGACGTTTCGAAATCTCGTCTTCACCGATAGGAAGCGATGTGCAAACTGGCTGTTTTTCGCTGTTGGGGGGTTCCGAAATATGCATATCTAACGGTGGGTATCAGGTGGTATTTGTTTTCCTCAGGATATACTACTGAGTGAATAAGAAGTATTTAAATTTACATTTTCTGAGAACAAATCTGAACCTTTTTCTGACGTGAATTATGATGAGAAGTCATTGGTACCGAGGGAGTATATTGACGATGAGTTGGGAAGGAAGGCTATATAAAAATGAATATTTGGATATGGATAATAAAAACATTTCAAATTCACCATAAATTAAAAGAATGGATGTAGCATTAAATGGTATAATAAAAACTGTCGTTAGTGATGTTATTGAGACTAATGGAAGAAATTCAATGAAAAGTGATTTGGATATGGGGGAGAATAAAATTGTGAATCTGAAAGAACCTGCTCAAGATGGAGACGCTACTAGTAAAAAATATGTCGATAGTAATTTAATCGATCCGTCTTCTAATAAGGTTAATGTCTTCTTTAATCAAATGAATGATTTGGTTTTTTGGAAAGCTGAAAGTAAAATTAGGAATTTGAAATTAGATAAAAAAGATTTTAAAATTCATCCCTATAATTTGCAGGTAATAGAATTTGAAATACAGAGTGAAGTAAAGAGTGGAAGTGATGGTAAATTCTATTGGTATTTGGGGAGATTAAGTCTCAATTTAGGAATATTTGATAAGAATAAATATACTATCTGTTTTGAATTATTTCCAAAGTGGAATATAAACACAGAATTGAATGTTACATCTGATTCTATTAATGTTGGTAAACAATCATCAAGAGATTTTACTTCTTACAAAAAATTTATCGTTCATTTTCATAAATACTCAAATCAGTGTACACTGTATATTGATATAAATTTTGACTTGAAACATGACATTCCAACTGAATTTCATAATCAATGGGAGAAAGCATATCTTATTGTTTATGGAGTTGTTGGATATGCTAATGATATTGACTCTAAGATTTACGATGAATTGTTCTATTTCCGGAATAATGAGATATATTTCAATGAGTCACTGACTATGGATAATAAAAAGATAAGAGGAGTTTTGACAGATATCGACGATGACAATTCTCTTGTGGATGTGAAACTCTTAAAGGAAAATCAAAAACATAAAAGCTATTATGAACAAATATTTGAATATTATTATGACCTTTTGGATCCAAATATGTTTGAAATGGAAGACTCGTACGGAGGAGTTGTTGAAAAAATAAACAAAAATTTAGTTTTAAAAGATACCAAGACTTTAAAAGATTTTGATCTTAAAGATGGTTTTAAAATAGATGGTTCTCACATTCAAATCGACGATATAATAAATGAAAATCAAAATTTTACTATGTTTATATCTTTTAGACATGACACAACCTTGACAGGGTCTCAATATCGGTTTGGTTTAGGAAATAACGTCAACCTCCATTTATTGTCCAATTTCCCCCATATGTCAATGAGAGGAATGATAAATTTTCATTAATAAAAGGTGTATCTTCAGGAACAAATGAAACACTCCTATCATCATAAGCATATCATGCTGTGGTTTTGTAAAAAAGGAAGTATTTATAAATTAGGATCATGTAGCGGAACTTATCATATTAGTGAAACTCTTAAATCAATCAACAGATTCCAAGCAAATAGAATATTAATGAACTTACCATATTATATACAGAGAATCGGTTTTTCTAAAAAAATTTATGACCTGAACGATAAAGTTTTTCATAAAATCCTGTTTCTTGAAAAACAAAAAGGCACATATTTTATCTAAATTACGGATATAATTAAAAGAAATAATTGCCTTTAATCACGTTTCTGATAAATTGAGTGAAGAAGAGCCGGAGGAGTTGAAAGCGTATTATAAGACACATCATAAAAAAAGTTGGTGCTATATGATGGCTCATAAGAAGTACAGAAAATGGAAAATTGCGGGTGACACTGCTAGTGTCTTATTTGCTAGTGGGGGATTGCATCTTCTATTGCTACTAGTGGAATATCATTAATTGCAATATCTGCTATGGCTATTATTATACAAATGTATTTAAAACACATGACGATGAAGAAGATAAATACATGCCGATATGCTTATCAGACGTATAATCATTTAATGGGTGAAATTAAGACTGCTTTGAGGAGCGATGATTTTTCTCGAGAACATTTGACGCTGGTTATGAATCAAAAGGATGACTTGGTAATTGACATTGCACCTGTTGTTAAGAAGTACGAGTTGAAGTATGATAGAATATTTCTGTCAGGGGGTGCTTGAATTAATCATTTGGTTCCACATTTTATCATAATTTTGTTTGGTGCGTTGGCTTATTTTATTATATTTTGCTTTGAATAATTCTTTGGATGAAGAATTAATGCGACTAAAGATCCTATAAAATACATATGAAAATTTAATGAATCTCTTTCTTTCTTTCTCGGAATAGCTCTCTGAATGCTTTTCCGAGAAATTTAAATGATAAATCAACTATATTTCTCTCATGAAGAGTAAAACTTATGTGATTCTTATAACGTATGTCTCTGAGAGTATTATCTATATGATATCTTCGATTATAAACTGATTTTCTACTCATTTTATAAATATTCTGGTAAAAACCTTCATAGTAATCATTGACCATATCATAACTCTGTATTAATGATTTAGATAGCGTTCATTCTTCTCTATAATGGATAAATATTGAAAGAAATTGGGGGTAAAATTAGATTTAGGCGCTAGATTTAAAACGTTGCTTTCTTCGTTACGTTTTTCCTAGCACAAAAAAGCAAAATTGTGCGTGTGCCAGGATCGCCCTTTTATATACTACTTCTTTCCGAAGAAGAGAATGGTGTAAAACCATGCCGCATTTACAAGACTTTCTGGAGTATTCAGGCCAAGCTGCATAGAGAGCTTCAAGGTCTTCGCTGGAAATTGGACGCTTGTGCTTTGTGGAAGTAATCAATCCCTGTCGCGCAAGATCTTTCAGCGCTGCATCTAAAGCTTCGTTTGTTGGCTTGAATACTTTATCCCGAATAATGGAAAACAAGTTTCTTTGAGGGGAACCAGATAAAAATCTGTCCAGCCCAGAACGAATGGCTTTCATAGTGTTGCGGTTGTATGGTCTTCCTTCCATGTTTCTTGCTGCTACGTAAAAACGTTTTAACATGGTTGACAGTTCTGCCGGCTCCATGTTTTCAAGTGCGACTGGAATTTTTCTCTCCATCCTCCATGCTAAAATTGGACGAGAACAGTTGGTTTATTTTATCGGTTAGTAATCACAGTGTATTAATTCTCTATTTTATAAACTGGCTAAATTTAAATTTGTGTAGGATGACATTTTAAGTCTGGCTACTCGTAATTTCCGTCACCTTCAAAGACATTGACAGCATAGTTTGTTGACTTTTTTGTACTTTGCGGAACAGCATTTGCGAGCAGCTTTTTAATGTCGCTATCGCTGGCCTCAAGAAAACGAGTTTGGTTTCCTTCCATGTGAAACAGGAGAACGGAAAAGTTGAAACTCTTGTGCTGACTATGTTTCTTTTCCACGGAAAAAAATCGTAGGACAGATATCGCCGCAGGCGGGGGTTATTGCGTTATAACTGTCCTGTGAGTTTTCACCACGTGACGTAAAGTAACCAATAAAATCGCGCCAAAATTAATGGATGGGTTATAACGTGGGATAACGTCTTTTTCGAGGTTTGTGTAGGCTGTACCCCAATTCTTTTTGTAGGATCTCTTTGACTTTTTTCCCGGAGGGTGTAGCCCAATTCTTTTTGTAGGTTCTCTTTGACTTTTTTCACGGAGGCGAATCGTTCGATTCCTCCGAGACTCCCGGGCTTAGCCACTCGAATGCTTTGGGTTGATGTATCAACCAAAGGATATAGACCACGAAACGAAACGGGTTCTTACTCACGTCAGTGGTCTCAAATTCTTTCAGGGGATCCTCGCTAGGGATGAGAGGAATCACTTGTCCCTGACCGTGTTTGAGTAACACGCGTTCACTCAATTTACACACCCAACACCAATACTTTTCCCTACTCATACTGATACCAAATGAACTTTTTTATTGCAAGACCACATTTATAAGAGACAGCTTACAAGAAAGCTTGTTCAACATTACAGCATTGACTCTTCTTTTCGTTTCTTATCGAACTCTTGTCTTCGTTTCAGTACTTCCATGAGGTATACAATTTGTAGTAAATCATCTCTGTATTTGGGTTTGTACGTGAACCCTTCCTGTGGGTAAACAATCTCATTGGTACCAACAGCAGTAGTAAACCTGTTATTGGTTTTTACTTAATCCCATAACAGTTCTTGGTTTGGAGCGATGGAGGATGTTCCCTGGTACTGTGCTGTATTACCAATCCATGTCACTTTTTTGCTTCTAGGAATCTCGTACCCCCATTGGAAGAATTGGCAGCGGTTTCTTTGACAACTAGAGTAGATTCTGCCAGGGTTCTGTTCCGATCTTGATTCGCATAAAACTAATGGTTCTGAACAAAAACATTTCAGTTTGTCTTTGTTCCATTTGTACCAACCAGGGATTTGATCCTGGATATTCTTCAAATAGGCATTCGGTTTAGGCACTCGGTTTAGCCTCGTGAAGATAAAACAATCAGACATGGGACATTTGACATACTCACATCCTGTTCGGCAAGTACATTTCTCCAGCTTACAATCGTGGATAAAGCATTCCATAGGTTCTTCTTTCACAGCTCCAAGCGTTTCTTGGTGACCTTCTTCCAACACTTCAAAACCCAGATCTCTCAAACAATCGTTTGTATCGCTATCTTTGAGTGGTGTGGAGTCTTCTTTCCTCTTTTTGGTGAACCATTAGATTCATATCTTCGTCAGTCATCACTTCTTGAGCTTGAGGTACTTCGCATTCCATGTTTCTTCTTCAGCAGCAATCGATAACTGAACAGTGCGAGAATGTGAGCTGTATTTATTCCCACCACGAAGCAATCACCGTCAAGGAAAAGGGCTGCGTACTGACCCGTCAATCTAGTTTTACTGAAAAATGAAACCGGTTTGTCAAGGGATGGGGGTATTCCTTCAACACGTGACAATTTCGAAATTGTTTCTCGCTGAAAAGAAATGGAAAACTGGTTTGAGAAAACCGGTTTAACAGCGTTTGGTACAGGGGTCAATCACCATATTTGGCATAAGTGTGCTTATTGGTCAGAAGCAACGTCAATGTTCTAAACGTTGATTGGTTGATTGGACAGTACATAAGCGGCACCCCATTTCATTCTCTTCACCCGCAAAAGTTGTTTGGTCTCGAGCGCTTACTTAGTTTTTATCTCTGTAAGTAAACATGTCACAAGATTATATTGACGCAGATAAAGTAGACGATCAGATGTTAGCCGAGCATACTAACGAAACTGAAGAGTCACAAGATTACTTCGATGCCGACGAGGCAGACGCTTGTTGTACCACGTGGAACGGCAATTGGTCTACCAACAACAAATGTTAGTGCCCATGCTGCAGAGCGTGGCCAGTTCGCGTTTAGTTTAAACCTATACGTGGACCGTCGGAGTGAAAAGAGCGTCACTACACCGCCAATATACGTCAAGTGGGACAGTTTTTAACGCACCAACAAATAGGACCTGCCTTGAGCGATGCTATTCACCGCACGTTGCAGAACCTAATCCTTCATGACCAGATTGACGATCGGGATCGACTGTATTTCAACCTGGCAAGTAATCGCTTGACCAACAATTTTGAATACCGTGGTTTACCTGCTGCTGAATGGTTACATGGAAGTAAACATTTGGACCAAATGCTGCAACGCATGTCGCAAATGTTAAATTCCACCGAGAACTTTGAAATGAAAGATTAATTTCAAGTATCGTTTACACACGTTTGTGGAGCGCCCCGAGGTAGAGGCACAAAACGAAAAATGAAACCAGGAAACAGGAATCCAAACAGGTCGTGGTTGAAATGAAAAACAAGGACGGACTGTGTTGTGCCCGGGCCATTGTAACGGCCAAAGCCAAGGTGGACAATCACCCCAATTGGCGGGGTTTTCTGCGAGGTAGACACATTCAATACGAGCAGGCCCTATTGCTGCACACGACAGCTGATGTACCACAAGGACCTTGTGGCTACGAGGAACTTACCAAGTTTTCACTGGCACCCAGTCTCTTTGAGTACCAGATTCAACTGGGACGCCACACAAGGCTTTAGTGTGAAATCCTTCGGACCACCCCAAGAAAAACAACTGGTCCTGTTGTACGGAAACCACCACTACGATGTCATAACTTTATTACCCGGGTTCACGAGGGGCAACACGCCTGCGAGAACAACAAGGACCATTGTCCCGCTTGGCTACAGACAGGGTGACCTGACTACATGGTGGTAAAATGTCGAGTCCAATGAGCAGCTCTTACTTGCGGTTACTGTAAGCGTCTTTTCCACGGTGAGACATATCTGCAGAACCATTTGACTAAATCCTATAATGGCAAAATTAAAGCGTGAGCGTGTGCACCCAGCGTCGAAAGTGTCAAGAAGGTAAGTTGGTGGGGCTAAAGGAGCAAAAAGAACACCGCTGCGGTTACGTAGAATCTCCTTCATGTAAAGAGTATGTGGAGGTCGCCACCCATCAATGTTTCATCCAGAAAGTCAAATCCCCGATGAAGTAAAAGAAGAAAAGAAGCATCGGAGAGGACAAAAACGAGGTGCCGCAGCGGGTCTGGCTACCCTCCGAGCCAATGAGGACGGTACGGACGAGAAAGATGAGGATGATGCACAAGACAAACCACCCCTCCACGTGTTCTTCGATATTTAGGCAATGCAGGACACCGGGTGCCACATTGCAAATTTGGTCATCGCTGAAACCGAGCATGATGATCGACCCTTCCGCTTCAAAGGCGAACACTGCATTCGGGATTTTTCTGGAATGGCTAGACACGCTGACCGAAGAAGACACGCGTCCCGTTACATTCATCGCCCATAATTTCCAGGGTTACGATGGGTATTTCATCGTGGACAAGTACCATCGTCAACGCAGAATCGCCGAGCAGTTGAGAAACGGTGCCAAAGTCCTCCAAGTCACCTTTGACCGTATTCGTTTCATCGACTCTCTCTCCTTCTTTCAAATGCCTCTTTCTTTGTTCCCCAAGACCTTCGGTTTGACGGAGCTAAAGAAAGGGTACTTTCCTCACCTCTTCAATCGTCCCGAGAAACAGGATTACGTAGGTCCGATCCCCAATGAAGATTGGTACATGCCTGAAAGCATGAAAGAAACATTAAAAGAGTTTATTACATCCATTTTGAAATCACTGGTGATCCTTGCAATCTGATTGGCTCTCAGCAGTGCGATGTAATCACGAATCGCACTATTTTTGGCTCTAAATCGCATCATTTTCCCAGCAAGGGAGAAAGGAACAATAAAATCAGATTTCAAGGCTTGTGTAAAATAACTAATCAAACTCAAGAAAATAAAAGACAAAGAAAGCCACTGAGTAGTGAATTTTGCACATTTTTTTTTAATTAATGAAAAAATTTAATGAATGAAATCACTTAGTTTCTGAATGATGATGGTGAGCTTCTTCAAGCTGAATACCCACATTTAGACCATTTAGGGAAAATTTTAATTTTCAGTGTCCATTTTGGTGAATATTTGAAATTTTTTGAAATGCATCTAGCTCCACAAAACAATAAATGAACTTCTTCAGAAGCTGGCAATTGAATCCCGCCATCTTGAAAATTTAATGTCAACATTCAGGTCATGAAAACAATAGCGCCGGAAGGCAAGCTCCCGCGTCAGTTCTACGTCGAGGTAAGAGAAAGCGTGGAAATGATTACCAAATGGAATCCCTTTAAGACACGCCTAGTGCTAATCTTGTTAGAAGAGAAAAACCGTCGACTGAACATCGTACAAACGGAATATAAAATTTCTTCTCAGGCTGCATTCAGTTTACTCTCCAAAGACTAGATGTCTCAACCACAACCAGGACCATCCACCGTGACAGAAGGAATGAAGATGAGGATTGAATTTCAAAGTATATAGACTGTCTTGCTCTAACCAGAGTGAAAAAATCCAGAACTGCTTGAAGATCCTTGAAAATGTCCATGAATGAAACGTGTATTTCTTTCTTGTCACGTTCTTTGTCGACTTTTTGACACATGATGCCCAATTTGCATACAAAATGAGATATAAAAGTGTTTCCGGTTCCGGTTCTTTTTTATTTCGGCGAGTAAATTGGGTGATTTCAAA
Source organism: Blastomussa wellsi (assembly GCA_947652115.1). Taxonomy (NCBI): domain Eukaryota; kingdom Metazoa; phylum Cnidaria; class Anthozoa; order Scleractinia; family Plerogyridae; genus Blastomussa; species Blastomussa wellsi. The sequence continues at coordinate 10,988,249 of OX393567.1, forward strand.
ATTGATGAAATAAAGTGGTAATTGAACTTCGTGTCGAGGAATTTTGGCCTGAAATCATACTTGTGATCTGAAATAGAACTGCGCGCTCGTTCGATTTTGAAATCACGCGTATGATTTCAGGCCAAATTGCACTCCACTTAGTTCAAATACCATTATTTATCGAATGGCATAATCTGAAAGTCGAGGCACATACCCAGCTCGGTTTCCAAAAAGACCTCGTAGAGTACTGCGAGTCAGACGTCAAGCTATTCAAACCGGTATGCCTCACTTTGAAACGTCTCTTCGAGCAGCAAGCCAAGTTCAATCGCTGGGACCACATCACGATCGCCGCAGCATGCAACCGAGACCTAAGAGAGAACCGCATGATCCCCGACACCGTTGCCTCAGAGCCCCTCCACGGATGGCGGATGAAGAGCAACCACTCTTAAGTCGCTCTAGAATGGCTACACGGGCAACAACACCAGTTACCTGACAGCATTCAGCATGCAACCAACCAGGGCGAGTATCGTATCCCAAACTGTGGACGGGTACGATTCACATACAAACACACAAACACCGTGTACGAGTTCCAGGGCTGTTTCTGGCACGGCTGTAAATCCTTGTTACCCTAATCGTAGCGAAACGCACGACGACTGGAGGACCGCTGCTTCAACGACTTGTACCAGTGTACCGTGACGAAGATACTATTTTTGAGGGACAAGGGTTACAACGTAGTGGAGATCTCGGAATGCGAGTGGGAGAAAATGAAAAAGGAGAGAGAGGAAGTGAAAGCGTTTGTGGATACGTTGGAGTTCGTGGAGCCCTTGGAGCTTCGAGACGCGTGGCGGGAGGACCAATGCAATCAAATTGAACCACTTGGCAGACGAGACCCAGGAAAAGCAGATAAAATAATATGATTTTACGTCTATCTACCCTTACGCCAACAAGAAGGGACAGGAACCTGTGGGTCACCTCGAGATCATCTCTCAGCCGGGACACACTGACATCTCCCGTTACTTTGGACTGGCCAAATGCACGGTGCTGGCCCCGCAGAAATTGTTCCATCCCGTGTTGCCACTCATACAGAACGGGAAACTCACTTTCCCACTATGTGCCACCCGCGTGTAAGAAGAAATGAAGAAACCCCTACTTGAAAGGAATGCTGTGTGAAGTCACACTGACGAGCAAAGGCAGATCACAGACACCTGGTGTACTCCCGAATTGTTGAAAGCGGTGGAGAAAGGCTATGTAATCCTTCACATCCATAAAGTGTGGCACTTTGAGAATTCCATGAAGGGTCTTTTTGCCGTTTACGTCAACACGTGGTTGAAAGATCAAAAAAGCTCGCGGTTGGCCCACCCATGTTGGTAACGATCCTCAGAAACGCCAGCAATATCCCCTCGACTACGAGGCTACAGAAGGGATCCAGCTCGACCCTGCCAAGATTGCAAAGAATCTTGGTCTGTGTGCCTCGGCCAAGTTGATGTTGAACTCCATGTGGGGCAAGTTCGGTCAACGTACCAATAAGACCCAAGTCGGGGAATTTGACGATGCACAGAAATTCTCTACGTTTCACGAGAGCGACAAGTTTGATATCCGCTACGTGGGCATGTTGACTAAAGAACGGACAGAGATACATAACAAACAGAAATTCTCTACGTTTCACGAGAGCGACAAGTTTGATATCCGCTACGTGGGCATGTTGACTGAAGAACGGACAGAGATACATAACAAACATGAAGATAATCCCGTTTCTCCGAACCTCAACATATTCGTGGCATGTTTTCGTCTTCGCCTCTACGAAGCCCTGCACTTTGACACGGACAGCGTCATCTTCCGAAGTTTGTCTGATCAACCAGGTGCACCCCTCGGCGACTACCTTGGCGATTTGAAGAATGAGATGGACGCTGACGATTACATCACCTAGTACGTTTCCGGCGGACCAAAAGATTATGGCTACCACACCAAGAAGGGTAAAGTGGATGGTAAAGTGGAGTGCAAAGTTCGCGGGTTCTCCCTAAACAGTCATGGAATAGAGCAAGTCAACTTTGTCGTGGTACGTCAGAACGTGTTGGACGAAATCCAGGATCCCTTAGTCCCCAATGCCAAAGAGTACGCTCTGGAAACCGTCAGCCAAACCAAAAAGTACCAATTGGTGTACAGCAAATGGGTCATTGATCCCGCCACCTTCCTGACATACTCATACGGTTACTATCAATTAACCGAAGAAGACGTAGCTAGTACTCCAATTTTACTATTAATATTTGCATTCCATTCTATAACGTTATAGCAAGAATGAATGAGTACAAATAAAGATTTATTGATTGATTGACGAGGATCTGGCGTAGCTCCTGTGCAAATAGTAAATGTGTAAATATCCCCCTAACACCACCCCTTCTCTATTTTCCTCTCCCTAGTCTTCGCGCGCTCAAAATGGCGGCTGTTCGTTCGTGATCGCTGTTTTCGAAGCATCCCCCCCCGCAAAAACCGCCTGCTTTGCAGGCTACTGTATTACAAATCCAATTTTAGTACAAAAGCACTGAGAAATAAACTATTCTACGATTTACTCGAGCTAGATATTTATTCTCATTTTGAATTCAGAGAAATAAATTGTAAGGCAGCCCTTTATATAATGGATCTCCAAATTAGAAACAGAAGTAAATCAACGAAGAAGATACGTTCTTTAGCTAGCCTATTTATGTTTATCACAAGGAGGCTACGAAATAAATCAGATTCCGCATCATAGCCACAACATGAATGAATGAATGAATGACTTTACTTACGTGTCAAGCGAGTCTAGCCGAGGGTAGAAACCCTCTACTAATAGGGGACACCTAAAATAGGTAACATATTAAAAATACGCGTACGTTATCCTGTAGCTCCCGTTGAGACATTCAAAACCAATGTTTTTCGATGTTTTGAACGCCAAGGACTAAAGGCTGAGGAAATTCTTAATTCATAGGATCAAAAATACACCATAGGCAAGATTTCCATCCAAAGAATTGCATTGGTAGTAATAGTTTGAACTAAAAGCGGTTATTTTTATGTTCACTGGAGACCTTCACACCATGGCGGCCACGAGCAAATGAGCCGAAACCGATACCAACGTGCATCGCGGTCGTAGGCCGCACGCCACCTGATGCGATTCTGTTTTCAAAAAGACCAATTCGGCTAATTGTTTACATCCTTGTAGCTACTCAATTCATTCATTTGGGAAGCCGGCTACAAGTGCTCTTTTCGTAGATACTCGCATGCACTCAGTTGCGTGTGAACAATTGCACAATTTTAACTTCCCAAATGAATCCTCACATGATCTGAATTAGGTAGCAACAAGGAGGTAAACGTCACAGGAACGTTTTTCTGTCGACAAACAAATTGTCCATCGGACTGTCTTATGCTTGTCGTACACTTGGAATACTCTATACTTACACGATTTTACATCTTTCTAATCTTTTGCTGAATAAAAATATAAAATCAATTTTTACAACCACGAGTAAAATAAAAATGAAATTTATAAAAATAAAATAACCACTAGCAAAATAAAATGACAGTCTTTCAGACGAAATGCGTATCATATTTTCCATAAAAATGACCAAACAATTTATGGTAAAATAACCATGAAGTACCTAAAACCTTTCACAAGCCACTCAACTGCAGTAGCAACATACTAAATAGAATTGCTACTATCGTCCTAACTAAACAGCCCTTTGCTGTCAAGTTATATTGACTATTTGACTACAAAGGGAAATGTATTGGATGTTACTAAAACGGGGAATGGGAAACGGGGAATGGGAAATTGAAATGGGAAAACTGAAAATGGGAAATTTAAAATGAAAATTTTTTGTATTGTCAATTATAATTAAGAAATGAAATATTTTGTTAATGTGGGGTATTGTTGTGCTGACTTTAAAGAACTGTAGAAGATTGCATAACTATAGAACTATAGAAGAAAGAGTGCAAAGATTATTTTCTTCTCATCGCGGTATCCAGCGGTAAGCGGATCGAATGTTGCAGTTTTACTAATGGGCGCATGAATACAAACTTCGAAGTTCTTTCCTTTGTTTTTATGAAATAAAAGGGAATACATCAAGGTGGGCGAGTTTCAGGCAGTTTTAAAACGGATGGCCGGGTGATCATCAGTGTTGTGAAACAACTTACAGTAAGTCTTCCCGAGTTGCTCAGTTTGCTCGCATTTGTTTCGATCTAATACACAGGTACGGCGGAGCCGGGCGCGTCAGCCCCCCCCCCCCCCCCCCACCCCACTTTTTACGACGATGACATTTTTCGTATGAAGAAATAATGAAAAAAGGAAAATGTAAATACTAAAGAATAGAGCAAGTCAATTTTGTCACAGCCGCTTTATTTATTTTCAGGGTAATTTTACGGTACAAATGGCCACTATACTTCAAAACCAGATGCTGGCTTCGACAACAACAGCACAGGATTAACAGCAAAGGGAAAGCGACAATTCCTGTGTAGGAGATAACCACGAAATTAATATTCTTGGCCGTCGCGGGTTCTGTTTCACGCAAAAGGAAGATATCCAAGGGGAAATAGATTACCCAAATAATATTTTCTCGTAGTAGTTTGAAATGTGCATTTTAAATGTTCTGTAGATGATCTTTGTACGAGCTCAAGGGAGTGTTTTTTCGAATCCAGTGAAAGGCATTGTAAAATAACATAACTTGTCTGTATTTATTGTGTATACCTGTTATTTTTTTTCGCTGTAGCTAATTAAATGACCGGCAGCCCAAACTTGTTAAAAAGTTTATTTGCAAATTGAAATATTAGCAGCTGTCTTTAGCCAGCGCTTACCCAAACTGAGCAAATCCAAATCCAACCTTTCTTTTGTGCGGGGCCATGATTTTTGACACAATATTACTTTGGAAATGGCTTTTCGCCTGCGGGACAGATCTTCCGTTACTTGACATATCGAACCTGTTGCGGGAATTTGCATCAGTTGCCGGCGAAAGCTAGTCTCCTTACAGTTTGCTAACAATTCTCTAGACGCTTTAAAATCTACGACGCTCGTCTGAATTGCTTGACACACATTTTGGATAAGCTAAGGTGTTTCGAACTTTAAAAATACCGGACTGCTGGTTGATCGGTGTTTTGAAAACGATTCGGAACCCACCGGGTGACTCAACCACAGTGATCTCAAAGGCCAAAGCCGCGGTAACTTAAATTATTTCCGGTCAAGATAAATAAACCGAACCAAGCATTGTACTGAAGACCTAAAAAACCGTTGTATTTCGTGTGTTTCCTTTCTACTTTATATTGTTAGGAATTTATTTTCTAAACCTTCCGAGTTTATATTCAATTCAGTAATAATCCTTTATTCTTCGATCCGCGTACGATCAAGAGAAAAATCTTAAATTCTTTCTAATATATAATTCTTTAAAGGTATATGCAAATCTGATCACACATAGCGAAAGGATTTCAAGTCTTATTTACAGTTAACCAGTTTTTACTTTACCATTTTCAATTTCCCACTTTCAGTTTTCCCATTACAATTTCCCATTCCCCATTCCCCATTCCCATTCCCATTACCCATTCCCCGTTTAGGTAACATCCGAAATGTATTTCTCAGATTCTAACATTTGCACGCGCTCAATGCTTGGACCATTTTTGGGAAGTATTAATTGGTTCTGTTATTTTTGTTAAATTGTGTAAAAACTTGCAAAAATATAAAACTCCAGTGTATTCGCCTCTCAACTTCAATTCAATTTTTATTGTCTTATTCCTCTAAGCCTTGGATCGAAGAAAAAAATAGGGCTATCGCAAGCATGAATTGGCCTGTTCCAGGCGTTCGGTCAGATGGCTGGAACAGGCTACCATGAATCGACAGGTTTGGAGGCCAAGAAAACACTTCATTTTACCAAAATTAATTTCAACATTAATTAATATAATTACACCAAAGAAAGTGTTAAACGATTTTTAGTCACTCGCTGTGTTTGTGAAACGTGTATCTGCTCAGTATATTGTAATGCAGGTAAATGAATCCAGAAGCGCCTGAAGGTGGAGTTAATATTCTTCCACAAAACGAAGAATGCAGCCAGTGACGACAATTCCAACCAGCTGTGGAGATGAAAACAAAATAAGAAACCAATACTATAATGACATCTATGATAAATAACTTAAACTTATTTTTTGTACCGTAATTTTCTTTTGCAACAACCACGCATAAATTATGTTTACTGCTGTGAACGATTTATCTTTAGCTTTTTGACACTGTACTACTAAAAGCAAAAATACCTCAAAAAAGGAAAGAAATCTGATGTGCAAGCCACTCTTCCTGTAATATTTTATACTTCAGATAGCTTTCCATTGAATTGCTTTGAGCACGAGAATCAAAACGCCCAAGTTCTGCAGTCGAAGCATATGCCAATTGTCATGTTGCTTTTACCACTCGACCACCATCAGTGCAATCTTTATTACAAGTACTATATCTGATCTGACTCACCTGAATACAGGCCACGCCTATTCCAACAATCGCCAAAATATTGAAATGTTTTTGAAAGAACTCCTCTACCTGTGTCAAGCACCCCTGGAAATAGATACAATTGTTTTGTTTTATAAAATATGGCATTGGAGTCCACGAAGGAACACTGCTATAATACATGATCATGGAAATAAGAAAACATGTACCCAGTCTTTAGAAATAAACGGATGCGATGGCGATGGCGTTCTGCCTGTCAGTATTGCTGACAGTGAACTGAGAATGGTTGTGATCAAAAACGTGAACAGTGTTATGTGCAAGAACAATGAGCATCAGTGATGGTGAAAAAATGCACAGTCAGCTGAATGTTTAGACCTGTTGTGCCCTTATTGCTTACTGTTCTGGTATAGTAAGGGTAACATCGTTCGATAACAGCCAGCCTTATAGGTTGGAGCGAAATATTATATGTGTAAACCAAAAAAGGGAAGAGGGGTGGTCAAGTAAATATAATTAGAAGGTCAGATTCTAACCAATATATTAGCACACAACAGACAAAATTAATAAGTGACTTTGATCACGAAATTTGTATTTTAATTGTTCAATGTATTTTACTGAAAATACAACACAGCATGCAACTGTACTAGACTGTCACAGAGGTGCAACAACTGTAGTTGTACTGTCTTGAAGTACAGTAATGATCTTGACTGCCTCTCGTTTAATTGTTTACACTAACTGTACAATGCCTTCTCTGTGCCAAGCTGGTTATGTACAGATGGTATACAGAGACCAATAAGTTGTACCCCGGTCCAAAGTCGGTAGCACTATCACATGTAGATAGGGTCTCTTGATGAAGGGCAGATCAAAACTCTTGAAGCAAGTAGGGCATCCCAATGGCAGTCAGTGATTATTTTCAAGGCTGCATCTTGTACATTTTTGTGCTGTTTTAAAAAGTTCTATAAAAAGAATAAAAGACGGCATCAATACTTATAATCAATGATATGTTGGTTTAAACATGTTTAGAACAGTATATGTTCAAAAAAATGCTTTGAATAGCTATAGCTCCATGAAGCAGGTTTATTTATTGCAATTCAATGGCAAATTGCAATACTATTTTGATAAAAAAAACAAATCACCTTATATAATATATTTTTACTTTATTTATTTCAAAACAAAAATTACGTTACAACAATACGAAGCAAGCAAATAAAGAGAAATAACATTGACAATTAGGAGTTAAAAAACAGTTGCACAATTACCGTTTTTTAATTTATAAATTTATATTATTAGATTACTTATTTATTCTTATTGTAAACTAATATTTTGAAAAAATAATTAATTACATTTTTACAATGCTGTACTATGTCAGATATAATAATACAATGTTTCATAATACTGCCAAAAAAGGTTAATTACATACAAATTTGTCACTAACAAGCAAAATGCTTAACTAAAAAAGTGGGGATAAACAGATTAAAGAGAAAAAATTTCCGGTCAATTGTTATAAAAGTTTCGTAGATCGCTATCTTTCAAGGCAATGTACTTTTTCTGTCTGATAGTTAATTTTAAGTTTTTGTTTGAAACCTTCAATATACAGGTGTATATGCTTACTTCTATAATCCCAGATATGTAATTTCCGAATAATATTAAATATAATTTAGTAAGGGCCAAGGTAAAGTTATAATGCCTATTATAATATCTTGAATGCTGAGATGTCTAGAATTTTTTGTTCACATAAAGTAAAGTAAATTGTTTCCAGAATGTATGAGAAGAGAAGAGTCCGATGAGAAGAGGAATTGATCATTGAGGAGTTTTCCTTGGTACAGCAGAACAACGGCAAACTTACCGGGGGACGGAAGGGTACATTTGTTACATGGAAAGCGGGTTGAGTAAAGTTTTCTCCTTCTTCCCACAAATAAACGCCGAATTTCGAGGTAGAGAAAGGACGACAGTTTGTCTTTTAAAAGAAATCAAAACTGAAGCGAAGTTATAAGTATTTTTAAGTATTTTTCCTGGCCTGTTGTAATGCGCGCCAAACAAGTTGCGAGGAAGTTGTCTTCCTCGAGCGAAGAATTAAAAACCGTCATTACCAGTTATGTTTGAAATATCCACTGTAAGAGCGGTTTTATTGTCATAATAAAACTCCTTACAGTGCGTCAAGTCCTTGAAAGTATTCAAAGCTTTACAACGCTTTCATGGTATCGTGTATTGTTTTCTCGTCTTTGTCGCGTAATTGTTGATCTTTTTTCTTTGCGTGAAGAAGCGCGCTTAACGAATTCTGCGCAGCCTTGAAAAGGTTCTAATTAAGACCCTTATTCAGATTGTTGTGAGAATCACTGTGCGAATTGCTTATATAAAAACGAAAACAAACTTTTTTCCGGCCTGAAACATCTTGGAAAGCGTCTTTGAAATTCGCGCTCAGTTGACGTCATTGTTCTCTTGTTGTCATGAATGCACTTATTATGCTAATGACGGGTTTTAAAACTGACGCGCGTACCACTTGTAATTGACAACAATCAATTCGCTCTGGTCATTAGAAAAGAATATAATTTGGTTTTATCAACTGGGTTGATAATGTCAATTGGCCACCGTAAAGAGATTCAAATGCTGACGTTTCGAGCGTTAGCCCTTCGTCGGAGCGAATCAAGGAATTGTGCGTCGTGTGTCTTTATATACAGAAAGATGGAGCTTCGCTATTGGCTGGTGCCTGGTAACGTGAAAACTTGGGAATAAATTAGTTGAATGAAAAGCGTTCGTTGATACCGTGAGGATTAAGAGTGCCGATTTGAAAAATAAATTTTTGTTCTAGAGTTTTACGGCTTTCCGTGTTTCCTTGGTGAAGGGAAAGGCCGCAGACTGCCATATGTTGCTTAGAATGATTTGGGAGATTGAAGTGTCTCGCGACCGGTTTCGATGCATTTTTGTCGTCTTTCTCTACGTCACGAAGGTGTTCTCGGAATCGGTCACCAAGTCGTCTCCCTGTTTCGCCGATGTATAACTTTTTGCAAAGAGTGCAAGTTATACAGTAGATGGCATTGGCTGAGGTACAGGTGAAATGATCAGTGATTTTGATAGATCGCTTGGGTCCCGATATTTTGTCAACGTTGTGAATGAAAGGGCATGTTTTGCATCGTGCGCGAGCGCATTTAAAAGTTCCGGGTTGATCACTAGTTTGGAATGCACTTCTGACTAAAAAGTTACCTATGTTTTTGTCGCGTTTAAATGAAATTAATGGAGGTTGCGAAAAGATTCTACCAGTGTCGGGATCATTTTGAAGTAATTTAAAGTTTTTGAGAATGATGGATTTAACTGCGTGGTTGTGAGGGTGAAATGTGAGGGTGAATGGAATTCTATCGTTATTTTCTCTCTGTGACGTTTGTAGTGCTGACTGTCGATCAATTTGCTGGGCGCGATGATGGCCCGCTTGAACAACAGAAGCAGGATAGCCGCGTTTGTCGAAGAAATTGCACATTTCCTCTGATTTTAAGGAAAAATCAGAGTTGTATTGATTGAAACGGCCCAAAACCTGAACTCTATCGTCGCTACATTGACGACTGTATCGGCGCTACCTCTTCTACCAGAGAAGATCTTAATCAATTTATAACCGCTGTTAATTCGTTTCATCCTGCCCTTAAATATACCTGGGAAATTTCCGATACTTCCTTAGCATTCCTGGATATCAAAGTTTCTATCGAAGGCAACAGTTTATGCACCAGTGTGCACTACAAACCCACAGATTCTCATAGCTACTTGTTGTATTCATCTTCACATCCATCACATGTCAAGAATGCCATTCCTTATTCTCAGTTTCTT
>OX393567.1:10998676-11021176 GCA_947652115.1 Blastomussa wellsi
CAAAGTTTCTATCGAAGGCAACAGTTTATGCACCAGTGTGCACTACAAACCCACAGATTCTCATAGCTACTTGTTGTATTCATCTTCACATCCATCACATGTCAAGAATGCCATTCCTTATTCTCAGTTTCTTAGACTTCGCCGTCTTTGTAGTGACGACTCTGATTTTTCCTTAAAATCAGAGGAAATGTGCAATTTCTTCGACAAACGCGGCTATCCTGCTTCTGTTGTTCAAGCGGGCCATCATCGCGCCCAGCAAATTGATCGACAGTCAGCACTACAAACGTCACAGAGAGAAAATAACGATAGAATTCCATTCACCCTCACATTTCACCCTCACAACCACGCAGTTAAATCCATCATTCTCAAAAACTTTAAATTACTTCAAAATGATCCCGACACTGGTAGAATCTTTTCGCAACCTCCATTAATTTCATTTAAACGCGACAAAAACATAGGTAACTTTTTAGTCAGAAGTGCATTCCAAACTAGTGATCAACCCGGAACTTTTAAATGCGCTCGCGCACGATGCAAAACATGCCCTTTCATTCACAACGTTGACAAAATATCGGGACCCAAGCGATCTATCAAAATCACTGATCATTTCACCTGTACCTCAGCCAATGCCATCTACTGTATAACTTGCACTCTTTGCAAAAAGTTATACATCGGCGAAACAGGGAGACGACTTGGTGACCGATTCCGAGAACACCTTCGTGACGTAGAGAAAGACGACAAAAATGCATCGAAACCGGTCGCGAGACACTTCAATCTCCCAAATCATTCTAAGCAACATATGGCAGTCTGCGGCCTTTCCCTTCACCAAGGAAACACGGAAAGCCGTAAAACTCTAGAACAAAAATTTATTTTTCAAATCGGCACTCTTAATCCTCACGGTATCAACGAACGCTTTTCATTCAACTAATTTATTCCCAAGTTTTCACGTTACCAGGCACCAGCCAATAGCGAAGCTCCATCTTTCTGTATATAAAGACACACGACGCACAATTCCTTGATTCGCTCCGACGAAGGGCTAACGCTCGAAACGTCAGCATTTGAATCTCTTTACGGTGGCCAATTGACATTATCAACCCAGTTGATAAAACCAAATTATATTCTTATACTTCCCACCGACGCAGCACCACAGTTTCTTTAGAAACTTACCCCCTCTATTCATTAGAAAAGAGTTATCTGAAAATAGTCATCGGAAAAGATCGTTTAAAAGTTGTTAAAACCTTTTTTCAGCATTGTTATTTCGGCGATGAGAACGAGCGCGATATATCTGACTGCGAGGAGTGTGGACGTCTCAGTACAAATCAAGGGGTCGAGTGCTCGTAAATTCATATAAAAGACCCTTTCAAAGAAGCAAAGCCAATATAAAACTCATACGGCGTAACCGAGATAATGCGTAGCAGCCGCAATTCTGATCAGTTCCCGGCTACTCATGGCCGCTTGCTCGCTAAAACGCAAGCCAAAACGGAGAATCACACAAGCTGGGTTCTGACTAATTTTTTTGACAGTTTAACCCGACTACTGAAGTAAAAGAAAAGTATAGTTAGGCTTCATTAGGGCGGTCCACGCGAGAAATAACAACAGTTTAGTCAGACGTTTGACATACCGGTTGAAATTATCAACCCACCCCCTGTCGGTCTGTCTTTGTCATCCCAAGTGAGCCACCGTTGGGAGTAATATGTCATCAGCGACAATATGCCGACTGTATCTGATTTGACCGAGTGTAATTTCGTGAAACAGGACACATACCTCCCTAAGGACGGACAACAAAGGGCCATTGTCTTAAAAAAATTCCAACCATAACATAACATATGCATATTTTGATGCATGGGTTCTGATGTCAAATGGTTGCTTATTGACATCCTTTAGGTGGCTGAATTTGGTCTCTGGTTAAAGCATTTTAAAGATTTTAAATACTTATTTATTATATATATAGCGACAATTTTAGGTAATAAACCTTGCAAATAGAATTCTATATCTGCTATATTTTCACATGTGAGAAAAGCGATACGTCCAATCAGCGTATAGCTTTCTTCACATGTGAAAAATATAACCAATCAGCATCAAGAGTAGAACGACCTAACCAATCAGAGCGCGGGAATTCAAATGGTTTCCAACGAGGTTGTGAAAACAACGCGCTGCAAGTTTACAAGCTCTCGAAGCAGTTTATGTTTTAGCTACAAATTTTGTACTTTTGAGAACTTCATGGAAAGGAAAACAATCAGAAACAAGCAAAGCAAAACCTTAAGAACACAGTTATGATATGGAAATGCAAAAATCATTCTCCAGGCGGAGCGAAGGCAAACTAAATGTCGATAAGGGAAAGCCAAGAAATGAAAGACTTTAATTGTAGCTTTGATACAACGCAGCCGTGGATGTTCTAAGAAAATTCAAGCACTCTTGGGAACACCAGGGTAAAGTAAATATTTCACTTTTCAATATGGATTTACGTCGTAATTATTGTTTAATGAACTCCTTGTGTTATCATAACTTTTGCATCCTTGTGTTATTATAACTTTTGCTCAAAAATTCGCCAGTTGATTTGCGCGCAGTAATTGATTCACTTATGGCGACGTTTCTCGATGCGATAGCAAAAGCTTTTCTTTTAAAAAGTATTAACACAGTGTGTTTTATACCGCTATTTAAATAAAGTTCTTGTTTACAATAGCTTGTCGTCGCCGTAATTTTTCTTTTCTATTTAAAAGAGATCTCGCTTGGAAAGCGATCAGAATGCATGCAGCTTTGTTTTCCTCGCGCTGCGTTTAACTCTTTAATTACTAGAAAAATCGCTTTACGTTTACAATGGTTGAGTACTCGTTATATATAATAAACAAATTACAGCATAGAAAGTGCTTTGTACGGATTATTATTCACTCGTCGCAAAACTTTGGAAAGCTCACTCGTTCGCTGCGCTCACTCGTTCGTTTTCCAAAGTTTTGCAACTCGTGAATAAAAATCCGTACGTCGCACTTTCTATGAAGTAATCTATATTTATTACATATTTGGAGAGAGATAGAGATATGCTATATTTTGTGTTTTTACACCCATACTATCACACCTTATGACATCATCAGTGCCTAATTTGCATAATACAAAAATCTTGAAAATCTCTGGAACGAGAGGAGATATCACAAAAAGGAAAGCGTAATTTTTCTTCATTTTTAAAGGCCTTTCAAATACGCTTATTTTTCAATAGCTCATTTCTTCATTTCATAGGCACTTTAATAGAGACAGATTAACACATTCAACGTTTTTGTTTCTTTATGATGGGGTCTAGTAGTTCATTGGATTGTAGTCCTAATATAAGGACTGATACATGTATATGAACATGATATAGAACTGCTAATTTTAAGATTCTGTATTTTTTAAGAAGATCACGACATTCTTTAATTTAAAAGACATGTTTCGATGTTACGAACATCATCGTAAGTTACAGAATATTTGATATAACAACCAAGCGAAACATGCATAATTAATTATGATTAAGTGACAAAAATTGATTACATATTTGAGTGAGTAACAAGGTGTTGAAAGAATACGGAGCCTAAAGCGTAAGTGTCAGGTTGACGTAATGAACTTGTTGGTTTAAATTAAGCTTTTCCCAATTTATATGCATAGCCTCCTTAAGTTTAAGTCGAAATTTAGCAGGGGCGGAATCAAGAATTTTGAAACAATCCGCAGAGCAAGATTGGCGACAACGTTCTGAGCTTAGTAAGTGTTTGAAGATGTGTGAGGACTTGTCTGAAGAGGGATGTTCACGGACACGTGTGGAAAAATGACGAACAGTTTCGCCGATATAGCAAGCATTACAGTAAGCACAAGTAAATTTGTAAATCACACGTGAACGAAGTTCTCTTGGGACAGGATCCTTGATTGAGACGAGATTTCTTAATTTGAAAGTGGTAAACACTAATGATGTCAAGATCATTACAATAACGATTAAGAAGGCGACGTATTTTGCTTTGAGCTACAGTAGAAAATCGGCCTAAACAAGGTAACTTATAAAAGTATTGTTTACCCTGTGAAGTGATATTAGAGGAAGGAGGTGTTTGAGTGGAGCCATATCGGTCAATGGCTGTGTTCAAATATCGATAGACGCATTTATCGATGAGATGAACAGGGAAAAGATTCTTGCGCGAAATGAACAATAATTTCACAATGTCCTTGTGAAAGCCCAACCAAGTATTGTTGATTTTAAAAACCCTGTCAATTAATGTCCTGATAAGACCGATTTTGTATGACAGAGGTGCGAAACTGAAGTAATTGGTGAGTAAACCCGTGAAGGTCTTCTTACGGAAGGTACTAGTGACAACGGAACCACGGTGGGTATTGTCGGTTAAGACATCCAAAAAAGGCAAAACATGATCAATTTCTTTCTCCATCGTGATGCGTATGTTAGGATGTTGACTATTGATATAGTTGAAAAATGCAATGGCGTCCTGTTCTGAGTGGAATAAACAAAACGTATCATCCACATAACGACGATAAAATAGAACCTCAGGACCTTGATATTACTCTAACCAGTTTTTTTCAGGTTCATTTCTACAGTTAAGGTTTGACACATGTAGCGAGTTCAGATGAATTTCACTTGTTGACATTCTCGACTTTAAGAAACATGCATGGATAAGGTTCCAAAGTGTTTCCAACTTTGTAGTTATAAATACAGCTTGGAGAGCCATTTTATATGCTTGCAACCAATGTCTTTTGCAAAGAATGGGTTTAACCAGTTCAAGTGGCAGCTGACACAAGTGTTGAAAGCATCTTATTTTCTTTGTTGTTAAAGCCAGTTTCTACGAAGTCTGTTGATATTATTTTTTGGCAGCTGATAAACACGGAAAGCATCAGTAATGGTATGGTTAATATTAACATCTGCTTATTGTCACTTGCATATTATACTGTAGTTGTTATAGGGGGATTCATGCTGACGTCATTGTTTACCTTTTTTCTCATTAGCATGCGGCTTGGCATACAGAAGGCAATATGTTAGATATAAATGGACTCCAAACAGTTAAAGAGCTAGTGAAATTAATTTAGTATATGGTGAAATTTTTAGCCCTTTGTGTGTAATATTCAAGAAGAAATTGTCTTTCAAAAACTGTTCATATCAAAAACATGTGAATAAAACAGCTCTGTATAATCATAAGTTTCGAGAGTTTGCAATGGATTTCCGGGTGCGAAAACTTTATGGGACCTTCGAGAAATGGGCCCCAGGGCGCTTAATCGAATAAATACGGTAACTGATTTTTACATTTTCTTTTCCTTTTTAAACCTGGACGCTTTACGCTCAGATTATTTTTATGTTGTTCCGGAATAGCCCGTGTTGCGGGTTTAAATGACGGCCCGAAAATATGTGAGCCCCACTAAGACGATGAAGAAGGAAAAATGCCGATAGTACACTGTGGTATGCATGTGTATGATTCCACTAGTACACAATAAGGCTGTTTGTATTGCATCGGACACTTGATTTATTAATCTTGTCTTTTGCACCAGCATCAGCGTTGCCTGCACAGTCACTGCAGTTTTATGCATGCTTAGGGTAGTCGGAACTCGGAAGGCCAATAACTAAAATCAACCAGTCCTATCGCTTCATGGTCAATCCAATATTTGTTCGGAATGCTTCCCCGTAAATTTGTGTATTGTAATGGCCTTCAAAAGTGAATAAAAAATATATTTCATCTCGCATGAAAACCCTCTCTAAGTTATAGGTTTTTCCGACATTTTCCCAGTACGGCCCTCTCGCTTGGTTATTATATTAAGATGTACCTCTCACCCTTTCCCCTCACCCCTCACCCATCCCCCCTCACCCCCGAAATAGACCTACCGGGTCAAATTTGAGCTAAAAATATGTTCTATGTTTAATCACCTGGTACAAGCTAAAAGTGAAAAGGGATGAAATAATATTCATACATAAGACAGTTTGGACCCGCTACATTAGCAAACTGTTAACTAAACCTCAGCAATTAATTTCGTTCAGCCGTAACCAAATATTTCAATTATGCTTATTCGATTTTATTTTTTAAGTGGTGTCTCTAAAATCGTTATTTGTAGAGATGCGGCGTTTCTTCCATCAAATTGAATATTATTCATAGGTTGCTAAGGAAATGGTGTTTCTCTTTATAAAATAAAAACTGTGCAAAGTTTAAGATCAGCAACATGCTTGCGTCCAATAAATGCTCTTTATTCCGCGTCGATATGCAAATGAGCTTAACACGAATTATATCATGATAAGTTCTGGTTTATAAAATATTAAATAAATAGAGTCATGCTAAGAGGCACAACATCATTATGAAACATTTAGCAAATATATCTTTAACTTGTAATACGTTCTAACCGCTGAACGTCGGTTTTAAATCACTAAAAATTTAACCGAACATATAGTCACACCGACCTGTTGGTCATAACCGCATAAACGTCATATGTTTTCCCAAAAGGGTCATCATACCACTTAAAAGTCATTTTATTAAAGGTTGTTTAGCGAAGCTCACCTGGTATTTTAGACAAATTTTGTGAGGTTCCAACTATATGGTAAGTATGCTGAACAGATGTTATCGAAACAAGCATGTTGGTGGCGTCACATCGAAGCTCCTAAGTTCACGAAAACCGACTTGCTTTATGATCCGGTCGCGTGCTTTGTTCACATATGAAAAACTTATTTTCCACCACAAAGGACCTTCCGATTTCCATCCGATGGGTACCGGCGGCACAAGTGAGTTTTTGGTTTCAAATCTCTAGAACAAAAATTTATTTTTCAAATCGGCACTCTTAATCCTCACGGTATCAACGAACGCTTTTCATTCAACTAATTTATTCCGTTGTTTTCACGTTACCAGGCACCAACCAATAGCGAAGCTTCATCTTTCTGAATATAAACAATACACGACTCACAATTCCTTGATTTCAAAAATTTATTTTTCAAATCGGCACTCTTAATCCTCGCGGTATGAACGAACGCTTTTCATTCAACTAATTTATTCCGTTGTTTTCACGTTACCAGGCACCAACCAATAGCGAAGCTCCATCTTTCTGTATATAAACAACACACGACTCACAATTCCTTGATTCGCTCCGACGAAGGGCTAACGCTCGAAACGTCAGCTCTTGAGTCTCTTTACGGTGGCCAATTCACATTATCAACCCAGTTGATAAAACCAAATTATAAAATTAGAACATAAGCTCTAACCTATTTGTCTGTATGATTTACATTAGGATCCCATCGGGAAAGAAGAAGCTCAAGGTGAAAGGAAAGCTTGTGATTATGAAGGCAGCAGTGAAGAGAAACTTTCAACAACTTGGTCAAGGCCAAGACGAACACAGGTATAAAAACGCACGCTAATCTACAGTTTATACAAAATATCGAAGTCCGTCGATACGTCGGTCAGCCGTTCCTCCTATCCGTCTGTCTGTAATTGAAAAGGACCTCTGTATTGACGTTATCACATTCACCGGCGATTTTAAAGTTTTTGAAATTTTTGAAGTTTTAGCTGCCTTTGCTTTCTTATTTTTGTGTGATTTTCCTTTATCTCTATTTTAATTTTTTATTGTTAAGCGCCAAGGCATATAGTGGGTTTGGACGGTTTGGCTCTATATAATGTACTCCTTGTTTTTCAATTTACATGATCCGGAACGGAACCGAACTAGATCTTAAAAGGAACGAAAAGGAATGAATACTCGAGGTACAATATTGTATGCCTTGCTAACTATTAAAATTAAATGCAGCTAATGATGTATCTCCTTTTTTTAAGGTTCAACCAGGTGAATACTCAAAACTCGAGAGACCCTATGATGACGTCATGAGTCCACTGCCTGTCATTACGGCTGGACGATGAAGAAGAGTATTTTCCAACGCCCCAACCTGATCGCGGCCTATACGCTCTAAACAGATATATCGGTAATGTGAGTGATGGGAGAATCAGTCCAGCATGCTTTCAGCTAAACCAGCCAATTTCTGATGTCGCAATTAGCACGCGTTCTTACGTCAAGCGAAAGTCGAAGGAGAAAACACTCTTAAGTGCATTGCACCTGGACAATCTGCTGAGCTACTTGCACTACTCACATCAATTTTTACAACTACAGAATCAAACCCTGAAAACAAAATTATGGTGACACTGATTTCATTGTACGAAGCAGCGACATCAAGGTACACAAAAATTTTCGTGCAACGCTACACTAAAGCGAAGTTGAAAGAGATGGTGCCAGGACTCACAACTTGGAGGATTGATCAGGCAAGAAAGCATGCTGCTGTTGTGGGTAAAGGGAGTTCCTGAAGAGAGAGGACATGTGTTGCGTTTTCGACTGGATGGGGAAAAAGTCGATCATTTCCTGGATTTTATCGGTAGCCCGCATTATCTCCAAGACGTTGCGTATGGCACTAGAAAGCTCAAATTGTCGACGGGTCAATTCATTGAGATACCAGATTTAGTGCGAACTGTCATTAGTTCCAGAATGGTTAAGCTGTATCAGTCATATTGCCATGAAGTCGACTTTTATCCTCTCGGAAGATAAACCCTTTTTTCTATCCTTAAGGTAAAAGGCACAATGTTGCAATTAAAATCAAACTAGAAGCACAAAGTTTTTTTAATCTATTACATTTTTATGACTTAAGGGGTTTTGGAAAAAAATAGTAAATAAACTGTTATCTTTCAGCATTATTGATCTTTACTGCGCAAAGGGATGCGCAAAATGGCGCTAATCTAAAAATACCCTGCGTGTTAGTTTTGTATATTTCAGATTGTCGTGATAATCAAACCTACTTTTGGGCTATACCGGATTCGCTTGTCTCATCTCTTTAATGAGGATATTTGTACGCTGGTATTATCACAGATATGTGCAGCTTCCCAGAAAAAGAGCCTTGCAGGACTTGACAATGTTTCAACTGAGGGAGCATCAGCTTTTGATGACTTGGAAAAAATTGTACAAACAATGGCAGCCCTTGGTAAGCCGTGAAGGTTTTTTGAACGTTGTGTTGATCCCTTTGTTATACAGATCTTCATCTACCAGTTTTTTGTGTGAATCTGCATAACATGCTCCAGGCGTTCAACTTGTAGAAAACGAAGGAAAGATCACGCGTAGTAAATGATAATGTTCATGTGCGGGAGTCCTGCTTTTTTCGCTAACCATGTCATTCGCGCGTAATATTGCTACCTCGCCATCGTTCGTCCTTTAATGACTTCATCGTAGAGTATATGTAGAGGAATACCTTTACTTCTTTCCATGCAGGTTCGCCCCTTCAGTGGCTTAACAACGAGAGACAAAGGCTTCGAGCAGCTAAAAGATATTTGAAAGCAGACTTCAAGCTGCACATGCTAGAAGAAAGTCCATGTGCTGATCATTGTATACGGTTCGCCTTATCGTTGTCCAATGATGCTCAGTTCAAGTCAACCTGTGACCATGACCATACCATGCAGTGTGAGCTATGCTTGGATTGCAGGAAAAGGGCAAAATGGACATCCTCAACAATCTTACTGCTGAGCAGGTATTGGTTGTTGTGGACGGGGCCATGAAGTGGTTACCACGTAGCTACCGAGAGAGCATGAGTGGTTTGGAAAAAAAGGTACCAGTTGGCATGTCTCAGCCTGCATTACAAAAGTAGAAGAGACTTCGGAGTTCCAGGTAATGTGCAGAAACTGCTTCTTATATCTAACTATCTCGAGCAGCTGTTTTAAGTCCGATAAGATTATAATGAAGACAACACAATAGAGATGACCATTTATGTCAGTTCCAACAGAAATGGCCAGCGTGGCTTTTATTTAGGTAACGCACCATGAAATTAAACGTTCTGGTTTTCGTGTTATAGCCTCTCAGTCCCTTTGAAAGTTGCATCAAGCCATTCCAAACTTTCCACACTAAAGAATATTATTACATGTGTATATTAAATACAGATATACGTAATTAAGCCATATTCTCAAAATGAAAGTCTGCAAATGATTACCGCAGAGATATAACTGATAATGACATGCAGTGTTATTTGTGTTTATTGTTTGTTGTGCTCAGGTGCAGACGTTTGTTCATGTTTTTGAAAAATGTAATCAAGATTGGTTTGCGGTGTGTTCAATATTGGAATGCCTAGTTCAGCAGCTTACGCAAATTACTCCGCAACTGAAAGAGATCTTTATGAGAAGCGATAACGCTGGTTGTTACCATAATGCGTCTTTGATTATCAGTGCCCCAGCCGTTATTGAAAAAGGAGGATTGACCTTGGGAAACTACAGCTTCAGCGAGTCAAACAGTGGAAAAGACGTGTGCGACCGGAAGATTGCAACCCCCATCTCGGTTAAGTAATGTATGAACTGCACGCAGTCTGCTCAAAACGTGTAGAAAATTGCAGTCAGTGTTAATTGTTTTCTGTTTATTGAAGGTCACGATATAACTACAGCGCAACAATTAAAGGAAGCCATTGATTCGTATGGGGGTGTTAAGGGCTGTCGGGCAGCTGTTATTGAAGTTAACGAAAGGAATCAAACAACTGCCACGCACTAGCTCAGTGGCATAAGCCAGCTAAACAATTTTCAGTATACTGAAGATGGTGGAAGAACTGCGTGGAAGGGGTTTCAAATTCGAGAGGGAAAGAAACTTTCAAAGCAAGAACTTAGTAAAAAGGGAACGCCACAGAGTCAGACAGGGGCGAACGTCATACTTCCGTCTTGTGAGCCACATGAGGCTCATAAGACTGAAGAAACCGTCTAAGCAGTATGACGATCCTCTTGTAGTCACCGTGCCTCCTACTCCAACTATGGATGAGGAAGATTGTGTCTTCTTTAACTGCCCTGAAGAAGGATGTATCAAGTCATTCAGAACCAACCAAAACCTTCAACGGCACCTCGACGTGGGACGCCATCAATCCAAGCTTCACGAAGAGTCACAGTAGGACCACATCAGGCGCAGATGGGCTGAGCATTGCCTTTCCTTGAAGCCGACCGAGAATCCCTCTTATCTTTCAGCAGCGAGCTCGTCTTCTGAAGAGATGGAAAGTGACGTCGTCATTGGGTGGGCTCAAACAAAATCAAAACGGAACAAACGGTTTTCTGGACAATTAAAGAGTTTTCTTTTAGAGCAGTTTATGATTGGTGAAGAAACCGGTAGAAAAGTTACCCCAGCGGAAGCTGCTAAACGAATGCATTCAAAACGCAACATGGATAGTAATCTGAAGTTTGGAATGGGCGAATGGTTGACTAGCCAACACGTTTTTTCTCAAGACTGGCTGCACTGAGAAATACCAGGCAGCTTCCAGCAGCGGTAATAAGCCTCGAAGAAGACGACGCTGAAGCGGCAGCAGAGCAATCTGAAATATACTCTCTTCGCCAACGAATTTTCAACGAAATTACGCTATAAATTCTTCAAAAGGCGATAAAAAATTGCCATTTCATTTCGTAAAAGCATATTAAAAAATGTTTGTCAAGACGACGTTTGGAGGTTTAGCTCATGTCATTATCAAGTCAAAAAAGTAACGATAAAAAATATTTAAATACTAAATAAAACAATAGGTGATGGGATATTCCTTTTTAAACAAAGAGTTTTGCGCGAATGGAATCAGTCTACGTGTTAAGACTGGGAATGCGTTCCTTGATGAAAAGCATCTCGTGGACAAGACAATCAAATTTCCCTTGGCAACAGAACTGGATGGAGTCCGATTCGGTTTGTAATCATACAACTGATGAGCAAAAGTGGAAGACCGCGAAGCAGGGGACAGATTTGTTTAATCACGAGTATGAATACAGACAGAATGGGACGACTGAATAAAACTAAAATAAACGTCAAGGAAAATAATTAACGAAATCAAGTAGTTTAATGATTTTTGACGTTTGTACCAGGTAAAAAAACGTTTCTTTTTATATTATCGAAAGAGAGTATTCAGTCACAAAAAGGAGTCGAGCACTGCTGTTAAACATCATTACTGGAAAATATGGAGAAAAACTGGGGCAGGGATCAAGCTTAAAAACGCTAAAAGCAAGAAAAGTACAGGAAAGATAAGTTTTTAATTGTCACTGTTTAAAGTTTGACATTTGCCAGTTAGCTGTAGATTTACTAAAAGAGTTCGGAGTATTTGAAAACCCCGAAATCCAAATTTGTTGACGCAGTTGTCAAAGTGATTTTGGTCGGGCGCAGAGCATTTGAAAAGCAAAGGTATACGAAATATACCAAAAAAAATTTACACTCGTGACTATTTTATATGCCCTTTCATACCTTCAATTCATCGTAAATGATATCCCCCGAAAGGACAAGACGTTTAACCGCGCGGTGGAGGATCGAGCACTGATAGCGAGCCTTTGATGACTCACAAATTTAATAATGTTTTCAAGAATACAAGTCAGAACTTACTTCGCGCTGAAAATGTTATAACTGTAAAAGCGATATGTTCTGAACAGGTGCAGAACTTTGCCGATATAGCTACAAAGTATCTGAAAATAATCGCCAAAGAGTTGAGAAGTCATAATCATTATTTAACGAACTTGCAATTTCCAGTTGATCGTCGGTGTAAAATTCCTGCAGTACTTCAATTAAGTGAACGACGTTTCGCTTCTTGTAAAGACGACAAGAACTTGCTTTCTTTGTTTCTTCTGGATCGTGCTCCTGCTTCTAGCCTATCTTAAATCCGAATTTTTTGTCTGCATTCTTCCCATTCATAACACGTAGGCCGATTTTTCTCTCTGAAAACTATGCGTTTTGTGTGAAACTGAACTTCAACGCTTGCTGTTCCCTCGTACGCACGTCGATGGTTTTCCCGCTTCAAACGGTCTGAACGTAATAATAATAATAATAATAATAATTAAATAACAATATATAATTATAATAAGAACCTTCCCAGAATCCTTTGCAGCTAGAAAATCGTCAATCCCAAATAACTTGGTCAGTTTGAGGGCAGCAAGACCCCCACGTTGTCTAGAAATAAGTCTTACCATAAACTAATTATTGTACAAGACTAAGGGCGATGACGTCATTGGTCACGTGACTTTGCTCACAAGTGCGTTTTTGCTCACTGTGACAAAATTATTTTGTTATTGAAAAAGCAGTCAACGTGGTTTGAAGCACAATGGTGTGAGCCATTTCGGACTGCCCGGGTACCGAACAAAATATAAATATTAAGGGGGCTATGCACAATTTTTCAAAAAGTGGGAGTCTGGGTACAAGTGCTATCTCGCGTTGCGTTAAACGCGAGGAAACAAAAATTTGGGTATTGGTAGATATTTTTATGAAATATACATTTTTGTCCTTTCTAATGCTGTGACGTCATCGGTCACGTGACCAGAACGGATCGAAGTTTAATATTTGCTTTTAAAGTTTACTAGAACCTTTCTCCAAGAATATTTTTAAGCGAAGTTAGAGTTTAATAAATAGTGTTTTTGCCAAAGGCCTGAATGTATGCTCTTAATGAAGGCGTTGTCAGTTTTTTAAAATTTTGATTGGTTTAGGAGGTGATCGATTCTTAAGATTTTTTTCAGAGGAGAGGGCCTGGAGGAGAGAACGAAAACGAGGCTATAATTTCGCGCGCTTTTTGTTCACTGCGACGCCGCGCCACAAAGATTAGCCAGAAAAAAAAATCCAAGGACTGGACAACGGACTGGACTTGCATTTTCTTCAAACGGAACTTTTGACGAGATTTTTTAATTATTATTGTTTTTTTTATGGCTGCTGTCTGCTCAGGGACAATGTTTACTTGAGAGGTAAGTTGATACAGATAGTTATTGCTGTTTGTTAAAAAACAAAACAAAAAAATAAGCGCGTTTGTGGTACACTTAAATGCACTTCCCACCCTCCCACCTAAAAAGTGTTGTTTAATACTCTTGAAATTATAAAACTTAAACTAGAAGTTGCAGCAATGCGAATGAAATCAAATTAATGCTAACATTAAATGAATCAGTTTAAGTTGCTTAAGGCAACCGATGCAAGCTCAGAAATTTTACTAAATACGATATTTGAAGGTTAAAAACGTATCGTAAAGAGTGACTGAATAAATGATTACTTTATTTTCAACCGGAACTTAAAACTTAACACGTTACCTTCATTCGCACAGACATCAAAACTTTATTTTATACTGTCCATGAACTAAATTCCCTATTACAATCATAACAAAGTGTACAATAAAGCCATTATTCAAAGTATTGGCCTAAGAAAAATAGTTGCGCATAAACAAATACTGGAACAGTTCGTGCTTTCAAATGGATTACCCTTAGAAATTACACGATTCCGACACATAAGTTTAATTTGAGTGGCGAAACATTTTGTTGTATCTGAAAAATTACTGTACTACAAAAAACGTTTTCACAGTGGTTGTAATGCATGGGGGTTCACATAATTTAATTCAATTTTTATAGAGCTAACAATTTTATGTCAAAGATTAGGCAGAAACGGAGAAAAGTTTTAAAATCACGGCTGTTTGTGCGAGTTCGTGTACGTGCGCGCTAAACGCGGAAAGTACCTAAACTTAATAACTCTGAAGACGTGAAGTACTTAAGTTTATGTCAAAACCGACCGAAGAACAGTCGGAAAAAAAAACAAAGAAAGATTAGCAAATAACTGTTTTAATAGATTTGGCAGTTTTACAACGTGTTATACGCTTCTGGTTTGTGGCCCCTGTTTACAATGGTAGTCTGAGAAAAAACCTTTTTACAACGTTTAAATTGTAAGCCTAGCTTTCGGGTAAATTTCATTTGAATCTATTTTTGAAATTGAGGGGAAATTAAAATGTAATTTACTATAAGAATGGGTCCAACACAGAAATCCTGAAAACCTTCTTCACAAACAAACTGACGATAAACTTGAGTATAGGCTTAACTTCTTGCCGAGCCATACAAAAGTTGGGCACATAAACAAAGACAACGCTTATCTGGCTCATCGGTTGACCATAACTTTTTTGAAGAAAACGACTAAATAAAAAGTCAACGGTAAATACCTTCTCCAATCGTCGAAAAGGCTACATCGGGCCACTGCGCAAATGGCACATACTTCGTCTTTAGTCATGCTCAAGCTCAAGCACGGCGGGAAAATTTATGTTGTCGAATGCAGTCGCGGCGCGAATACAATCCCTTTCATAACGCTTTAGATACATCCAAAAAAGCCGTCCATCAAGCCTTGATATAATTCTTCCCAGAGTGGCCAGTTAAAAATAATTTCACACTCTAACACATCTTTCGGTGACCTAGTCGAAGTGGCGGAAGGAGAGTCGAGTCGAACGAGGTATAGCACAGCGTTGACGTGGACGTCGTTAATCCACTGACTTGATCTCAAGTTTTATGCTTCGGACTAGAAATTTTCCAGTACTTAGTTGAATTTGACGGCAAATCTCCCATTTTGGCGACCATTTCAGCTTTTCACCACAGCTCTTTCACCACACAAATCTTTCACAGTCTAACACATCTTCAGGTGACCTAGTCGAAGTGGCGGAACGAGAGAGTCGAACGAGGAATCGCACAGCCTTCATGTGGTCTTTAATCCACTGACTTGGTCTAAGGGTTTATGACACAGGATCAACCAAAATTTCAAAATCATTTCACCGTTTTGAATGTAGTCAAATTTCGGACTAGAAATTTCCCATTACTTTGTTAAACTTGACCGCAAATACCACTTTAGTGCTGTCGCAAGAAAACCGTCGCTTCGTTTCAGAAGGTCGATTCGCTTTCTGTGATTGGTTAAACAAAATGACGTGTGAATCGCGAGGTGTGGAGAATCTACGATTCGATGAAAAACATAGCGGGCAATGTCTTCCTTTGTAATTTTAACCAAAGAAAAAAATTGCAAAACATTTAATTTTTGGTTTATCGTGAACTAAAAATCTGTCAGAAAAAGAGCGGATAGGCGTGTTTTCAGAGCATCTCTCTCTCTCTCTCTCAACTAACACTTGTGATTTTTTGGTATGAATGAATTAATATGCAAAAACTAAAAAAGGTAAAAATAATAAAGAAAAATTGTCAACTATTTTCTCAAAGAAGTACAAATACACTTGCCTCGATCCAAGCCCACTCATAACAAATATCCACAAAAATATGAATACAATACAATCTTCCGTCTGTACAACATTTAACCCCCAAATTTCTATACAACCATTTTTAATTTGTTTTAACATTTATATTAGCAAGCTCCGGCTTGCTGGCTCAGCAACAAATATCTTTCAAAACCATGAGAAGTTAAGGAGAAAAGGCTGATTAAGGCTAATTTAATTTTTACTTTGCTTCAGTGTCGCCCCTGTAGAAGGTTAGTCATGTCTCGCCGTAATATATGTCATTAAAAGTTACCCTTTTCGGCCATCATTTTGTTTCTTTGCCTTATATCTACCTTTTTATGGGATATATAATTATATATTGTTATTTCCGGTTTCACTTGTAATAATAATAATAATAATAATAATAATAATAATAATAATAATAATAATAATAATAATAATAATAATAATAATATAATAATATATAATATTTATAGAGCGCTAATTCCCAATGGTCCAAAAGCGCTTTACATAATAAAAATAACAACAAAATCCTAAACCTACAAAACTACATTGTCATTCTATAAAAATTCCCAATGGAACAAAAGCGCTTTACATAATAAACATAACAACAAAATCGTAAACCTACAAAACTACATCGCCATCCTATAAAACATCATCATTCTACACAACATCATAACCAATTTTAAAAAGCCAAGTCTTGAGCTTAGATTTAAAAGAAGAAAGGGAATTACAAGATCTAAGTTCGAATGGAAGTGCATTCCAAACAGAAGGTGCGGCAATAGTAAAAGACCGGCCACCATAAGTTTTAAGATTAAATTTAGATGTAGAAAGTAAAAATTGATTGGAGGATCTAAGAAGTCTACCAGATGTATAAGGCTTGATGAGATCAGTGATATAGCTAGGTGCAGCACCATGAAGCGCCTTAAATGTAATTACTGCAATTTTGAAAGTTATTCTTTGTTCAATTGGTAGCCAATGAAGTTGAATAAGCAACGGCGTAACATGCTCATATCTATTAGTAAGGTGAATAAGCCTAGCAGCACTATTTAGGACACTCTGCAAACGTTTCAAAATACATTTAGGCTGACCGTAGAGCAATGAGTTACAATAGTCGATCCTTGCAGTAACAAAGGCATGAATTAGAGTTTTACATGTATCGTAAGAAAGAAACTTGCGAATCTTAAAAATATTGCGTAAATGAAAAAACGAAGACTTGCAAACAGCAGTAACGTGCGGCAGCATCGATAGAGAGTTATTAAACATAATCCCTTATATTTTTAGCCGTAGCTGAACAGTCAACAGTGCCAGAAGCAATCACCAGGTTTTTTAACGCAGGACGTGGGCGATAGGAGGATGAAAAAACTATAATTTCTGTTATCCCACTGTTCAGCTTCAGCTTGTTATTTAACATCCAAAGGTCAATATCTTTAACACAATCTTCAAGAGTAGATGTACATGTTGACATATCCTCAGACGATGACGTTTCAAAAGATAAATATAGCTGTGTATCATCAGCATAAAAGTGATAAGATAGACCATAAGATCTTGCAATATCACCTAAAGGGGAAGTGTACAAAGAGTACAGCAAGGGGCCCAACACGGAACCCTGAGGTACACCATAAGGTAAGGCATGCAAATCAGAAGAGATATCTTGGATTCTGACATACTGAGTGCGATCAGATAAATATGAACGAAACCAGTCCAGTGCCTGGTCGCAAATGCCAAAACGGGTAGATAGTCTAGCAAGGAGAAGAGAATGATCAACTGTATCAAAAGCAGCAGACAGGTCCAGTAGAACCAAAACAACAGATTTTTGATTGTCAACAGACATAGCAATGTCATTGTAAACCCTGAGAAGAGCCGTTTCGGTGCTATGGTCAGCACGGTAGGCAGACTGAAAGACTTCACACAGACCATTGTTGTCAATGTAGTGAACAAGCTGCAGAGCCACTACTTTCTCAATGACTTTGGACAAGAAGGTCAGGTTAGAGATCGGCCGAAAGTTCTTAAATTCTTGATAATCAAGACTCGGCTTTTTCAACAAAGGACGAATTACAGCTTGTTTAAGTTCAGTGGGCATGACAGAGGTCTCCAAAGACAGCTTAACAATTTTCCAGATCACAGGGCAAAGGAGATCAAGGCAACCAAGGAGTATTCTAGAGGGGACAGGGTCGAGTTCACAAGACTTTGATGCCAAAGGGTGCACAATCTGAAGTAAGGTCGAATATGAAGGACAGCTCAAACGATGGAGTCTAGTTGTTGCTACTGTGACTTCATTAAATAAATAAGTTCCCTGCACAGGGTTCGATTCCAGTTCATGTCGAATAGTAATAATCTTCTCACCAAAAAAGCCAATGAATCTATTTGCAAGATCCGCCACGGAAGAACAAGATGGATACTGCGGTGCAGGACTCCGATGTAACAACTTACCGACAATGCCAAACAGTTTCCTCTGATTAAGGCAATTATCATCAATAAGCTTGGTGTAATATTGTGAGCGAACAGAGAGTAATAGCTCATTGAAAATACGATTTTGCTTAATAAAACGAAGACGATCTTCGGGCGATCTAGTCCTACGCCATCTCCTTTCCAGTCGGCGGCGAACTCTTCTCTCCTCTCTCACTAAACCATGAAGCAGCAGGACGAATGGTAACCATGCGCGATTTTAATGGCGCATGCTTGTCCAAAACAGTAGATAACTCCGAATTATACAAGTGAAGCAGCGTAAGTAAATCATTGGATGATTCAGACAAAAGAGGAGACATTGCAACATCTTGTCGAAAATCCTCCAAGCTGATGGCTTTTAATTTCCGACCACAAATACGCTTCCTTTCCCAATTAGGCTGAACAAAACGAAGATCAGCACAAACAGTGTAATGATCCGATATCTCTGAGGAATCATCAACTGAAATAGCATTTAAAATATATTCAGCATCACGAGTGATGACCAGATCCAAGGTATGTCCAGCTCGGTGGGTGCAACTACGAACATGTTGTGATAAATCAAATGACTCCAATAAGCTCAGGAAATTAGCCGCCGCAGTATCAGTTGTATCATCAACATGAAAATTAAAATCACCAGTGATTACAAGAGAACCAGTTTTAGTGATATAGGATTCTAAAAACGACGAAAATTCATTCACAAAAAGCTCAGTTGAAAGATTGTTTCCAGAAGACGGTGGAGGACGATAGACAATAAGGATGGAAACAGATTGCGAAAAGATCTTAACTTCAATTTCAATGGCTTCAAAGGAAATGAAGGTGTCCAGATAGACCTTTGATGTCTGCTTAACTGGCAACGAACTTTTAAAAGGCAATCCGACGCCACCACCTCTTCCATCACGAGCAGAGTGTAAAAAGCGATAGCCATTTGGGAAAGACTTCCGATTACTAAATTATCATAATCACCAGTGTTGGTCTCGGTAATAGCAAAAAAGTCAAAATCCTTGTCCACAACATAGTCCTTGATAGAGAGATACTTATTGCGGACTGATCGACAATTCAGAAGGCCAAACAAACAAGACTTCGGAGCCGATAAAGTAGATTTGTTGGAGATAACAGGCGAAGTAATGCAAATCTGCACGAGATTATTCTTGTTAACAGCATTATGCAAATTTTTAACTTTAGAAGGAAAAGTTCTTCGACTTTCCACAGTATTGATAGGCCAAACCCTGTCGGTAATTCCACTCTTGACTTCCAATCCTGACATAGTCAGATTAGTTGTCAATGTTCTAAGATGAAGATCAGAATCACACTGATTGGTTTAAATTAATCACGTGAACCAATCAGCTTCAGGGACGTTGCGGCCCGCACAGCGTGTGTTTTGACGATCAATTTGACCGGGTATGTGGATAATAATGTGGATTGGCCACCGTAAAGAGATTCGAGAGTTGACGTTTCGAGCGTTAGCCCGTCGTCGCTCGAAACGCCAGCTCTCGAATCTCTGTACGGTGGCCAATTTACATTATCAACCCAGTTGATAAAACCAAATTATATGAAGAAAATTACCATTCTTACACAATCAAGTGAACTGACTTGCATAGCTTTAAACTTTAATGAATACAATTGGTTTCAAAGTTGAAACTAATTCCAATTCTGTAAACAATACGTCGCCTCCCAAAATGTCAGTCCAAAATTTATTGTTTCGGTTGTTCCCTTTATTTTAACTAGTTAAAAGGAAGAAGACAATAAAATAACAGGAAAGACCAAATCAACTAAGGTATGGACTGGTTTCCTAGAATAAGATGTATGCACCAAAGTCGGCCAAACTTTAAATGTACGACGTCCGTTCATCGTCTTTGGCCAACATTCTGTGACTTAATTTACCAATGAATAATTCCGAAGGTAACATTATTATTGCTTTAACTTGCGAAACGTGATACTAGATGCTTAAGGATAACATTACACATAATAAATTCCACTCGATCGTATATACGATACGCGTAATTTTCACCTGATCTAACCTAAGTGCAAAGTGCAGTCATTCCAGGTTTTAGGTTTCTGGGGCTGGGCTGGGTTTCCGGAGTTCCTGATTTCCGGGCTTTCGGCATTCCGGCTTTTTTACTAGAGCCTTTTGCTCTGTATTTGCCTGCATGAGATCAATATTGAAATCCCCAAGCAGTACAGTGGGAATTGTAGGTTCTATTAATACTGAGTTGTGAAGATGAGTAAGAGCATCAATTAACTGTGAAATTGTAACTTTAGTTGTTCGATAAGTATTTGACAGTTCTCTCTCAATCTCGCTTTACACAATTGTGGCAGCGAGAGAATTCGAAGAATCGACGCAACTGCTTCTTCGAAGCTACACGTCTCCTGACCTTACAAATTACCCCGGCCAGTCGAGGGTTGCAATAATAATGCTTATGTCCTCGAGTAAACGAGCTTTGTTATCAGCATTTTCTGCACAAACTACATCCATAGCACCGATAATATAAATCACCAATATAAACAGATCGCAGTTAACTCTGTAAAAACAACACCCGAAAGACTCAAAATGGCGAGAGCCATGCTCTTTCGAGACAGGATACCATGTGCTTTGTCACGTAGCCATTTTGGAACTTTCCAAACGATGTAATCCCCCTCTTAAAGCATAGTTTTTTATAAAAGGAAATAAAAAATGCGACAAAACTCTAGGGCTTACCTTAGCTTTCAGATAATACAGCATTCATTCCCTGTGGCATTCTTTCTTCCTCCGGTTGACATTTCCCTTTAAACAGTTTGTCTTTGGTCGTAACATCGTCGCTTTTGAGCATCGTAGCTTTAAAGATTTCGAAGTGAGCATCGTAGCTTTAAGGATTTCAATGTCAATTGTTAAAGCTAGTGTTCCTTAGCGTAATAATTTTCCATTTTACAACTCCACGAAGGTAATCCTCGAACGAAAAACCATTCTCGTGCCGTGTTATAATTACGCCATGTTATCGCACAAAAATAGAATGTCTTTCTAAGCTTTCCATGTCCATTTGTAGCAGCTGCTGTTGCTTAGCTTCACAACTTTCCATTTTACAAGTCCACGGATTGAACCAAAAACCATTTCCGTGCCGCAATAACCGCCACGTAACTCCTTTCTATTCCCCCCTAAAACCTGTCAAACCTGTAGGATGAAGTGTCTGGGAGAAAAATAATACTTAGCAGGGGAGGGATAGGAGAAAACCGTTTAATCCGGTTTTAATGAATAAATTAATCAGAATCGAGTGAGTGAGCAAGTAAGAAAGTGAGTGAGTGAGCGAGTGAAATTCAACTGCCTCCTAAGCTCATGGTGACGTCATTATGACGTCATCCATGAGCAAAAAGGTGGTCTAATGATTCTGATTCATTATCAAAAAAGGTACATTTGTCGTGCTCACTATAACCAATTTTAAATAATTTAAAATAGGGAAGTTGCCTATCGAAACTATGTTCGGCTGTTTTTAAGTCGGATGGTATTGGGTGCCCACGACCAGTCTTTTTATTTTTCCTTCCTATGTCAAAGGAATTAATGTTGTTAAGATTTAATAACAAATCATAATTTAATGCAGATTCCAGAGTTAAAATAAGTTTTGAAACAACAGGTTTTCCATTAATTCTTATGCCTTTGTTATTCCAAATTATAGACAGCTTCAAAGAAAAGATCTCGGAATTCTGACCACCAAAGCAAAAGTTCTCTATAGAAAGTTGAGATTCTTGGAAGATCCTTTATGACATAATTGCACTCAAAAATGAAAAGACCTCCAAGTTGTTTTAGTACATGCATTAAATAGAACTTCCATGTACTGTCATTATTATTAAATATTATTTTCAGCCAAGCCAGTCTTAAGGCTTTAATCATACTGTCAATGTCTATCATTTTTGTACCACCTTCTTCGAGAGTGTTTATGGCTGAAAGCCTTGTTACTTTATCTTTCCTTTCCATAAACAGGTGAAAATTATGTGATTCACCTGTTTAATAATTAGCTCTTATTAACCGAGTGGGAGGTCTGTATGGGAGAATCTTGACTTGAGAATCTTGACCGAAGTCAAGATTCTCCCATACAGGCCGACTAAGCTCGGTTAATAAGATGTTTACTATATGGCCA
>OX393567.1:11028676-11086995 GCA_947652115.1 Blastomussa wellsi
CTTGGAGTAATCGATTTTCTATCGGATGCGCTATAGCGGTACAGTAGCTGTTCAAAGTTGAGAGGTATCGTCACTCAAAAATCCGATCGAGCCACCTTAATCTAAGTGTCTGGGAGATGCGCTTTCCCTAGTCGCAAGTCGTGATAGAAAGGGAACCGCGTTTAATACAGTTTTAATGCATAAATTAATTGTTTAACAAAATAAAATGGAGTGAGTGAGTGATTGAGTGATGGCGTGAGTGAATATATGCTCCATACCAACACCTTCATGGTATGCTTGTGTATACCATGAGGTAAAAAATGAATACTGGGACTTTTAATATTATTATCATGAAACATCAAAGATTCATAGACTCTAAGACACAGCCAAATACTACCCAGACACAATTTTCTATTGGTTAATGCACTTTCACTTATACTGTAAAATTCCGAAAATAAGCCCCTCCGTATACAAGTCCCCCAAATCTGAAACGCAAAAATACCTCCTATAATAAGCTCCTCCGAATATAAGCCCAGGGGGCTTGTATTTGGAAATTATCCTCAATTATACAAACCAAAGCAAACTACACATAAGGGTAGGAAATAGCAAGGGTTGACAGGGCGCACATCTAGACCGCTGTGAAAGCATTTGTTGACCTTTTAAAGTTTTGCTCTAACGAGTGTATCTTTTAAGGATTTTCCTTTCTTATAAGATATTATTGGTGGTTCTTTGAAAATTTGTCGAAGCATTGGTTGATTTTGTACAATGCACCATTTGTTAAGCAAGACTCCTTTAATGTTTGACACAGATGGTTGGTACTGTGTAACAAAAGGCAATATTTCTTTACTTTTTCTATTGTTTTCTTTAAGCGCTGATTCTCTTCCGGTGAATTCTATTTCCTACTGATTAACTTTTTACGAATTTCTAGCCAAAACCTCTAATATTACCAGTTGCACATTCAAAACTTTTGACACAAATTTCCCTCCAATTATAAGCCCAGCCAATTTTGAAACGCAGATTTCCCTCCTATAATAAGCCGCTCCGAATATAAGCCCCTTCCAAAAATAAGCCCTCAAAAAGGTCCTTTAAAAAATATAAGCCCCGGGGCTTATTTTCGGAATTTTACGGTACCTTATTGTTGATATTTGACGGATGTGTCCTTATGCCACACTTTTCTGATGGTGTTTTACAGCATGAATCAGGTACACTGTTGACCTGCCCATCTCTCTGCTGCCATGATGTGCCATTCCAACTGTCTGCCCCAGTGTCGCCACAGCATTTGTTCTGAAATTTAACACAGGCAGAATATCACCCATGGTTAATCAAAGCTGCTCATTCATGCAAACTGATGTCTAATTTTCATTGTATTCTTTGGGACGTGCCGCTGGATAGGGTATAGTTTTTGACCCCTCAGTCCTGAACAGGGCATATAATTCAAGCGAGTAAGTACTAAACAGGGTATGGATATGGAGTTGTCCCGTACAGGGATCTTTAAGACTTTCGTCAAGTTTTAAGCATGTCTGAAATCAGAAACGTTCATCAGTATTCATTTAGCCTGTCATCAGTCAACATTAGATCATTTTCAGGACTAGATATTAGCGCTATAGTATAGCGCTAATATCCTAACCCTAACCCTAACCCTAACCCTAAACGTTTTCCTTGATCCTAAACAGGGTATATGTTTGAGGGTATTTTAGTCCTAAGCAGCGTCAGGATTTCGGACCTCCAGCAGTACCCCTATCCCCAAACATGGGTCAAGTACCCCAATTCCCTGGGGAGAGGGGGTTGCTAGTCTCCTTTACAGCTATTAATTATTAGGGTCGTCATGCAATGCTCCTCCCCACCAACGGCTTAAACCCGAACGATTCTTTGCAGGCCTTGCAGCTGCTGTTTCGGTTGGTTTGGAGGTTTTTCCATCGAAAACACCTGCTTCTCTCCATATTCTGTACATCCTTGTTGTGCCAATACCGAATTTCTTTTGTATCTCCCTGGTTGATAGTTTTCCTCTTGCAGCGACAATTTCTCTAATTTCTTCGCGGGAAAGTTCTTTTGCTTGCGGCATTGCATATATTTTTTGGAGATATTTTTTGCAGTTTTGTGTTTGGGCACCGCCTCCAAATTGGTGTCTGGGGGTATCCCTGGTGTATCTGTGCATTGCTGGCTATTCCCAACCAATTTCTTAACAATTCTCTGCAATCTCTCAACAATTTCTTAACAATTCTCAACAGGGAATAGCCAGCAATGCACAGATACACCAGGGATACCCCCAGACACCAATTTGGAGGCGGTGCCCAAACACAAAACTGCAAAAATATCTGCAAAAAATATATGCAATGCCGCAAGCAAAAGAACTTTCCCCCGAAGAAATTCGAGAAATTATCGCTGCAAGGAGAAAACTATCAACCAGGGAGATACAAAAGAAATTCGGTATTGGCACAACAAGGATGTACAGAATATGGAGAGAAGCAGAACCTCCAAACCAACCGAAACAGCAGCTGCAAGGCCTGCAAAGCCTGCAGAAACAGCGGCTGCAAGGCCTGCAAAGCCTGCAGAAACAGCGGCTGCAAGGCCTGCAAAGCCTGCAGAAACAGCGGCTGCAAGGCCTGCAACAGCAGAAACAGTGGCTGCAAAGCCCGCAGAAACCAAAAAGTGACAGGATGTTCTTCTGCCGCAGATCCTGGCCGCCGTGCAGGACCTGCAGAAAAATATGGATTTGTTTTTGGAGACCCAAGAAAGGCACTACGAAGATGTGGAGGAGATTGGGGAAGGTTTGCAGGGGGTGGAAGTGGAATTGGAACAAAACAGCGAAGGAATCCTGGAGAGTATAGAAAAAAACAGCAATGCTGTTCGAGAGCAAACAGATAGAATAGTGGGCGCCGCCAATGCCGCAACATCTGCTGTTGCGGGTGTTGTGCAGGTTGTTGGGATTGTTGGTGGGATTGGTTCTGTCCTCCTTCTTCTGCAACACCTGCTACCAAAATATCTTGGGTGGCAGGCTGCAAACACTGCACAGAGCGCAAGCCCTGCAGAAAATGCAGCACCACCAGAGCAGCAGATCTTGCAAAGACCGCAGAAGTCTGGGAAGAAAGGTTTGCGGCCAATGGACAAGAAAGCCAAACACACAGTTACCCCCGCAACTGTAACAAAATACTGACTAATCAAAATCTGCAATAAAGCTTCTATTCCCCGCAACAAGTCTGCATCAAACGGCCTGGTGTATCCGTAAGCATTTGTATGGATCCCATCATCTGCTATCCAGCGTTTTGAATCAAAAGCGGACGGCGAAATTTTGTTTAAGTGCACACCATAGATTTGCCCTTGAATGTTTCGCACCTAAAAGTGTTTCCTTGTACTGCGAATGTTTGATTTGTTTCTTGACAACGAACTTTTTTACGTCTTTCGCTTTTTTGATGTTTTTTTCGTCCGCCCTCAGAATCGAGTACATTTTCGGTCTCAGACAAACGCACTCTGCTATCGGCGTTCCGGCACATTCATCTTTCATCTTGCCCAAGACCGTTTTGTTGGCGTTTGAGTGTAGTGGTGCTCTGCCGGGTAATCGCTTGTATCATATAGAAAAGCATTTCTTTCGATGTCTTTGTAGACGTCATCCGTTTCTATCTCAGAAGGCTGTCGGTGTCTGTGTACAAAAGCTCGCACTTTGGGCCGTATTGTTTGCGAAGCTTGTTGTAGAAAAAGTCATACATGTTCATCTTGCTGTTGTCAAGGATCGTCATGCCCGTGTTAGAAGCAAGCGACTTTTGTGCATGTGGATCCCCGCTATGTCGTTTGAAAATTCGGGTTGGCAACTAATTTCCTTATTTTGTTTTCCTCGTCGCGGCGCACGATTTTTATCTCAACACGGTTTCGCAGGTTTTCCATGGTTTTGCCGAAAACTGAGTTGTTCATGAGCTTGTAAAAGTTCTTTTCAAAGTCGCTCTTTGCCTTTTTCCTGAACTCAGTATTCATCGATATGTATGGCTTCATCCAGCATTCTTGTTCGAATTCCAGCACCCTGTGCACGCGTTTTACTTTCATTCCCTGGGAGAGATAAAACTGAAGGTTTCTGTAATGAACGACGTAGTTGCTTTTGTCTTCAAGTGTCAGCAGCAGCTTCTTGCTGTCCGGGAGGGTTAAATCCAGGTCTTTCATTGTCTTCTTTTGGTAGTCCGACATCCATTCCTTTTGGACGACAATGACGTAACGGATGTCGTGCTTGTCACTTTTCGTGCAACGCGGAGAACTCTTGAGGATCGTCAAACCCTTTCACCCGTGTCTTGTTGGTGCGTTGACCGAACTTTCCCCACATGCTGTTGAGCATCAATTTGGCCAGCATCCGCATACCCGGGTTCTTTTCGATCTTGGCGGGGTTGAGTCAGATACCTTCTCGTGCTTCGTAATTGCGAAGATGACGTTCGCTTTTCCCGGGATCATTACCCATGTGTTTTGGCCACCCACCGGCTTCCTCTTCGATCTTGAGCCAGGTGGCGATGTAATCAGCAAAGAGGCCCACCTGCGTGTCTTTGAAATGCCATACCTCGTGGATAGTAACAATCTGGTATCCTTTATCGACGGCCTTTTCCAATTCTAGTGTGTGCACCATGTACCCGTGAATTGACAATGTTGTTCTGTGTGCTTGCAATCGCGCTTTTGTTGTAGCATGGGTTTGACCATTTCCTCGAGTGGACAAGTACCACACAAAGGGAAAACCAATTTGCCGTTGGTCTTCACGGGTAACACAGGATGGTACATGTCCTCAGGAGGCAAGACGGTGCATTTGGTGATACCAAAGTACCTCAAGAGGTCAGTGTGCCAGGGCTGGAAAAGGATGGTCGGGTGCCCCTTCGGATGCCTGCAGTGCTTGTTGACGTAGGGATACAAGGACGTGAAATCATAATAATTGATCTGCTCATCATTTACCAGATGATACAGTTTTGCTGCATTGGTCCTTTTCCCAAAGAAGGCATCGCACAGATTCAGAAGATCGACCAGAGGGAGGTTGATCGACAAACCCTTTCACCTCCTCGCTCTCATTTTTCATTTCCGCCCACTCGCAACCCCAGATGTGGACCACGTGGTATCCTTTGTCGTGCAGGAACTGACGTTTGGCGAGGCGAAAGATTGATCGGCTAATCGAGTGTGTCTTTCAGCTCTATTTAGGAAGCAGTTAGGGCAGCTGTGCCAGTAGCACCCATCGTACTCATAGACGGTGTTGGTGGATGTGTTGTAGCCGTTGACGGCAGTACGCGTGTACGGGATGCGGTACTCGCCTTCACTGCTCACGTGTTGAATATGCGTGCCCTGTTGGCAATGATCTTGAAAGTGCAACCATTCCAAGGCCTCTTTGGAATGATTGGTCTTCATGCGCCATCCGTGGATAGGTCCTGAGGCGATGCTGTATGGGATCATTCGGTTCTGGTGGAGATCGCGATTGCAGGCCGAGGTGATGGTCGCGTGGTCGAATGGGTTGAAATGGGCGATCGTTCCAAAGATCTGTTTGGATTTCAGGCAGCTTTCTTTCAACAGATTTCACAGCCGAGATGCAATACTCTTTCAATTCCTTTTGGAAATCGAATTCCACATGCATCTGGGGTTGTTCATTGTGCCATTTGATGAACTCTTGCAGCGTCTTGGGGCTCATACTGGACGTCATGAACCACTCTTCGTTGGGAATGGGTCCCATGTATGATTGGTTCTCTGGACGGTTGAACAGATGCGGGAGGAAACCTTTCTTGATTTCAGTGAGCCCGAAGGTGATAAGAAGTTGCGAGAGGGAACTGGAAGAATGAGAGAGAGTCGATGAAACAGATGCAATCAGCGTTCACTTGTAAGAGTTTAGCACCATTTCATAACTGCTGTATGATGCGGTTTTGCTGATGGTATTCATGGACAACGAAATAACCGTCGTACCCTTGGAAATTGTGCGCGATGACGGTGACATTGCGTGTGTCATTTTTCTGTCAGGGTGTCGAGTACATTTCTTGGCTTCATCTTCAATGACATTTAATTTGAAGCAAAGTTTATTTGAAGTTTCTATTATTTTTCAATCTTTTGTTCAGAATTTTAGGCTCTTTGGAGCAAACAGATTTAGCACTTGCACGCACATGCTTATCTGATCGAGAGGAACATTTTTATTACGATTATTTTAAATTAAAGGAAGTGTAGAAAGTGTTGCTAGTGTTCATCTTGTGGAAGGAACTTTGCAGTTTTGTGACCGAAACTAGAGTGCTTCACACAACCATAATTTGTAAATAAAATTTACAATCTCAAATTACTGTTTTATTGCAGCGAGAAAATACTGCAGTAATATCAGAATATTTTATAGAATAAAAACCTACCGGTATTTTTTCCAAAATATTTCAACTGTTTTAAGATTTTGTAAAAAGTTTCCGTATTTTGTGCATATGGAGAAAATTTTATTGCTGTTTGTAAGTCGTGTTTGGGATCAGTTTATCACGGCTGATAAGCTCTTTACTTCATAAATTAGTCTTTCAGCATATCTAGTTGAAATTAAAGTTAACTTTAGAAACTAATCATGTGTCTGAATTTACTGTGCATATGGTTTATTTTTTCCACTGAATGCTGCAAAAGAGCCAGGTATTTGGGAGTGGGTGTGCGCTAAAAACCTTCAGGCGTCAATGGGTTAACCACCTTTTCGCAAATAGGGTCACATGTCTGCCAATAATGTGTCGTCGGTTAGTTAATCTCCTCCAATCAGCATTTTAGCCACAAATATTAGGTGCGGTTACACACACCACGGTAAATGGCATTTCCCATGGTAAATTTACCAACGGTAAATCACACTTGGGTTTTAGTTTCCTGTGGTTCCAGTGGTTACATGCAAAAAGCGATTTCCCAAAGCAAAACAAATGTCTGGAACTTCCAATGCCAGCCGTTTTGCAATGTCCAGTAAAAGTGTCAAAAATCTTCTCCCACACAGATGTTTTTCCTTTACTACTCTCATGGTGGTCTTTGTATGCAGAGATAAGGATCTTGACTTCAGTCACTTCCCACCGTTTGTTTACATTCTCTGAGCCAGAAACTGAAGAACCCAATTGAATTTCACTGCAAGCAGGACTTTCATTGTGACTGGTCGTTAGGGTGAAACTGCTGATAACCAGGATGGATTACTAAGCCGGACGGTCCAGGTTTATAATCGTTAGATTATCGCATCTGGTATCGCCGGTTAAAAGAGAAATCCATTGTATATATCGCCATCCATATTCCAATTACTAACAAGAATAAAAATATTTTTGGTTTTAGCCGCTGTTTAAATAACCGGTCTAGTAAACACGTAGAGAAATAAACTGAAATACGTAAGATACTCACAGCATTGCCTGAAATTCCACCATATTCAAAGTCTCAAAGGCACGGTTATTCATTCCGGTTTGTCATTTGGCGCGAATCAAACCTGCGAACAAACTTTGCGGTTTCGTGTTGCTGTCAAACGGAGCATCCTGATTGACTCTTTTACCTCGGGCATCAAAACACCCTTACAACTTCCCACGTTAAATGTCATGTGTCATGTGCGCTTAGTGTGAACCTTTTGACGTATCCATGGATATTTAACACGGGGAATTTACCTCGGGAAACGTCGGTCACACTGCTAAATGCAGTTTCACATGATAAAAGGGCAATTTCCCACGTTAAAAAGTGTCCTGTGTAACCGCACCTATTAATTATCAAATGGCCCCGCAATGTATTAGGATGGATGCATCCAAAACGTATTCCACTGTGTAGAAAAACCATGTGGCATTCCAGTCAATTATTTCTGACCACTAGCCAAAAGGAAAGATATTACATGTACGTCTGAGTACATAACATGCATGGGACAAATCTTCTGCGCATGCGTTTAGAGCAAGCGCTTGGTTCTAGAAAGATACTAACACAAGGAAAGAGCAGAGATTTCTCTGATTTCTCTGAACTCTGGCGCCCTTGTTTTGTATTCTGTTGATTTTAGGAGTGTATTTCAGATTGTTTTAGAAAGTGCAAAGCTTAAGTACATGTTTTGTTATTATAGAGAACAGATAATGCCGTGTAAAATGGAGAAAAGCGTGCTCATAGATGATAGTCAAGGCTGTGGTTCTTGAGCTGTTGAAGGATTTTTTTGAGGCATCATATCGTAGCGTTATGGACAAGATGGCAGTAACTCTCGCCTGTTTTTTTCTTATGGAATCCAATTCCAACTATAGAGGCTTCAAATTTGCTTAAGGATAACATGTTGATCACGTAAACTGCATTGCAATCGTTGTTCAAGAATTATGTTTGTATAATTATTCCTGATTCGTTTGGAAATAGGCATCTTGACATGTATAAAGGTGCAGAGTTTTAGACTTTAAGTTAAGATTTAGCAAGGCACCCTCAAAGTTTTCTGACATTGTCTTGCTGCTTTTCTTGATCTTGCCAGCTCAGTAACTGAGATTTCATGCGTATTAATAGTGCATGTAATGCCTTCTTTAAAATTAAGACAAAAATGCCAAGAGGTTTATTCGGGGAACGCATTTCATTATTCTACCAGGTGAAAGAAGAACAAGGAAACCTTTTAAAGTGGACAATTAAACTACAAAGCTAAGTTGCTATGTCTGTTCCTTGTCAGTCAGTTGGCCACAAAAACCAATGTATATTCAAGTGAAAATGTACATGGAAGTTTTGAGAACTGTCTATACCAGTAAAGTTTTAATTATTAGCCATTAAAAATGGAAAGTTTTTACTTGAATCATATTTGTCTTTGACCTTATAAAAAGCCATGAAAAGTCCATGAAACGAACTGCGCATGCTTTCCTTTTTCCCCATGAAATGAATTTCAACCAAACAGCTTAAATTTTTTATGGGTCATTAATTAGAACGCCATGAAAAACCCATGAACATTTACCATGAATTCATGGGATTTTCACCATCATTAAAAACCCAGTATTAAAAATCAGCACCAGTCCCTACTATATTTTTTTACGGTCTTTTCATGGGTAATCCATTGCTTGACAAGAAAGGAGTTTTCATGGACCCTGAAACGAGCCATATTAAGTGGATTTTCCTGGGAAACCAATCCATGAAAATGGCATGAAAAACAATCGAAAATTATGTTTATTCACATGATTTTCATGGGTTTTCATTTCATAGTGTATATGTACTTGTTGATATGTATAGAGAAGTACCATAGATTTTCTCCACGTTTTACATGATTCACACTGTCAAAGTGCTTCACAACCCCACCTCACTTCACAAACATAATTAATTAATTGGTATAAATAAATGATATTTAGAGAGGAAAGCCACATCAGCCTCAGCTGGTACAATTAATCAACTAATTAACTAATTGACTATCAAAGTTTACACCATAGCGCCTTAGCAGTTAGGCAGTTAGCAGGACCCCACTAAACCATCACAATATTACATTCTGCAAAAATAAAATGGAGCTTAAGGTGGCTCAATAGTCAAAAAGACCTTTGACTTGAAAATGCAACTTAATTAGACAGAATCAACATCATGACACTAGTTGCCATGAATGATGACAAACACAATGATGTTTGGGTGTCTTGTTGCCATGGTAACAGTACAGGCTTTGGTATGGTGTCTCAGAGGGTACTCAGGCAAAGAATCACTTTTTACAGATTAAGTTTACAGTGGTCTATGCAATGACCTAAAATGGTCGGCTGGCGTTGATTCAAGCAAGAGCTTAAATAGCTCCTTTTTGTAAGCAACGTCGACCAAGAAGCCAACCAGCAGGAATCTGACCGCATTGCATCCTGGGAAATTTGAACGTTCTTTGAGCGGGAAACACCTACACCTACCTCCAACCAATTTGATATTTTTTTATAAGTCTCTGACCAGGCTTCAATA
Organism: Blastomussa wellsi; assembly: GCA_947652115.1. Lineage (NCBI taxonomy): Eukaryota > Metazoa > Cnidaria > Anthozoa > Scleractinia > Plerogyridae > Blastomussa > Blastomussa wellsi. The sequence goes on from OX393567.1 coordinate 11,038,490, forward strand.
ATGCAATAAATCTTTTCCAGTCACTTCCATCGTTGATCGAAACTTCTATATTTGCCACTTGAAGCCTGGTGAGACAAGGTTCATTTGCTCTGAGGCCCCTTGTCCATGAACAACAAACTGCCAGTAGCTGGAATCGAGCAGCTGGTCGAAGTTTGTCACATTCACAGTGCCAATAAACATTTCTTTGGAATTGGCAAGGTTTAAGCCATCTCAGCCCTTGATGATGAGCTCCAGCACCAGCAAATGACCCAAAACAATGTAATTTGGGGCAATTTTTGCCCCAAATGACATTGATTCTGCCCACGATTCTGCCGAACAGAAGGTGAGCTCAAATGAGCCGAGCAATGTCACGTGACCTGCTGCCATCAGACATTAAATATGCATGCCAGACCCAGTCCCTCAATCAAAACACTTGCAGAAAACAGAGCTTTTAAAAATACCCCTCACCCCTCAAGTTTTGTGCAAAATCTTTGGATTTCTATATATTTACTTTAAGACTATTTAGCCACCTTAAAGGGACACTGTCACGCCTGATATATCATATTTTAATAAGTATGGCCTGTATCTTGATGTAACCATGCTTTATTGTCTTGCAATGGAAGGAGAAAAATGCTAAAAGTGTTGAAAGCAAAGAAAATATCAACTAAGAACAAAAAATAACGATTAAAAGATTCAAAATTTCACCAGAATTTTAGCTTTGATTTCTGGACATCCTGTCCAGAAATTAATTTTTATGAATTGCAAACCACTTCCATCCCTGTAATCCAGCACTACGTCCACAAAATACCTGTTCTATCTTGTTCTGTGGAATCTTTTTATTAAATTTATGTGTGTATTTGGCGGCAATTGGCACAATAATATGGAAATTAGAACATAATCATTTCTATAATCAGGCGTGACAGTGTCCCTTTAAAAGGGAAATGTATCAACACTTTTGTCACTTGTTCAGTTGAAGGTTTAATTAGCCTTGGCAGTGTCTCCAAGCTAAGCGGTACATGGTATTCAGCATTTCACTAAAATCTAGTGTTTTAATTGTTCAAGATAATTGGTTGCTACCTACCTCCTGCTGTAGCTTATCAATAGATTTAGTGACGTCTTCATTCACACCATACTGTTGATTCATTTTGTCCTTTATTGTTGTCTTTAGCTCATCTTTTATCTGGCAAAAAAGCAAGCAAATTTAATAACCCTATTTGTTACTGTAATAGGGAGTAGTCTTAGTCTTGTATGAATATCTCTTAGCTAATATGCAGGCGAGTGAGTGTATGTACGGATGTATGTAATTGACTGCCATTTCTTACTGAAAAATATTTGAACCTCAGCTTCCAGTGGTCATTAGAAGTGGTTCAACCTCTCATTTTAAAGCTCTTAAAACGCTCTAGTTTACTAAATACAAACCTATCTTGACATTTTGGGGCGAAAAGTTAAAGCTCACAAAACCAAACCCTACTTTCCTCAAGTCTGTTTACGCACTTGCTAACAATATATTAAACAAAAGGGAATGTATTGAACTATCAAGTTCAAGGTAGCTGGATTAAGCTATTGTCATTCTTTTGAAATCGGCAAAAGGTCTTTCCTGCAAATATCCCACCTTTTTCCAGGTCAAATAAAACGAATGACACCAACAGCTATTTGGCTACGCCAAAGATATTTACCCAAAGGAGTAAACTTAGCATTGTCAGGGTAAAAATGTCAAGGCTTTCCCAATTGCTTACTTTCTTACTTATGTCAGCCTGCGCGCGGAAAATAAAAACAACTCAATAACTTGCAAAGCAAAGTAAAGTAAAGTTAAGTAAAGTAAAGTAAAAAATGTACGTTTGGACACTGAAGAAGAGCCCTTCTCATCCCTCGACGCATTATGCCATCGACCTATGGGCCCAAGGCCACTATGACCTGGGGGAGTCATTGGCATTTCTCATGGGATTCCTGGAACTCGATCCCGATGGATCTGGACGAACCTGAATCGCACCCCACCACAGCGTCTACGTCAAAACGACCAACAACACGCAAGGCATCATGGAGGTGACTCGATTGGACAGGCATCACTTGATGAATTGAAGACCAAGATTACCCTTTGGGTGGAGTGAGGATTTCTTTATTTCTGTTCTTTTTCTTTACGAACGACTCTTTTACATGTTTGAACGAAGACTCCTTTTCGACGTGGGGGCCTGGCTCAAAGACCCTGCTCTCGTGCTGCGATATGCCATCCAAGAATTTCCCATGTCAGTTTTCGCCTGAAAACCAGATCGGTGGTTGATGCAAGTAGGAACGGATGGGTACGTGCGATTTGATCACCGACTGGAAGAGGTGATGGGGACCCACCTCCTTACAAAGGGAGAAAGTATGATACTGCCCTCGCTGGAGTCACCCATTGGAGAACAAGTGACCTTATCCAACATCGATTTGATCAAGTGTTTTACCGAAGTGGACATTGTAGGATTGAGCATGACGGGCAAGCGGCAGCAACACACATTGGCGGTGATCCCCTTTCAGAGTCAGATATATGGCAGGACTTGTGAATACCACCAACAACACGTGGATTTTCGACCATTGGCTGCACCAACCCGGCACCTGAACCAGCTCCGAGTCCATTTAAGAAAGAGCGATAACCTGGGTGTCCCATTCTACACGGGTCTGGTCAGACTCTTGTTGTACTTTCACAAAGGTCCTGCTTTAACGCCCACGATGCGATTGTAAGGTGGACGACGTGTTACCTTGGAAAGCAATGCACAATTGGACCTGTTTCCTGACAATGCACCCTCTCACTTTAAAGTGCGTCTCCCCAAGATGTGGTCCTTGGACGAAACATGGAAAGTGTGAATCTTTCAGCTGCTGTTGCTTCACACCTGGCGCAACGTGTTAGATCGGCAAGTGGGTCTTCGCGTCCACTACTACAACGATCATCCAGACGTGCGTATGTTCTTGCAAGCAGAAGCCTATGTCACCATGCAAGTATTTACCTGCCTGGTTGGCCCGCGTCCTGGGTTACTTGGACTTTGACTCGTGGACGGTGCCCTTCTATTTTCATGCCGACTCGCGACATCCCACTGTGGAAATCACCAAACGTGATGCGGATGGGAAACCCACCGAAGTGGAGATCATGCGAAGTCACACCATGGCTAAACACAACCAAACCAGCGTGTGGAGAACCATTTCCAAGTACTCCTTCCAGAACATGTATGTGCACTGCAATGTCAGCGAACCAGTCTATGTGGGCTCGCAAATGGCGAAAGTGATCTTGACGGACGGTGTCAACACCGACAGACAGTTTATTCCTCACCTGATTTTTTACCGACTCAATCAGTACCAGTTTTGTGACATCAAAATCAATATAAGGGGCAACCTAGGTCGTCCCATTCCAAGGCAGTGTCGTGACAGCGACCTTGTATTTTCCTCAGAGAGAGATTCCGCGATGCCCCTCAAGAAACGAGTGGCACCCTCTCAATGGGTGCAAGTCGGAGGAGGTCCCATCTATGACCAAGGCACCCCTCTGTATCAAGATGGGGGATGGTCCCCCTTGTGGGCCTTGGCCGGACAAGGTGCTAGTTCCTTGCGTAAAGAGGCCGCCAAGCAGTTCCGACAGTCCTCTTGTCTCGACGATCAACCACCTGCCAAGAAAAAGAAGAAGAAACAACAAGGAGGGTTTGGTTTTGATGATGTGGCCTGGCGAATGATCAAAGGTTTGGGCAAGATGGGAGCCAAGGCAGCTAGGCTAGGAGCCGGCAAGGCCATCCAATCAGCTTTGGCGCAGAAAAAAGCCATGGAATTTGTGTCTCCATTTGTGGGTCAAGCCCTGGACATGTTGGGAGACAAAGTGGCAGGTCAACAAGGGGGTATTCTACCCCTCTTGGCATTGGGAGGTTTGATTCCAGGTTTAGTCAAGCAATTGGGTGGACATAGCTATCAATCGGGCACTGCATCCTATCAAGAGGGTGGCCGAAGAAGGAAGAAGCGTCCCAAAGTCATCACCGGTTCCTCGTTGACACCCGACCTGGCAAGGTTGTTGCAACGACAAGGAGGCTGTAATGTGGGCGTGTTAGCAGAAGTGATTCCTGGACCACAAGTGGGGATGGGTCGACGACGACGACGACCAGCATGCCACTGTTTTCAGAGACTACCTTGAAGAAAAGGTATAAAGGGTGCCCATTTATCTGAAAGACAAATTTGTATATAGGTCACAAGTTCATAATAGACAACTTAGATCTGTTGATAACAATGAACTCAACTTGCCACATTGTCGGCTTTCTACTGGCCAGAGGTCATTTGCCTTTCGAGGAGCAAAAGTTTGGAACTCGCTCCCCCTTGATCTAAAGTTAACTTCTTCACTGAGGACTTTTAAAAAGAATGTATGTGAACTGCTTGTAAATGATTTATCGTGAAACGTTGTATTTATTTTTTTTAGCTTTTATTTTATCAGATTTTTTCTATTTTTAATTCATGTAAGATTTTTAATATATTCTTAAATATTGCTGCTGAAAAGCCCTTTTCAGGGAGCGCAATAAAGGTGTATGTATGTATGTATGTATGTAAGCCGTCCTCATGGAGACGTTGAGTTTACAGGCTGACAAAGGCCAGTACTACTACCGACCACAATGCAAGATTGATGCCACCGAGTACAAGTGGCAGTTTGAAGACATCAAACCCTTGACAAATTTGGCCACACCACTGCAATTTTGCATCAATGATCGCCCGTTCCCATTTTGTCCACGAGAAATGGAATTGCATCTGAGAGTGAAGTTCAAAGACGCTGATCAGAAAGCACAGGCATATCACAACAACACGTCCCTTCTCATTGTGGGACCCGTGAATAATTTTGGCTACAGCTGCATTCGTCAAGTACGTTGTAAAGTCAAAAACACCGAAACCGAGTCAGCCTCAGGGGTGAATTTAGCTTATCGGGAGTACTTTCGAACCCTGTTGGAGTCCGATCCCTGGGACGAAAGGAGCAGACTGAAACAACAAGGTTGGTACCGAGATGTGGCCAGTCAAATGGATCAGTTGGGAGGAAAACAAGACGATGAAGCCCAACTGAATGCTAGCGGTATCCGGCATCAACAAGACACAGTCAATAACACAGGAGAGTATGACTTCAACATCTGTCCCATGACAAGAAATTTCACTCAAACGACCAGAATGTACCTCCTAACACTAAAGTGGAATTTGACATCGAATTCAACAGTCCCCAGTTTGCTCTGATGGCCAAGAAGTACAAAGATAATGGTGACGGAATGGCTGCCACTGCTGCCGAAAAAGTGTCATTTGAAGTGATGGTGGACAAGTGCTTTGTGCGGGTGTTTTACCGTGTACCTGTGAAAGACATCATGCAGTACATGGAACAAACGACCACAGTAGTCAACCCGCTGACCTTTCCTTTGCGACGGATGCATTGTGACAACTATCAGTTGACGTAGAATCAAATGCAGATAGACATAAATGATGTGTTCCGAGGTCGTTCGCCCCGGCTGTTTTGGATAGTGTTGTTGGACGACGAGCGTTATCAAGGTCACTTCGGTAAAAATCCCTTCAATTTTACCAGTCAGAATGGAATCCAAGTCAAATGCACTGCCAACGGTGTACCCATTCCCAAAGCCAGCCTGTCTTTGAAAGACAAGTACAAGATCTACGATTTGTTGATGAATGCCTCGGGCAAACGCAAACAAGATGCTTACTTGTTAAATTCAGACACCTTTGAGGAAGGCTTCTTCATAGTACCCTTTGATTTAACAGCCGTCCAAGACGGAGGGGAATCCAGCACAACCTTGCTACGCATGTTGGTCAACATTCGACTCATCTTTTCTAGTGGCAATCCTACTCTCCAAGCTCTGTTTTTCTATAATACAGACGAAAGTCTACTGCAAGTCGATAATTGTGGTACGGTGCAAGGCCCGATTCCCTTGGGAGACATCTAAGAACGCACGACACAGCCTCGTTACGAAGAGCCTGGCAACGCAATACAGTCGTTTGTCAGTATTTTGCAGACGTGTACAGTGCTGACGAAGTGCCTTGTGGAATGCCTTATCCGAGATGTGCTATTGCCAATACAGATCCCATTGACTTGCCGGGACAGCATTGGGTCGGCACTCCTCGTCCCATCCAGCAATGGACCACTTGACGTGTGGGGAGATCACACCTTGTACTACCTCTACCATCAATGCCGCGGCACGCCTTTGAGTACGATTGTGCAGTATTTTTCGCCTACCAACTTACTCTATAACAACACGGGCCGTCGTACGACACATGCACGACCTGTTTCCTTCATTGTCATCAGAGAAACATTGAGGTGGACAGTTGTTTGATGCACGTGGACGTTCTCAGATTTGTATTCAACGTCAAAGGCATGCTGAAAATACTGCTGTACAAGGCTATAAATAAAATCGTTAAAAAAATTTAGTGTGCGTGATATCATGTTGAAGTATGATCCGAGATTTCAGGTGCAAATTGTCGGCCCGTCTTTGAGTGGGAAAACCACCTGGCTGTACCGTTTGGTACGCGATGCACCAGTCTATTTCTGACGTGCAGACGGTAGCCCGTGCTATTTCCAAAAAATTGTCTACTGTTATGGGTCGACGTGGCAACCCATCTTTGACCATTTCGAAGCTTTAGGGGTGCTCTTTCACAAAGGTCTACAAGACGACATCTTAGAACTCTTTCCTCCCGCGCAACGAATGGGCTTGTTGATTTTGGATGATCTGATGCAAGAAACCACTAAGTCATCGCAAATCACTAAGTTGTTAACCCGCGACACGCATAACCTTAACTTGTTCGCCATCATCCTCGCGCAGAATCTGTATCCCAGAGTACGGGGAACAGGCCACTCAAAACCGTAACTACCATTACACGGTCTTGTTCAAGAACCCAGCCGATACCAGATACGTGGAAGCCTTGGGCGATCGTTGGCTGGTAAACAGTTGAGCCTTTTGGCAACTGTATCAAAAAGCCACTCAAAAGCCATTTGGGTATCTGGTAGTAGACCATCATCCCAGGACTGATGAAGCCATTCGCTTTCGCACCCACATCTTGCTCGACGAAGCAGACCCTGTGACAGTTCTACAGCCCTAATGTGTTAGTTCCACGGGGACAAGGCATGGATTCTCTCCTTTTGCCACGTTTCGATGTTCTTTGTTTTCGACATCCTCCTCGGTCTTTACAAGCACCCTGGGGTCCTGGAATGCCAGGCACCTACTACGTCCTACGAGGTGACGAGTATGATATTTGCATTCAAGATGTCAGTGAGGTGACGACGGGACGACGCAGTGTTTCCACCAAGAAAAGATGACAGCAGAAGGGAGGCATCTATCGAGGAAACCAAGCCAATCGACCGTCACCATCACGTATTGCTCAAATGCAAAGAGTCATTCCTGCTCGTCATCCTACCAATCCCCAAAGACAAAGAGAAGCGTTTAGAGCTTTAGCTAATACAAGATCACAGTGATTGGCTCGAGGTGTCGTAAACTGACTAAACTGACTCCCACCACCACTCGAGGTGTCGTAAACTGACTAAACTGACTCCCACCACCATTACGTGTAAACTCAGAACGGCAGCAGCACTGGGACGAGCTTTGGCAGCAGTGCCGACGGCCTTGTTAGGAACACTCCTGACGCAAGTGGGGAAAAAGGATAAATGAAAAACAAAAGCTAAAGCCCGTTAACCTTCTGGCAACACACAATGATGCCAGCCATCAGAAGACAATGACGTCACCAGCAAGAAGGAGGGCTTGGCCCTTTTGCTCAGCAACTAGCCATATTCTTGTTAGCCCCCATTGTCACTGACATGGCCAGCAACGTGTTAAACAGCATGGTGCAAGGATTGACCAGTCAAGCGAGTGGAAAATTCAGCCCACCGGGCAATTCTCAAATGATCGGTTTGCCCAACCATCTTCCTACGTCCACCTTTCTTCGCATCTCACGAGCCTTCGCTCCGACGAAGGGCTAACGCTCGAAACGTCAGCTCTTGAATCTCTTTACGGTGGCCAATTGACATTATCAACCCAGTTGTTATACTTCCCACCGACGCAGCACCACAGTTTCGTTAGAAACTTACCCCCTCTATAAAAAGGAAAAGGCAAGACCACAAAACGCTGTGGATGAAAATCTCAAAAGGAAGGCTTAGGACCTCTGGCTGCCATCCTGCATGTTCCTCTAAAGTAAGGAAGTGCCTACGGAACACTCAAGAGTAAGATGGATACCAAGGGATTACTGGCTGCCTGGGTACTACCAGCCGTGGCAAGACTGGGGGCTCTAATAGGAGGTCTTGTACCATCAAAGAAAAAGAAGAAACAACAAGGTAGTGGTGCTTGGCGCGTGGCAGCTCACCAACCCTTTCTGCTCGACTTGGTGGGTGGGGATGATGCAATGTGGCAAAGAGAGATTCACCAAGCTAGCAATGACCAACTACGTGCCCTGACCGACATGATATGCAACTTGTACGACGACATGGTTCTGTTACCGTCCCACATCAAACTGCTCTTGAGAAAGGATATAGGAGAGATTCGACGTCCGAGTGGACTGACCACACCTTTGTACGAACGAAGAGCACTGTTATTGGCTTTGGGAGCACGCCTTCTTCCATTTCTGCGTGCTGGTTTACAGGCATTAGAGGTATGAACGACAAATACGCCAAAGAGATGACCTTGATCCCTAGCAAGGGCTCGATCCCAACGCCTTGAAAATGGTCCTTCAGCCCAGAAATATGTTCCTCCTCCTTCTAAAAGAAGGTTGAAGCGACCTCCAATGCCTACCTCAGTCAAGGAAGCGAGGGAACAAGCAAAGCAAATTGAAGCCACGCTTCAGTAGTTCAAACAAAGGGCAATACAAGAGGTGGAGCAGGCCCTCCATGGGGGTAATGAGCAAAGCATCAAAGAAGCGCAGCGCAAATGGGACATTGTCTATTATAATATAGAACAGATACGTAAAGACGATTTCTTGGAGAGTCCAAATGTACCATCTTGATGGGAGCAGCTGTATGTCAGGAAAGAGGAAGCAGGGAAAGCACAGGACCAAACCCGAGAAGAGTCGGCACCTAGAAGATTTCTAACCCAACCAGCGAGGACAAGGCTATAACGTTTGGCAGAAACCTCGTGGATGGATTCAAGAGTGACAAAAAGAAAAAGTATATGAAGAACGCCACGCACTCTCCATTTTCATTTCTTCACATCAAGATGCAGTGTAAAGCAGTTCTAGAAAACGTGTGCTTAATCATCGTTCTCGAGGGATATTTTGTACAAAAAAATTTCTGTACCAGAGAAATCCATCATCGCATTCACAGGCTGCCCTTCCTCACGGTATCAACAAACGCTTTTCATTCAACTAATTTATTCCGAAGTTTTCACGTTACCAGGCACCAGCCAATAGCGAAGCTCCATCTTTCTGTATATAAAAACACACGATGCACAATTCCTTGATTCGCTCCGACGAAGGGCTAACGCTCTAAACATCAGCTCTTGAATCTCTTTACGATGGCCAATTGACATTATCAACCCAGTTGATAAAACCAAATGATATTGTTATACTTCCCGCCGACACAGCACCACAGCTTCTTTAGAAACTTACCCCCTCTACCCTTCGAGGACGATCCTTGGGAAAACACACGCCATCTCGACCACCTACGAACAGAGCAGGGCCCCAGAATGTTTCCTGGTGGGTTGCAAAGGTGGACACAAGGAAAAGACATTGTTACAAGAACTGGATCTACCTGCTATTAACTTAGAACATTCGGGTTGTCCAAAATTCGAAAAGTTACAACACATTTCTCTCATTCAAGATTGTCAACAGCACAAAAAACAAAGACACTGTGCCATGGTGGAATGCCATGCCTTTTGGCAATGGGCCAACATGCCAGAAGAAGAAGAGTGCAACCTTTGTTTGTAAAAAAACGTTCATTAACAAAATTGTTGCAAAATTAAAAAGTGTTGTGGTTTTTTTATTTGACCCTGCCCAACCCCCCACCTTAGCACCCCCAAAAACAATGAGTAGTTTCAGACGTCAGCAATGGAGTCACATGACCCAAATACTGCATTCTGATTGGTTAGGTGCCAAACTGCAGGCGAATGCCACAACTGTCACATCGATCTCACCGGTAAAATTTCCAACGTGCAATGCGAATTCCTCGTTCTTGTTGTTTTTCGCTACATATCTGCCTTCTTTCCCAATCTGTCAATGACAGTCATTGAACTAAATTATAAACTGTCTAAAATGCTAAAATGAATGCTACCGCTTTTACTTTTCATCGCTCGCACCGATAAAATTTTCCACGTGCGACGTGATGCAAAACAAACGCTAAACCTCACTCGTAACCCTCAACGTGTATAGGTCAATTTTTTTTATTTTCTGTTTTTGCCGGGTTTGTATAGGGTGGCCATTTTGAATAAATCAGCTGGGTACTCCTCATTTCATTTCCTGCTCCTCATGCACAAACTAGCAAATTTACAAAGGTTTGTATGGTGCGCGGCCATTTTGAATAAATTCAAACCAGGATAATTTGGAACATACTATATTACTACCATGTCCTGTTTTCCAACGACCTGGCAGGGATCAACATGCACAAAAGCAAACTCCTTCTCAACAAGCCGGTGTACATCTGGATGACGATCCTCAACAACAGCAAGATCCCAATGTATGACTTTTACTACAACATACTGAAAAAGAGTTACGGCCCACCGTGCAAGTTATTGTGCACCGACATCGAAAGCCTGCTGCTCGAAATCGAGATGGACGACTTTTACAAAGACATGAAAGCCGAGCGAACACAAGCGACTTACCGGTGGTGCATCCACTGTATTTGGCCACCAACAAACAGGTCTTCGATCAAATGAACGATGAATGCGCCGGGGTGCCGATAGCAGAGTACATGGACATGAGGCCAAAAATGCATTCAAAAATGAAGGCCAGCAGGGAAAACATAAAAAAAGCAAAGGGCGTAAAAATGTGTCTTAAAAAGGAGATCCTGCACATGCATTACAAGGAGGTGCTGTTTGGCAAGAAGCAGCTGCGGCATGAAATGAGCATGCTTTGGAGCGAGAAGCACAAGATCTACAGCATGTACGTAAACAAAATCTCGCTGTCCCCTTTTGACACAAAGTGCTGGATATTGGAAGACGACATCCAGAAAAAAGCTTACGGGCACACTGAGGCATGCAAGCTGACGCATGATGCATACTTTTTCTTTTTGTCACTCTTGCTGCTGGCACTGCCGCTGGGTGGCAACTATGGGGTGAGCACACTGTTAAGCTCCGCTTCCAACAGTGGGCCGAGGAGAAGACACGCTGTGTCACGCCGATCGGGGCTCTACATCAGGCTGAGCAGGAAGGAGTCTTGTCGCCTCGCTGTTCAGAGCGACAACAACTTCAGGGGGCCTTTTCACCCACGCTGTGGATTTGACTCCCAGGGAGAGGCATTTCGACGGCATACTGGTGACCAAAGCGTTCAACGATGGCCTGGTTGCGATGGATCTCGGGGTGCCTGCACCAAATGTATGTTCCTTGTTTTTCCATCTCCTTTTTAACAGCGCCAATGAATTTGTGGACGGGTCAACCTGCAGAATCTGAGGACATAAGAGAGGTGAGCGCTTGTAAGTCCTCTGGAAGGCCTGCACGACCTCTGAAGAGTCCTTGGAGGTCAGAGGCTCGGACTCTTTGGAGTGGCTGGCCACGTCAGTGACGGTCAGTGCGTATTTATAAACTTTTCGGCCCTAGGGAGTTTGTCATGTGGCAGAAAAAGAAGGTCTGCCTGGTGGACTTTGTTGGGAGTGGAAACATCGAATCTCTGCCAAGAAATGCGCCGCGGCACAGGGAGGAAGATCTACCAAAGCACCTGCTTGATCAGCCACCTCTTTGCAGTGTCCTCTGGGACCTTTGCAGCGGCCACTTATTTTTTATGGCAGAAGGGCCTTTCCAGTAGCCCCAGAGGCTGTAGTATGCTTTTGCGAGTTTGATGTCCATCCGTTACAAAGGTGTGATGAAAATTGAAAGGATCCAGGAAGCTGGGCTGGCAGCTCTGGAGTATGTTTCAATCAGAGGCGGATTAGAAAGTACGACATTCATTGCTTTTTCGTTATTACAGTACATGTCAGGCAATTCATCATAAAAAGGTAATCAGGGTCGTATAAGAATTCAAAACATTTAAGAAGCTCGCTGTGCACAGCGCTCCACCCCATTTTTCCGCGAGCGTTGATCCATCGCTTAAGGTGCTCCATCGAGTGCAATAAGGTGTGGTGCAAAAGTTCAAAGAACCGGAAGGCCGTATAGCCCAGAGCGAGCACCCAGGCACTCATGAAAGCAAGTTCTCCATTTTTCTGCTCTGTGCTCGGCTGACAAAAATCAGAGAACCTGGGCTCTCTTGTGAGTGTCATTTGTTTGTCAGGGTGGGCCTGGTTGTAGCCATAGTCAGTGTTGGTGAAGTTCTACTTGGCCTCTGCCTTCATTTGTGCATTCATTGCAATCCAGTCAAGAAGCTTGGTGCGGTCACACATGTACTTGGCACAAGCCTCCAGTGCTTTATCATGGTGCAATTTTTCTTCTTGCGCAGCCTTGTTGCTGCCACTGAATGCCCTCACAAGATAATTGCTGGCAATGAAAGCCAGTGCTGTCAACCATAATCCTGAACCTTGCCATGGTGATATATATCACCAAAACATTGGCACTGCCCGCCATGACGACCGTGAACTTCACTTAGTTCATAACATCTGCGCTTGGGTCGGAGATGAAATCCTCTTTCACCACCTTTCTTGCGACCCAACCAATGCCGGTAGCAATGCCATTGAGAGTCGCTATGTCAAGGATCGTTTTGACAAGCTTGTTGTCAGACATGGTATAACAACACATGGAAAAGTTCAAAACAAAAAATTAATTGGCAATTCCTCTGTATCTGAGTCGTCATCCTCCACTGAATCTGAGCCGGCATCCTCCTCCACGAGTCAGCATCAGTGAGACGGGCCTTAATAAAATAGTTGATTGTCTGGGCAGCACTTATGAATAAGCCAAAATACATCACCCAGATGCCAAAAAGGGCCTCTAGGTGGATATAAAAAACTGGGTAACGTTAACACACAATGGTTTGCGTGCAAACAGTGGGTTGATATGAGGCCGCCGCAAATGTTCAGTCCACGTGACAGATGCCCTTTGGCTGTGGAGGCTGTACTGAATGCACAGGTTGTGCAGGCAGTGCATGCTACACTGGCACTGCCGTGTTCTTGCTGAATGCAGCCTTGAGCTCTTCACGTTTGTAATAAATCCCGAGAAGTGAAACGACCAAGCTGCTGACTGCAAGCCATTGGGTGATACTGAGACCGCTGGCTTCGCTGCCCTTTGGGTTTTCGTCTTCGGCAGGGGATGGTGCAGGGGCCGCATCAAACTCCTCCACTTTTTTTCTGCGCTTTGTGGGCCTGCTGCATTTTTTCAGCAACCGCTTTCCCGGAAGCCACTCGCTTTGGGGTCAGGGGGCAGAGCCCCCACATTGGGGTAAGGGGGCGGAGCCCCGGCATTGGCCTTGTCAAAATCAGTGTGCTTCGTGGTGATCAGTGCCACATTAGCCACTGCAAGAACCTGGCTGCACTTCAGAGCAAGGCTGCCAACCAGGTTGCAGAGCTCTTTGGTGATGATGTAGTCGTTTCTGACCTCCTTTTGATAAGTGCCAGCATCTTTGATGGGGACAACCATGTCGACCACTTTGGGCACAAGAAAAATGAAGCTGTCGATCAAGCTGTCGGTTTTCTTCGTGCCCACGTAAGTCCTGTACCTTTTGTAGTATTTCTCAACATCTTTGTCACTCAGGCTCTTCACCTTCTCATGCGTCAGCCTGTCGACACCAGCACCGCCAGCTGCTCATGAAGATCCAGGATGTCGGGCCCGGGTGCAGTAAGGCCAGCCATGCGCGGATCCTTTTCACCAATTTGGTGGAAGGTCTTTTTGTGTGCTAAGATCTGGCAGATGAGCATGATGCAGTTGAACTTGCCACGGAAAGGGCCGTAGATCTGGTCTACCACAAACTTTGATTTGCCGGAATTTGTCGGGCCAACAATGAGAGTGTTGAGCGGTATTTTGCTCGGGTCCATCTCTTTCTGCTGCTTGCAGCTACATCAATATTGCACAGATTCTAAGTGCTGCCTCATTATGTTCATCTGTGAGTCGCTGATGACGAAGATGTAGCAGTTCACATTTCCCGAGCTGCTGGCGTCCCGCTGGAGTTCAAGCTGGACCCCATCTGTGGAGTTCACAAGGTGCATGCCGCTGCCATGGATTGCCTGGTCCACCATGGAGCGCATATCGATCAAAAGCCCAAACTTGTCATCGGTGTAGAACTTCCACAGACTCATGTGGGGTGTTTTGTTTTTTTGTCTTGGTAAAGAAACGGCTGGCCTCTGCACAAATGTCCTTGCCTTGGGGGTCATTGTAGTACACAATGCCAGGCACACTTCTAGGCAGACTTTCATCAGGTCAGAGTTGAAATACTTTTCCGAATCCCTGGCGCCCCCAGTGTAGGGCTCAACGAAGAGAAGGATGCCTTTCAGAGACCTTTTCTAGGAGTTGACATTGATGTTGAGGCTTTTGTTGGTGCCTTTTGAGAAGGTGACCGCCTTATCTCGCATCACATAATCGTACAAGGACTCCTTGCCCGTGGAATAAATGCTGTGCACCTCGCCCGCCAGGGTCTTGTTGCTGATGATTTTGTACTCGAGCTGCATTTTTGTCAGCTTGTATGCCAGTTTCACCTGATCAGAGCCTCCGACCACCTGTGACGCTGGCACAAGGGTCAGCTCAAACTCGAGGTTGTTGCAAAGAGCTTGGGGGTAGAAGATGCCATGGTCGGTTAGGATCTGGTGGTCCAGCCTGATCTGGTATTTCGATCCGTAAACCTTGTTCAGGGCATTTTCCGCGGCGCTCCCCGAGACGTCCGCCGTGCCTGAGCAGACCTCGCACAGGCTCTCGCTCTGGATGCCCATGTTGTCCCACTCCTCCTGCGAGAGGAAAAGGTCCTCCCAGATCTTGAAGATGTCGTACCCCAGCATGTCCTACAGTATGGCACATGCATACTTGACAGCCAGCTTGTAGACCAGTGCACAAGTGACGATTTGCACAAGCAAGTTGTTGGTGTGCCCTCCTGTAAGGTTGACGTTGAACCGCAGCCCAAGTGAGCCGGGCAAGAGGACCTCATTCTTGTTCAGCTTGGGCACTGAAACAAACAAGGTCTCGATGGAGCGGGCAATACTCAGGTCAAAGGTGATGCACTTGACTGTGCACACAGCTTTCATGGCAACAATTATTTTTTCGTTGTGCGTCGAAAGGTTTTCTTGCACAGCCATGTTTATAATTTCAGAACAATTAAATATTCAAATAAAAATAAAATCTTGGCGGAAGGAGGGAATATTCAAGACTTCCAGATTTTGATATTGATCCCAAGATGGATGACGGCAACAGTAACAAGGAGCAAGACCCCAATAAACAACTCCTTTTATGCCGGGCAAAGCAGCCATACCATGGCATGGTGGTGAAGAAGTTCCAATGCTGAAAATGCAGCAGGAAAAGAGCAGGCTGCCAGAAACATCCTTTGATGATGAAGAAACAAACTTTGATGTAGTACCAGGAATCCCTGATTTTGAGCGTTTTATCAATCAAGATCAAAACCTGGCTATGAGGCGATTATGTATGCTACAAGGGGTGTTGATTAGTTTTAAAAGTTTAGGTCTGGATTTCGAGAAAAATGCTGATTTTCAGAAACCATGACGTCATCGTTTCGTTTCTATGGTAACACAGATGCCAATGAAATCTACATTTTGGAAACATTATTCAATCTCTAGTAAGTGTGAGAAAAATCTTGCCCGACCGACCCACGACAGTGAAGTGTTAGCTTGTTAAAGCTGGGTTTGTGTGGTTCTGAAAAACTGAGATGGGCCACCTTAAGAGCGGCTGAAAGAGAAAACAACAGGCGAAGAAGCTCACGTTAGAGAGAGAAAAAGCCGCTCAAGAAAAGCGACTCAAACAAACACAAGACTCAAACAAACACAAGCAAAGGTTGATGCATAGCATGAAGAACAGGGTTCAAATCTTGAGAGTGAGGCAGAACTGCACAGGCTGCAGCAACTTAGAAAAAACCTCAAGACAGATTTTGACTACGCAAAAAAAGAGATGGCGGATCTTGAAAAACTTGCAAACAACAGAGCGAAAAGCACAACGAAAGAGCAAGCAGCTGTTCTCAAACTCAGAAAAGATTATTGCTGAAAAAGAAAGAAAAAGAAATGCTCTCGAAGAAGACCTTGACAGCACAAAAGCACTTGTTGACCTCAAGGAACAAGAGGCTGAGCTTCAGAAACAAATCGATCAAGACTGGGAGGCCATCAACCATGAAAATACTTCTCCTTCAGTCTGAAAAGCCGCAGCAGAAGAATGCGTGGTGGAAAGAGAAGAGGAGCTCGCTCGACTGAGAATCCAGATCGAAGAGAGAGGGCCATGCTGCACCATTACCAACTCTTTGAAAGCTGTTGGCAAAGGGCTCAGAAATGGGCTGAAAGAGATCGGTAAAAACACAGCCTCACATCTCCCCAGGCAGCTCAGATTGATTGTTTCTCTCCTCAATACCGCTGGCAAGGCCATCAGTTTTCTGGCAGAGCACACCTGGCTGCTGATTTTGGCCTCCATGGTCTTTGTGATGGAGAAATACAATATATAGATTTAGCCAAGCCTAAACGCGGAGCTCCCAGTTTCTTTTATGGCCTTACTATGCTCTACATTTTCCCATTTTCAGCGTTTGACCGATAAAACCGCAAAAAACGAGAGATCTCTCCACCACCACCCCCAAAAAACACATGCCTGGAAGTCTGTGACAGATTGCATTTCTTATTCTGGTGTTAAGAGCAATTTAAAAGAACAAGAGCAATATTTCACAAACAAGATGTTTTAACCTGGGTTTCAAGACACACGCAAAAGTGTTTTGTTATGCACAGGTTTTTCTGTAAGAGCCTTCAAGCCTGAAGGGGTGGTTATCCTATATTTGGGCTTGAAAGGTATGTGCCGTGGGATAGGATGTGGTTTTGTTAGGTTCTACATTCTCGGATGAGTGTAAAGATCTGGCCCTGGTTGTTCAAAGGGATGAATCATTATCCAGTGGATAGCCTAGTCTGTTTTTTTGTGTGGCTACATGTCATTTGTAAATCTGGGTTGCCCCAAGGCTTTGCAGGGACTCAGTAATTTTGAGGTCAAGCCATTTGCTTGTGTCACCCTTCACTAGCTCAGACATTGATATAGGCAGTCTCCTTAGTATGGTTTGACACCATTGCACTGTTCCCCTTATCAGGTGGTAACAGGTACAATAATTTATTTACTGCTTGTAGCAAGACCCTTTGCCGCCTAAAAATACCTAGATATCTTGAAAATTCAAAAGGTAATTGTGCTAAAGACTAGGGAGAACACTGCATTTTGCCGACTCATCCTTGGCATATTGCAAAGAACAGTGAGAAGTTACTTGCTGCATTATTTAAAGGCCATGTAGAAACATCCCTGTTACATTCAAGGGAATTTCTTGTTTATAAATCACAGTTACATTACCAATTAAGGCGGAGACCCTGACCATCATAATCTTGGGTTCCCCTTCGATCCTGGGATTAGTTTTTTGCCATGCTTTTTCTGTTGGAGACTGCTTTTCACTTTTGACAGTTTTGATCATAAAATTATTTGGAAAGTCACGTGACCAGAACATAAAAAATGCTAAAAACTCACAAACCTTACATCTTCCTTGGCCAATGGATAGAGGTCGTTCAGATGCAAAGTTTGTAGCAAGGATGTATTTAGATCATGTTAGTTAAAAATATATGACATCGCAAACTTTTTGTGACATTAAAACTTTTTACATAATTATGAATTTCAACAAATCCATACTGCAGATTTTGCATCTGAATGTACTCTAACTGTTGACTTTGGTTCATCATGTTCTCTGGACATTTGAGAACACATTTCCCTTGTGTTCCCGTTGTTTTTTATGACAGTTCTTATTTGTTTTATTGTGATGGTTAACAAAGAAATGCCTTTTTTGATAGCTTAAATGCAAGATGTTTGTGTGCATTTGCATTATCAGTCATTATTCTCTGCATACTGTAAACTTGAGACATAAGTCAAAGCCTCTGGACCCTCTGATAAGCAGTGGAAAAAGGGAAGCATCCAGGATTTTCAGGTCATTATGTTGCAAAAGGGGGCTGCCAGTATTACGAATCCTATGTGTAGAAACACCAAATTAATACAAGCAGGGTTCCATATTGATTTTGTCTCAAGTCATCAGCCAGGCAAGTATACCAGATGACATGCTAAGCCTTGCCCTGGCAAAACTTTACTGTCCCATTGAAAATTGAAGAAGGGCCACGAATGACCATGAAAATTGATGGAAAGTTTACTTTTTTGTTATTTTGTAATGATCGGTTTTGGGGTTGTTTATGAACATCATTACTAGATTTATAGCCTGCAACAAAGCTCTCTCGTAGGCTACAAGATTTACAATAACCATTGACAAGTTTGATGAATTTCACTGATTTTGAGATGAAGAGAACAATAGACCTCTACAAAAACATTTCTCTGTGTAATATCTTCGCCAATATAAAAATTTAACAGACTCAAACTTGACTTGTTCAACAGACAACTTTCTGAATTGTGTTGGTAGCCCACAGTATTTTCAGTTGTCGCCTTGTCTCAGGTGACAGGACGACTGAATATGAATCCCTGTACACATGTACAAGTTGCAATTAAAACTCTGTCAGGAAAGGTTTTTGGTTATACTGCAATTTATTATTTTAAGATTGTTTTACCATATTTTAGAGGGGACATCACTGTATCTGCTGTTCAGCACAACAGTTTGAACATTGTGGAACAACAAAATCCACATAAAATTACTTGTATTTTCACTTATTCTTGTTTATTTCACTGAAAGATAAAAATCCTTCATGGAATCACTACAAATCACACCAGCTTGCCTAATGTATCACCAGCACCTTGCCTGCATTTTACTCCTACACTTTACCTGGCTCGCTTGCCGTTCGTTCCCTTCTTCACTATAAAATATTGCTTTCTACACGTTAAATGCACTCCTATTTTTTTTAAACATAACAATAAAAAAGCACTTCCTTGCTGCAGAATAGTCTTGCTGAAACCACTCTCTAATTGGTACAGTGAAAGCCTACCTTACATATGAAGGTTTCAAAACTAAGCAAAAGCCTTAAATACCTCCTCTGACATAAATGATGCAAGTCCGTGTCCGAGCATAGCCGATCGATGAAATCAAGCTCTACACAGTCCATTGTTATTAAAATAAAATACAAAACAGACAACACTGTTGAGCATCCCGGATCCACAAACAAGAAATGTTACCACTAACAACTCACAAGGTAAGAAAATCGCCCCACGTCTATCTAAAAAACCCTAAGAAATGAACCCTTACGTAAACAGTGAGACAAGGTGGAGTTGGCATACTTAAGTTTTGTTTGGAGTTCATTAAAGTTCATTAAAGCCTAGTTTTCATATATCAGGAAAATCCCAGACGATCGGGGCTTTAACTGTTTTCCGACTGTCCCAGATTTTTCAGACTAACGAAAATTGGAAATCTTTAATATGCCCAATTGATAGTCGGTGACAAATCGGGAAAATCTGGAGCGTTTCTATTTTCCTGATGCGTCACAGATTTCTGCGATGGTCAGCAATCATTCCTGACATATGAAAACTGAAATATCTACTGTCGGGGACGTTTCTCTAGCTTCGGCTAGCTTCTTTTTTAATTGCTTTGTTCCACTCCAAGATTCAGAATGTCTAGAGAATCTGCAACAGGCCATTTAGCGTTTCTCTGATATATCGGTAAAATCTGGGAGAGTCGGGTAACAGTGACATCCCTGATCGTCTGGGATTTTCCCAACATATGAAAACCACGATTAAGAACAATGGGCAAGATTTCACACTCTGATGATACACCACACATTTCTCAAATTCAAAGCTTAGTTTTTTTTTCATATTAAGCCGTATTGATTTATTCGAACATATTCTTACAATTCATTGTCTTTATATATATCTTTTTCAGTGGCATAGTATATTTCAGATTTGAACTTGAAAGGTCTATGTTTTTGCAAGGAGGAAAATAACCAAATTTAACACGGGTTTCTTCTCCATCATCGATGAGCAATATAAGCACAAGTGCTATGCACTAGTCAGTGGATTCACAAAAATGTTTAACAGAATCTGACGGACGGAATGACAAAGCGAAGGAGGCATGGGAAATTATCACTCTGCTAACGATAACTCTGAATTAAAAATGTCCTTCACCATTTTCTGAGTTAAAAAGTACAAGCAAAGACAAAATACAAAGCAAAGAGAAAAACAGAAAAAAACTAACTCTGTGTGGATTGTTTGATCTAAAAGAAGTGCGCTGGTAGTGTAAATTGCGCGCACATTGGTAGAGTAACTCCCAATATGTGACCCTCCACGGGAAAACAGGGACAAAGGTGATAGCACGCTCACAACACGCTAGCACAACACGCTTAGCGTGTCTAATGTCACGGATATGCGCATATTTAATCACTACAACAATGCAGGACACACTAGCTTTGTTTCGGGATTTTTAGCACGCTAAATCTTTTGTTGCAATTAGTGTGCTCGAGGTCACGCTTAGCGGGCAATTTAACACGCTAAAACACTCAAGAACACGCTAGAATTATGGCGGAAACCACACATTCATTACAGATTTCGTTATCCATAAATAATTATAAATTATGGGAAACTTTCGCAAACGAAGAAGCAACGGCAAAAGTAAACGCTTCAGTTATTCGAGTTTAATAAATGTACGATCTACCCGTTTTCGAACCGAAATCAAATCAACTATGAAATTGAGCGTAAAAATATTGCTTTCACTTACTTAAAATTTTATCGTAAGATACATTGTGTTGCCATGATTTAAATGTCCATTGAGTTACGACTTCGAGTACAACATTCTCAGAATAAAAGTTACCGTATTTATTCACTTATAAGGCGCACGAGAAAATATGCTTGTTCAATCAAAATCTGCTCAAAACTCGGGTGCGTCTTATAACCGAGTATTTTCCCGCAACAAAATAAAACTTTTCCAAATTTCCCTAATAATTACCGTACATTTATTTGTCTATAAGCCGGTGGTGGCGGTGTTATAAGCCGAGCGATTCTTGCATGATCTGACATTCCATCGGCGTTGATTTCATCATCACAGGGGGATCATCATCTGTGCTGTCGCAAGCTTTTGAAATCCTGCATGTTTTGAATGATTTTCTCATCATCTCCCCTAGAATTTCCTCCCAAGCCTGCTTTACCCAACGGAGGACCAGATTTCTCGATGAACTGTGGATAGCACACCTCCTTTGCCTTTAGCTGAAGAATTCCTCAATTGTTTTGAAAACATCCGAAACTGGCCAATCAGAAGAGACCGTTCCCACGACCAAGTAAACATTGCAACACGATCTGACAGAAATTGTTGTAATTGCGGTTCAAAACAGAAAACTTACCCTCACTTCTCTGCTCAAAAGACCACTTCAGAAGTGTTTCATCCAATTCAGAATACTTTGGCGAATAAACAGCCCATTGCGTTTCATTTTTTTGTTACATTTTTAGTTCACCATTGAAGAGGTTCGCTTGATCTTTTCGCCAGCGACGAACCATGGATTCACCGATCCCGTATTCACTCCAGCCGTAACTACTTTTAATTTGAAAGCTAAGTTTTACGAAGAAGGACGGGCTTCGCTGAGAAAAACAGAACAAAGCTAAAGACTGAACAAGAGAGAGACAATTCCTAGGAGCCGAAATCGCATCTTTTGTTGAAAACACACAGTTCGCAGTTTTCTTGGATGTATTCTTGAGAAATGAAATTCGTGGCAAAAAGGATCGATGCAATCCAATACAGGTTATTACCACGATGAATGAAAGGATGGAATTTTTGTTTTCGTGAATAAAGGAATGGTAGGTTGAAAACATACCCTGAACACTGTTTTCGTTTTTTGTTGTTCAATAACACGATCTTTCTTTATACTGTTATACTTTCTTTATACTTTATACTGTTTTAGGAGTATTTCTATTAAAGCTTAAAGGTCGGTCACGCTTTGCGTGCGCGTTCGCACACCCAGTGTGTTGTGCTTTTTCGCACACAACTGACACGCAGCTTTTGTTTTGAAGCTTAACACGCTTTTTTGTTCGACTGCTCACGCTTCTTTCTTCGGCCTCGCACGCTTAATTGTGTTTAGTGTGTCCTGTAAAACAAAAGATCCACTAATGAGGCAAGTTTCAGAACACGCTTTAAGCGTGCTAAAATCGAAATCTATTGTTTTAACCCTTTCCTTACCAGGTAGCCCTGCAGGGCTACTTTGACCCAGGTCAGAATGTGCAAGGCGTTCCTGTCCCCAGTTTCCACTGTCAGGGGGTCTGGGTACTAAATAACGAAGAAGAAGCCATTTCTTCACAAATCCTTCACTTTTCGACGCGTGTTTTTCGACTTTTTGCCGTGCTTTCCCTTGTTTTCGAATGATTTTACACGTTGCTGGGATATTTAAAAATGGCGGCTGTGAGAGAGCGAAGGATTTTTACAACAGAAGAGGTTTTAGAGTTGCTGGAAGGAGACGATGACAATACTCAGATCGATTATGATTCATCTGGCTCTGAAATCGATGATGATGGCGAAAGGGCCGTGTTTCCTGAAAATTCAGTTGGAAATCGGGACATTTCTGACGAGAGTCCTTCTTCATTGGAAGAAGAGAACGAGTCTACGAGTGAATCTGAACTGGATCGCAGTGAATTTGTGCGAAATGAGCGACAAGAGAGGTCAAGACAACTTCGCCAACGTATTGACAATGCACGTGGGCGAAATCGTGGTATCAGAGGCCGAAGAGGGGCCAGGAGAGCGAGGGGAGCTAGAGGACCTCGTGGAGCTAGAATCCAAGATGGCGGCCAACAGTATGTTTGGTCAGAGGAACAAACAAGGAGAAATTTGAAAAACTTTACTAGCAGTGTTGGACCAACACGAAGAGGTGAAAGAGGAAGACAGGCCAGTGCATTAGAGTACTTTGAACTGTTCTTTGACAATAATGTGTGGAATTTGATCTTGACAATGACTAATTTGAATGCCCAAAGAAAAAGAGCCACTGGTACTGATGGTGGAAGTTGGAAAGATGTTACCTTGGAGGAGCTGAAGGCATTTTTTGGTCTAAACATTGCCATGGGAATTGTCAAACTACCAGAGGCTCAAATGTACTGGCAGAAGAAATGGTTGACCAATGTACCATCCTTTGCCCAAGTTATGTCTAGAAATAGGTTCTTTCAAATCTTACGGTATTTACATGTCTCTGATGATTCAGTCATTGTTCCCGCAGGTCAACCTGGACATGACAAACTGCACAGAATAAGGCCATTTCTAGAACTGATCTTTCCTAACTTCGAAAATGCTTATGATCTCCACAAAAACATATCAATTGATGAATGTATGATTCCCTGGAGGGGGCGCCTTTCATTTCGACAATTCATCGCTAGTAAGCCAATCCGTTTTGGCATAAAGGTTTGGGTCTTAGCTGATTCAGAGAGTAAATATATTTACAGACAACAGCTGTATATTGGGAGAAACCCAGGGGAAAGGGCAGAGGTGGGTTTGGCCACAAGGGTGGTTAAAGAGCTGTGTGCAGGGTTACAGGATTATGGTCATCATTTGTACACTGATAATTTCTACACCAGTGTGGATCTTTATCAGTACTTGTATGACAAGAAAATTTATGCTTGTGGAACCATCAAAGGTTCAAGAAAGAATTTCCCAAAAGAAATTGTCTTTGAGGGAACAAGAGGGTTAGCTAGGGGCACATACCAGTGGCGAACGAGTGGGCCCCTCCTTGCTGTTGCTTGGTTAGACAATAAAGCTGTATACTTCTTGTCTACCATTCACTCCCCTGAATTTCCACTACGGGCAAATGCTGAGGCAAGGGTTGTTAGGCGTAGGGGGGCAGGAGAGGGAGGGGGAAGCGGAGATGTGCCTTGCCCTCCACTGTTGAAAGATTATAATAGTTACATGGGCGGAGTTGATCAAGCAGATCAAATGCTCCGGTACTACACTTGTATCAGGAAAACAGTGAAATGGTACCGTCGTATTCTTTTTCATGAGGTGGAGGTGGCAATTCACAATGCTTTTGTAATTGAATGCCATGAAAGGGAGGGAACAAACAGACCTGGGAGGGTTGCCTTGGACTTCAGATATGAGTTAGCTGAAGGGCTTATAGGAAACTCCCGCACCCAAGCAAAGGCCTCAAATGCACCAAGAAACGAGGAGCTAAGACTCCAGAATGTGGGTGTACATATGCCTGAAATGCTCCCAAATAGGGGAAATTGTGTTGTTTGCAGCAAAAGAATTAGAAAATCTCATGAGAATGAATTCAAAGATGTTCCTAGGGAAAGGACACCCCCAGTTCCATATGTGCCACGCCCGAGCATATTTTGTGGGGTGTGTAATGTATTCTTGTGCATCCAGAAGGATCACAACTGCTGGCAAGATTATCATACTAAGGTTGAGTTTTGGAGATAAACTAACATTTCAGAAGCTTTCCCCCTTCATTTTGAACATTTGGGTGTTGCGATAAGCTTTAAAAGTTAAAAAAAGAAATTTTTCACGATAATGAAATATTTTTTATCAATATTATTAAAATATTATTAAAAACCATGATTGTAAGACAGTAACCAAAATGATGTATTATTAAAGAGAAACATTTAAACTTTAATTTGGTACCTTATTTGTGTTGGTATGTCAATTGTTGAGAGACTTATGAGTATTTTGGGAGGTGAGCCTTTAATTGTCTTAAATTTCGCCCCAGGGGCCTGGGAATGAAAGAGTTAAAGTGGAAGCGTGTTGTGAGCGTGCTATCACCTTTGTCCCTGTTTTCCCGTGGAGGGTCACATATGTATCAGGTGCACTTCCGGTTTCTTTAAAGGAAACATGGTTTTTCATTGAATCAAGCCTTTTTCAACGACTTTGAATTGAAGCCAATGTTGCAAACATGGCTATACATTCCTTTTTCAAATCATGCTTTTTTCAGAAAATTAATAATTTTTCAATATTTTCAAATTCTCTCAAAATTTTAGAAATAAAACAAAATCTATACATCGCATAATGAGGATTAAAAATAAAATATTAAATCAATGAAAAACATCCAGATAAAGTAATTTGCCTGGGAGCCTTTGCATTTTTTTCAGTATTAGTCACATGACCAAAGGGTGTAGCCTGATGGCATCATCACTGGTGTTACTGGTCACAAAAAAGTTAAAACACCTGAAATAACTCTGACCTACTTTCCTTTCCTTAGCAACTTTCCTTTCCTTAAAAACAAACTTTCCTTTCCTTAGCAACGGCTCGGAAAGATCAGTTAATGGGCCCTTAAATTGACACTTAGTTGTCAGAGTAATGATTCCTCTGTTGATAATATAAGCCACCAAACCCCCACCCACTTTATTTGTCTCAACCCAACAACAGCACTTCAGCTTCAAACCCCTACAGACACTAATTACTAATCCTATGCATGCCCGCTCACGACATCTACATCCCTAACTGCTTCATACACACACATAATTTAAAATAACTATAATTAAAAATGACTTCCTAAAAGTAAATCCTACTGAAAAGTGTATCTTCTCCACCAAGTGTCTGAGCAATTTAATCCGCCCAAATTTGTTTGTGCGTGCACTGCCTAGAGTATCCAAAGACTGAAACCAAACTACGGATAGCTACAGATTATACCTTAGTGGAGTAGACAAATGCCAGGATCCCAATCGTCAGCTCCAGGATGAAAATCAAGAGCACCATCACCAAAAACTGCAAGTGAATACAAAACCACAAGTCTAATATTGTGCATTAAATTAGAAACACATTGGGGATCATCAAATAATATAAAACTACCACAAACTGAAGGGAGAGTACAATGAGTAAGAAAATAATAAATTTTTTTGGAAATCCCAAATAACCCAAATGCAGTTTGCAAATGTCTCAGAAAAGGCCTCTCTTAAACCAAATGACATCTAGTCCTGACCTGATTACATTGAAAGTTGCAGCCTGGACTGAAATTTCATTCAATAGTTTGTATTACAATCATGATATCAAACAAATGCCCAACCACTGGAGAGCAAGTTGTGATTATTTTCTTGACATTACTAGCTGCCACAGCAATAATATAACCTGCTACAAACACCCTAAACAGCATGTTAAACAACTTCCTGCAAAATTGTCTCTACAAATGTCTCTACAAAGTTTAAGCTTATAATGGAAAGACAGAAAAATAGTAGAACAGTTTATTTAAACTGTAGTTGAAACGATTACAGAAAATTATCTATGTTGGGAAATCTGCGAACGGATTTTAAAAGCAATCGTAAAAGAGGTCTTCGTGATCGACAAAATGGAGAAATTAAGTTATGTCTAAACAAAATTTGCCTCATAATTTCGGTTCAGAAATTGGATGAAGGTGTCGAAGGGATCCTGTTCGGGTTGAGCTTGGAGAATGGACTGAATTCTGTTCTTGCAAACCTTGACTGTGTTTTTTTGTGGAACTACAAACCAACACGGTATCAACTATGGCAAGAAACTGATCAATTAAGTCAGTGTCAAACACGTTACATTTGTAGTGCCATCAGATTACTGCTTAGGCATCCAATATACAGAACTGTATTTTTTTTCTTAATAAAACAAATTATTTGCCATGTTCACATGGAAGCCATATGTGCTATTTTACCTGTTTTTCACTAGAACATCATGCACCAACACCTGTATCAATGTTAACCAGTAGGGACTACTTGTTAGACTACTAGTTAGACGTAATATATCAAACACGAGAGACAGTGTTTCATCACATTTCCAAACACTAAGAAGAGAGTTGAAAATACGACGCGCAGCGGAGTATTTTTGACGAACTTCGAGGTGTTTGGAAATGTGATGAAACACTGTCTCGAGTGTTTGATATATCTTCTCAATCGAAACTAAAACAACGGAGAAAACGAAGAAATAAAATCGTAAAAATCTATGCTAATTAGGATAACATTTCCAAACCACGGTTACGGTTCTGATTTTCTTTGTTTTAACGTGATGAATTATTAATGAGTTTGAGAATTGCTGTTCAAATACCCTAACCCAGGGAATTCGTGGATGGTCAAAAGAGTCATGAAAAGTCAATAAGATGTTTCTAGAAAGTCCATTAAATTGGTAAAAGGTTACCACTATGGGACGGCAACTACTGTCAAATCCCCCACGTTGACCTATGCCCGGCCTTGCTCCCCCCACCCTTAACATTGATAGGTGCATTAAAAAGGATGTATGTTAAATATTTCTCCAAGAGGCTGGAGATGACAATAGAAGAGAACTGAAGTACATTCTTCTTTGTAGCAGACTACCAGAGTGCCAGTCTGCAGTCCACATGTGTTGCAATACAGACCTCTATGCAAGTTGTGCCAAAGATCTTTGGCATGCATAAAGATGTATATCTTGGTAAACAGGCATGGTTAAAGGGGAATTCTCACACGACTCAGGGTGATTTAAAAGCTTAAATCCATTTTTGTATTAACAGGAACCTGAGATTAATGGACGACTTCTGCTGCAAGTGTCTTGTTTCTGCAAATTATCTGAGTTTGAGTGAATTGCAACTTAAAAAAATCTGAGTCTTATGGTTCTTGCATTTTTGTTTTCAAAAATATGTGTAGAACAAAATTATCTATTCTTCCTCTTTCACAAATCTAGTTGTTTTCTTTTCTCTTGGACTTTTAGAATAACATTTTGCACTTAAGGAAAGAATTTTAGGACAATTTTGACCAAGTTAGGTCAAAATCCCAATGATACTGCCCCTTCAATGGGCCAATTCATTCTGGGATTGATCCCATCACTTGGGTTATGCTATAGAATAGTTGTTCTTTATGCACTGTAAGGGTGCATTCCTAATAAACACAGTTTAGGAAGCTTTGAGTATCTGTATGTCATCATGTTACATTTAAAGCTAAAAGCTATTATGAGCCCATGGTTTGCATACAATGTATACCAAACGTACAAGTCAATTTGTTAACTGAAAATATGAAATGCAACCTCTAAAAGCTAGTTTTTTTCATTATTTTGTAGAAAATACAAGTTTCAAAGTTTATATTTAAAATAATAGACCGGGTAACATGGCCCAGAGGCGTGGGGAGAATAAAACAAAAGAAATTATTTTTTCATCCCTAAACCTCAATGCAAAATCTTGTTTTATTCTGCCAAGCCTTGGTTACATGTTAGAATATAAATATATCGGAATAGCCATTTTTCGCTTGGGCAGTTTGCTGCCCCATTACAAACCATGTGATGATACTTTTGAATTTTCAAATATTTGTGTGAATATGAATAAATAATTTTTGGATGGACAAAAGAACAATTCTCTAGAGAATGCCACATGGTCTGTATTGGGAAAACAAACACGCCAAACCAAAAAAGGTGTATTGGTTTATTGCTTGTTTTTAATTAAAAATGCACACATGTAAATGAACCCATGATAGCTTTATGGCAGGAATTTCACAATTTTTTTTATTTATTTACAAAAGTACAGTAATGTTCTACTTTGTTCTGAGGCATATTGCTGATTTCCTCTTTCAATTTTTCATAATTTTACTTTAGGTGCCAAAGTTGTAATATTACCTGAAAGAATGCAACAATTTAGCAATTTCTAATGACTGGAAAAATTTCATTTGTTCATATGACACATATACAGCATTTTGCTGTGAATGCTTACAGTGAAAAAGTAGAAAGAAAACCTAAGGATCTGCAGATGCAACCTGCAGGCAAGCAAACTTTTAGAATGATTCAGAAGAACATTTGTTGGGTAATACTGTGGGCCACCCAGAGAAATTGTTTTGCCTGAAAGTATCTGATCAGCCATTTATGGTTCTGATAATATTTCTATTATACTGAGCCTGATAAGAGCATCCAGAGTATATATTTTACACAAGAAAATACTTTTGTTCATCATAATGCAGGACTGTCATTAAGTTTTCCAGCAGCCATAAAATTCAAGTTATCACCAACCGTAGCAGTGAAATACATATGCAAGTGCTAAATAACACCAAATTGACACCTTCACCTGTGACATCAAGTGACCTTTGACTCCCACACCCCCAGGAATTTCCAATCCCTCCTGTGGGGCAAGTATGGATATTTTCTGGAACTACACTATACTCTTTTCGCCAAGAATTTTAAGTCAGACAAAATTTGCCTAAGTCTATTGCATCACCACTTTGCTAATTTACATATTTTTAGACCTTGAATATCTCTGGTAAAAAAGGGATTCTTTAGAAAAAGGAAGTGACATTTTTCTTCTCATACAGAGTGCTTGGTCACGTCATAAAAAAAGAGATCAAATGCAAATTTCTTGATAGTAACACTTTAAAATTGAAAGATAAGTATTCAAGTATTTATTTAAATCTGCCTCATTTCCATGCTGATAGGTCACGTGACCATTCTTAAGGTATCAGGCAAGTGTGGTTCCATTGTTTTTATCTATTCTACATCTCTGTCCATTTTACATATATTAATGTAGTTACCGGCGTGTTTAATATTTAATGCCAGCCTCACTTCCATGCTGGTCACCTGGCAAAGAAGGACCAGCTCTACTTGGAATTATGGGACTCTGTCGACACTCGATCGACAACGTGGTCGACAGTCGGTCGAATGTCCACTGACACTCAGCTGATACTCTACCGACGTTTGACTGACTTTTGTTGACTTTCAACCTTACAAATGAATAACACATTTTATAGCTTTCTAAACCCCATTTCTCTCCATCATCCTCAATCTTTGAAATCGTCCTGCATCACTGACCATCCTAATGCAGTTTATTATTATATCTCTCAGTTACTATGTGCGCTGTTATTGGTCAATTTAGCTAGCCGTACTCTACTGCACGGCCCAATAAATTTATAGCTCAGTGTTATTGTTGCCATAGTCTCCTAATTTATCGCCACATGTTCTAAACTTTTGTTTTCTTTAAACTGCGCATTAAAATGCACTAATGACTTAAGGTGTTTTACTACAGTTTTGTTGGATTATAAGAGCCCAACTTTTAACTCTTTTGAAAAAGTCTTTTACCACTATATGTCATACTTGAACAATTTAAACGTTAATAAATGGCCCAAATGAACAACCAAGTGCTTAGGAGAGACTGGGCACTAGTAAGGTTAATGACGTTTTCCTTATAATCTACCCGTACGACCCCACCTTGAAATTTCAGAAATTAGAATTTGGCTCTGATAAATCATTTATGCGAAGTAAAATAAAAATCTCTAAGACTGATTTTTTAATAGTGAAAATAAGAAATTTTGCCTATTTCAAAAATAACTCAAAATCTCTCTCACAGATACCAATATTAACTACCGGTAAACTGGATATTGATAACAGTGTAAAAGGCAATCTGAAAAATGTTTTTCCGTGGAAATAAACTGCCGCACTTTTGAAAAATCAGCTCTCTGAAAATGGCTCAAATTTTTGTCAAGCTTATTAATGATTCTGTGGCAATATTTGGCAGCTCGTGAAAACCATACATTAAGCGAAAGACGCCTAGTATATCTTAGTCAACTAACAAATATGAACGCACAAAAATAAGAGTTTCTGGAATTTGTGGGAGGTATCTTTCAGGCTCATCTAAAGTTGCCCGAAATTTCGGCCATTTTAGACCGCTTTAGAGGCCAAACTCATGATGTGATGATATCTCAAAGAAAAACAAACGACTACCTGAGAAAATGTCATAAAATGTCATAAATGATAACCAAAAAGACAAACAAACAAAAAAGAAATGGATGTAGGAAGCAAGCGGTGAGATAACAATGGGACATGCGAGGGTCTTGCATGAATATCTACGCTTTTGTCCGGAAGGAAAAAGAAAACTTCCTTTTTCCAAGTCAACCCATTACAGATCAAACCAATTCCCTTTCTAATGGGAAATACCAAGTGTTGAACAGAGCCTGAGATAGCTAAATCTCAGCACATTTTTTCCTTTAGGAGAAATTACAAAATGCAGACATGTCAACAGAAAAAACATGTGAAATAAACAGCTTGTCAGAGGAGAGCAAAGCAGACAAGGACAACGGTTTGGAGGAGCCAGTGAGAGAGAAGAGGATGACAACTCCCACAGCGGGGAAAGGAAAAGCGATTCTGATGAAGACAGGAATAGAAAAAGGTATGAAAGTTTTTGGACTTTAGTTATCCCACTGCCGACCACCTCCTTGCCCCCCCCCCCCCCCCCACCCCACTCTCCCTTACCTTTCTCAATTGGGACTTCAGTGGGCAATTTTTTATTACCACAACTCAAAAAGGTACGTATATTTAACAATTATTTACCGAAGTGGAGGTGAATAGTGGTGAATATTTACTGAGCCATGAAGTGGAAAGGTAAATATCCACCACTTTCACCGACACTGAGGTGTATAATTCTTTTAGTATAAACCACACAAACTGCATAACTAGCGGACTAAAAAATGTCCTCTTTGGTAACCGAAGCGAAACGGGAATCCATTTTGTTTCTCTTCGGCTGCTTGGAGGTGAATAGAACTTTGATAATCACCTCCAAGTTAGCCAATCAGTGCGCACGAAAAGCACTCTTCAATTGTGTGGTATATACTAAAAAAGGATAGGTGGGCATGGCTACGTTTAATCAATACCTTCCGGCTTTAATTTGCTGTTGTTGTTTTCCTCTAGTAAGGTGGCTAACAACCGGTAGACAAAATGACAAATTAGAAACATAGGCACGAATGCATGCGAGAGTTATTTTTTTTCAGTTTTGATATGGACGTATTGGGTATTTTTTTGGTCAGCAAAACTAGCTCGTCCAAAACGAACGCCCAATGACCAATTTAGTGTTGGGCCTTTTGCTGACGGCGTGTGTATTTTAAGTAAATGAGCGCAACACAAAATATGTTTGACTAGCAAATTCATTCACAACGAAACTTTCCTGTCGACCATGAAAAATATATCTGTAAAAACTGCAGTAATCAGAAATTGTTCGATAAAAATGGAATGACATTTCACAATCTTGTCCCTAGAGCCCGCTTTTCTTTTGGTCAGCATAACGAAAAACGGCCTCTGGGGACGAGATTGACAATTTGACTGGTTTCTTGATGCAACCCCAAACCTGATTGGATTGATGTACGTCACTAACTTGGGTGCGACGCCTAAAAGTCTAATTTGATTACTTTGCGGTTACACTTGCCGCCACAAAGTCTGCAGCAATATTTGAGGGATTCCATACCACAAATCTTTAGAAAATATCAATCTTTTAAACTCTCTTCTTTAATGCTACTCATTACTACACGGCATTGCAATGTTGTGAAGACATACCCACCCACCGCTTGTTGTGGCTAAATGTCAATTCTAATTACAGCTGTTACCGACCACACGAACCCTCCAACGATGTTTTTTCCGTTTGAAACATGAGTTTCGATGGACGTCAATCATCTGTTTCCATGACAGTAGTAGGTTTCATTCAAGACGTGGAGTGACATTCGGCTTTCCGGCAGCTGTTTTTCACCCTTTGGAAAGAGAAACAGCACTCAAGTCCTGAATATTGTCGGTGAAATTGCAAAAAAAGAAAAATGATCATGCGTAACGCACGAATTTCATGAAACGAGTCGATATTTAGGTAATTCGTTGTTGACACAGTCATGTTATATAGCTGCAATAAGAAAGATAGATACTTTCATTCTTCGAACGAACCACTTCGAAAATATTTGGTTTCCATAAGTATTTGGCGTGATGCTTTGTCGAGAGCAGTCACTTTTTAGCGGCCGGGTTTTTGTTTTGTCACAATATTACGCTCTAGCTTGAAATAAATTTTGTATTTATTCATATTTGCTTGCTCTGTGGAATTCGAGTTACGGCCTATTGCTTTAATGTTTAGACACTGTTTTGAAATACTCATCAAATCATGGAAATAGTTCACAAAAGGTTAGAATATTGTCGTCTTGTTGTTGTGTTTGGCGATAAAAGAGCAAATCGAAACTGGCACATGCAATCATTCAAGACATAAACATGGATGATTGACGTCCATCAAAACTTAATTTTCAAACAAGAAAAAAATCGTTGGAGGGCGGGTGTGATTGGTAACTGCTGTAACAAAGCTATTTCTACCTGAAAATGAAAAACTCAGGGACTCAAAGGACAGTGGAGAATGCAACAACAAACGTGATTCTTGAAAGCAGTAACACGATACTTTTGTTTATTTGTAATATGATACTTTTGTTTTTCTTTGAAATGTTGAAACATGATACTTTGTTTTCTGCATCGCTGATTTTCAACACAAAGCATCATATTTTGTGATTTATTAAACACGCATCAAAGTATTTTATCGAAAGACAATAAACGGATCAAATGGAAAAAATATATCTTTCCAAAGGTTTTTTATAACGTAGTACAGTTAGTACATTGTTCTCTGGTTGTTACGAAATTTGTGCCGAAAATCCTGGTGAAAGATTTTGCATATTTAATTACGAATGGTTCGTGAAATATTTACCAGAGCTGGTACGTCTGCAATGAAAGCTGTTTCTCAGGAATTACTGTACCCTGCATTCTTGAGTATGCGGCCTCCCTAACTTCAAATTCTTAAATGCCGTATGACATCTACTATATCCGTGAAGTCTCTGATCATGTCAGATCTCTCAGCTCTACTGATTTCAAACAACTCATCTCCGAGAAATAGGAAGCTGCGTACATCCGCAACTTCAAATTTAACCAAAATTAAAGCTATTGTTACTTCAGTCAGAAACATTTTACAATTCAACATGGCTCTTATTCACAACTAACCACAATAAAAAAACAATCCCTCAACCCAAAGCCGCCAAACAGACTGCTTGAAGCATGTAAAATTTCACCTTCTTCACCACCATGAAAATTTCCAAACAGTTTTCCGCTTAAAACCCACACACAATGCCCAATAAGGCCAAGTTTTTATCCTTGAATCTGAAACAAATATTGATAAAAAATTAAACGATACATACAAGCAGCAATTTCATTGGTTATCGATCGATAGTATCCTAATTCTGATTGGCGTGAAATACATCGCTCGCCCACCCATCCATCCATTCGTAAAAGTTAATGAAAATGATGGAAGGAAAGTTTTCTGGCCAAGATGAGTCTTAATGTTTCAAAATTTGCATAACGTATAAAGTAATAGTGTCAGTTGTTGACTTAGGAGAATGGCAGTTAAACTTGAAATGAGCCATTACACTGGCATTTAAGCTCCCACTCTATCATATAACGTCCTAATTGCCGTATTTCGATGAAAATTCCTTAAAATATTTTCTTCCATGCTATCTTCCACCTTCCAAGGGCCTTAAAACCGTATGACAGTCTGAAAACTCGCCCTAGTCTTCGCTCAAAAATTTGAAAAATGCAGGTTGTGCACACATTTAGCAGCTGTATCACGATAACGAGTACCATGACCCCCATTTTTTATTTCATGATTTTAATAATAATAGTGTTTTCTTTCAATAGGAAAAAAATTATCAGAAATCTATGGCCAGTTTTCTGGAAATTGAACTAAATTGCAAGGATTCAGCTATACAGGGCCGAACAGCGAATATCAAAAATAAGTCTATTTTGGAGCGCAAAGTAAAAACAAAGGTATTCAAAGATATTGTTTTGGTACATTGGTGAATAAACAATAGAGCCAAGTCAAATGTTGTGGGATGTTGTAAACTTTAAGAAAAATATGGAGCTTAGTTGTCTGGTTTTGGGTTATGTGCAACTGTTGCCAGAGAAGCGCAAATAGCCATATTTGTCAGCACTGTCACGTTGAAACGAGCACGGTGACCCCCACTTTTTATACGTTTTTATAATTTTCTTGTTGTCAAGCAGTTCGCAGTGGCAATCTTCAAAGCTTACAAACAGGTGAATAAAATTATGCTTTCCATCGCTCATTGCATGTACACTTATAACTTATTTATTTTCACGACTTACATTAAGATTTCAGCTTACATAACTGTCGTCTTTATCGTATTTTGAACGTTTTTTGACCATGTTGTTTTGCCACGTGATGTTAGTAAGCTATGTTTTCGTTCCGCTCGCTAGATAAGCTATGCGCCTTGAAGGTTTCCAGAAAATTTTGCCCTCTATGTAATAAACAAGTAATCACATGTTTCCTCGTAAAATTAAGGATTAATATCACTTATGTTTTCAGAAGGTGCTGAAATTTCTGCAACTTCTGAAAACACGCGTGATATTAATCCTTAATTTTACTCGGCCCCATGCGATTACCTATACTAATCTCGAAATTGTTCAATTTTACAGTCAATTCTCGCCTTGTGTCAGAAGCTACATCCCCGACTGAAACTAAAAAGAAATGTATCGAATCAACTCCCACTATAACGGAATTGCGGACACTTCACCTGGTCCCAAACTAATATTTTCCTTGTTCTGCTCTCGTTACA
Source organism: Blastomussa wellsi (assembly GCA_947652115.1). Lineage (NCBI taxonomy): Eukaryota > Metazoa > Cnidaria > Anthozoa > Scleractinia > Plerogyridae > Blastomussa > Blastomussa wellsi. The sequence continues at coordinate 11,073,913 of OX393567.1, forward strand.
ACGGACAACTTGGATGCATGCACTGAACGGCATAATTATTCTGCAATCTTGGAATATTCACGAACTAGTTTGTAACGTATTTTGACCTTTATTGTATGATTATGTATCAATAAAGAAACTGGGAATTTGAAAAAAGTATAGCAGTAGGCATTGCATGTGACACTTCACAACCAAAAATTGGAGAACACTGAGACCAAGACTGAAGATACACCAAGGACACAATCTGAGCTTCATGGCATGCAGAGTCCGGAATCTGAGTTCAAATTATCAGCTAATCCGTGATCCACTGCATTTTGGAAATCAGCGATTCCGCTTAATTTTTCGATGAAATCCGCAATCCGTGTACTTTTTAAGGCTAAACCCGTTGATCCGTGAACCTATTCACCCCCCCCCCTCATTATTACGGGCACCGAAAAATGACGGTCCCGAGGGTGTACGCTCCCGGGGGGGGGGTACTCCCCTATATAAGGTATATAGGTATGTGCCGCCCCAAAGGGTATGGTTTTTGAGCCGTTTTGGTCTGAAAACGGGTATAGATTTTGACAATTATGGTCTGAAATCGGGTCGGGTTTTGGGGGCCGGGAACATTTACGAAAGCTTACAAACATATTTTTCTTCTCAGTACGTAACTGGAACGACTAACTGATAGCGACAAAAAGAAATAGATAAACTATATCATCCCAGCTTAATTTTACTCCTTGCGTCAACTTCCGTTCGGCACTGATGCATAATTATGCCTTAATCACCTACCGGGATCACCTACCACACACAAAGCCGCCATTATGAAAATGCGGTAACTGTAACGTTTTATTTGAATTATTCTAGAATTTTGTGCCTGATGCAATTCTCAGTGCTTTATACTTCCTAATAAAAAATATTATGCTTTAACGTAATATACTTTGTTGTGATTTCACTCGGATGCTATAATAATGTAACGATTTTATAAAGCCATGTCTGAAAACGGGTGTATATTTTCAAGTTCAGGTCTGAAAACGGGTATGAATTTTAGAGGTCAGGTCTGAAAACGGGTGTGGAAAATGGCATGTTTAGGTCTGAAATAGGGTCGGGATTTGAAGACCCGGGCGGCACACCCCCACCAAGAATTCCGAGGAGTACCCCCCCCCCCCCCCCCCCCCGGGTGTACGCTATAACAAGCGTTCCGTGTTTATAGTTGAGTTGAATCGGACCAAGCCATTGATGTGGATAATTTATGCGACAAGAGTTCATGGTAGCTGTATAAATTTTCTCTAAGATAAATAATAAAATAAAGCTCGCTTGGTTGTACAGTATGGTACTAATGGAAATTTTAAGAAAACTTATATGACAACTGAAACAGGGTTAAAGGTTTTGTAAAGCCATCGTAATAAAGTTAGCTGCTTTCTTATCAAAAGTATCTTTAAAATGGTTTTTCCCGAATAAAATTCGAATAGTACATGAAATGACATGTTTGACGGTCATCATGCACAATAAGTTTCCTGTACATTTTATTCATGAACAACATTTGACTTTTACTTCACTTATACCTTAACAGGACAAAAATGCGTAGACACTATTACTGGTGTAAGATTTGGAATAGAATTAATGTCAGATGATTTCCGAAATACGCAAATGACTTGTCCAAGACTTTCCTGGATCATCAGAAGATGTCGCAAAAACTTTCGAAAAAGTTCCGAAGCAGTATTTACCGCCAGGCCAGTCGACCATAAGGTAGTGATCGATACGTCGGCTGAGTGTCGACCGATAATGAATGTGTGATCACCGCTAGTATCGATCGACACTCGACAGCGTATCTGTGAAAATTAGTCGACTGTGGACCGACTGGCGACCGATATGTCGATCGCGTCTCGATCGAGATGTCAATAAAGGGTATCAATCAACACTCGATCACAGATCACTTTAGTACACACGATCGATCTAAATTTTGCATGAATCTGCTGGAGTAGAAGTGCCCAGTGATTGGATGTATGCATGCATTTGTTTATTGTAACATCAACTGATAAACAGTGGTAGTACTGACCATTCAAAGTGTAAGACCTGGAATGTGTTGGAAACTGTTGTGAGCCACCTTTATAAAGATTTATTCTGGAAGCTGAGCTGAAATCTGTGCCTAAAACCCTGATGAATTTATAGCTTGGGCTAAAATTCACCATGTAATTGGGCCCTTAGACTTAAGAAACTGCTCCAATAAAATATTTGATCTGTTAACTCTCTATAACAATTTTAATCATAATAGTTTATAACAAAATTCTTAAATCTGATTGTGTTTTAGCAAGCCTTATTTTTCACCAAATTGGAGTACACGCAGCTAAAACTCCAATTATAAACTGTCTGTTAACAAGGCGTGCGTGCTTCCATATTATGACTGAATACTCCTTGATATATTTTCTAAAACTTTGAGTTTCAATTTTTTTTATAGTGATCTCAAATTTTGTTATTGTTATGATTACTGTAATTGGTAACAGAGCTTTGTGTCGTCTAATTCTGTTAGTACCAGTAATCATCCTCATGATTAAACAAATTGGACTCCTGCTAAGTGACCGTCCGATTTTGTTTATCCCTTATATCATAACAGACTGAATTGGACTACACTCGTCCATTAGCATTATATATAGAGTTTGGCCTGTCACTAGGACTTCCATTTCATCACCTTATTTGAACATATACACAGAAATTGTAGAGGACAGCTGCCCTATCCCTTGGTTTGCAGCATACAAAGGCTTTACAGAGTTTTCAACAACTTTTAAAAAATACAATTACAATGTTGATATTAAACTGACAGTCTGTACTCACCGAGATTAAGAAAAAACGATTCTCTTTTGCTGCTCCCAAACATCCTACAATGCCCACAAAAATAACAACAAGTCCTGCAGCAATCATGAGGCCAGGAACAATCACATATATATCACTATCCAGCAAGCTTTGGTAATCACTTTTGTACACCATAATCCATATTCCAACTCCCAGAATTCCAATCCCTGCAAGCTGATCAATTAAAATTAATGCAGGATTAACTAACTCTTAGTAAACACTGTAACTATCTTTTAACTGAATTGTACACCTTATGGGTATGGAATGCATTAAAAGTACTGGGTAAGTGTCATGGTAATCTATTACTGTAGTTTTTCGGTTATAAGGCACACGGTTTTTTTACAAAAAAATGTTTTTCTGTTGCAAGTTACTCCTGAAATTAGGATGCACTTTCACTGCAATCTTGAAACTCTGCTTACTGGCACCGCATCCTGGAAAACTGCAAGGTTCGGTGGCCGGCAGTTTGAACTGCATTGGCATTTCGTCTATATTGAGGTGTATGCATTTTATGTATATTTGTAACTCGTGTGAACGTTAAAGCGCATTGATAAGTTGCGATTCAGAACTCACTGAATTGGTGGACCCATTAGAGATGTGAGTTAGCAACTTTTGTTTTCAAGTATATCATAAATGTGTGATTTTTACACTTTTGTTTGCGGTTAAAAATGAAGTTCGCATGTTTGTGCAAAGATAATTGCACATCACCCTTTAATTCATTAACACGCAAGTCTATTTGAACTCTGAATTCTAGGTGTATCTTATAACTAAGTATTTTCACACAATTTTCAGTTTGGGAATGTGGCATAATTACTTTGCCAAGTTGGGGGTGCGTCTTATAGCCGAGTGCGCCTTATAACCGAAAAACTATGGTACTTATACATGTACATAACTTTGTTGTTTAGACAATACTGATATTTAGCATAATTTTGTTAGACAAGTAAAAGCAATGGTTTTTATACTAAGCTGGTGACATAGTGCGATTTGTAAAAAAAACACCAAAATGTGCCTCCTGCAGTGATTCTGATGGCAGCAACTTGCAATCAAAATCAAAGATATACAACATGTCAAAAATCAGCGATTAAAATTCGCCAGCAAAATATACCCCGGTAGTAGTAGGTGATGAGTGATGACACTTACGGACGGTGAAACCCAAAAAACTGTGAACACGTAAAATTATTTCTAGATTGTTTATTATTTCTCAACCAATCAAATGCAAGATGAAACCACAAGATGCAACCATAGCAAACAGCAAGAGAAGCTGAAAGGTTTGGATTAGTCACAAAACAACATTCAAGAAATAATTTTAGGCTTTCATGTTTTTCTGGTTTTCACTGCACAAACAGCACTTATTCTCAAACCTCCACAGGAAACAAAATATGAGTAACCTGAAGTTTATGGATTAATAATATACATGAAAAAATTACTCAATTCTGATTGGCTGAGAGCAGTGCAGTGCAAAAAGTGTAACACCAGTGCAAATTACACAGAAATTCTGGATTATGGTTGCAAATGTTTGAAACGAACCGCTTTCAGTTCGTAGCATTATTGGCTGATCTTCATCAGCCAATCTGTAAATAAATTGTCAAATTCGCATCAAATGCTTGCTTCCTGTCTGCAACACTGTAAGATCTTCCGGTACTTACTCCAGGCAAATTTTTTCATGTTTATATTATTAATAAGGAATCATACGGTTTTTCTCGTTCAATTTGGAATTAATTTCCACTTGTGAGAAAGTGGCTTGTGCCATTTCAGCTTTTTGAAAAACTCACTCATGCAAATTAATTCCAAATTGAACTCAAAACCGTATGATTACCTATACAAAGCTGCAGTGGTCTAATCGAAGAGAAATTACTCTGAGTTTTCGATAAGTATTTTAATGAAATGGAGATTAATCATGATTACCACAGTATTTTAGGGAGTTTCCAGGTTTTCCTGGTTTTTTTTTTTTTTGGGGGGGGGTCTTACAGAGTGGAAGGTCTGTTACTCTAAGTGCATATTTACAATACATGATGCAATAAATTAATAAGAAAGCACTATGTAGATTATCAGTAGCAATATCATTAGTCACGAGTTTAAGATTCAACTGACCTAAACAAAGAGCCCCTAGTTGTCAATGCTACTGATTCCCAATTTTAAGAATTTTTCATTGCTCGTGAATAAGGCCCTGTTCGGGTAAATTCCGACAGGCGACACGGCTCTGAAACGGCGACATGAAGGAGCTGAAATGACAAGGAACGACAAGCCGCTCACGCAAAATTACGACAGCGACAAATGAACTTTCCAAAATTGCGACGTGGAAAGGTTTGAAATTCAGACGGCGGACATAAAGACCCCCCCCCCCCCCCCAACAGGACCTCGTGAATGCACTTTTGGACTTAAACGTGACTCATGAATCATTTTGTTTTGTGTGACTTAATTTCTCTAGTGTTTGAGTAAAATTGTGTCTTTGTTCAATTTTCAGCTCTGTGGTTCGGTTTTGAACTTCTGTCAGTTATTTTATCAGTTATTCTGTCACATGCACGATACACGTTTATATGCAACATCAAAGTCAAATTGCAGTGGTTTTACACCTTCTGAGTGAAACAGTCTAACCAGAAATTGCCTTCATTTTTGCGTGAACGTGAAAATGGTTTTGTTATTTTATTCGTAAAGCATGGAAAGGCGAAATATTTTTACGTGATTCAATTTTGCAAGGGGGTTGGTGGCTGTTGACCAGGCAGGGTTGTGAGCAGGCTAAAAATGCATATCAGAGGCACACAGCTGCAATAAACTGAAAGATGCATTTTTACAAAGCCTGAAAATAGAAAATGGGCTGTTTAACTATGCCTGTTCACAGGCTAGTGCCGGCTAAAATTGCCCTTTGTTGCTCTTCTGACATCATCATGTTTTTCCAAAAAAGGCATCACTTATACTCTCTACAGGAGGAAAAGATCTTTCCTTATGATACCCAGATCAGAGTGACAGAGTTAAGGTGGCCGAACACAGTTTTCATGCATGCTCTGCAATAATTGCTGTTGATGCGAGACAGCACACGCACAAGGATAAGACAATGACAAACATGGTCCAAGCCAAAACAGTGATGAGTTTTTGTTCCAAGGCAGTTTTATATGAGGCATTTGTCTTCTTAAAATGATATTGTGTTCAAAACTTAAGTCTTTTTAGAATGGTATGTCAGAAAAAGTGTTAATGTGAGAACCGTAAGAACCCAGTTAAATGCAGCTCATTTGTAGTACGTGCGGGGCATCACACTGCTCTCAATTCCATCAAAGGTTTTCTGCAGGATTCTTCTGGCTAGAATTGATGCAGCTATTGACACTGTTCTGAGACAGGAACAGGCGGGTTTTAGAAGAGGTCGGGGGTGCATGGATCAGATCTTTGCTCTGAGAAACATCATCGAGCAGTGCATCGAGTGGAACACCCCTCTCTACATTAACTTTATAGACTTCAGGAAGGCTTTCGATAGTGTGCACCGGGACACCCTATGGAAGATCTTGAAAACATATGGTGTCCCTCCAAAGATGGTCACACTCATGGGTCTGTTCTACGACCAGTTCGAGTGCAGTGTCATCATAGATAACAACCTGTCAGAATGGTTTTCCGTGGAGTCAGGTGTACGTCAGGGATGTATCATCTCTCCCATCCTCTTCTTGCTTGCCATTGACTGGATCATGTGCAGAACAACGGCTGACAGACCCCGGGGCATTCAGTGGTCACTCTTTTCCCAGCTTGAAGATCTTGATTTTGCGGATGACATTGCTGCTCTCTCCACAACACGTTGCCACCTACAGGAGAAAACCGACAGGCTCAGTAAGTTTGCCAAGCAGGCAGGCTTGAACATTAACACCTTTAAGACCAAGGTAATGTGCATCAACGCCACTCCCGATGCACCAATTACAGCAGAGGGTGAACAACTTGACTTTGTCGAGGAATTCACCTACCTCGGTAGTCTTGTCGCCAAGGACAATGCAGCACATAAGGACATTAAGGCAAGACTTAGGAAAGCTCGCGGTGCTTTTGCACGACTCCAGCCTGTCTGGAAATCGAAGCAATTCAGCCTTGGAACGAAGCTGAGACTCTACAACAGTGTTGTCAAGCCAGTTCTGCTATATGGCGCAGAGTGCTGGAGAGTGATAAAGAGCGACATGAACAAGATCAATGCCTTCCACAACGGATGCCTCAGGAGAATATGTCGCATCTTCTGGCCCAATAAGATCTCGAACAAAGAACTCTATAAGAAGACAAAGAGCCAGAGTGTGATACTTGAGATCAAGCGCCGCCGGATCCGATGGCTCGGGCATGTCCTCAGAATGGGCCTAGATCGTATCCCCAAGACCGCCCTTAGATGGACACCACCTGGAAAAAGGAGGCGAGGGCGACCCAAGATAACTTGGAGACGTACTGTGATGGCCGAGCTGAGTGAGATGGGCTTGTCCTGGGGCGAGGCACAGCATGCAGCAAAGGACCGGTCCAGATGGAAGCAGATTATTGACGCCTTATGTCCCGCACGGGACGAAGAGGGCTAACTAACTATTTGTAGTACGTTAGTCAAAACATTGAGATTGAACTCTTTAGGTCCAGTCTTTCCGAAATACGCCTATTTCTCGAAAACCGCTTGTTAGAATTTCACCAAATGTGGCAGGAAAATACTTCAGGAAACGAGAAAGAAGGTTGCTGCAAAAATTCTGAAATTTGACAGTGGAAATTGTAAATAATGGAGTTATCTTTCTACAAGGGATAGCTAAAAATCGGTCTGTTAAAATAACATTAGAACAGTGTCCACATGTGGATATTGTAATAAGTTTGTTTCAGGCAAATGATAGAGGAAATCTAACAACTGAATTTTCCGCAAATATACAAAACCTGATTTTAAATTGATGTTTATATCCAGTCGTGTTACCATGGCAACAGCACACACGTCAGCATAACTATCAAAATTCGAAAGTCTATCTTTTTAACTTGTCCTGCCAATTATATTGGGGACATAGAGTTCAACAGTTTTAGAATAAAAGGCAAATGCAACACAGGTTTCAAAAACTGCGTAAACTTTGTTCGGTCACCTCAATTGAGCACAAAAAATTGCCTGAACTACCCTTGGCTACTCCATGGCATGAATTTCCTGTTTAGATGATGCTTTCTCTGGAATTTTTGGCCTGAAGGCAAGCCCAGTAGAAGGCCAACAACTGCGGCAAAATGATCAAAACAGGAGAAAAAGAAAAAGCGAAAAAAGAAAATGGAAAATGGAAAAAAAGGAAAGCCTAGACATAGGTCAACTGACCATAAAATGTCCAAAAATCACTTTTTACAAAAATCTCCAAGCGCCAATGGGTTAATCGCATGACCAAATTTTTAAAAAGGTGACTCCTTCGCCATAAATTTGGACAATCTACCTAAGGCAAGTTCAAAAACATAAAGAATGTCGCAAAGGTGGAATGGTCCTAAATAAAGAGCTGGATATTGGGATTCCATTGGTAAATGAATATTAATTAACAGCTCTTGGGGAAAATTCCATGCCACTTTCGGCTGCCCGAGCTGTCAAATTTTGTCTCATTGTTCCGTATGACTGATTTTAAACACAAAGGTTGATTCTCCAAAAATAACTAGTGAGACAATCTCAGATAGTGCAGACATTGTTGCAATGTTGCTCCTTTCGAGGAAACTTGGAAACATTTTTTGCAAACACAAAATGTTTCAGAAACAGAAACATTTTTTGTGTTCTCAGGCAAACAGGGAAACAATTTTGCCCGACAAATGTTTCTTCATTTGGAACGGCCTTTAGGATGATCATCTACATAGGTGACAGTGCCCATTCCCAGCCTGTATTGACTTTGCTTTAACATAATTATCAACTATTTCCTTGCCAAATATGAGCAGACAGAAACTTCGATTGAGAATGTTTTGCTTTAGCTCAGTAACATGAAGAGAACAAGACATTCTTGTGCAATCCCGTATTTATGTACTTTATCTTCCATCTTGTAGTGTTTCATTCTCGTCCCCAGAAGCCGCAATTCGTTTGGTCAACACCAAGGAATCGAGACCTCTGGTCGCAACCAAATTGTGAGCATGTGTAGAACTCGTTTTGTGGGTTTCAGCCAATCAGATTTGTCAGATTTGATTTTGTGCATGCGCAGAGTGACAGGACATCTGTGAATCACGGACTTCCGATGTTGGACCTTCCCAGAGGTCGCGATTCTTGGTGCTGATCAAAAGGATCACAGCCGCTGGGGACGGGAATGGTAGCATTTCGTATAGCAACACAAACTAATCTTCTGCGCATGCACATGCATTGGGAGCAAATCGCTTTGATCATGAAAGGATAGTACCACAAGGAGGGTATGATGTTTTCTGAAACATATATATACCTTGTGATACACATGAAGACGTAGTGCAGATGTCCGCGTTTTACATGGTGCAGTGCACACAGGTTCCTACCAACCATCCACCCCCTCTGCAAGACTAATTAATTACATTACTTGCACAAAATTTCGGACGTTTTACTTTGGATGTTTAATTTTCGGACACTTTTTCCCTCATTTCGGACAAAAATTTCGGACACTGCGCTGAAACATGTTTAAAGTAAATTTAGGACTAAAAACATGAATTAGACTGAAAAAAATCTGTGAAAATGATAGTTTTACTGTACCTTCAAGGTTTTACAGCCAGATACACCAACCTCAAGCAGTGTCTCAACTATAGGGTTCAGTCCAGAAAGGGAACTAAGGGCTGTGAAGCTTAATGTGGCTTAATGATATGTGATGCCATCGCCCAGAAAGTACTTTTAAAGTGTTATACCATACTGTAAGAATTTCGGCACTTAAAATTTCAGACGCTAAAAAATTTCGGACGGTTTTATTTTCGGACACTATTTTTGTCCGAAATTAAAATCATCTGAAATTTTTTGCTAGTAATGTAATTGATATAAATTAATTAAACAAACATTAAAGTTTATGCATCAACACCTTAGTTCCTCAGCGGGTTAGAAGAGGACAGCCCACAACACATCCCAAAAGTGCACTCTGCACTAATAAATGGATCAGATCCAAAAACATCCTATTCCAAAGATATTTTGAAGCATTCCCGGTGGAAGTTTTTGGCATATTTAATCATGAAAGTGCCGTGGGAATATTTTACTAGCATGTCTGTGGTGAAACTCCAGCACACACGTCTTTCAAGCTTACTTCGAAAAGTATTTGAATTATTTTTTTGGTACAATAGTTCAACACTGGACAGCGACGGATACAATATGTTCGCCAATAACGTGACGTCAGTTGAACAGCACCCTTGAGCACGGATGAGTCGCAACGCAAACAGGCCAGTAAACTACAGTAGCTCATATCATTTATTAATTTTATTACTTTCTCGGAATATATAAATTGTCAAGATTATGATAGGGGGTGTCAGGGGGGGGGGGGGGGGGTTATGTCTCGGGCACATTTTACAGGGTTCATACTCTTTTGAGAATTTGAAATGCCATGACTTTCCATGACCTTTTCCAAGACTTATCCAAGTTTTCCATGACCTTAATTTGAGCATTGTCTAGGAAATCATCTTTAATCTTGGGTAAGTTTTTACTATTTTCTTCATGAAAAAACCTAATTGATTTTGGCCTTTTTAAATAACATAATTTTCCATGACTTTCAATGACCCACACTTAAATTCCATGACTTTCCAGGCCTAGAAAATGAAATTCTAGAATTCCATGACTTTCCAGATTTTCCATAACTTGTACGAACCCTTTATTATCTTGGCAGCGTTATGACCGGTTACCAAATAAACACACTGCTCACATGCTCACAAAGAGAATTCAATACCCCTCATGTTAATCAATAAGCTTAACTGTATTGATATTTCGCTTTGTAGCATGCGTGACGATTATGCTTAACACTACCTCATCGTTCGCACCGACTCGTCTACCTTAAAGCTTTATTTAGTTGAAAAATACATCAAGGTAAGATATACAAAGCCCAAAGAGTTCTGGTCGCCAACTTGGCGACTAATTTTTGAATCTTGGTCGCCAGCACAGTAATTTTAGTCGCATTTGCGACTGTATTAGGTGCAATTTCATGCCCTGTACTGTAGATCTAGTCTGTGAACAGGCTCTGGCTAGACAGGGGTGGGTCGGGGGCGGTTGGGCATCGACGCATCATAGCCTGCAGACAAAGGTTTTATGCTGCCGTGCTCTGCATGAGATGCTAGTGCAAGCTCTGATTTGTCAGATCCAGGAGGTTCACTTGTTTGATTGACGTCTACATTTTGCTGACCCGATTTCATCAAAATTTGCATATCGCTGAAAATCGTTAAAATTTAAACATGGTATCTTCTGGCTGTTTATTAGTTGTTTACAGATCCGTTTAAAGAACATTTATCAGCCTTTCGCTGAGGAATTTCGTAGACGTCTCGCTTCATATTTCCGTGGCAAAACTCTCCTTCTGATTTCGCTTCGCTGAATGTATAATTGCAGCCGGCGAACTGAACAAAGCGACTCTGATATTTATCGATGTGGTCTTGTGTTCTTGTCTGGAGATGCAAGTCTAGCAAACTATCAGCCGGCTCATGCAGTGACTTGTAAAGATGGAAACTGAATGCGAAAGACAAATAGCTTGACGTACACATGACATACAACTCAGGTTGGAAAAATCTCTTCTAGCAAGGCTCAAAATTAATCCTGCTTGAGCCAACATAATGCTTTCCTCTGACTAGACACAACAAAGTAGTTCCTTATTTTTGGAAACGTTGAAGATTGGTAGCCAGGTTATTCTTTTAGAATTCTGAGAATTACAGATTAACAGCTTTTTACAAAATCGGGAATGGAGATAAATTTTAAAATAGCTGGAGTAAACCCTGAGTAAAGTTTTAAATTTTCGTGCGCATCTATTTACATTCCAATGCAGAGATTCCAAGGCATCCACGAGTACTTAATGACATGTGCTGAAAGATAAATTACAAGGGGGCGGAAAGGCGGCTTGAACCCTTTATCAACAGGTTCCACCGTCCCCTATCCACCCCGACCCACCCGGAACCTGTTCACAGGCTATGTAGATCAAAAAATTATTTGTTCTCAACTCCCGGTAACTCAAACTCCTGATAACTCAAACCTTTCTCTATTTCCCCTCAAGGTTCAAGTTATCAGGATTTGATTGTAAAAACTTGAAACGGTGATATGGGGCCGGTTTCTCGAAAGCCCTGGAAACTTTTCGGGCCTGTAGAGCAATTTTTTGTTATTTGTATCTAAAAAACGGAGAAGTGTACAGGCCTGAAACTTTGTATGAAGGGAACCACTGTAAAACATGTAAATAAAACAATATAATTTGGTTTTATCAACTGGGTTGATAATGTCAATTGGCCATCGTAAAAAGATTCAAGAGCTGACGTTTCGAGCATTAGCCCTTCGTCGGAGCGAATCAAGGAATTGTGCGTCGTGTGTTTTTATATACAGAAAGATGGAGCTTCGCTATTGGCTAGTGCCTGGTAACGTGAAAACGTCGGAATAAATTAGTTGAATGAAAAGCATTCGTTGATACCGTGAGGATTAAGAGTGCCGATTTGAAAAATAAATTTTTGTTTTAGAGTTTTACAGCTTTCCGTGTTTCCTTGGTGAAGGGAAAGGCCGCAGACTGCCATATGTTGCTTAGGATGATTTGGGAGATTGAAGTGTCTCGCTACCGGTTTCGATGCATTTTTGTCGTCTTTCTCAACGTCACGAAGGTGTTCTCGGAATCGGTCGCCAAGTCGTCTCCCTGTTTCGCCGATGTATAACTTTTTGCAAAGAGTGCAAGTTATACAGTAGATGGCATTGGCTGAGGTACAGGTGAAATGATCAGTGATTTTGATAGATCGCTTGGGTCCCGATATTTTGTCAACGTTGTGAATGAAAGGGCATGTTTTGCATCGTGCGCGAGCACATTTAAAAGTTCCGGGTTGATCACTAGTTTGGAATGCACTTCTGACTAAAAAGTTACCTATGTTTTTGTCGCGTTTAAATGAAATTAATGGAGGTTGCGAAAAGATTCTACCAGTGTCGGGATCATTTTGAAGTAATTTAAAGTTTTTGAGAATGATGGATTTAACTGCGTGGTTGTGAGGGTGAAATGTGAGGGTGAATGGAATTCTATCGTTGCTTTCTCTCTGTGACGTTTGTAGTGCTGACTGTCGATCAATTTGCTGGGAGCGATGATGGCCTGCTTGAACAACAGAAGCAGGATAGCCGCGTTTGTCAAAGAAATTGCACATTTCCTCTGATTTTAAGGAAAAGTCAGAGTCGTCACTACAAAGACGGCG
>OX393567.1:11087195-11123430 GCA_947652115.1 Blastomussa wellsi
AGAGTCGTCACTACAAAGACGGCGAAGTCTAAGAAACTGAGAATAAGGAATGGAATTCTTGACATGTGATGGATGTGAGGATGAATACAACAAATAGCTATGAGAATTACTGATCATTTCACCTGTACCTCAGCCAATGCCAATATAACTTGCACTCTTTGGAAAAAGTTATACATCGGCGAAACAGGGAGACGACTTGGCGACCGATTCCGAGAACACCTTCGTGACGTTGAGAAAGACGACAAAAATGCATCGAAACCGGTAGCGAGACACTTCAATCTCCCAAATCATTTTAAGCAACATATGGCAGTCTGCGGCCCTTTCCCTTCACCAAGGAAACACGGGAAAGCCGTAAAACTCTAGAACAAAAAATTTATTTTTCAAATCGGCACTCTTAATCCTCACGGTATCAACGAATGCTTTTCATTCAACTAATTTATTCCGACGTTTTCACGTTACCAGGCACCAGCCAATAGCGAAGCTCCATCTTTCTGTATATAAAAACACACAACGCACAATTCCTTGATTCGCTCCGACGAAGGGCTAACGCTCGAAACGTCAGCTCTTGAATCTTTTTACGGTGGCCAATTGACATTATCAACCCAGTTGATAAAACCAAATTATATTGTTATACTTCCCACCGACGCAGCACCACAGTTTCTTTAGAAACTTACCCCCTCTATTCATGTAAATAAAACAGTTCTGTATAATCATAAGTTTTGAGATTTTGTTATGGCTTTCTGGGTGTGAAACCTTTTCGGGACCTTCAAGAAACGGGTCCCTGGTCACTTATTAATCTTCCCGGGGGTGGGGGCATTTGAACGGCTTTTTCGTCCTGGGAGGGAGGAATTTGAACACAAAGTTTCCAAAAATTCAAATGCCTGGGGGGTTGCCCGGGGGGATGTTGAAGCTTCGATTTGACTAGTACATAAAAGATCATAAAACGGCTCATCCTCGGTGTAAAAAAACCTGTGAAACTCACGAGTGACGTAAAACAAAGAACAAACAAGACAACAAAGAACCTCGAAACAATACATGACAGAAAAACAATGGATCAAAACAAAGAAAAAAGTCACAGGTTTTTACATCAAGGTAAACCCCATAAAATGCCAGTTTCACACAAACGCAAGCACTACAGTACAGTATGTTGCCCTATTTCTGGACACTTTTTGCATAAACGGTAATATCTTACCTCAAAACAACACAACCAAGCTGACATTCAGCCACAAGTTAGCTTCCACGTCTAGTAAGCAGGTCGTAAAGTTTCATTGCCTGAAACTCTCTAGATCCTTCGTAATTTTGGAAAGAGTTCGTCGAATTGGATGCCCTATTTCCGGACAGGTTGCCCTATTTCCAACGCTATTTTTGGGAAGATTCTTCTCCCTTATGGAAAAATATATCTTATACAAGTTGAACAAAGAAACATTCATTTAAAAGATTACTTTTTGTCCGAAATCGAAAGCTCTTTTTTTCGATTATTTAGCGAAGAAGTCATCAATGTTTTGAAAACGGCCAACAAGCCAACATAATTATTTGATTTGTATCACGGTAAGATGAGGAAGACTGGCGACTGATTTATTAGATACTGAACTGTACTTGGAAAACAACACTCAAGTATTTTTTTCCAAATAATTATTTCAGGTGAGTTGAAATTATGAAAGGGAGTTATAAAAACGCTTGTCTTTCAACAGCTCTTCGATAAGACTGCATTTAAAACAGAAACTAGTTTGCTATCATAAGGTGTCCGGAAATAGGAACACCTCACCAGAACAGACCGCTTAACTGTAAATAGGTAATTCAACACGCGCTAAAAATCGCATTTAAGGTGGCTTACTACAGTTTTTTCGAGACTTGAGAGCGCGTGCTACGGCTGTCTACCTGATGTCGGTATTGCTCGCGCAGACGAAAAATTGCGTTAACAAGAAACAAAACAAGTTTCCGCAATTTTATCACTTTAAACCAACTTGGTATACAAGAAAAAGTTTCAATATACTTTCAAACACATGCTTAAACCTCGGACAGGTAAAACATGATAAGAAAGTTAGATAAGCAACCAACAGAAAAGTTCTAATTTTGTCTTTCTTGAACGCACGCGACGCATGGCATCTGATAGATGAGCGTGCGCTAAAATAAAAGGGCATGCACAATTCAATTCTTGTCCAAGGTTGTAAAAACCTGTTTCTGACTCAAAATTTCTCGAAAACCTACCGTACAACTGATGATGAAACTTTCACAATTTATTTATATGGGTGAGTCACGTCCACAGCCAAAATTGTAAAGAAATCTGTAAGACAGATTTTCAGCTATTTTTTGAAAGGGCAAAATATCACATTTTCCTATTTTGTGAAAACTCTGTCCTACAGATTTTTATTTTATTTTGCATGAATCTTTAATTAATGCTAAGTTTTAAATTGTGAAATTTTGAGGTAGGGTCATTCGGCTAGATTTTGAGTAAAACGCCGTTGAAACTGCTAGTGCCCAGCCCACTCTTAAGCGCTCGGTCGTTCATTTTGGCTGTTTGTTTTCTGTTTGTTAGCATTTTTTTTGATTTTTATTGTTCAAATGTTGCATTCGATGGTTGTTGGCTGTAAAAAGACATTTTTGAACATTTTATAAAAGATTTTAAAGTTGAGTTCTTTCAACCCCTCAAAACTGTAGTAAGCCACCTTAAGAAGAAACAAAATTTACCTACCTCGACTGAAAACGAATGTTCTTTGTTTTATTGTTTCAACGAAATACGGAATCGTTAAGTCGAAGTGTCCGGAAATAGGGGTGTCCGGGAAATAGGGCAACATACTGTACATGGCGTTGTTCTGAGCTTAAAGTTGGGCAAAAAGCTAAGAGGAATTGACTACGTTGAACATGAATTATTAGCCTTGATATGAAATTTCACATTAGTACAACATTCACGAGAAAAATGAAAAATAAAGCAATTTTAAGGTTATGAACTCAAGATCGTCGATCTAATGAAAGCTGGCGATCATCTGGTGACGTTTACTTACCCAGAATAGAAAATTAAACACGAAGAACAGCGTCTTCATACAGACGATGTTACATGCTCCTTCATTTCTGGCCTTCATCGTTATAGGGTACAATAAAAGTTGAACAGACAAACCACACACAGTACAACTAAAGGAAATCAGTAAACCTCGGGAATGTTCATCAATGCAGAAGTTCACAAAAACATCGGAAGCAGGCGTGAGGGCTGCATGTCATCTAACCACCAATCAAAGGGCACATTTAAACCAACGTGACAGGCGCAAAACAAAGAGTTTCGGAAAATCAGAACTTCTGGACAATGGAAAACGTTGAAAAGACAAAATGATCTCAATCTTGCGATTTTTGCGAAATTTGTCAAGAAAAAGAGAAATAAATTAAGGGCAACTTAGCATACGCTTGAATCGATACCACTTATTATTTAATCAAAGATAAGGAGTGCGTTAAACGACTTTGATTCGCTTGGCTTCATTTTGACTTGGACTCCCGAAATTCAGCTTTATTTAATGCTGAAATCAATATTTGTAAATATGAGTATGAAACTCTTATTAAACATAACTGTACAGTGTAGTTGATGAACATGATTTTTTCGATTTATTCGGTAACCGGTTGTTTCGCCTACAAGTCGATTCGCCTACAAGACAATTCGCCTACATTATCTGAGTCGATTCGCGTACACAACAGTCGATTCGCCTACACCGAATACTTGTTGAGAAAACGCGCTATTAAGGACGTTACCGCAAAAATTTTATACTATTGATTTTTTTCTGAAACTCTCACCACTGTAAGATAGTGAGTAACTTAAGTCAGAAATGCCAAAAAATTTGGGGTCACCGACTTCGTTTTGGAGATAACATGCCCAGAAGAACACCCTAAATCTGAAAACTCTCGCTTCATTAGCGGATACGGCTACAGTGTCTGTAAGCACAAAAATATTGCAAATAAATCTTTGAAATGAACGCATCTCTGTCAAATGTTGTTTAAATGGACCCATAAAGTGAATTTATTCAATTGGTGTGGTTCCTTAAGGTCATTCCCCTGAAATTTAACTGACAATAGATTTTGGTTCAAACTTTATATATTAAATATTCATCATATGACAAGTCCAAATTTTGAAATAAAAAAGGGGGGTCCCCCAAGGCTGTTTAACGTGTGACGTCACACTGAAATGCCCCAATTTTCACATTATTCACTATTTATTTTAGAAGGGCATTGTAATTTAATTTAACATCTGCATAACTCCAAACTCGTAATGGCATGCTCAACAAAACAGCAAATACATTGTGTCGAACACAGGTATCCTTTTTACACTTGATTTAGATAGAGAACATTTATTGCTAGGAAACTATTATACAATGATTGGTTGCTATGGTGACCAAAATGCTAAACAGAAAAACTACAGTTGATACTGTTTTCCTTATTTTTTTATTTTCTGACAATAGAAATGTGATCATTCTTTTTTTATGCAAAGGCCACTGGTACTTGATTATAATGAATGAAAAAAAAGGGGGGTGCCCATACTCATTAGTGAGCTATCTCTGGGGATTTCAGACCCAACCCTCTTGCTATGTGACTGAAACTCTTTAATTTGCAATTTAAAAATACTTGTAAAGCTGTGCAAGCCCTTTATTACATACAGGAGAAAAATAAGCAGTTGTGAAACCATGATGCCAAAACTTAGATCTTAATTTGTTGAAGAAATTATTGGTTACCATGGAAACAGTAATGAATTTAGAGTTGGACTATAAAATAGGCAAATTACACATAAAAATATCTCAACCAACCTAGAAATAAATTAAGAGTTCACCAACATGCATTGAATTTTTGTTTGATTAATTTCTGTATATAAAAGATATTTTAGATCCCAGGCCCCACTCCCCCAAACAACTGAGGACTTGGTCCACGAACTTTAATGACTGGATTTTATTATGGATTTCATGTACTTCTAGTTCACTGACACACATTAAATTTCCTTTGAGAAAGTTGCATTCAAATATCATAAAAGTCCATTTAATGGACTTCTTCAATTTCAGTTTTTGTTTTACATAATAAATAATGCCACAACTAAATTTTCACCATACAACAAGTACATGCATGTATCAACTGATACAAACAACGCAATGAACCTAAATCAACAGTTGGAAGCAAAATCATTCTTGATATTACTTCGACATTCAAATTCTTATTCAACCCTACACTGTAATTAATTGTTACTTTAGTCTTCCTCAAACCAACTACAGATACTCTTGATTACTTTCTTGTTGCTAGTTACTCTTGCTCCACCTTCAAATTTCTCTGTTAGAACATTTGAAATGGCATCTACTCCACCTCTGGAATATGCCAATTGCAGGTGCTCTAGTATAGACTCAGACCAGAAGCACACATCTTCTCAGCCATAGACTTGGAAATCTTCTTCAAACAAATGAGTGGCTGGAGAGTTTTTAAAGCTTTGCTCTTCTGGCTCAAGTACACAATGTAATGTTGTACCCAGGAGTTTGTGAAACTATGTTTCAAAAGAACAGCATAACTTATGAAGCTTGTACTCAAAGTTTGTAGCACCTTTACATCGTCCAAGGCACGCTGTGTGCATTGTAAGTTGCATCAAGAAGATCTGTAGCCAGAGCTTGCTGACTGAATGATTTTCTATCAGGATACATCTCTTTGAATGCAGGCAGGGTGTCTGAAAATCCAACAGTAGTTTTGCAGAACTGATCAATCTGGCCACATGATGTCAGTGCTCTGATAAGATGCTTGGCATCAAAAGCTTTAGCATTGTGTGCCAGCAGCAAACATGGTTTCTTTGGCTTGAGCCAATCCAAGAACTTAGCTATGCCGTCATCCAACTGGTTGCAGTGACTGGTCTGCCATCATAGAAGAGTATTCCATGCTTGACTGAAAGCTTGTTGACCACTGACGCCTTCTCTGTCCTCTAGCTGTCAAACTTTTGAACTCCTTGTCTCCCTCCTCTCCCTTCTTTTCTTTTTATATTCCCTGGTCTTTGATCTAGCACTAAGCTTGAATCCCTTCCCGTCTACTCTCTCTGAATACACCTTACAATGACTGCCTGGAGATAACTGAATCTCATGCAAAGCCTAGAAAACATGGTAAAAAGTTAGGTTGGATACCTAGTGTATAACACTGAAGTCAAGATAAAAGAAATGTGATGGCATGGTTAAATTTGTTAAAATGTATATCATATAGAATGTTTAGGAGGGTAGGGTAAAGTAAAGTCTTTGAGTCAAATGCCAAGTGGTTTCCATATAGCATGACATGTTGACTGAGAATATGACTTGTTGCTTCTCCCTAGGATGCAAATTATTTTAAAGTACCAAGATATTACCCCCAAAATACACACCAATTTATACAATCTGATGTAATGTTTCCTGCTAGAGATGATCAGTGCTTGAACCACTGACCTGTTAAGTAGAGGAGGGGAGGGGTGGTACTCAGGTTGAAAGGCAGTGGGTAAAACTAAAACCCTCACCTCAAAATATGCCATTCATCTGATCACAAAATAGTATTTGGATTAAAATGACCAATGTATTAGAAAAAGCTTACAAAAGCCTGGAAAAATTGAAACCCCTATTTAAAAAGTACCCTATCCCATGGGGGAGGAGGAGGAGTTAAAATGCGGATCTAAAACAATGCCAAAAAGGGATCCATATAGTTAACACATACCTCTGTAACATACGAATACCCAATATTCTTTTGGCTGACGGCACAAGCTACTCTGTAGTCATTTCTCTCACTGGCCCCATAGTGGCGAATCTTGGGAGCTTTGCTTCCTACTGAGTTGTTAAAAGACTCGTTAGCCTGGCTTGAGCCTAGAGGGGAAAGTTTGTCAGCATTCTTGACAAAGATTTTAACCACTGTGTCAAGGTCTCTCTGCAGCTTGTCATCTTGAAGATCCTTGCCATGTGGGAGTGATTTGTGTGTGTATGTTCTTGGATCTTTTAGGAAGCCACACCAAGATGCATTGCAGTTGTCATGCTTGCCAAAAGTGTGAGGAACAATTGCTCTAAGGTTTTTCTGTAAGCCTTGTACATTGCCTTTGTTTTGTGACAGTGCATAACCAAAAGATGTCAACAAGTAGTTGATCACTTTGCCACTCAGAGTTCCTCTGTAGTTCTTCTGAAGTGCATAAAGACTTGTTGCAAATGATCTCTTTGCATGCACTGTGTCAGACCATTTGACAACTTCATGAGTGACACTTTCCCTGACCTTCTTGATGGTGCAGGAGTCATCATCACCCACAAGCACTGTTACTGGGGCACCATGCTGAGAAACTGAGACTGCTAACTCTGCTGCCACATCAGGTTCCATTGCTTTGGAAGACCCTGTCCAGTTCAGGCGACAGTCATGCTTCCTAGCTGGTGTACCATTCCTACTGGCTGCCTCACATATAGCACAACGTTTTGTTCTGGTTTCATATGCCAACACCTTTCCGGAATGCAAACCAACCAGGGAACCAACTCCTGTAAAAATAAGAAAGCAAAACATAACTTGATGTCATGGCTCAAAACCAGAAAACAAATTCGTGCAAAAAAAAAAATTGATACCCCACCCCACCCCACAACCCCTCCCCCAAACACACACCCATGCACCTGTAAATAAGATTCACTACATTTTTAGTGCTCAAAATATTGGTAATTTTTTCACAGGCAATTGTAGATCAATGAGGATCACATGAAACTACTTGTAAGCTAAGGTCAGGGAAAATCCACTAGGCTATAACTCCGGATGTAACAAAAAGTACCTGTAAGGCTATTGGGAAAAATTTCCGCACAGCCCCATACATTTATTATGCATGCTGAATGCTTAATTATGCATGCGCTTTATTGTCTTTTTAAACAATAGATATCCCCCTAAGGATTTGAATACATACATCGTTAATTGCTACTTACAGTTTGAATAAAAATGGTCTTCTCTGCTCTCTCTTTCACTTCCCCTTTCTCCCTTTTCCTTCTTCTTACTTTCTTCTCTTCTACTCCGAATTCCTCTGTCCAGATTCCCCTCGAATATTTCTTCTTTTTTCTCTTTTTTTTACCACAGCAAGCCTCGAACCCCCGGCCTTCATCTACCTTCAATACAGTTGTCGGATTACCAGTCCATCATCTATACCACTACACCACGAGGTTCAGTTGGAAAATGGACGTTTAAAATTAAATTTTATTTCTTCGTTACTTTTGTAGACAAAGAGAAATTTGCATTACAATCCTTTATTCTCTTATTTGATAATTCCAGCATGAAAACATGCAGAATATTACATTTCCATTGGCTCCCTTGCCAAATAAAAGGAAGTGTTTGCATTTCTCACCCTCTCGATCATTTTCTCGAATATACTAGTAGTGCAACCACAAATTATCAACCTATATTTTGCTTCATTTTTCTACGTTATCTTCTGTTTTCTTGTTGCGTCCGTTCTTCGTCAATTTTTCGTCGTTTCCCGTTTCCTGTGTACTGTTATGTCGTTGACGTCCATAAATCTGTTCAAGCTGTTCTACATAATCTCAGAACACGGCTGGTGCATACAGTGGTACAAGGAACACAACCTGCTCGCGTTGTCCACGAGAAGCCTGAAATAATACTATTTCGTAGAGAGCAGGGATAAAGATACTCCACCATTCGCGCTCAAATATTGCCTGGAACACGCGTGATGACCGACATGTGTAAAGCTTACGATTGCCTCAATGACGAGGGTTATAGTCGCCTCATAGCTAACAGCCTAAACTTCATAGACCCAGACACAGGTGCGCACACACAGTGCATTGAAAATACATGGTGGGGAATAAAGATCTCTTCGAAAGCTACCTAAAGGAGTGGTTGTGGCGTAAGCACTATGGAGAGGATCCTTTTGGTAACATAATCAAGCATATCGCCGATCTTCGTGAAGTCCGAAAGGACGCATAAGAGTTGAAAGTACTACTGTATGCATCGTTCGTGATCTGCTGACTGATTGATTGATTGATGGTGGATGGATTCAGTTCGCTGAGAGCTCCGACTACGAATACGTACAGGAATTAGACCTGTCTTCTCTACTCACGTAATCAAAACAACGGAAAACAACGACCAAATACAACGAGAAAGGTAAGCAAAACATTTATTCTTTATTTTGTATCATTAAATAAAATACTTGCTGACCCAAACAACATTTGAAAGCTAACCCCAAGGCCTAAATCACTATTTTAAACCATTTCTACATGCGTATTTAATTTTAAAACATCGTGAAATCGCCCCAAGATTTAACATTTCCTTTTGATTTTCCGTATTTTAGAAGCTAAATTTTAAAAATTTTCTAAGTCTAAATTTATTTAACCTATTTTTCACGCGATTCAAGACAAATTTCGTTAAATTTTTCTAAGTTTAAAAAAATGAAAAGTTAGTCGAACAAAGAAATGACTCAAACAAAGAGCGTAAGCCCCAAAGGGTCTCTATTGTTCCGGCTATTGTTTTCAATAAACAAAGAACTGCATGCATAATAAATGTTGGGGCTGTGCGGAAATCTTGCCGAATATTGTGGCCCTTTCCCCGCTTTTGCCAGCCCATATCATACGACGCTCCAATGTTGATCGTCTCTGTACCACTGTTTTCTTCACTCGACCAACTACTCTTTTCAGCTTTCAAGGCCTCTTCACATGACTTTTTGGCTATTGCTTCTATTGCTGGACCTATTTCTCTCTCTCTCTCGCTTTCAAAGTATTTTGGCCCCCAGGAGGCAAGTTGATCGATGTCAACAAAGCATTCACGTGCGTTGGACCAATACCAGCATGTAACATTCCTATAAAGAAATAAACTTATCTATTTAATTTTACTTTCGAACGAACAAAATTATTTTGCATACGCATTTCTTTGAAGCGAAGGCTAAATTTGTTAGCTCATGTGACAGCAGATATTACTAAAAAAGCTCACTATATATCGTACGCGTGTATTTAGTGCCTCGTATAAAATATAAAATAACATTTTCTGATTGTTCGACAAATATTAATTTACTCTTCAGAAGACGAAGTTGCATTTAGCGTTCAGGTATTCTAATTTCGAGCCATCAGAAGTCCGTGAAGTGGTTTTGAACGAACAACAAAATAAATTACCAAGCCTACATACCTGCTGCAAGTTTTGTGTTGACATCAAATATGGGCCTTCCTCGCCGAACGCTTCCGGTTCGATGAGTCTTGTTGGTTCTACACACGTTTATTTCTCCGCACTCACCGTTTGAACAAGTTAAGTACAGGAGGCTTCCAAGCCCAGCAACTGTTTCGTGAAAACAATTCGAGAGCTGCAGTGGATTACCGCAGGCTTTGCAACCTTTATCTAGTCCTTTCGCCAACAAATCCAACTCGACAACGCGTCTTCCCGACAGCTCGAAACCACTTATACGGTCATTACCGCTCTCAACGTCTTCACCCACTTCTTCAAATTTTCTTTTACATCGGATCTGCAAATTCTGTCGACGTTCGCATTCTTTTACACGTCGAAAACAGCCTTTTTTGTCTCTAACGCGCCCATCGCGAAAGGCCGCCATCTTGGAAAGATTGCGTAATTTGACCTTGTTTACAACAGGCAATGTTTCCAATTTGGATGCGCAGTAGAGTTGCGCAGTGCAAAACAGGGGAATGACCTTAGAAGGATGGCAGGATTCGATGTCCTGTGGGCAGAAAACTTGAAAATTTTTAAACTTCCCACATTGATTTTTTGGTCATTTTCTGCCAATCTGCCGAGAATTGTAAATAAAATCAGTTCATTGAAAAAAAAGTAGGGGTCAACCACCATTTAAGAGAGTAAACTGCCAGTAAAGCTACGAAACGGCTTCTGGCCCTTTGTTTTTCCTCAGCGCGCGCGCTCGATGAAAGACGTGGCGTGACGAATTCCGTGCGCAGTAACACCGCCTTAACGATGCGCACAAACAATTAGCGCGAACGTCCTTAACTTGAAACTTAAAGGGGCACGGTCACGACGCGGTCATGCGCATTAGGTTCGTCGCGCAGAGGCAAAGTTTCTGACTGTCCGCCCTATTGGATTTGCGATCATTCGTCGGAATTTGGATCAAGCTGCCGCTTCTTGGACTATTTTACAGAGTTTGATTACTTTTAGATTTAATTCACTTACTTCCTAATCTTCTGAAGTGTCAGCCAGTAATGGATGCTGAAGATTTGAATGATTCTGGCCAGGTTAGTATTCGCTTTCATCGATCGCCATAATTTGGCATTACGCGGTCTTTCAAGTTTTTCAACTTTGTATTAATTTTGTATCAATTCTGATGTGGCGTTAAAGTTTGATTTTGTTTTAATTCTAACGTGGCGTTAGTCTGATTTTGAACAATGCTTAATGTATTAAACTTTACTATAATACATATCCTATATTTATATATCCTATATTTTCATTTAGCCGAAACGAACAATCTGTCTTACATCGGTGACATTACATCGATCTATCTGGATCGAAGGTGACATTTTCACATTTACATCGAAGATGAGGTAAGTTGTAAATACATTTCAGACCTTTTTCAAAATGTATTTTTAGACGTTGGCGAACTGACATGTAAGCGTTGGCGAACTGACATTTGACGTTGGCGAATCGACTTCGTACGTTGGCGAACTGGCGTTGGCGAACTGACACGTTGGCAAAACGACCGGCATTCATTGAGACAGCTGCGATAATTCTTGATTTTTAGTATTTCTGGAAACATTATGGAAGTTAAAATAAAGGAGACTATGTTCTTTTTTCTTCTTGTAGCAAAATCGTGTCCGCTGCACATGTAAAAGTACTTGCTCGACAAAACGGACAGGGAAATCGTGGCTGTCCCTGCAAAACCGAAGGTGTGATGTGTGGGCCGCATTGTAAATGTGGCTCCGTTGCGAAGCCCTGTCGAAATATGGCAATCTATCTGAAACATGTAAACTCTTAAGACTTTCGAATCTTTTTTCTGAAAATGTAAGGTATTACAGACCCAAAGAATTGTTCTCAATTGTTTTGCATCCCTCTTTTGTGGGCTTCTTACAATGTTTTAAACTGTTTTGAAACATTGTCATTTTTACTCACGTTGCTCCTTTTTCTAGCAACAAAATGAGGGTATTAGGCCTCAACCACAAAGACAGCCTAGTAACTATAGTGTGGAAAGGGACAGGCTATCTGAGGAGGCTGAGAGGATCAAGGAAAATAGAGATGTGAAGGTGGGTTGAAAGTGAAGGTTTGCATTTGCCTAAATCAGTCATTACCAGTCAAAAATGGAGATGAAGTAGAAGAGTGTCTTATTCAGTTTCACAGTATACTTTGACACACACTGTTTTGTTGTCAAAACAGGGAATTAGTGATGCCAAACTGCTGACCTAATTGAACTTTCCACTCTCTTTGGCAGGATTTTATAAACACATTAGATGACCCAATGGTGCAGAAACTTTGTGTTAGAAGCCTACAACGTGGGGTGGGAAGCATGGACTACATACATGGTCTGCTTATTATGGAGGATGAGGACAGTGACAATGAAAGCGTGTACAATGATGTATACAGGGAAACACTTGTGTCTGAAGCAGTTGACAGCGATCAATCCCCAGGAGTGGCTGGCGTAACTCCTGGTACTGAACCTCTTCCTGGCCCATCTACCTCAACTCCATGGTGCAAATGTGGTGTTTGCATACAGCTGGCTCAGCAAATTGAAAATAAATGTTGTGGTCAAAGCCGCTGTGTAACTGGCTTTGCATGGTTCTCTCAACTCTGTTTTGACCCAGATGTCTTGAAGCTTTGCATAAGAAATCAGGCTGACATTCAAAATGATCCCGACGACAATAGCACTAGGGCATTTAGAAAGGCCGCCTATCGGCAATTTATTCTTGACCGCTATGGATACTTGGGTAAGGGTAACAGGAAAGTTTGCCCATCCTGTGTTGTCAAAACGATACACAGGAATTACCCTTCACAAACTGGTGTGTACATGGGTTACAGAGCTGAATAGTTTATCAGAGCACTACCTTGTTATTGTCTCAAATTTTGATTAGCTCAACTCAGGATTATGTATATCTGTCAATTAGGCCATTCCTCTGTTGTCATGATTCTAGCAAAATAAGCAGTTGTTTGTTGATTCCATGTATGCTTAGTCATTGCACAGATGAAAATAATAGACCAAGTCCGATATATTAATATTCTAACATGTTGCAGAGGCTTTGGGGAATAAAACAAAAGACTTTGCATCGAGGTTTAGAGATGAATAAATAATTTCGTTTTATTTCCCCAAGCCTCGGTGAAGTTACCCAGGTCATTTTGTAAAATGATATCCATCAAGATTTTAGTGGTTTTCAGTCGAGTGTCAAAAAGCCAGTAAGTTACAACGTAACTCAGGAATGAAAAAAATAAAGATTGCAGTAATTAAAAGCCATTTAGATTTCTTTTTTAAAACATACATTGAGGGATGCTCTGGAGCCAAATTAAAATTTATTTGCTCCACAGACATCCCATGAATACACCATAGCAGCTATAATAGTTGGAATGCATAAAATCCAAAGTGCCTGTCATATTGTTTCAAAGGTCAACATGAACAAATTGACACTCAGTTGAAAAATTTTCTATGCCCAAAGAAAATGTTGTTTCAATAGTAATTTAGTTACATGTAACAATCACTTGTGTATTAATAGGTTAATGTTTACAAGATAGTTTCACACATTTTGCTTCGTTTTCTCGTATAAAATGGTTGAAAACACGTTCACATTCATAAAAGACAACCTTGCTCATAGAACTTGGAGCACTTGAAATTTCTTACTTTAAAACATTATACTAGATAATTTTTTATTAAAAGTAGCAAAGTTATTCTTACCATAGGATAGCCTCCATTATTTTTGGTATTTTTTGCATGTGTCGGGTGTGTTTTTTTCGCAGAAGCGAACAAGTTGGCCACACGAGTAAATTTAAGCCAATGATACACGGTTCAACGTCTTTCAACTTTTGTGGATCAACAAATGTTGAACATGTCAATTTGGTTTTATCAACTGGGTTGATAATGTCAATTGGCCAACGTAAAGAGATTCAAGAGCCGACGTTTCGAGCGTTAGCCCTTCGTCGGAGCGAATCAAGGAATTGTGCGTCGTGTGTTTGTATATACAGAAAGATGGAGCTTCGCTATTGGCTGGTGCCTGCTAACGTGAAAACTTCGGAATAAATTAGTTGAATGAAAAGCGTTCGTTTATACCGTGAGGATTAAGAGTGCCGATTTGAAAAATAAATTTTTGTTCTAGAGTTTTACGGCTTTTCGTGTTTCCTTGGTGAAGGGAAAGGCCGCAGACTGCCATATGTTGCTTAGAATGATTTGGGAGATTGAAGTGTCTCGCGACCGGTTTCGATGCATTTTTTCGTCTTTCTCTACGTCACGAAGGTGTTCTCGGAATCGGTCGCCAAGTCGTCTCCCTGTTTCGCCGATGTATAACTTTTTACAAAGAGTGCAAGTTATACAGTAGATGGCATTGGCTGAGGTACGGGTGAAATGATCAGTGATTTTGATAGATCGCTTGGGTCCCGATATTTTGTCAACGTTGTGAATGAAAGGGCATGTTTTGCATCGTGCACGAGCGCATTTAAAACTTCCCGATCACTAGTTTGGAATGCACTTCTGACTAAAAAGTTACCTATGTTTTTGTCGCGTTTAAATGAAATTAATGGAGGTTGCGAAAAGATTCTACAAGTGTCGAGATCATTTTGCAGTAATTTAAAGTTTTTGAGAATGATGGATTTAACTGCGTGGTTGTGAGGGTGAAATGTGAGGGTGAATGGAATTCAAAGACGGCGATGTCTAAGAAACTGAGAATGAGGAATGGAATTCTTGACATGTGATGGATGTGAAGATGAATACAACAAATAGCTATGAGAATCTGTGGGTTTGTAGTGCACACTGGTGCATAAACTGTTGCCTTCGATAGAAACTTTGATATCCAGGAATGCTAAGGAAGTATCGGAAATTTCTCAGGTATATTTAAGGGCAGGATGAAACGAATTAACAGCGGTTATAAATTGATTAAGATCCTCTCTGGTAGAAGAGGTAGCACCGATACAGTCGTCAATGTAGCGACGATAGAGTTCAGGTTTTGGGCCGTTGTATTGATTGAAAAATTGGTGTTCAATGTAGCCTACGAAAAGATTGGCGTAGCTGGGTCCCATTTTGGTTCCCATGGCCACGCCATTGATTTGTTTGAAATAATTGTTCGCGACTGAAAAACAGTTGAGTGTTAACACTAACTCAGCCAGGCGGAGTAATGTTTCCGAGCTTGGTTCCTTAACAGTGCGTAAATCAAAAAAATGTTTGAGGGCTAGAAGACCTTCGCCATTTGGGATGACGGTGTGAAGAGATGTAATATCCATAGTGAAAATAAGTTTGTCTTCGCCCATGAAATTGAAATCGCGAAAAATTTGAAGTGCGTGTTGACTGTC
Source organism: Blastomussa wellsi (assembly GCA_947652115.1). Taxonomy (NCBI): domain Eukaryota; kingdom Metazoa; phylum Cnidaria; class Anthozoa; order Scleractinia; family Plerogyridae; genus Blastomussa; species Blastomussa wellsi. The sequence continues at coordinate 11,102,598 of OX393567.1, forward strand.
TTTAACGTATGACGGTAAAGATCTGACAATAGGTGCCATAATTTTGTCTAAATAGCTGGAAATGAGTTCGGTAGGGCAACTACAGGCAGGTAGGTAAAAAGTAAATACACGAGGTTCTGGGAGTGGTAATGATGAGATTGGTAGCAGTAGCCGACACACAAAGACCATGATGGTTCTGGCGCAGCTGCGCACAGTTTGTTGCATAGTGGTGGCGGGGTGGAGGGGAGGCGAGGGTCAGCTGCGCAGAGTTGGTTGCTACGTGGTGGAGGGGAGGTGTGGGTTGAGGGGTGGCAGGGGTAGCAGCGGGTTGGCTTGTCCAGAATCACAAAACAGTGTGACAAAACGAAAACACGAGAGCGAAAAAAAGCAAACAAATTTCAGCTACCAAATTTGCAGCTCGCTTGAAACAAAAGAGCGTGACACCCAGCCAAGCGGTGGATGTGCACAAATTCCCTGTTGAAGAAATGCATGCGTAAGTATATACGAATTTGCGCCAGAATTAATTTTCCATTTGAAGAAATATCAGCACAAGTATATACGAAATTGCGTCAGAATAAAAATCCATTTGAAGAAATATCAGCACAAGTATATACGAATTTGTGTCAGAATAAAAATCCATTTGAAGAAATATCAGCACAAGAATATACGTCAACATGGCTGTACCAAACGAATTTCTTGAAGAATTTCTGGAACAAGAACAAAACCCAGAAATAGATCCTGATGTAATAAAAGACGAGTTTTTATTATCACGAAGTAATTACAGGGAATGGCTTCGTGTTTGGTGGATGATTGTATCCAAAGAAAATCCAAACAATAAAGATCTTTTAGAGTTCGCAAGAGAAAACGAAGCAAAGTATACAAATTTGGTTGGGAAAGAAATACGAGAGTTAAATAGCGTTAAAGTAAGTTTTGGGTTGCAGGTAGAGTTTTCAATAGAAAGAAACGAAGAAACGCAATACATGAAACATTATTTTTTATGAAAAAGAACCACATGTTTTTAACAGGCATGAAAAAGAACTGGTAGGACAAAAATTTGATGAATTCATAGAAAAAGCAAAAGGAGAAATAGAGAATTGGTCAGAGAAGGGATCAGGATGGAAAATTGAAAGAATAAAGCTAGCATACGTGAATGTTGCACGCTATCAGCCGCTGCGCGGGGGAACTTATTTACCTATTCCAGCCAAACTGGCAAACAAGAAAGCCATAATAAACGTACAAAACAGAGACAACGAATGTTTGAAGTGGGCATTAAGAGCTGCATTATTCCCTGCATCAAAAGATCCACAAAGACCAAGCAAATATCCAACCAAAGACGGTATCAACTACCAAGGCATCGATTTCCCAACACCGGTGAAACAGATAGACAAACTTGAAGAGCAAAACAAAGGCCTCGCAATAAACGTCTTTGGCTGGGAAAACAACTGTGTTATAGTTCACAGGATAAGCAATAAAGAGGTAAAAGTACCAAGAATAAACCTGATGCTTTTAGAGTCAGGGGAAAAACAACACTATTGTTACGTAAAACGGGTCTCAGCATTGCTGTTCCATCAGACTAAAAACTGCAATACAAAGCATTACTGTATGTTGTGCTTGACAGGTTTCTCACGAGCGGATTTGCTCGAGGATCATAAAAAGTATTGTAACGGTGTGAATGGCAGGCCTACAAGGATCGAGATGCCGGAAGACGGGAAAAACATCCTTTCATTCAAAAATCATCACAAACAGATAAAGGCTCCTTTCGTGATATACGCAGACTTTGAGGCTTTGGTTAAAAAGATTCCAGGCTGTGAGCGTGGGCTTGAGAGCAAACAAAAAAGCTACACGGAGAAGACAGAATGGCACGAAGCAAGTGGCTATGCGTACATGGTTGTTAGAAGTGATGGTGAAATTACAGAACAAAAAGTTTATAGAGGTGAAAATGCTGTGGGTATGTTTTTAAGTGACATTCTACAGGAAGAGGAAACAATAAGAGAGAGTTTGGTTACACCAAAGTCAGTTGAGATGGAAGCAGAAGACTGGGTAAAATTCAAAACCGCAACAGATTGCCATATATGTAACAAAAGTTTGATAAAAGACCAATTCCTTTCATTGCCAGTTTGGAACAATGAAATGTATAGCGGACAAAGTCACAAAAAATGTTTTTACAAAGCTCAGAAAGAATTAGATTTCATAAGACTAAAAACAATAAAAGACATAAAAGACAAAAATGATCAATGGATTGCAAAAAATCAGGAAACGTGTTTGTTCTGCGCAGAACCACTGCTTCAGAAAAACTCCAGAGACGCGGTAAAAGACCACTGCCACATCATAGGCAGGTTCCGCGGAGCAGCGCATAACGAGTGTAATTACAAAATGCGTATAAAACCCAAAACGGTTCCGATACTTATCGTATTTCACAAACTCAGAGGTTACGACGCACACCACCTTATGCAAGCGATGTCCCAACAGCATAAATAAGTGAAATGTATTGCTAACAATATGGAAAGGTACATAACATTTTCAATGGGAAATTTGCATTTCATAGATAGCTTAAACTTTCTGCTTGGAAGTCTTAACTCCGTTGTCTCCGCAACTCCCAGGGATTGTTTGAAAATAACATCAAGAATTTCAAACGGCAGCAATCTACTTTATAAAAAAGGAATCTACCCTTATGAGTACACGAACTCTTGGGAGAGATTCAGTGAGACAAAGCTGCCAGACAAAGACAAGTTTTTTAGCAAGCTGAATGATGAAAACATAACAGACGAAGAGTTTGCTCATGCATAGAAGGTATGGGAGTTTCTTGAGTGTCAAACACTGGGAGACTATCATGATCTTTACGTCAAAACGGACGTCGCTCTGCTGGCAGATGTTTTCGAGAACTTCAGAAACTTATGCCAAGAGAAATACGGTTTAGATCCGGCACATTATTTCACGTTGTCAGGTTTCTCATGGGACGTGCTTCTGAAAATGAGAGGTGTCGAGTTGGAGCTGTTCACAGACCAAGAAATGCATCTCTTCGTGGAAAGGGGAATGCGTGGAGGAATCTCTATGGCAAGCAAGAGGTATGCCAAGGCAAATAACCCCCTGCTTCCTGCATATGACCCCAACGAGCCGAAAAAAAAAATATATATATCTCGACGCAAATAATCTTTACGGAAGGGCAATGTGCAAGCCCCTGCCCAAAAGGGATTTCAAATGGAAACGTGTTATGCCCACAGAGCAGGAGATGGTGAAGAAAAAAGAGAACGCAAGAAATGGGTGGATTCTCGAGGTTGATCTTGAATATCCCGCAGAACTGCACAAGGAGCACAATAGCTATCCATTGGCACCGGAAAAAAAGGAAGTAAAAAAAGAAAATATGTCAGACTACCAAAAAAAGATGATGAACGATTTGGATATTAAAATGCCTCCAGGCAGCAAGAAGCTGTTGTTGACGCTTGAAGACAAAAACAACTATGTAGTCCATTACAGAAACCTTCAGTTTTATCTCTCCCAGGGAATGAAACTTAAGCGCGTGCACAGGGTGCTGGAGTTCGAACAAGAGCGGTGGATGGAGCAATATATCATGATGAACACAGAGTTCAGAAAAAAACTCAAAGAGCGGCTTTGAAAAGAACTTATACAAGTTCATGAACAACTCAGTTTTCGGGAAAACAATGGAAAATCTGCGAAAACGTGTTGACATAAAAATCGTGCGAAGTGCCGAGGAAAACAAAATAAGGAAGCTGATCGCAAGCCCTTTGTACTCAAGGTTTGCCGAATTCACAAACGACATGGCGGGAACCCACATGCACAAAAGCCGCTTGCTGCTGAACAAGCCTGTTTACACGGGAATGACGATCCTCGAAAACAGCAAAATCCTGATGTACGACTTTTTCTATAACAAGCTAAAAAAGCAATACGGTGAAAAGTGTGAGCTATTGTATACAGACACCGATAGCCTTCTGCTTGAGATAGAAACGGACGACGTCTACAAAGACATCGCGAGAAATTCTTTTCTTTATGACACGAGTGATTACCCGGCAGATCATCCGCTTCACTCAAATGAGAATAAAAAGGTATTGGGTAAGATGTAAGATGAATGTGCTGGAACGCTGATTTCAGAGTGTGTGTGTGCCTGAGGTCAAAAATGTATTCGATTCTGAAGGCGGACGAAAAAAATATAAAAAAGGCGAAAGGTGCAAAAAAGTGTGTTGTCAAGAAACAAATCAAACATTCGCAGTTCAAGGAAACGCTATCTGGCGCAAAACAGTTATGGCATGGAATGAATATTCTTGGAAGTGAGGGGCACCAAATCTACAGAAGTCACGTAAATAAGATTTCATTCTCAGCATTTGATTCAAAACTTTGGATATCGGACGACGGGATTCATACAAAAGCTTACGGGTTCGCAGTGTGACGATAGGTTTTGCCTGCAAACGCTGTATTTTCTGACTGAACGGAGACTTGAACTAACAACAGGGGGAATCTAACTCTGGAGAGCACTGCTTTGCCTGCGGGAACGGAATCTCGTCACGAATTCCTGGTACACGGAGATCTACTTCGATGGTCTTCGCTACGGACGTCAAGGAAGAGACATAACTTGGTCCAACAGTAGTTTATTCTGCACTCGTTAACGTCGGCGATGTAATCGAAAAACTTTACAAATGCACTTGCTTATATATCATCCTTTACACGTTAAGTGTTTACAATATGCTAATGCTACTTCTAACATACAATACGAGCGGAAAAGCTTTAATTACGATAGCGAATCCAAATCAACACTACGAAGTTTCCTAAATTAAAAATAGATTGCTAAGATTAAAGATTGAAAAGCTGAAATTAAGACAGAGCAAACTTAGGAAATTAAAAATGAGATACTTAATTTGAAATTCTCAATTGGTGTTACTGACAGCAAAGAAAACTTATCCTATGAATAGAACTTCATTACTGGAATATAGCTCAGCTGTCTAACTCACAAGAAACTCATAAAACTTCATTAGTATAAAGTAGTTCAGCTGGATAGCTTCCGAGGAAACGGAAGATAGCTTTTACTAATGGAAGAAGTAAACCACTAACGAACTATTTGTGTACCAAATGAAAGTTGGTGTTGCACACGTACAGGTGTACAAAGAATCGGCAAGGTACCAAGTAGAACAATAGCTCATGATTTCTAATTGTAAAGCGAAACGAATCTACTGTTGGTTTTCTATATTTTCTATATTTTCTATATTTTCGTGTTGGATACAATATTTAGTGAAAGCGAAAACATGCATTTTAGGTTCTAACAATGAAAAACTGTGAACTAACTCCGATCAACAAGTTCCTTATTTTCTAAATAAAATACATTTTTAAAACGCGAAAGTGAGCAATTCTTAATATTACGACAACAAGCTGAAAGTAACTTAAAATAACAATATTTCGGACGCGGTAAAGAACGGTTTGGGACTACTTCGCTTATTGCTTCGTAGCAGCAGAGGCTGAACTTGATTTTGAAGATGTTGATTTGGCAGAAGCTGCAGCAGCTTTGGCAGATGTTGATTTGTCAGAATTTGAATGAATCACAAGGGCTCGGACAACATCGTGTGGGTCCAAACCTTCCATTGGGTAATGGTCGTTAGAATACACTTGTTTTCGTGCAAGCGTTTTTCTTTTGGCAGGAATAAATTTTTTGCATATATTTGCCTTTTGAATTAACACACCTTTGCGTCCACTTCCCATTTTTCAAAATACATCTATTTCTTTAAAAGACCACTGTTCAAGTTTGCCGGCGGGAGAACGGTGTTTGGTGGAACAACCAGCAGCTCTTCACGCACAAATCCACGCTTTGGCCCGTCGTGCAAATAGTATAGAACAGGTTGATTTGGTTTGGAAAAAGATCTTTCAATGTTGAAAACTTTCAACGACCAGATTGGATCGGTTGCTCTCTTCTTTCCTCCTCCTTCCAACTCTCCTGGATAGTAAAGATAGCGAACTTTAACAAGAGATGGGAGGATTTTTTCATACTTTCCAACAGGCCTTTTATAAGGTGTCGATGGTTTGGAATAAACAGCTTTTTCTTTGATAGCTTCCGCAGGGTTCTTGCCGATTAGGCTTGTCTTCTCGTTGTTCAAAGCGGCAACAACTTCAGGAAGTCTTTTCACCCACGCCGTGGATCGCTGGCCTTCAGGCAAAAGCATTTCAACAGCATACTGATGTCCGAACAAACGTTCGGCAAGGGTGCGATTGAAACGTTCAACAATGGCTTGGTCGCGGTGAATCTCGGGGCGCCCGCGGTGAATAAAGGTTTTGTGCTTTTCCATGTCTTTCGTCACGGCGCCCATGAATTCACGACCGGGATCAACCTGCAGCAGTTGTGGCCATAGGAGAGGCCCGCGTTTATAATTTTTTTGAAACGCCCGGGCGACCTCATCAGAATTTTTCGAAGGCAAGGCTTCAGCCTCTTTGAAGCGGCTCGCAACGTCAACAACGGTCAGCGCATACTTGAAAATTTTGCGGCCGCGGGACAGTTTGTCGTGTGGCAAAAAAAGAAGGTCTGCCTGGTGGACGGTGTTGGGTGTTGGCACGTCAAATTTTGGTCTTGGAATATGCTTCGGAGCGGGCACATAAATCTGCCAGAGGGCCTGCTTGACCAACCACTTTTTTGCATCGTCTTCAGACACCTTTGCAGCCTCGGATAATTTTTTTACAGCAGCAAGACCTTTCCAATATCCCTCCGGACCGTAGTATATCTTTGAAAGTTTTGCATCCATCAATATAAAAGACAAAAAAAAAGTTTAAAAGAACCGAAAAGCTGCATAACCCAGAGCGAGAGCCCCGATGCCAACGAACGCGATTTCGCCATTTTTTTTGCTGCTGGCTCGGCTGATAGAAATCAGAGAATTTAGGTTCTTTTGGAAGTGACATGCGTTCTTCAGGGTGCAGTTTGTTGTAGAGTTTGAAAGCGTAGTCAGTGTTGGTAAAGTTTTGTTTGGCTTCCTCTTTTATCTGCGCGTTTGTTGCAATCCAGTCAAGAAGTTTGGTGCGATCACGCATATATTTTGCGTACGCAGCTTGATACGCCTCGAGAGCTTTATCGTGCCGCACTTTTTCTTCAAGAGCAGCTTTATCGCCGCCTCCAAAAGCTCTCGCAAGATAATTTCCACCGATGAAAGCCGCTACATTCAACACAGCCCCGCCAACCATAATTGCGATACTTGCCATTTTTTTTGCTTATATTTATATTTTCAAAATGTTGGTCGGAAGGATTTTCAGACGCTGGCGGGAAGGATTTTCTGGTCCTCCAGATATTTTTTGAGCGCAACGCTCCCCGCCACGACAGCTGTGAACATTGCGTAGTTTTCGATGGAATTAGAAGGGTCACCTGTAAAACTTTTCTTGAACGTTTTTTTGGCCACCCAGCCAATGCCAGCAGCGAGGCCGACGAGGGTGGCGGAATCCATGACGATTTTGACGAGCTTGTTGTCAGACATGTTGGTTATAGATAAGAGAAAATTATTTAATTGGAAATTTTTTTCCCCAGCACTCCGCAAATTATTTCTCGCTTCCCACTTTTTGGTAATCAAAATTTTGAAAACTTTGTTCTGGCAAACCTCCCAGTTCTTTCTCCTTTTCTTTGTAGACATCAGGATTTTCGGCTATCCAAACGATAGTTTTAAAGCAAAACTTTGTGAAATACCACCAAATTAAGCCAATGCCTGTTGCTGCTGCAATCTGTAATTGATTTTCCCGCATTTTTATATACACCAAAAAAATATATTCAAATGAATTCTTTTTCCTCCACTCTAGTTCATATAGCGAAGGCCTTTTTTGGGTTGACGTGGAGATTGTGGCGCAGGTGCTGGCGGAGGTGCCGGCGCAGTTGGCCGAAAAAAGGCTCTGATGTCTTCACGCTTGACATAAGTCGTTACAAGCGTTGCGATAATTCCAATGATAGAGATTCACTGGGTTGTGCTGAGCCAATTTGTGCCTTTGGAATCATCTGCAGCGGGCTCTGTTGGCGCAGGCGCATGCGCAGGAGGATCAGGTGCAGATTTTTTCTCATTTGCGATTTTATCGAAATAAGCTTTTTTCTGTGCTTCGCGGAGCACCCTATTTCTTTCAGCAACCAGTTTTCCGGCAGCCACTCGTTTGGGATTTTTGGTGGCCTTTTTTTTATCCTGTGTTTGTGAAGTTGGATGGCTCAGTGCTTCAGTGCTTTCTTGCGCGGTCGGTTGCTTCTGTTCTTCATCCATTGTAACTTTGAAACAAATATATATTTAATAAAAATTATTTTTGTGAGGAATTATTCAGCAGTTGGTGAGGAAAGCTCAGCAGTTGGTGAGGAATGCTCGGTAATTTCTTCCGATTTTGCTGAGCTTTTCCAAACAGTGTGTTTTGCTGTGATCATAATAATGTTGGCCACAGCGAGTAAACGTCCGCACTTGAGTGCAGTGGCGCCAGCAAGGTTGAAGAGCTCTTGGTTGATGACGTATTCGTTTCTGATGTCTTTTTGATAAGCTTCGATGTCATCTATTTCGACGACCATTCCAGCCGCTTTGGACACAAAGAAAAGGAAGCTGTCGATCAAGCTGTCAGTTGCCTTTGTGCTAACATAGGCCTCCAAACGTTTGATGTAATTCTGAACATCTTTGTCTGAGAGGCGTTTGACCTGATCGTGCGTCAGTTGCACGCCGAAGGTTTCTTTGGATTTTCCTCTTGAAACCAGCACAGCCAGCTGCTCGCGAAGAGCAGGAATATCAGGCTGCAATGAAACATTGTCGTCCGGCGCGCTGGTTGGTTCAGCATTAAGCAAGCTCATCACGAGGTCTTCGAAATCACTCATTGTTTGTATATTGGTTTCTTTTTTTTAATTGCGAACAAATTTTATTCCCGTTGGGCACCGAATTGCGCACTCATTTTCAACTTATTTTTCCCAACTTCAAAATGTATTCTTGGAACTCCTTTATAGTAAGGAGGCTGCCGGCGAATTCTTTATAAATATCTTTCAAAGACTTCAGTGAGGGCGTATAGAAAAGCACAATCGCAGCCACGTTTTAGCGGAAAGAAGCTGTGATTCTGGTCGTCTTTTGGGTGAGCACCCACACACTGAATCCTGAGTGGCGGGCGCTGAATGCGAGCTGGACCAGTGGGCCTGTGCACTTTTTCAAATCTTTCGTGGCTGCGCAGTCATCAAGGATTATGAGCGTGTTGGTGCCGTCCAAAAACAAGAATACAATCTTCAACCAGGTTTCCACCTCATGCTGTGCGCAAACGATAAAATAATAATCCGGGTCCGCCGAAGCGAGGCCTTGATAAGTCTTGTTATGCAGTAATGTCGGACAGATGAGCACGATGTAGTCGAACTTTCCGTGAAAAGGGCCACAGAGCTGATTAACCACAAACTGTGATTTCCCTGAATTCGTCGGGCCAATGATCAGAGCGTTTAACGGAATGTTATTTGGATCCATTGTATTAGAATTGCACAGATTCTAATTGCTGTCCCAATATATTCATTTGCGAGTCACTGATCACGAAAACGTGGCAGTTCACATTGCCTGAGCCGCTGAGATTTCGCTCGAGCTCGAGCTGAACCCCGTCTTTAACGAGGCGCGCGCCGCTGCCGTGCATTGCGTTATCCTCCATTGAACGCAAATCAATCAGAAGACCGAACTTGTTTTCGCTCCAGAACTTTTTCAGATTCATGTCCTTGTTTTTTGCCTTGCCAAATAATCGGACAACTTCGCTCCAAAACTCTTTTGCTTCGAGGCCGTTGTTGAATAGCATGTTTGGCGTGCCATTCACCGTAACAGTGACTTTCGTGAGGTCTGGGTTGATGCACTTTTCTGAATCCCTGGTACCGGCTGTGTATGGCTCAATGAAGAGAAGAAGTATGCCTTTCAGGGATCTTCTCTGAGGGTTTACTCTGAGGTTAATCCTTGAGTCGGCGCTTTTTTGAAAAGGTAACCACCTGATCTCGCATCACGTGGTCGTATAAGAACTCCTTTCCCGCGGAGTACACACTGCTTGCCTCGTCTGCTAAGGTCTTGCTTCTCATCATTTCATTTTCAAGTTGGATGTTTTTCAGCTTATATTTAAGTTTATACGGATCAGAGCCTTTGACAACCTGTGAAGCTGGTGCAAGTTTCAACTCAAAAACGAGATTGTAAAAAAGAGCTTGTGGATAAAAGACTCTGTGGTTTTTCAGGATCTGGTGGTCCAGCCGGATCCGGTATTTCGTTCCGAAAACTTTGGAGAGCGCGTTTTCCGCGTCGACACCCGAGGATTTCTTATCCTCAGTATTTGAGCGGATCTTGCAGAGATCTTCGCTTTGAATTCCATCGAGCAGCATGCCGTCACGCTCCTCCTGCGAGAGGAAAAGGTCCTCCCAGATCTTGAAGATGTCGTACCCCACCGTGTCCTGCACTGGGGTTCCAGCGTACTTCACAACCATCTTGTCAACAAGAGCCCGTGTGACGTTTTGAACGAGGAAGTTGCCCGGGTGCCCTCCTGACAGGTCGATGTCGAAAAGCAGGCCGAGAGAGCCTGGTACGAGAACCTCGTGCTCATTCAGCTTGGGAACGTAAACAAAAAGGGTCTCGGTGGGGTTGGCTTCGCTACGATCAAAGGTGATGCGATTGACCGTGCGCTCGGCTTTCATCGCGTTGGGATTTTTTTCACTGTGTGTTGGACGAAGGTTTGCTTGCACCGTTATTTTGTATATTAAACAGAAATTTTTTTTTATTCAATAGACAATGGCGGAAGGTGGCGGTTTTGAAAATCCTGGTTTTGATCCACATCCCTTTGGTCACGAAGACCCTGACCTTGACGATGCTATCGACAACGATGGCGATGACGATCGACAAGAGGAAAATCGTCAAAACACAACCGGTCCTTTTGTGCCGGACACCGCTTCGACACCCTATCACGGTGGCGAAGAAATTGAAATGGAAACAAGGCTTCACGAACAGAGCGGACTGCCTGACACTTCTTACACCGAGGAAACTCCATTGATAGGCAGCAGTGAACGCAGCAGTGAACGAGCTTGGATTGAGGCAAAAGAACAATTTCCAAACATGAGCTCAAGTGAGCTTGACTTTTTTACAGCCCAAAAAACAAAAGGCTTCAAGTTAAAATGTTTGGCGCTGGAAAGAAAGCATATGACCTGTTTAACACAAAAAGGGGTACAAAACAATGGCATCTTAATCCAGGCCTTACCAAAGAAATAAAAACTGCCCTCGGAAAGTCCATTTTTGAATTAAAGGAAGCCATTCCGCAAGAGCGGGCTGAAAAAAAGAAAGAACTGGAAAAATCTTTATCTATGGCAGAAGATCGAGAAGAAGTTAAAAATGACATAGATGAAATGAGAAACAGTATGAAAGTAATGGATGAACAGATAGCTGCTCTTGAAGACACACATGACCCTTTGGCTGAAAAAGAAATTCAAAAACTGAAACAGGCGAAAAAAGACCTTGACAAAAAACTTCAAGATAAAAAAAAAAGAAACAGAAACGAATCATCGAAGCAACAAAACAGGCGCAAAAATTAAAAGATGTGCGGAAGCTCACAGAAGAAGATGCCAGGTTAGAAAAAATTAACACAGAAGCCCTCAACGAGCTGAAAGTTCAAAAAACATAACTGGAACGCCAAAATGAAGAAGACAGGGCGGTCATCAACGATGAGAATGCCTCACCCTCTGATAAAGAAGCCGCGGAAGCAAGAGTTGCGCAGCGTCTCGAAGAGATCAACCAGGTTGACACACAGATTGAGGAAATAGAAAGAGAGAAGCCTCTTCGTGAAAAGGTCAAAGAGATCTTCAAGAAATATGGCATGACGGTGACAGCGATCCTTCTTGCTGCTGGAGTCACTATCGGAGCTGTCGTTGTCGTCATAAACAACTCGTTGAAAGCAACTGCTAAAGGGTTAGGAAATGGTTTGAAAGAGATTGGCAAAAAACTTGCTGGAATTCTTCCCGGGTTAATTGGCTTAATTGTGAGTTTCCTCATCAAAGCTGCAGGAGAGGCCATTGGTTTTCTGGCAGAACACACATGGCTTCTGATTTTGGGGTGGTGGCATTTTTGATAGAGAGCTATAAGCGGCGTTAACGCAATGCAAAGCAACTGCAACCGCGCCAACAGCAACAGCTATTTTATTGTTGTGATGATTGTCTGAGACAGTCGCGGCTGCTGGTTCTTCTGCAGCTGTTTGGGAAACAGGGGCCTGCTCTTTTTTCGCTGCTTTGTGTATTGGATTCGAAGAATGACTGTTTGGCGGGTTTATTTTCGATTTCCCACCATCCATATACTGAAGCGCAGCTTTTTTCGTGCTTTTGTTTGCCCCGTCGTTTATCCCCAGCTTTATACCCGGAATCGCTTGTTTGAGCTGGTTGTTATATCCAACCGTGCTTTCTGTGTTTATAATCATCCGCGCGGGCATAAGCCATGCTCCCGGGCAAACGGCAAGGTTGAGTCTTACCTTTGCCTCGTCTACGGCAAGTTGGTATCTTTGAACAGACTTGGCCAGGTCAGGCAGCCTCACTGCGTCTTCCACCAAGACGTTGAACTCGCTCTGGGCTTCTTTTGGTCTGCCACCAGCCCTAAGAATGTTGCTGCGGACGTTTACTTGCGCACCCAAGATGCAATACACAAATGCTTCAATCGACTGGTTTATTCTCAAAAGCCCAGCCTGGGTCAAACCTGCTGTGGTTTTGGGAGCAAACCAATTGAATTGCTCTTCCGCTGCGTCATTTCTTATGAAACAAACTGATATTCCCTTTTCTGACGCCCTTGGATCCTCGTCGTCGAATTTTGCTTTTGCTGATGGATAGGGGACGTTCAGGATGAAAGGATCGTGGCAATAAATATAAACGCTGCCTAGTCCGTGGTTCGGAGCTATCGTAAACCGGAAATCAGTTGATGGAGGAAAGTTGAACTCAGCACATAATCTTTTATAAGAAGCCACGTCGTAATGGTTGTTGGTTTGACTCCATGTCGGGTCACCAGGCAACGCGCTCACGCTTTGGATACCTCCGAGCTGAAATAGGATGTTCGAAAATAGGCAGCTTCAGCGTTGTGTTGTCTTTGTCAAACACTTCTCTTGAGATTCCGCAGCCTGTCGTCGCAAACCACACTGCGAAATTCAGCTGCTGTTAGTAGTAAGGGGGGGGGGGGGCGGTTTAAGTAGTAACCAATCAGGAGCTGAGAAAGACAATAGACTATTGTTTAGGGGAAAATGCACTATTGTTCATCACAACAGGTTTATTAGCAGTAATCCGCCATTTTGTTACGCAATAACAAGTCATGCAAGTGACGAAAACGGTGAGAGAATAGGGAGAGTCACGCAACACGTGTCACAATGAAATTTAGTGAAAAAGGCCATTTTATTTCCTACTATGTACACGGCGGGACGTGTTTGGGATCCTATTGACCCGCGCCCGAGAAAATATAGTTACAAGCAAGGTGTGTTTGTGTGCGATGGGAATACGCGGGAGAGAGTGTGTTTTGTTAGACTGAGCGTAGTGCTTGGACGTGAGTTTTGTGCGGGAGCTATTTACAAATTGCATAAGAGTTCGACATTGATGTCATCCTGTTTATCCCACTGTTCATTGAGCACTCGCTCCATTTCCTCTGCCATGGGGTCTGGGCGCAGGTATCCGTACGGGTACGAGAAGAAATTCCTCGGGTCAACCACACGCTTGTCAAAGACGAGTTTGTATCACACAATTTCAGAATTTTACAATGTTGAGAATTTAAGGTAAATTCCTGTTGCAATGAATCTTGCTCTTTAGAAAAAAAACATCAATGAAAGGAATTTCCAAATAAAAAATTTTCAAGTTCCATCATCACATTCTCTGTTTGTTCAAGAGTACGTTGATAGTCTCCCTTTACCTCCTCCAGCATGTATTCTCGTTTGAATTGTTCGTTCGTGCGAGCTAAATCGAGCCACTGTCTATTTCTCGCATCCATTTCCTTGCTATATTCTGTGGTTATTTTTTTTATTCTCTCTTCTTTTAACATGCTTTCTCTCCTCCTTTTGAATGTATTCTCTCTGTTTCTTCTTCTTCTCTCCGCAATTTCCATACCGACCTTGCTATATTCTGTGATTATTTTTTTATTCTCTCTTCTTTTAACATTCTTTCTTTCCTCCTTTTGAATGCATTATCTCTGTTTCTTCTTCTTTTCTCCGCAATTTCCATAGCGAAATCTGACCTGATCAAAGACTCACCTCTTCAAAACAACAAGACAACTCTCCTTTTTCAAGATGACTCTTCTTCAACGTTTCTTCGAACAGCTAGTTATTTTGTGTACGAAATATGAAGGTGATGTTCACCATTAATAACCCCTCCTGTATTCATGAGTAGCCGGGTGAAAAGGGTATCCCACACAGCCCGTGGTAAAGAACCAATGAGAAAACGGGTGAAACGGGTATCCCACACAGCAAAACGACTACATATTGTTGCTAAGGACGCTTTTACAGTCAAACACACTTTCACGGACGGTTCCTCAAGACTGAAAATCAGCAATAATGATAAGTACATCTCTTTTCTAACAAATTGTTTTAGCTCAATAGTAGCGCTGTGCGGTTAGTTGCACGGAATCTATGAGGTCCTTCAAATGAGCAATCAGTAAAGCTCTCTAAGACATGACATTCAGAGAAAGCAACTTTTAACTATTCTGTTGTTCTTAGTTATAGTTATGGTTATGTAATTATAGTTTGATCTTTCTGTAAATAGCCAGCGAATTGCCCGTGGATAGATAAGGTTTATAGAATGTTCTATTGATACAACCCTGATAGTTCGTTTATGATCAAATATCGATCGTGATTTTTTTTATATTTTTTAACAAACTGAATTACTAGATGGAGAGTTAAATTCAGGTGTTGTTATAGTATTCATTTCGCCATTTTGCTTGATACTGAATTTGCATGAAAAATTACCACCTCTTTGTATCTTTCATAAACCGAAGAAAGGAAACCCCATAGGGACTAAAACGAACTGAAGTTGAAAATACTTTTCGCTTACCTATCACTGTCTGTTAATAACTGATGTTATCTTTTTAACTTAAATACATCCCCTTTTGTTTACAGTTAGAAATGGAAATTGAAAAACTCAAAACAGAAAATAAAATACCCAAGAAAAAGTTAAACAGAAGTAAAGGAAATAAAACCCAACAAGTGAAACGATGGAGGGAAAACAACAGAGAAAAATATGTGCAGCAAAAAAAAAAAAAACGAGAACTGGAAAAGAGAAAAGAAAACAGAAGAAAACAGAAGAAAAAGAAAACATTAAAGGAAATGAATAATCTGCTAGCAGAATTTTGCGCAACAGTAGTCGAGGAAAAGACCACAACTGAAAATAGAGCAGAGCAGCTGGAGCAGGAGCAGGAGAGGATTAGAAAAGAGGCAGAAGAGAGAGAGGAGAGAGCTATCATCGATCACTTGATTGATGATTTTAACAAGGAAAAAGACAGAGAAGAGAGAGCCATCATCGATCAAGTGATCGATGATTTTGATGTGGATTTGCTATTTCCTTCAATTTTTTCGTCTAATCTTTTATAATTTACTGTTTATTCGTTTTTGTTTTTGTTTTTTTTTTGTATATTAAATAGTTAGCTCGACCACTAAGGTCGCGCAAATGTCACGCTTTGTACATCTAGGCTTTTTATATTATAGTTGTTTAAAATGAAAATGGTGTCTGCTGTTTACTGTGTAATGGATAACTACCATCCGTTAAGCTTTATACAAACTCCGTTTTATTGACAATGTCAATTTCATTACAATTTCCGTTCCAGTTTGCGTGACCCCTTAGTCCTCAAGGAAGAGCAATCTTTCAAACAAATTTTCTACGTAGTTCATATATCATTGGATGTCGAGAACCTACAACAGTCTAAATACAGCTTTCTACGTGGAATGACATGTATACCATTTCCCATTGTTATCCCTGATGCGATGTACCACTGTTTGCTACTTTCCTCGTACATGTAAACGATTTTGTTTGATGTCATTTGTACACTCCATCTTGTAATACTGATTCATAAAGTGCTCTGTTTTCAAAAGCATCGAAAGTAATAACTGTTTGAGCATCTCGAATGATCCACTGATTTCTTTGTAAGTAACAAGACGATAAGATATTTGCTGCTTGGTCACGTGACATACTACAACCAATCATTGTTGTAAATTTTAATAACAAATTTACGACATTTTTGCAAATGTAATGTTAAACTAATTTTGATTGCTACGAATGGTTAAATCAACCAAGTTTAGAAAAACAAACAGGGATTTTCAAATATATTTCTGTTCTTTCAGTTATAACGTCTTTTCTTTGAAGAGGGACTGGGACTGGGACTAGACCTCTCTTGCCCTTTATCTTCTCTTGGAAATAACGATGAACAAATAAACATTTTTAAGAATCCCCGTTATGACGGCGTATGGTCAGGGAAGGTAAAGTTTTTTTAGTGAGATGCGACTACATCCTGCAAAATAAACCACCACAATTCTTTTTATTATTATTATTATTATTATTGTTATTATTATTATTATTATTATTATTATTTCCACAAACAATTACAATTTAACTAAAATTACACAGCAAAACTACGCTTTACGTACCTACACATTACCTACAACAAATTACAGTACATTACTTGCAGCTTTGAGTTGAAAGATTAAATTACGTTGATAGACCATGTTTACATACGCTTCTTACGTTGATTATAATTGGCTATTGTAGTTGACCACTACTACAAAGTCTAATTACCCATTTTGAACAAGCATAGATAGGTCCCTATATCATTAATATCGCTGATAAGGTCACGCGGTTTGAGTTTTGCAATTTCCGTGCTCTTAACCCCTTAAAAGTGACCCAGGAGAGGTTTCCATTTTTTTCAGGCTGAAGGTTGAGCTCCTTTGTTTTTTTCAAAAGGCGCAAAAATTGTGGAAGGTTGGGAATTTCTTCTCTCAGCTTACATGTCCAAATATAACATCTGCTCATGAGACAGGAAACCACCCAAATTCTTACAGATACGAGCGTGGTCAATCACGTGGAAGATAACGGTGTCACGAATCGTGTCTTCTGGTACTGAGGATTTAAGATCACGTGAACGTGTATGTCATGTAGTTTACCTAACGATTTGACTAAAGCAACAAAATCTTCTGCTTAATTTACTTATGTCTATGGGATCTGACGCCAATCACCGAATTGACAATTTCTGAATCTGTTGTCTCAATTCGTCTACTTGCTCTGATATGTCGTTCTTATTTGTTGAAAGCAACTTTGAGTGTGTTGAATTGTTGTTTGTTTATAGTTTGCTCCAGTTGATAACGATGATTTTGTACCTAAGGAAGGTCCTTTCTGTAGCTCTTCTCACTGTTCATCTCGCTGAAGTTCGGCATACCCGTTTTATGAAATGTTACTGTAGGTGATACCCCTATCCCCTTTCCTTGTCAATCAAGTTTGACGTCATCACTATTAAGTCATTACAGTAAAACAGACAGAAAACCCGTTCGTCAACGTCGGAATGACATTAGTTCAGTAAAAAAAAACCTGTTTGACGACATCCTCTTCCTTAATTGTGATTGGTTCAGGATGGAAATAAATGTAGCTCACGTTTTTTCGCTGAAATCAGTTACTGATTACTGCTGAAGAAGAAGAAACATGGAATACAAAGTACCTCATGATCAAGAAGCGACGACTGACGAAGAAATGGCCGGAAAGAACCCTTGTTCAAACAACAAATATCCCACGCAAAGTAAAAAGAGAAAACAAAAGTCTTCCCAGAAAGAGTCCGCCAAAAAGAAGAAAGAAGCCAACATACCCCTACAAGATATTGATACCAACGATTTATTGAGAGATCTTGGTTTTGAAGTGTTAGAAGAAGGGCAGCAAGAAACGAATCAGACAGTAAAAGAAGAACCTATGGAATGTTTTATTCACGATTGTAAGCTGTTATGGGATCAAGTAAAGACTTACACTACTGTTGTTTCACTACTGCTGTTGGTACCAACGAGATTGTTTACCCACCGGAACTAAAAGGGTTCACGTACAAACCCGAATACAAAGATGATTTACTACAAATTGTATTCCTCATGGAAGTACTGAAACGAAGACAAGAATTTGATAAGAACAAACAATGCTGTAATGTTTAACAAGCTTTTTTCCACTTCATTATTTTTTCTGTAAACTACCTTTTATTAATGTTGTCCTGCAATAAAAAGGTTTATTCGGTATCAGTATGAGTAGTGAAGCGTATTGGTGTTGGGTGTGTGACTTGTGTGAGCGAGTGTATCTCAAACACGGGCAAGGAATCGTGATTCCTCTCACCCCTAGCGATGATCCCTTACACGAATTCAAAACCACTGACGTGAGTGAGAACCCATTTCGTTTCGTGGTCTATATCATTTGGTTGAAACATCAACCTCAAGCATTCGAGTGGTTCGACGTCATACGAGAACATTACAATGCTCTCGTCCACGATTGTGTTATGAAACTCAACCGAATACAGAGAACATGGTGAAAAAGAAGATTTCTTTGATCGAAGTCTATCGTTATCCTGCTCAGCCTGGGAGTCTTGGAGGAATCGAACGATTTGCCAAAGCTCAAAACACCTCCGTGAAAAAAGTCCAGGAGATCCTACAAAAAGAGTTGGGGTATACCCTTCTCAAACCTCGAAGGAGACGTTATCCCACGCTACCCGTCCTGGTATTTGGAATCGACGAACAATGGGTCGCCGACTTGATCGAAGTGCAAAACATTGCCAAACAGAACAAGGGGATACGTTATTTGCTCACGGTGATCGATGCGTTTTCCAAGTACGCCTGGGTGGAACCTTTCAAGAACAAGACGGGTAAAGCGGTCACCGATACGTTTGCCACGATTTTGAAACGTGTTAAAGGACGTCAACCTAAAAATCTACAGACGGATGATGGCAAGGAATTCTACAATCACACGTTCCAAGCGTTGATGAAACGAAAAGACATTCATCATTTCTCCACTTTTGGCGACACCAAGGCCAGCATCGTGGAACGTTTCAACCGCACTTTCAAGGAGAGACTGTATCGTTATTTTACTGTAAAGAACACCCTGAGTTTCTTGAACGTGTTACCCAAATTGGTCGCAGGGTACAACGCCTCCCCTCACCGTACCATAGGTATGGCTCCTGAGAAGGTGAATGCAGAGAACGAGAAAAAAGTGTGGGATCGAATGTATGGCAAACGTCTCTCTGGGAAAAGAGTCAAACCAGCATTGAAACCCAATGATCGGGTGAGACTCAACAAAAAATTCCGTCCATTTAAGAAAGGGTATCTGCCAGGTTGGACGGAGGAAGTGTTTAAGGTACGACAGAGTGTACCGGGAGTCGTTCCCACGTACAAGTTGGAAGAATTCGACGGGACACCCGTCAAAGGTACCTTTTACAGTCAAGATTTGCAAAAAGTGAAAGTGAAAGACAATGATTTGTTTCGAGTGGAAAAAATCTTTAAGTCTTGGTACGCTGGAAAGACTGGTCAGACAAGTACGACAGTTGGATCGAGAAGAGTGAAAAGCTTTGAAGATGAATGAGGAGTTTTACATCACCTTACCTAGTCATGCCAACCACGTGGAGTTTCCGCAGAACCAAGCCAATCATTTCAAGATTCGCTTACCCAATCCTATTCGGTTGCAAGGATCAGGTTGGAAAGTGGGACTGAGCAGCATCTCGCTACCCGATGCCAAAGTTCAACCCCCCAAGTTGACCAATGCTAACGAAATCCTGTTTACGATGGATTGGATCATGATCATATCCCTCTGGCACGCTCAAGTTTGGTAGAGCCCACTACGATCCTAAAGATCTCAAGACCGTGTTTGAGTACATTGATGGTGTTGGATTCATGAAGAGTGTAATCACCTTTTTTGAGCAACGTCGCATTTTGAATTACGCTGGACCTCATCTCGGTAGCACCTATACAGCACCTGATAAAAAGAGAATGTACGTGAAGTTTCGTTGGGATGGAGAAGACTTGCTGACGGATAACAAGGTCACACACGTACGCGCAATTTACCCCCCAGCATTGAAGATCAATAAAATATTGGCGTTAATGATGGGATGGCTGAAGGAGAGGAATCCTGGAAATTATGACTTGGGGCCGAATATACGTCAAGAGTTTTTCACCGATACGGTACCTGACTTAGAAATGATAACGCACGATTTGAAAAACGATAGGGGCGAACCTCTGTTTTGGCTGATAGGAGAAGAATTTCTGCATCTGAGTATCAATTGTGATTGGCGCTTCATAAATCTCAACAAAGCCTTTCAAAACATTGCGGGTTCGACATCACGCTCCTTGTTCATCTATTCTGACGTGGGTGGAAGTTCCGTGGTGGGAAATCAAGTCACGGATCTATTGCGAGAAGTCAATTATCGACGCACCGGAGATGGGAGTCATTATTTTGAACCGCTCCACATTCAATATATTCCCTTACGCAAGGACCTATTGGACATTATAGAGACGCAAGTGTCGGAGACAACAAGTGAACTCACCGAGTTTGGCGAAGGAAATACAATCCTCACCCTTAACTTCAAGCGATCATGAAAGGCGGAAGTTTGACATGATTCAGACCTGACCCACAAGTTGGAGGTGGATTCTTTCACGAACTAATGAAAACGAGTGTTATGGGAGGACTGGAAGGGTTTAAAAGGGGCCGCGGCGTTCGAGATCGCATTCAAAAGGCGAAACAGGGTGCAAAACGGAGTGTTAAACAAGCGGTGAAACGTAAAGCTTACTCAGTGGCATCTTCGACGAATGAATCCCATCTACTCCAGAAGTTTAAGACTTGTCAAATCTAGAAGGCGGTTGGTAACGCAGTGTGTAGACGAACGAATCATGAAGCGTAGAAGAAAGGTACAAAAAGGCGGATGGATTG
>OX393567.1:11123630-11148630 GCA_947652115.1 Blastomussa wellsi
AACACGTTTCAAAATCGTGGCAAACGCATCGGTGACCGCTTTACCCGCCTTGTTCTTCAAAGGTTCCACCCAGGCGTACTTGGAAAACGCATCGATCACCGTGAGCAAATAACGTATCCCCTTGTTCTGTTTGGCAATGTTTTGCACTTCGATCAAGTCGGCGACCCATTGTTCGTCGATTCCAAATACCAGGACGGGTAGCGTGGGATAACGTCTCCTTCGAGGTTTGAGAAGGGTATACCCCAACTCTTTTTGTAGGATCTCCTGGACTTTTTTCACGGAGGTGTTTTGAGCTTTGGCAAATCGTTCGATTCCTCCAAGACTCCCAGGCTGAGCAGGATAACGATAGACTTCGATCAAAGAAATCTTCTTTTTCACCATGTTCTCTGTATTCGGTTGAGTTTCATAACACAATCGTGGACGAGAGCATTGTAATGTTCTCGTATGACGTCGAACCACTCGAATGCTTGAGGTTGATGTTTCAACCAAATGATATAGACCACGAAACGAAATGGGTTCTCACTCACGTCAGTGGTTTTGAATTCGTGTAAGGGATCATCGCTAGGGGTGAGAGGAATCACGATTCCTTGCCCGTGTTTGAGATACACTCGCTCACACAAGTCACACACCCAACACCAATACGCTTCACTACTCATACTGATACCGAATAAACCTTTTTATTGCAGGACAACATTAATAAAAGGTAGTTTACAGAAAAATAATGAAGTGGAAAAAAGCTTGTTAAACATTACAGCATTGTTTGTTCTTATCAAATTCTTGTCTTCGTTTCAGTACTTCCATGAGGAATACAATTTGTAGCAAATCATCTTTGTATTCGGGTTTGTACGTGAACCCTTTTAGTTCCGGTGGGTAAACAATCTCGTTGGTACCAACAGCAGTAGTGAAACAACAGTAGTGTAAGTCTTTACTTGATCCCATAACAGCTTACAATCGTGAATAAAACATTCCATAGGTTCTTCTTTTACTGTCTGATTCGTTTCTTGCTGCCCTTCTTCTAACACTTCAAAACCAAGATCTCTCAATAAATCGTTGGTATCAATATCTTGTAGGGGTATGTTGGCTTCTTTCTTCTTTTTGGCGGACTCTTTCTGGGAAGACTTTTGTTTTCTCTTTTTACTTTGCGTGGGATATTTGTTGTTTGAACAAGGGTTCTTTCCGGCCATTTCTTCGTCAGTCGTCGCTTCTTGATCATGAGGTACTTTGTATTCCATGTTTCTTCTTCTTCAGCAGTAATCAGTAACTGATTTCAGCGAGAACGTGAGCTACATTTATTTCCATCCTGAACCAATCACAATTAAGGAAGAGGATGTCGTCAAACAGGTTTTTTTTACTGAACTAATGTCATTCTGACGTTGACGAACAGGTTTTCTGTCTGTTTTACTGTAATGATTTAATAGTGATGACGACAAACCTGATTGACAAGGAAAGGGGATTAGGAGTATCACCTACAGTAACATTTCATAAAACGGGTATGCCGAATCTTCAGCGAGATGAACAGTGAGAAGAGCTACAGAAAGGACCTTCCTTAGGTACAAAATCATCGTTATCAACTGGAGCAAACTATAAACAAACAACAATTCAACACACTCAAAGTTGCTTTCAACAAATAAGAACGACATATATTCCTTATCAGAGCAAGTAGACGAATTGAGACAACAGATTCAGAAATTGTCAATTCGGTGATTGGCGTCAGATCCCATAGACATAAGTAAATTAAGCAGAAGATTTTGTTGCTTTAGTCAAATCGTTAGGTAAACTACATGACATACACGTTCACGTGATCTTAAATCCTCAGTACCAGAAGACACGATTCGTGACACCGTTATCTTCCACGTGATTGACCACGCTCGTATCTGTAAGAATTTGGGTGGTTTCCTGTCTCATGAGCAGATGTTATATTTGGACATGTAAGCTGAGAGAAGAAATTCCCAACCTTCCACAATTTTTGCGCCTTTTGAAAAAAACAAAGGAGCTCAACCTTCAGCCTGAAAAAAATGGAAACCTCTCCTGGGTCACTTTTAAGGGGTTAAGAGCACGGAAATTGCAAAACTCAAACCGCGTGACCTTATCAGCGATATTAATGATATAGGGACCTATCTATGCTTGTTCAAAATGGGTAATTAGACTTTGTAGTAGTGGTCAACTACAATAGCCAATTATAATCAACGTAAGAAGCGTATGTAAACATGGTCTATCAACGTAATTTAATCTTTCAACTCAAAGCTGCAAGTAATGTACTGTAATTTGTTGTAGGTAATGTGTAGGTACGTAAAGCGTAGTTTTGCTGTGTAATTTTAGTTAAATTGTAATTGTTTGTGGAAATAATAATAATAATAATAATAATAATAATAATAATAATAATAATAATAATAATAATAATAATAATAATAATAAAAAGAATGATGGTTGTTTATTTTGCAGGACGTAGTCGCATCTCACTAAAAAAACTTTACCTTCCCTGGCCATACGCCGTCATAACGGGGATTCTTAAAAATGTTTATTTGTTCATCGTTATTTCCAAGAGAAGATAAAGGGCAAGAGAGGTCTAGTCCCAGTCCCAGTCCCTCTTCAAAGAAAAGACGTTATAACTGAAAGAACAGAAATATATTTGGAAATCTCTGTTTGTTTTTCTTAACTTGGTGGATTTAACCATTCGTAGCAATCAAAATTAGTTTAACATTACATTTGCAAAAATGTCGTAAATTTGTTATTAAAATTTACAACAATGATTGGTTGTAGTATGTCACGTGACCAAGCAGCAAATATCTTATCGTCTTGTTACTTACAAAGAAATCAGTGGATCATTCGAGATGCTCAAACAGTTATTACTTTCGATGCTTTTGAAAACAGAGCACTTTATCAATCAGTATTACAAGATGGAGTATACAAATGACATCAAACAAAATCGTTTACATGTACGAGGAAAGTAGCAAACAGTGGTACATCGCATCAGGGATAACAATGGGAAATGGTATACATGTCATTCCACGTAGAAAGCTGTATTTAGACTGTTGTAGGTTCTCGACATCCAATGATATATGAACTACGTAGAAGATTTGTTTGAAAGATTGCTCTTCCTTGAGGACTAAGGGGCCACGCAAACTGGAACGGAAATTGTAATGAAATTGACATTGTCAATAAAACGGAGTTTTTATACAGCTTAACGGATGGTAGTTATCGATTACACAGTAAACAGCAGACACCATTTTCATTTTAAACAACTATAATATAAAAAGCCTAGATGTACAAAGCGTGACATTTGCGCGACCTTAGTGGTCGAGCTAACCATTTAATATACAAAAAAAAAAAGTAAAACAAAAACAAAAACGAATAAACAGTAAATTATAAAAGATTAGACGAAAAAATTGAAGGAAATAGCAAATCCACATCAAAATCATCGATCACTTGATCGATGATGGCTCTCTCTTCTCTGTCTTCTTCCTTGTTAAAATCATCAATCAAGTGATCGATGATAGCTCTCTCCTCTCTCTCTTCTGCCTTTTTTCTAATCCTCTCCTGCTCCTGCTCCAGCTGCTCTGCTCTCTTTTCAGTTGTGGTCTTTTCCTCGACTACTGTTGCGCAAAATTCTGCTAGCAGATTATTCATTTCCTTTAATGTTTTCTTTTCCTTCTGTTTTCTTTTCTCTTTTCCAGTTCTCGTTTTTTTTTTTGCTGCACATATTTTTCTCTGTTGTTTTCCCTCCATCGTTTCACTTGTTGGGTTTTATTTCCTTTACTTCTGTTTAACTTTTTCTTGAGTATTTTATTTTCTGTTTTGAGTTTTTGAAGTTCCATTTCCAACTGTAAACAAAAGGGGATGTATTTAAGTTAAAAAGATAACATCAGTTATTAACAGACAGTGATAGGTAAGCGAAAAGTATTTTCAACTTCAGTTCGTTTTAGTCCCTATGGGGTTTCCTTTCTTCGGTTTATGAAAGATACAAAGAGGTGGTAATTTTTCATGCAAATTCAGTATCAAGCAAAATGGCGAAATGAATACTATAACAACACCTGAATTTAACTCTCCATCTAGTACTTCAGTTTGTGAAAAAATGTAAAAAAAATCACGATCGATATTTGATCATAAACGAACTATCAGGGTTGTATCAATAGAACATTCTATAAACCTTATCTATCCACGGGCAATTCGCTGGCTATTTACAGAAAGATCAAACTATAATTACATAACCATAACTATAACTAAGAACAACAGAATAGTTAAAAGTTGCTTTCTCTGAATGTCATGTCTTAGAGAGCTTTACTGATTGCTCATTTGAAGGACCTCATAGATTCCGTGCAACCAACCGCACAGCGCTACTATTGAGCGAAAACAATTTGTTAAAAAAGAGATGTACTTATCATTATTGCTGATTTTCAGTCTTGAGGAACCGTCCGTGAAAGTGTGTTTGACTGTAAAAGCGTCCTTAGCAACAATATGTAGTCGTTTTGCTGTGTGGGATACCCGTTTCACCCGTTTTCTCATTGGTTCTTTACCACGGGCTGTGTGGGATACCCTTTTCACCCGGCTACTCATGAATACAGGAGGGGTTATTAATGGCGAACATCACCTTCATATTTCGTACACAAAATAACTAGCTGTTCGAAGAAACGTTGAAGAAGAGTCATCTTGAAAAAGGAGAGTTGTCTTGTTGTTTTGAAGAGGTGAGTCTTTGATCAAGTCAGATTTCGCTATGGAAATTCCGGAGAAAAGAAGAAGAAACAGAGATAATGCATTCAAAAGGAGGACAGAAAGAATGTTAAAAGAAGAGAGAATAAAAAAATAATCACAGAATATAGCAAGGTCGGTATGGAAATTGCGGAGAGAAGAAGAAGAAACAGAGAGAATACATTCATAAGGAGGAGAGAAAGCATGTTAAAAGAAGAGAGAATAAAAAAAATAACCACAGAATATAGCAAGGAAATGGATGCGAGAAATAGACAGTGGCTCGATTTAGCTCGCACGAACGAACAATTCAAACGAGAATACATGCTGGAGGAGGTAAAGGGAGACTATCAACGTACTCTTGAACAAACAGAGAATGTGATGATGGAACTTGAAAATTTTTTATTTGGAAATTCCTTTCATTGATGTTTTTTTCTAAAGAGCAAGATTCATTGTAACAGGAATTTACCTTAAATTCTCAACATTGTGAAATTCTGAAATTGTGTGATACAAACTCGTCTTTGACAAGCGTGTGGTGGACCCGAGGAATTTCTTCTCGTACCCGTACGGATACCTGCGCCCAGACCCCATGGCAGAGGAAATGGAGCGAGTGCTCAATGAACAGTGGGATAAACAGGATGACATCAATGTCGAACTCTTATGCAATTTGTAAATAGCTCCCGCACAAAACTCACGTCCAAGCACTACGCTCAGTCTAACAAAACACACTCTCTCCCCCGTATTCCCATCGCACACAAACACACTTTGCTTGTAACTATATTATCTCGGGCGCGGGTCAATAGGATCCCAAACACGTCCCGCCGTGTACATAGTAGGAAATAAAATTGATTTTTTCACTAAATTTCATTGTGTGACACGTGTTGCGTGACTCTCCCTATTCTCTCACCGTTTTCGTCACTTGCATGACTTGTTATTGCGTAACAAAATGGCGGATTACTGCTAATAAACCTGTTGTGATGAACAATAGTGCATTTTCCCTTAAACAATAGTCTATTGTCTTCCTAAGCTCCTGATTGGTTACTACTTAAACCGCCCCCCCTTACTACTGCTGTTCCCAAAAAGAAAGATTGGGGGCTATAAGCCATTTTTTCGCGGGCTTTGACGTTTCGAATTTCAGTTGTTCCTTGGTAAATATCTCTCTAAACTTTCTTGTAAAATACTGATCAGGGGTGACATAAATTTTGATTGCTTTGTTTAATATTTTTTTCAAACTCGGCGCCGCGTCATGATTCAACTGCTGGAACCGCCAGTGAACTTTTTTTCTGGGCGTGGCGTTAACTGGAAAGGGAAGACGTCAACTTTAACGTCAACCAAACCCAGCGCTTTTTTCATTCCTGCACTCCAATATTTTGAATCTGAACCGAATACGCTTTGCAGACTGCCGGGTCCCTCTTTCCAGAATATTTCGGCTGTTGCTGAATGGTCCGGTGCAAATAATACCTGTGCTTCAAATTGGCTTTTCTCTGCCCTCGGGAACCGTGCAGAAAAAGCCGCCCACGCTTTGACTTGTGCAAACTTCGCATTGGAAGCCTGCGCTATTTTTCCGAGATTTCCAAACATTGCGGATTTATATATTCCCAGTTATTTTTCGTAAGGCTGTTGTGTTGTTCACTTCCAAATTCGTGGCATAATTTGAAATAAGATGGAGTTATTGCAATGTCTGATCTTGATGGTAAACGGGCTGTTCCCATAACATTCCCCAGAGGGCATTACACTTTTGAAAGTATGGCTCAAAATATTGAAAATGCTTTCGCTAAATTCAATGTAAAACTTCCCACTAAAATCAATACACCAGCTGGTGCAATGGTTATTGACAACTTTGGGGATAAAAAAATAACTCTTGACAAAGACTTATCCAATTTTCTTGGCATTTCCCGCGTATTGATGTTTATAACTTTCGTCAAACGGCTTCGAATACCGACTACTTACTTTGTCCATTGCGACTTGGTTGACCACAATCAAAATTTGGCCAATGGCAAAGCTTCAACCCTTCTTGCAAAGTTTGACATCCGAGGGGAAGCTTTCTAAAAAGTCAACTATCAAACGGGCGAACAAATGCCGTTTCGTGACGCTTCGACTGACAAATATGTCAACAGCGTCACGCTTTCAGTCAAAGACGTGGACGGTGAGCTTTTTGATTTTAACGAACACCCCCTTGAATTAATTCGAATTGCAAATCATTTGAAAAAATATAATCTGTTGATATACCATGTCTTCGTCAAATGTGTTACCAAGTGCACCGCCTGAAAATATTTATCCAGAGCTCCCACTGGAAAGAACCGAAAATTTCCGTCTAACTTGAAAAAGAAATCTCCGATGAAGCAGAACATCGGAGGCTTGTATTGAAAAAATACAAGAAAGCCCGGAAAATTATACACTATTCTGCGGTCTCTCTCGGCGTTGGAAGTGCATTCCTTTCTTCAGGAGCCGTCGCATCTTCTTTGACTGGCGTCGGAATTATTGTCGAAGCGCCTGTCGCCTGTCTCCTTGGATTTGCTTCAACAGGCTTGTCTGCTGTAAACAGAAAGCTTGAGAGATAAGTAAAAAAAATATACGAAAATTCAAGCTTTGGCTCAAGCAAAACACGACTCAATCAAAAACTTTGTATCTCAAGCTATCGATGACGGTAATGTTTCTGACGCTGAATTCAAACAAATAACACGTGAAATGCAAAAATATCGCGAATTAAAAGAGAGACTTCGGGAAAACTTTGCCGATAAACCTTCTGTTTCTCCAGATATTGAAACGATAAAAAAACAGGTTCGCCACGCACTTCTGAAAAAAATGTCGATTTCCAGCGCAAATTTGAACTAAACTTTGAGACGAAAAATATAAAAATGTATCTGAGTGTTAATAGACGCGACTGTCACGCGTGACCGGCTAAGAGTTGTCTTTTAGTCTAAGCTCGTTTCCTGTGCCTCTTGTATTGCCTGAATAACTTATTCGTTTGATATCTTTCTGCCAAACAGGCGTAAAAAGTTTTTCTACAGAAACAGAAACATGAAGTTTTCTCTCTTTTCAACTTCCGTTCAAAACAGAATGATCTAGAACTTCCGGTTTATAGCTTCACGGGTAACGTATAAGAAGACAATAACTTTTTCACGTGCTAAACAATTGATTCATACCAAATCACCCTAACAACTTAAAATTTATAAATAGTTTTAAAATTTACTTTTCAAACAGTTCGTTGTTAGGGTGATTTGGTATGAATCTATTGTTTTGCATGTGAAAAAGTTATTGTTTCAGTGGCTGTTCACATGATATTTGGGGAAAAACCCATCCATGCCAGCGCGGATCAAATGTAATCTTGAAATTTTATTCTTTTGTTGCCTTCGTCATCGTCTTCTAAGTCATTGTAATCGTACACAGGATTGCCGAAAAACACAGGGGGCACATTTCATTTATCGCGCCGGTATTATAATTTTTGCGAAGTATAATTTTTGTTATCCATTTTTTCTCTTGACAAAATGGTGCCAATTAAATTTGGTGGTGAATTAAGTCAAAACCAAGGGCCAATTTCTCCTTTATCATGAAGGTAAGATATTCTTTGTATATTTTCTCACGAAGCTCGGCTGGGAGGTTTTGAATTGCCTCTGAAATCGAGCACGACTTTCCCTCATGTTTTGCTTCGCCGCCGTAAAACATTTGCAGAAATTCGTTTGGTACAGCCATGTTTTCGTATATACTTGTGCTGATATTTCTTCAAATGGAAAATTAATTCTGGCGCAAATTCGTATATACTTACGCATGCATTTCTTCAACAGGGAATTTGTGCACATCCACCGCTTGGCTGGGTGTCACGCTCTTTTGTTTCAAGCGAGCTGCAAATTTGGTAGCTGAAATTTGTTTGCTTTTTTTCGCTCTCGTGTTTACGTTTTGTCACACACTGTTTTGAGATTCTAGACAAGCCAACCCGCTGCTACCCCTGCCACCCCTCAACCCACACCTCCCCTCCACCACTTAGCAACCAACTCTGCGCAGCTGACCCTCGCCTCCCCTCCACCCCGCCACCACTATACAACAAACTGTGCGCAGCTGCGCCAGAACCATCATGGTCTTTGTGTGTAGCCGGCAATTCTTGTTTGACTATTAAGGTCGTTAATAGTGCTCTTGACAATTTGTTGGTTAGTGGAGGTGAGATCTTTATCGACTTGAGCATAAAAAGGTGCCGCAAAGCTTCTTTTTGGTAGAGGTCGGCCCGCCAAACAACTAAAGAGCCGCCTTTGTCGGCCGCTTTGATAATTATGTCTTTGCGCTTACTAAGGTTTTTTAGCGCCGTCCTCTCTTGCGGAGAAAAGTTGGAAAATTTGGTGTTACGATTGAAATTAAGTTTGTTGATGTCGTGACGGCATTTTTTAATGAAAAAAATCTAAAGAGGCAAACTGGCCCTCTGGGGGAGTCCACTTAGATTTTCGAGTCTGAAGCGTCTCGAAAGTATCTTTGTCCGAGGTGTTAGAATTATCCTCTTTGTCATGGAAAAAGGCTTTCAGTTGAACGCGGCGAAGGAATTTTTCAACATCTTGCTTAACTGAGAATTCGTCCGGTTTTTTGGATATAGGAACAACATTCAAGCCCTTACTGAGGACGGATTTCTCTGAGTCGGAGAGCGGAAGATTTTCTGGAATAGTAACCACGGTGTTAAGGTTTTCAAGTGATGAGTCACAAGTAATTTGAGGACATATTAATTGTTGAAGTTTTTGGGCCTTAATTTGGTGTAAATGAATTTTTGCGCGAATAGATTGTACTGAAATAGCTGGGCAGGTTTTGGACAGTTCAGAGCAATAATGTAGAATTTGTTTGTCGAGGTCATCGCGTTTTTGGCACATAGCTCTGATAGTAATCCTCATAATGTTACGTGAAAAAGAATTTTGAGCACACTGAATTTGGCGACGATATTGATTAGAACGAGAGAGAGAAGATGCATGAAAATTGGAGCGAAAACCCTTCGGAATAACTTTAGAATGAAGGGAACGGCCGATGAAGTTGATGTGACTACAAGTAGTATATAAAACAAGAGTTTTGGCACAATTTTAAAATTAAAAAATTCACTTTAAAAATTCAATTTAAAAATAATCAAACAATTTGCTAATCCACAACACCAATAAAGCAAAAATATTTCAATTTAACCACCAAGAGTTTTGGCACAGTGCTAAAATCCAAAGCACCTCTAAGGCCAATTGTTTTTGTTTGGTGCACTATCTTTCAAAGAAAACAACCAATCCAGAGCACCCTCTACTTTGTGACAATTCAATAAAAATCCATCCCTAAAGCAGCAAAAACAGCCAATCCCCAGCAAAACATGAAAACATGGGAATTGAACATTTCATGCGATTTTTTGTTGATTTCTAAGCAAAAAATCGTTATTTGGAAAATTGAGTTATAAAAATAGAAAAATTACAAAATTACACGAAGTTACCAATTTCACAGAAAACTAAATAATTATAACATTTACAAGCATTTTATTCACCTAATTCTTAAATCCATAGGCTCTCGTTTGAATTCCATCAGTTTCTAAATACCTTTTATCATCATAACAACTCAATGATTTCTTATTTAATTTCACACTACTCAATTCATGACCCTTACTCCTAATACTTCTCATCTTATGATAATCCTCCCGCTCATTAAACAGCGTATCCTTGAAGTTCTCCATTTTAATATCCCTCTTAATCACCCCCTTCTTAATCCCCTTTGCCTTCACATCACCCTTTCCACCTTCCTTTACATAAGCGTACATCTTAGCCCTCAACCCACAGAATTCCCTAATAGGCACCCCACAACTTTCATCCTTCATCTTCCCAATAACTTTTTTATTTTCAACAAAATGATATTTACTCTTTGGGTCATAATCTGAATTATCAAACAACTCCTTATCTTTCCACAAATCTTCATAAATGTCATGGGTCTTTATATTATAACAAAGAGAGCCAGTATCAGTAAACAACAACTTAACCCTCTCATGACCACACCTCTTTATCACATAATTATAATGAAAATCGTACATCAAAGTTTTACTCAAATCGAGAATTGACATTCCAACAAAAGATGGCTTATTCAACAGCAAACTCTCCTTCACCCTCTTAATTATCACCATATTTTTATTTATGACATTGCACCCATTAAAAGTAGGCTTAGCAATATGTTTCAAAAGTAACTTCTCATCACTTATTATCTTAGCATCACATCTCTTGTATAAATTCTCCATCGTCTTACCAAATACCGAATTATTCATCAATTTATAAAAGTCCTTTTCAAAAGCATTTCTCGCCTTTGTTCTCATATCAGTATTATACATTATATAGTCACTTTCCTTAAATTTTAAAATCCTATGAACTTTCCTCAATTTCATCCCCAACTTTTGATACAATTCTAAATTCTTATAATGCAATACATATTTCTCCTTATTACATAAATTAGGAATTAACTTATTTATCTTACTACATTTCAATCCAAACTTTTTCATAATCTTTTTCTGATACTCACTCAACATATTAGCCCTTACCGGCATTTTCTCTGGCGCCAATGGAAAATCATTATGCCGTTCATGCAACCCCTCAGGATATTCTAAATCACATTCAACAATATATCCATAATTTGGATCATTAAAATTATCAACCCACTGAAATTTCCCTACCGGCAATTTCTTACACATTGCCCAACCATATAAATTATGAGCATCCAAATAAATAATGTGACTTTCTTCTTCAGTTTCCTTATAATCACTCAAATATTTATTATTAGCCCTTGAATACCTATGACTAATATAACTCATTCCTCCACGCATTCCCTTCTGAATCATATGACTCATGTCAATATCAGATATCAAATCCAGTTTCACCCCAGTCATTTTCAACATAGCATCCCAAGCCAAACCTGGAGCAGAAAAATAATGAACTGGATCCAATTGATAATTCTTCAGACACACCCTCCTAAAATTTTCAAACACATCAGCCAACAACAACACATCACATCTCAAATACAGATCATGATATTCTCCCAAATTTTTCATCTGAAATTTACCCCACACATTCTTCGCGTGATTATAATCCTTATCACTAATTTCACTTTCATACAATGAACTATAAAATTTCTCCTTCTCTGGAAATTCAACTTCATCAAACCTTTCATACCCATCAAAATAATCATATTGATAAATTCCTTTCTTCTTAATCAACCCCAACTTTTCTTCATCTAAATTTTTAAACTCCTTGTCAAAATGAATGATATCACCACTTTCTAAATTACCAACTAATCTATCCAATGATGAAGACATAAATTGCATTGAATCAATAAATACTAAATTTTGCCCCAACATAATTGATAAATATTTTTCAGTATTAGTAGGTAATATATCCAATCTCAAATTTTCTAACTCACTGTCTTCCTTAAACTTTCCAACCTCTTGAATAATAAAATGACCATCATAGCCCCTCAAATTGTGAAACACAACAGGAATCTTATCGCTCAACCTACATTTCAAATTACAATCACTAATGAGCAGCTCCCCTGAATTTTCCAGTCACATGACAATGATCCCTAACCTTCTTCTTGTTCTTGTCCTTCTCAATAAACTTACCATCACAAATCCAACATTCCTTTGCATTCTTAAAATTATCCTCATCCTCATCACTCATAACGATCTCCTTATTGAACTCCTCCTTTATAATCCTCTGCAACCTCTGATTTTCTTCAAAAATTGCTTCAATAAATTTATATCCAGCATTTTCACCCCTGTACATCTTAAATTCACTAGTAAATTTATCATCAACTGAACAAATAGTCTTAAACCCATAAGAGCAAATTTTATGCTTCTGATATTCCTTAGTATATGATATTCTGGATTTTTCATCCACCGTTTCATCTATCAACTTCGCAACTCCAAATCCATAATTTTCCTCAACTTTTTCAGTTAACAATAAACTCTCAAAATCAGCATAAATAACAAATGGATTTTCAAATTTTTTATAATGACTCTTGAAATACACTTTACTCCCCTTTTTTGGCATTCTAATAGCCTGCTTTCCATTTAATACCATGCATTCCCCCACATGTTCATCCGTTATCTCCTCAGTTTCAAAATGTTGTAAGCAATAATCACAAATAAATTTTTATTATTATTTTTATTCAATTTATTACAAAGCAAACCTTCAAAATTTTTAATATACACGTAATGACCATCACCATCATCATTATCAATTTTCAACAAACGCATCACATCCTCTGATTTTCTTTTTGTCACATACAATGGAAAGAAACTATCATTCTCCCAACCAAATACACTCACACTAATATCATTCATCTTCTCAATTTTCTTTACATCATTTATCCCCACAGGAAATTCAATTCCCTTATAATCCAACCCAATAGGTGTCCCATCCTCACGCAAATACTTCTTGTATTGACTAATTCTCTGGGGATTTCTTTTCAACTCATCCTCCTTCCTATTCAAATGATAAATATGACAATACATAAAACATTTCTGATCCTCGTTCTTTATATTAATCATTGATTTCTTCCCACGCAACCCCTTAGGCAATTTAAAATAACTACTCCCACCCAAAGGCACATACTTATAAAATTTAATTAATCCCTCTTTTATCTCATCAAGAACCCATCCACTTCCTTCACTAAAAAAATTTCCAATTCCCTTATTTATCTCATTAACAAACCTATTCATCACACTTTTAATATCATTTTCCCCCATAATTGTATAAATACCCGACTGAATTTCCTTAGTAACAAATTTATCATCAACTGGATGCTTAAACAATATAACCAACGATCTACTAACTTTCAAATTTCCCATCTCCTTGAATTCCTCAACAATCTTATCCCTTAATTCCCCCTCCCTCATTTTTAACTCAATTGATGGATTGCCTTTATCAACAATGCCGGTACTATATGTTTTAATAACACCATCCATAACAACATCATTTAATTGAATTTTCTTTTTCCTAAGTTGTCTAAGCGGAGCTGCTTTTTCTTGGTTTCACTTGTAACCCTTTCTTCCCTGAACTCCTTAATTATTTTATCCTTTTCTTCATTCTGTTTCTTCAACAATTGAATTTCTTCATTATTTGCTAGCAATTGACTACGCAGCAAATTAAATTGTTCCATCATTTGATTTTGAAATGTCAAAAATTGTTCCTGTGAAATATTCATCCCTATATAATAATTACAGAAAAAAATTTTCACATCCTCCCACAAATTTCCAGATTATAAAAAAGTTATCACAAATTTAAAAATAACATCTTCAACCCCGTAATAAATTAAATTCCACAAAAATGAGCTAACTATATCTTTTTATTTTTTAATCAAATTATAATTTTTTACAATTTTATTTTTTTAATGAATATTTCATAAGAACAAATACAGATTTACATATGCTTCATTGCAATTTTAATTAAATCAATTACATCATTTTTTCCATAAGTTTTATTTTTACTAACAAATTTAAT
This sequence comes from Blastomussa wellsi, assembly GCA_947652115.1. Classification (NCBI taxonomy): domain Eukaryota; kingdom Metazoa; phylum Cnidaria; class Anthozoa; order Scleractinia; family Plerogyridae; genus Blastomussa; species Blastomussa wellsi. The sequence continues at coordinate 11,137,793 of OX393567.1, forward strand.
GACCATGCTATTTACATCCTTTTGATATTCACTAAGCTGACACCTTGGTGAGTTCCTCATGTCTCTCCAAATTTGTCTTAAAATTCTTTTCATTTCATCACTGCTCCATTCATCCTTCAGGAACAACTCAATAAATTCTAAATTATCCCCCACAATGTTACATTCACTTGCAACACTATCATAATCATATTTTTTATCATCAGAATCACTATCTGACCACTCTTCAACATCACTTAGAAATTCATCTTCTGAACTCTCATCCAAATCTCTCATCGCTCGCTTAATAAATATTTACCATCCATCCTATAATATTAGAACAGAAAAAAATTTTTCAAAAATGAGCTAACTATATGTTTTTATTTTTTCTCCATTACCAGAAAAAGTAATGTAGTAAACGATTTTTCCATCTGCCTCAATAACCACTGATTTATCAAATGGTTTAACCTTTGCTCCACCCTTTTTTAACTTTTCCAACCTCTCAAAACGCTCACTAATATTTTCAATCATCAACTATATAAATTTCTGAACATTTGTGACTCTTATTTTTTCTGAGTAACATTCTACCACACGCAACACACTTAACTCTCTCACTTGAAAAATAATAAAATCATAATCATTACTAACAACGGTCTTGAAATTACTCTTACTAATGCTATTCAAGAAAACCTCTTGCTTATCAGATAATACACCTTCACCTCTCGGTGTTTTTAATTCAATAGCAAATCCATTATAACTTCTATTTGGATAACTTCTATTATCCTTTTCTGATTGCCTCTCGTCGTTGTTCTTTTGTTGCAAGTGTAGATATAAATTCTCCAACTAGCAAAGCTTGAGGATAATTTTCTCTAATAAATTTAACAACTCTCACTTGAAGAGAATTTTCATCATAAATTGGAAATGTCTTGTCCATGTTAATCATCTATATAATTAGTTTAGAAAATAATTTTTCACCCACGCCGCGAGTAGCCTAAGGCTGCGAGCGCAATAATCAAATTATTCATCTACTGATTCAGCAACTTACTTAAAATAGTTATCTACCTCCTTAATAATCTCATCATAATCCCCTGATATCGTCTTATGACCAATTGCGTCTAACTTACCAATAAACTCCTTTTAAACTCCTTTGCCATTTGGATTTTTCAATTCAATGGCAAACCCAGCATATTCCTTATTTTTATTTAAAATTATAATATCAGGAGTACCCTTAATGTATCCTTTCAACTTTGCAAAATTTCTTGTTGTAGGATTTCTCATTAAACTTGTAATCTCCACAACAATCAAAGCATCTGGGTATTTATCTCTTATATATTTAACAACTTTAAAATTTAATTTCAACTCATCACATTTTCTCTTAACCATTTAAGTATATTATTACTTAAGAAATTAATTTATCTTCCTTCACCCATGAATTGAATTTATCAGGATAACCTTTCCATTTAACAAACGCCTTATTACCCTTCCTCTTTATAACCTTTTCAATTCTAAAGACATCCTGTCCCTTGGTTTTCTGTAATTCTTGAAAATAAAAGAATCCTTCAATGTCTTCACCCATCAGATCCTTCAATTTATAAGTTACTGGATTTGTCTTAACAACAAACACCTCTTCTGTCCAATTTGGAACATATCCCTTATCAAATACCTTTCTCTTGTATTTACTTATTCTGACTTTATCTCCAACTTTCAATTTCATTTAACTCTACTTGCTTCATTGTATAGTCTTCCATACAATGTATTCATTAATACCTTATTCTTATTTTCACTTTTCCTTGCCTCATTCGGTGTCATATCAATTGTACTATGAAAATGATTATTATACCCATTCACAATATTATCCAACTCATCCACCCACACAGTATTCCCCCTACTAGTAAAATCCTCGTATATCTTCCTCTTGAGAGTCCTATTAAATCTTTCAATTATACTCCCCTTTTCTTCATTCTCTGTTGAATATAATTTGATCCCCTCACGATCTAAAAATTCCCTCATCCACTTGTTATAAAACTCAGATCCTTTATCAGTCCATAAATATTTAGGTACGATATTTATTTTTTCAATTAATCCATCAAAAGCTTCCTTCATCGTCTCACCATATTTATTCTTGATAGGAATAGCCCAAGCGTATCTTGAAAAGACATCTATAACAGTTAAAATATACTTATAACCTCTATTCCATTTACTCAATTTCTGCATTTCAATAAGATCAGCACTCCATGTATCATCAACCCCTCCCATAACAACAACCCTTCTCTTTGGAAATTTCCTCACGATTGGTTTATGCAATTCTTTAGCTAACTGATCCCAATCACCATCAATTAGCATTTTTTGTTTCTCTTCCCCTTTCCACCTCCTCTATAATAATCAATGTTATCCTTAACACCCTTATATGCTTGTCCAGCTAATAATCTCCCCAAAGCAGCAAACGATGGAGCTGGAGTCACAAAATTACTAGCTACATAAGCAATTTTATCTGTAATTGATGGACCATGCCTTCTGTCAAGAGCACCACCCTGCGTTCCCATCCCAACTTTCTTTTTACCAGAAATTAAATTCTTGCTAGAGAATGCCCCCATTGTGTGTCTTTCCATGGTATCTTATCCAATTCCTTAACCATCTCAGCATCTGCTTTATTTTTACACTTCACCTGTTCCTTCTTTGGCTTCTTCCCACAAACAGCATAATCAACATCATGCTGCATACTAACTGCATCAGTGTTGCCAGTTGGTTTTTCATAGATTTCCAATATATTTCCCTTATCATCATGTCTCAATTGTTTATGTAATGGATTACCCGGACCAGTATATTTATGACAAGGCAAAACGAATCCCTTCTTTGGTGCCACCTTCAAAATAGCTTTATGAATGTCAATAGCACCACCTGAACTCCTTGTTTTAACAAATCTAGTTTTAGTATGATTCCCTTGACTACAAGTTGATTTCATTATTCTCCTTCCATTACTTGTTGTTTCATACTTAACATTTTTATTTCCAGTTTTCCTCTTATGAACAATGCAATAGGTTTTTTTCCATGAATATATTAATTACCTAAATAATTAATGACAATAATGATTCACATACTTACCACTCTTCTTATCACATGAAACGTAATCAAAACTTGGATCATGTCTTTTTGGATATCCCGACCAAAATTTCTTACTAAACAAACCAGTTTTTGTATTAAACGCCCCCTTAGCAATATCACCCGACCAATATCTATCTAATAATTTCTTATCAACTCCAGGAAGAGTTTTATAAAGTTGTTCCATTGGCCCAATTCCAGGATTTGTCACCTTAGCCCCTGAGTGAAGTAATTCACCAATACCTTTACCTTTAGTAGTTCCAGGTAAAAATCTAGTTTTAATATGATTCCCTTGGCTACAAGTTGATTTCATTATTCTTCTACCATTACTTGTAGTTTCATAACTAACATTTTTATTTCCAGTTTTTTTCTTGTGAACGATACAATAAGTTTTTTCAACCATAATATATCATTTAGTTACATAATTGTATAATTAACTTATATATATGGCATCAGAATATACAGCAACAAGTTTATTTCTAACACCAGGGCAGTTAAAAAAACTAGAATGCCTGCGAAACAGCCATTTCAATTTCAAAAGTAAACATAAAAAAGCGGGTAATTTTCAACTCCCTTTAACTAACCGGCAACTCAACCACATTAAGAAAAATGAAAGAGCTGGTAAAGGCGTCAAATTGAAAATAAGCAGAGTACAAATAACAAAATTACGTGGATCATCCTCAGTGAAAAGAAGAAGTTACACAGCGGAAGAACAAAATAAACTGACACAGCAAATACTAGCTGATATAAAAAGAAGAAGTTACACAACGGAAGAACTAAAGAAACTGACACAGCAAATACTAGCTTATATGAAGGCAGGCAAAGGTTTACAAGTTGACTCATTCGCTTATACTCAAATGGGTACATCAAGAAGAGAACCCAGGAGACGTCGAAGAAACGTACCCACACCCACATCAACTAATAAAGCTCCAGGTTGTGGACAACTTGTATTTAACCCTGGATTAAGACAACCACCAGTAATTGGAATGTGGCCTGGGGAAGTCCCTTTGAAGTTGAAGCGTGGCAGGAAAAAAAAACTTAATTTTTCCACCAGAAAATAAACCACTGTCTAATTTTAATCTAATGAATTGGTTGGATTACCTTGAAGTGAAAATAAAAGGTATTTTCATGAGAGATGAACACATGCCAAGCAAACATTCCCCATGCATCTTTAATCTAGATGACAAAGTGGGCATAGGAACCCATTGGGTCTGTTGTGTGCCTAATGGCGCAAATAAGTTATATTATTTCGATTCTTTCGGAATGCACTATCCAGAAGAATATAAAAATAAATCAGGCAATTATAAAATAGATTACAATAAAAATCAAATACAACATAAATATAGTGTATTATGTGGTTATTACTGTCTTTATTTCCTACACAGGACAGTGAAATTTAAAGAAACACCAAAAAAAGCAATTTCAAGATTTTCATCCAACATACTCAATAATGAATTTTTCATCAGAAAGTACTTTGAACAAATTCATTGAAATCCGAGAATCTCATCATTACCATTAAACTGACTTTATCGTTAATTCCATTCTTATTTTCACTGTCAATAATTGCAATTATTGACTTATAAAACATCTTCTTACTCTCATCACTCATATCCTTTGGCATCGACCAGCCATTCTTCTTGTAAACTCTCTTAATCATGTCATTATAATTTAATTTCATGATTTCATACATTTCTTTATCGTTTAATTTCACTTGCTTCATATTATATTAATTAATTAGATAATTTCATTAAACGTAAAAAAGCCCATTATTTATTAATCTAGAAGTTAAGTCAGCAGATTAATAAATAATGGGCTTTTTTACGTTTAATTATTGAACTTGTCATACAATTCAAATCTGAAACATTTGTTACAAATTCCAACGTCGTTATCTTGACAAACGTGACATAATTCCATTTTTTGTCCACATTTTAAACAAATAAATCGAGAATTAATACATTTATGGCAGAGAAAATGACCTTTCATACAAAAATCACATTCAAAATAATATTTACATTTTGAACAATCCAAACAATAATTCAGCAGAGAATCGCATTCATCACAGGATTCGTTATATCTTTGATCACATTCTTCATATTTTCATAATTTTATGGTAAAATTCGCAGATTATTTTGATTTTAATATTTTTATTCATGCAATATTCACAAATGATCATAACTATATATTTAATTAATAAATTAAATTTTCATTTTGAACGAAAGTGTAAATATTACCAAACGGATTTTTCTCTGTCAGAATCTGCTTTTTTCAACTCCCCACTAAAATAACTATATTGTTGAAGTGCGCAAAATTGATTTTCTTTATAAAGGTTGTTCAACCATTCTTCATTGAAGTAAGCTTTTCTAACTTTAACTCCTAGTTCTTTATGCCATTTTCTGATAATTTTATTAAATTCCTTTTTTCTTCCTTATTCATAAGACAGTGAATTTTACAATAAATACAAGGAGTCTCTGAAGATGTATGATCAATAATGATTTTATTTTTCTTCACTCTCGCAAATAATAAAATATAAAATATAAAATACCATTATATAATAACCATTTGTTTTTTTTCTTTAAGTCAAACACAAACGCAGCTGACTTAACTTTATTATAAAATTATATTTCATTTTTATAATTTTATTAACTATGTTTTAAAAAAAATTATTTCACTCTTCCAGTTTCATATTCATCATATGCGAATTCTTCACTGTTTTAACAAACAACATCATCAACATCACTTTCACTTTTACTTTCACTTTCACTTTCAATTTCATCATTCAATTGATTACTTTCATCCTCACTTTCATCATTCAATTGATCACTTTCATCCTCACTTTCATACGTGTCCGTGTCAACTCTGTACCCCCCCCCCTCTGGCTCAATCCTAGGGTTAACTAGTATGTAATAATTCAAATCATAATGTTTTTCATCAAATGTATAAATTTTACAGAATGGGTCTTTTTCTATTTTAACATAAAAAAAAATTCAATATCATCGTATGTCACTAAATTTTTTTAAAACCTTCATTTCCATCTTCATTATATGCATATTCTTGTGGTGAACAATAATGTTTATGATGTGATTTCAATTTAAGATCTTAATGCCATGATTTAACTAATTTTTCATATTCTTTCTTTTCCTCAATAGTCATCAAATAACACAATTTACAGTAAATGCACTCTCTTTCAGTATGGTCAAATATAGAAATTCCTTTTTGAACTTTATTCATTAATAATTTGTGGATGAAAATACCAAGATGGTAAATTGTTTTCTTGACTTAATTTCATGAGATCTTAATAACAATAATTATACATGCTTTTTTATATAATAACTATATGTTTTTTATTTTCATTTTAAACGCACCTAACTTAGCTATATAATAAAATTATATTTCATTTGTATAATTTTATTAACTATATGTTTTAAAAAAATTATAACCAACAAGTTAGCTTACATATACCAATCAAAAAAAAGATCAGCATAGAAATAAATATCACCATGTGCATTTTTTTCAACTTTCTCAATAATTGGCATGGAGTTATTATAAGAATAACAACCAGTTAATTTTTTGGTTGTATTTAGTTTACTTTTAATTATTTTCTTACACATATTATTAAATTCAATTCTCTGTGTTGGTGTTCCAAAATTTTTAACTTTACAATAAATACAAGGGTTTTTACAATTATCTATAATTATTCTATTTTTCTTCATATTCTTAAGAAGTTGACGCATTTCTTTTTCAATTCTCATCACTTAAGGTGAGTAAAGATCTTTCTCAGCAATAGCTAACCTAATTTTAGTATAACAAAAAATTTCATCATAATTCATCTCAATATATAATAACTATATGAAAATTTTTTCCATTTCAAACACCTCATTCTCATTGTGACATAACAACTAATCATTGCCTATCTTATCAATTAAAATGGTTTCCTCGTAAAGAACAATGGCATAAATGATGTAATCTGCTGTTGATGCCTGAGTGAAACGGTAATTGAGAATGAGTTGTTTCGGGTCAGCGCTTACCTCGTCTTTATGCTCACGGAGATCAAAATATATGAGTGAGTAGAGTTTCTTGAAGTTGTCCATTGTCAGTTGAGTTCCAGTATTCAGGTCATTTTTCCTTCTGGCGTATTCCAAGAGATCCCCGAAGATGCGAGTTTTACTATCGGTGTCATATTCCAATTCAGGGTAAAAGTCAGAGTTTCTATATTGCAGCCGGCAACTTGAAAGTGAACAATTGTTGTCAGCGGCGTTGAGTTTGAATGTGTCAAAAATAAATGGATTTTCCTTTTGAATGTTTGTTTTATTTCTCTGGAAGTAGACAAAGACATGTTTTGCGTCTTTGACTGCTGGGGTTATTTGGTACATTCCACTGACGGCTCTGTCAGGTGGGGATGCCTTGACAAATTCTCTTAGGTATTTCCAGCGAGTGGGTCTGAGAAATGATGAATTAGCCATGTTGAGGCCTTTAGATGTGAAGTTGAGACGGGGTAACCATAGTTGAAGGTCAAGAATAATATAACGTGCAACATTGGCATCAGCTCCAGCTCTGTAAATAAATTCATCATCACTGGTCATTGTCATCTTAATTTCTATTTGCATGGGTGGGAGCATTTTATCTCTTAATTCCTGGAAGAAAGAAAATTTATTGAGTGGGATAGATGCCTGTTGGGTTGGTATTGGCTCACCAAGCAATAAACTGTTTCTCTTAAATACTCCAGTTTTGGGGAAATTGGCTGCAGCAAGGGCGACTCCTTCATGTATTGGTCTGTTGTCAAGGTACCAACCAGTTTGTGTGGTAACTGTTGAGGCGTAGTCATGCGAGTATTCCAGGAGACTTTTCAAGAAACTAATTTTATGGAGATCGTTGCTGTCATAGACTCTCCAGCTGATGTTATCATCATGTGGTTGATTAGACTTGTTGAGTCGTTGATTGTTGAGATGCAGTTGCCGTCATCATTCGCTTGAGTAAGGTCGGCGTTGACTATAGCTCCTCCATCAGCTTTTAATTCAACTCGATATTTTACTAGCAGGAAGGCATTGTGCCAGTCAAACCAGGTCTTTGATGTCAAAGGTGTAATCTGTTTTTTTTCTGGAATTGATTATTGGGGACGTTGGACTGTTGTTGGGTTACTAGGTTGAATCTTATGAAGTCTGTTTTCTTGAGATTGTCTTCTGATCTGAACATATAATAATTGAGTAGATAATTTACACTTTCATAGATGATAATCGTTTTAGAATTTCGTTGCCGGCATTCAGATGTAGTTGTGTTTTCTGTTTGGTATTTGCGCTCGCCCTCACCTTCGGTGGAGCTCGCGATGGTATGCTCTCAAGTGATCTGCTGGTTATTCCGGTGCCTTTATGACGGAATTCATATAGGCCAGTTCTTGGGTTATATTGTTTTGTCCATTCATGTGGTCGGTTCACTCACCGTCGGTTATAATTACCATTATTTTTTTTTTATGTGCCATTAAATTTTACTGGTATGTTGAGTCCATCGGTTATGTAGACTCGAATGGAATCTATTCGATTTTTGTTGACTGGAATCAACTTCAATCTATGGGGTTCTATCATGAATGGGAAAGAACGAGCAATGTTACGGGAGATCACGGAGAAACAAAATAGGATATCACTGGCTACGTCTGTGGTGTTTCTGTAGGTTAGGTCTGTGTGGATACATAAGAGGTCCACTGAATTGGTAATATTGGGGATATTTTCGCCAGTTTGTTCTTGCTCAGTGTAAATTCGTTTATTGAAACCTATGAGCATGTGGAAATCATTTTGTGATAGGTCAAGTTCATAATTTCGTTTCATGCTGAGTTGAACTCGGAGGAGGGCGTGATCGTATTCCAGGTTGATTTCTCGGTCGTAGGACTGTATTTGTTCGTTGATATCTTCGTAGGAGTAATTACCATCTGGGAAATCTATGTTGATCCAGGGGGATGATGACGTTTTGCGATATCTTATTTTGTTATTGTTGTAGTCACTTGATATGTTGAACCATGAGTAGGTCATTTCTGATATTTCATCAAGGGCCATTTGGTAATTTCTATTGGAGTCTAACTGGATGGGGTTATTGAAATGGATTCGAAAATCTTGCGCATTTTGATTAAATTGTTGCCGCTGTTTTTTTGCTTCACTTGATGATAGGATAAGGTGTATTTCTGTCATATATTTATTAATTAGATAAAAGGTAATTAGAGAATATGTTTTTGTAAGTTTGTCTATTAATTCGTTTTTTATTATGCAGGAAATTAAGTATTTGTTTGGCTTCTTGTCTTATTTTATGTGATGTATTACCAGCTGATATTGAACCACATAATAATTCTAGTCTTTCAATTAATTTCAAGTGAGGGTCTTCGATCGCTCCGCGGTCTCCTAGTCCACTGCCACTTATATCTTCATCGTCAGAATATTGCGTACGACTTCCCATATATTTTATTTTCTTCTCAAGGTCACTCTCTGTCCTGGTTGCTTTCGGTTTGGGTTCTGGTGTTTTCTTTAATTTACGTAATTGTTCCTGTAAATAAGATTGGTCAAATGGTCGTGGTTCCGGAGGTTTAAATTTTCTTTTAGATTTTTTATAAAATTCTCTTTCCATATTCTTTTTATCAAAAGCTAATTTATCTTCAATATCGTCTCATTGCTTTCTTATTTCAAATGATTCTTTTCTTAATTCACCAAGAGTTTTACCAACATATTTGCTCTTACTCGTGGGTGGAACTTTAAAATCATCACCCTTATTTTTGTAGTTTAGGCGACCCAAAAAAGAATTAATTACTCCTTCTTCTTCAGCTAATTCTTTTCTTTCACTTTCCAATTTGGTTTGTTCAAAATCAAAACTTTTTCTAGTTTTATAAGTTGGGGGTAGATCATCATCATCATCATCATCATCATCGGTCGGTGGTGGTGGTGGTGGTGGGGGAACATATGGTGGAAGATCTGGTGGTTTTGATGGTCTGGGTCCATAACCATCATCATATGGATCAAAGTCGTCCTCAAGAGGTGGAGGTAGATCATCTTCATCAGCGGCTTTTTTAGGTGTGGGTGCTGCTGTCAGGAGTGGGAGTTTTTTTATATTGATTCCTTCATCCAATCTTGATGTGATAGGTTTCAAAAACTTTTTCAAATCGTGATTGACCAACTTCATGTGAAAGTTTATAGTTGAATATTTGCTCATTAATTTTTCATTTGATTCTTTTTCTCTGGCAATTTCTTTCCATCTCGATATTGACATTATATTTATTAATTACATAATTTTTCCGAGTGTACAGGTACAGATATTTTTTCAATTCCAAGTGTACAGGTACAGATTTTTTTTCATTCTGAGTGTATTGGTACAGATAATCTCTCGTTAAAATTCTTTGTCACTGACTTACTAATTTTATCAATGTAGAGAAATGAAAAAGGTTCTTTGGTTGCTCTATGGTACATTTCTTCTGGTATATTATTCTCTCTTGAAATTACATTACTCTCACGTTTAGAATTTAGGTCAAATATAATGAGATGTGAGCAGTTTAACCTAATGTCTTTGGGAGTGGAGAAATATGATTTTGAAAGGTAGATAACTGAACAATTTTTATGACGGCCTTGAATGAAATAATTGATTAAAGGTTTCTGATTTTTCTCTGTTACGAAGTCGTCGAAGATTACAATTTTCTGACCTTCTTTTGGTATGTTGTCCATGGGGATGATTTCATTGTTTGATGTTTGAATTATGTTATAACCTACTTGTTTTGATATGGGGGTTAATTTGTTGAT
>OX393567.1:11156130-11206130 GCA_947652115.1 Blastomussa wellsi
CTGATGTGGTGAGTGTATTGTTTGCTAGTGGAGGAATTGCTTCAAGTATTGCTACAAGTGGTATTGGATTAGTTGGAGCGTCGGAGCGAATCAAGGAATTGTGCGTCGTGTGTTTTTATATACAGGAAAGATGGAGCTTCGCTATTGGCTGGTGGCCAATTGACATTATCAACCCAGTTGATAGACCAAATTATATTGTTATACTTCCCACCGACGCAGCACCACAGTTTCTTTAGAAACTTACCCCCTCTATTCAACGAGTCGTTCAACAAACGGCAACTTGTTTAAAGCCAGTGATACAGGGTTCAACATTTGTTGAGCGACAAATGTTGCGGCAAATGTTGAACAGTGTATCATGTGATGTTGAATGTTGGAATATGCCATTCAACATGTTGAACTTTGTTGAACGTTGTTGAACGAAAATAGAGCTCGGCTCTATTCCGTTCAACAAGTTGCCGTTTGTTGAAAGACTTGGGAAAACGCAAAAACGTTTGAACAAGTCGCAACGATGTTCAACATTTGTTGATCAACAAAAGTTGAAAGATGTTGAGCCGTGTATCATTGGCTTAACGGAATAGAGTCAAGCTCTATTTTCGTTCAATAACGTTCAACATGTTGAATGGTATATTTAAACGTTGAACGTCACATACACTGTTCAACATTTGTTGAACCCTAGCCGCAACATTTGTTGCTCAACAAATGTCGAACCGCGAATCGTTGGCTTAATTAAGGACGCGTTTACACGGCGTTGAAAGTGGAGCGTTTTCAAAATGATACGGTTTCATTTATGAAATCGCGAAATGCATCGATTTGAAAACGATTACGTATTAGCGTGAAATTGACCGGCTTTGAAGTACACATAGTGAACTTCGCTCGGAGTGCAGCGCTTGCTAATCCAAAATTAGTAAAGTAGCCTAAGGCCCGGTTCAAACGTCGAACTTTACATGTGCCGAATCTAATAATTAGGTTCGGCACATGTAAGGTTCGACGTTTGAATCAATTAGGTTCGACATATTTGTATTTGGGTCGACCTGCCGTTCTATTCGACAGGGCTTGTCGAATAGAACGGCAAAAGATCGACTTCGTTTCATACGTCGGTCTTTACATGTGCCGAACCTAATGCATAAATTACGCTAATGTATTTCTTGATATAAGAGAGTTTGTGATTGGCGAGTGAGCTGTCAAAAACGCGGTCGTGCATGAAATGCGCGACATAACACTGGACCGCAAAAAATGTAGCCAGAGTTTATCGGACACAATTCGCATACTGTTTCCCATTTTATTGTTGAATATGCGTCTTGACCAAAATAAAACAAAAGACAAGGCTAGAAACTTAAGTCAGTAGTTAAAGTTACAGTCTAAACGATACTGAAGAAATTTGACCAAAGCCTGGCGACCACATTACAAGTACGATCTTTAAAAAGTGTTGTTTGTGTGTTTCGTTTATAAAGCAACTGAAGCGGTCCCATTTATTATATTGTAGAGTACGGTGACGAGTATTTATTTCGTTCCATAAAGTGTACAACTGGAAAATTCACCGTTTTCCTCTTAGCCGATATTGAGTTCGGCACATGTGAAAGTTCGACCTTTGAATCAACTGCCGAACTTAATTATTCGGGTCGACCCAAATAGGTATTAGGTTCGGCACATGTAAAGTTCGACGTTTGAACCGGGCCTAAGTTCCAGTTTTGTAACGCAATTTGACTCGAGACTCGTCAATTTCAAGGACTATTCTATTTCCCTCATTCGCGACAAGTCAATTTCATGACCAATTGTAAAAGGGTCTATATAAAATTGACTTTTTGAAAATACAAGTTCATTAGTTGCCCGCGTAAGGTAAGTGTGATTTTTTGCTGCTTTGCTATCCACATTTCCTATTGTTTATACTTGTGACTTTTTTCTAATTAGGGCCTCGCGCAAGGTAAGTGCGATTTTTTCATAAGTGGCATTATTTTATCAAAAAAGGTAAACGACAATAGAAGTCCGTGTTTTATACCCAGTCCGCAGACCTGGTCCATATTTTATACTTCAATCCGTGTTTTATACCTAGTCCGTAGTTCACAGTAAGTGTTTTATACTGACCAGTACACTCTGAAACAGTTGTTGCGCGATTTTCCTTTCTCCTTCAAAACGAGTCTTTGATGTCAGGTGAATCCACCAAAAGAATATTAGTAATGTTCATCTGTCTTTGAAAAATAACTTCGACTCAGATCGTGTAGGCGAATCGACTTTAGTACAATGTAGGCGAATCGACTCAGATCGAGTCGGCGAATCGACCTCGATGTAGGCGAATGGACTTGTTGGCGAAACGACCCCTGAAGCTATCCCGGTTATATTTCATGTCTGTCAATACTCACTACGCGGTATCGAGTAACCATATTTAGTAAGTAGTTTGCGGTTTTGAGGTTTGCTCGCCCTACACAAACCTGTCACTAAACACATTACACCTCGCTCTCTGATTGGCTTATTTAATTAGATCACTGAAGGCGATAAAAGTGGGCGGCTAGCAAAGCCCATAAGCAATGAGGCAGGCGGAAAATTTCCACTCGCGCGGCTTCGCCGCTTGACCTCGTGGGCTTCGCCGGCGAATGCTGAGTGAGTAGCTCGCACCCTCAAATCCCGCCGGCTACGCAGGCTAGTTTTATGTGATTTTACTTGTTGCTGGGTTGACGCCATGTCTGTTGCACGCACTTTACGGACTAAGCCTCGCGTAACTTACACGGTGTTGCACTCTGGTGCGGAGGATTCTTCGCCAGAGAAGAAGAAGTTGGAGCTCGCACATACCTCTCCTTCAACAACCCCTACAGCCTTTGAAATGGACGGTCAAACTAAGCTTGACGCTCTGGAGGCAGAGAAAGTAGCTTTTATAGCAAGGGAGCTACAACAGGTTCAACAGGAGCAAGACTTCCAGACAAGAAGAAAGAAGTGGAGACATTGCGAGAGAAGGTAGTTCAGCTCCGGTTGGAGCAATGCAGCTCCTCCGAGAGGGAAAAGAAGACTAAGAAGCCTCCAAAGGTAAAGTCGGCCTCCAAATCCAAGGCTCTGGTGAGCCACGACGACATCCGACAGATGGAGTCGCTTTCCTGGGACGTCGAGAAAAAGTTAAAGCATTTTGGTCTAGGCGAGATCACTGAGAGTCAATCAAGTTGAAAGGATGACTGTTCCAGCAGTGACGCCGAAACCGGCAAGGCCTCAGAGTTCTTCTGGTTCTCGTGGTTCTCGTGGTTCTTGTGGTTCTTGTGGTTCTTGTGGTTCTCGTGGTTCTTCAGGTTCTTCTTGTTCTTGTGGTTCTCGCGGTTCTTCTGCTTCTTGTGCTTCTTGTGCTTCTAGTGGTTCTCGTGGTTCTTGTGGTTCATGTGGCTCTTGTGGTTCTTGAGGTTCTTGTGGTTCTTAGGGTTCTTCTGGTTCTCGTGGTTCTTCTGGTTCTCGTGGTTCTTCTGGTTCTCGTGGTTCTCGTGGATCTTCTGGTTCTTGGGGTTCTTCTCGCTCTTCTGGTTGTTCTGGTTCTCGTGGTTCTTCTGGTTCTTCTGGTTCTTGTGGTTCTTATGGTTCTTCTGGTTCTTCTGGTTCTTCTGGTTCTCGTGGTTCTCGTGGTTCTTGTGGTTCTTTTGGTTCTTGCGGTTCTTGTGGTTCTTGTATTTTTCATGGTTCTCGTTTTTCGTCTGCTTCTCGTGGTTCTTGTGGTTCTCATGGTTCTCGTTTTTCGTCTGCTTCTCGTGGCTCTTGTGGTTCTTGTGGTTCTTGTGGTTCTCGTGGTTTTTCTGGTTCTCGTGGTTCTTCTGGTTCTCGCGGTTCTTCTTCTTCTTGTGCTTCTTGTGCTTCTAGTGGTTCTCGTGGTTCTTGTTGTTCTTGTGGTTCTTGTGGTTCTTATGGTTCTTCTGGTTCTCATGGGCTTGTGGTTCTTTTGGTTCTCGTGGTTCTTCTGGTTCTTGTGGTTCTCGTGGTTCTCGTGGTTCTCGTGGTTGTCGTGGTTCTTCTGGTTCTTCTGGTTCTTGTGGTTCTTGTGGTTCTCATGGTTCTCGTGGTTCTCGTGGTTCTCGTGGTTCTTGTGGTTCTTGTGGTTCTCATGGTTCTTCTGGTTCTTGTGGTTCTTGTGGTTCTCATGGTTCTTGTGGTTCTTGTGGTTCTCGTGGTTCTCGTGGTTCTCGTGGTTCTCGTGGTTCTTATGGTTCTTGTGGTTCTTGTGGTTCTTGTGGTTCTCGTTGTTTTTGTGGTTTTCATGGTTCTCGTTTTTCGTCTGCTTCTCGTGGTTCTTGTGTTTTTCATGGTTCTCGTTTTTCGTCTGCTTCTCATGGCTCTTGTGGTTCTTGTGGTTCTCGGTTTTCGTCTGCTTCTCATGGTTCTTCTGGCTCTCATGGTTCTTCTAGTTCTTGTGGTTCTTGTGGTTCTCGTTGTTCTTCTGGCTCTTATAGTTCTTCTGGTTCTTGTGGTTCTTCTTGTTCTCATCGTTCTGGTGGTTCCTGTTGTTCTTGTGGTTCTTCTGGTTCTCGTGGTTCGTCTGGTTCTTGTGGTTCTTCTGGTTCTGTGCTGGTTCTAGTGGTTCTTCCGGTTCTTGTTGTTCCTCTGTTTCTGTTCTGGTTCTCGTGGTTCTTGTGGTTCTCGTGGTTCTTCTGGTTTTCGTGTTTTATTCTGGTTCTCGTGGTTCTTCTTGTTCTCGTGGTTTTTCTGGTTCTCGTGGTTCTTGTGGTTCTCCTTAGCCAGCACTAATAGCTGGTCAGTGGTTAAATTTCCCGCTTTTTCCCTTTCGATCAGCAAAAATATCATCAAGCTACAGGAGGTCATCTTCGGATGTCATCTTCCTACACAATCTTCGGCAAGCATCCGTAACCGGAAGTCACGCCATAGCAATTTGACGGTCTAAATAATTCGTTATTAGACTAGGAAATTTTTGTAGCCTACGTATAGCCGTTCCGAAGGCTAGAAATTTTGTTGATTTTCATTTCGTGTCGATTTTGAACCTGCTCAGGGAAAAACGATGTGCTGTAAAAGGACGGTGAAAAACTTACCGTCGGTTACATCTAAGTGTGAACACGTGCGGAAAAACATGTTCTAATTTGCTATTAACTTGTACATATTAAACCCTTATGCAGATAAGTTGTCAAAAATGGCTTTGCTTTGCTAAACCATCAGAGTAAAATATCGAAAAACACCATATAAACGAATGTAACGATAATTTGATGTCCAGCGAGTCGCCAACACTGGCGCGACTTTTGTCTGGCTGACTCGGCTTTGTTTGAAAATAATTCAATTTTATCCCCCTGAAATTGAAGTTTACCCCAAAAATTTAAAATTTTATTAAATTTGTGTAGGCCAAAAAATTATTTACCGGCAAGAACGTCGCCGACGTTGTTTCAAGCTTGTGATACACGCAAGATTTGTTAGACAATTTGAACATGTTTTTCCCCACGTGTTCACGCTTATATTTTATTTCGCGAAATTCCGACATCCACCTCTAAGAGGTGAAACAAAATCAGCCAACGAGAGCCACCATGTGCATACAATATTATTTCGACAATTTTTAGTGGGTAAAAACACAGACAAAAAATAAATGCAATTCATGGTTTATCTTTTGCTGTAAAAATATCGATCAGTTCAAACACTCGGTTACATCCAGGGGCGGTTCCGGGGGGGATGGGATGGGTGGCTAGCCTCCCCCTCCTGTTTTGGCTCCTCGACTCACAGAAGTAAAATGAATAAATCAATTTATTTTCTACTTTTACAACAGAGTATTTCTATTTATTAGCTTTTTATTGCACTGTTATTTCAATCCATCCCAACCCACCCCCCCCCCCCCCTCCTAAAATATTCCTAGATCCGGATTACCGAAGCTTATCTACCTACTGGAGGTCACATTCGTCGATTTTCAGGAGGAATTTCGACGAGCCGGTTACACGACACAGAAATTTTTCTTTCGGCTGCGGCAATTTTTAGCGACCAATGGAAGGTACTTTACGAGCATTTATACAAGAGACAGAAAGTTTTTCAGGCAATTTCAAGCTGAAGAAAAAAAACATCCCGCTCTACAATATCTACCTCCAGGATGTCAATTGTTTCGTATTGGGAGGTAATCCGCGAGCATTACAAAAGAACTTCAGGAGAACTAAGGGTGGACCGTGTGACTTCTGATGGGGAGTGGGGGAGGGGGGGAGGTGATTTGGTACAGGCGCGTATTTTTCAGTCAATTTCAATCTTACAAAAAGCACTGCAGTTGCAATCTTCTTCACTGTTCCTTAGTTTTGAGAATCAGTGGATCTATCAACATGTGGTTACGTTAGATGTTGCGCATCCACCTGCAGAAATTCTTCTTGTTTACAACTGGTGGAACCCGGCGACATAGCCATAATTTTCCGAAATAGGGAAATCGAACTTTACCGCCATTTTAACACAGCAAACGAGACTGGACAGCATATTCTGATTAATGACTAGCTATAGTTATCACTGCAACTGCCCCCGTTAGCTAAGAGATCTATGATTTTGTAAGTGTTATTTATTGCTGGAGAAAGTGTTTCGGAAATACAATTTCAAACTGAACTTGTATCTTTTATTGGTAATATCTGAATACAGTTTTCTTGT
The DNA here is from genome assembly GCA_947652115.1 of Blastomussa wellsi. Taxonomy (NCBI): domain Eukaryota; kingdom Metazoa; phylum Cnidaria; class Anthozoa; order Scleractinia; family Plerogyridae; genus Blastomussa; species Blastomussa wellsi. The sequence goes on from OX393567.1 coordinate 11,162,704, forward strand.
TGACGGCACTTGACTAGCTACTTGACTTCCTTAAGCTAGTTTAAGGCAAAACTGAGTCGCCACAGTTTTAAGTAGACCACGCCTATTACAAATACACTATACCGTACAAAAAATTACATTTATCACTTACAATACACTTACACTGCTTAAATACTACATTATGTTATGTTACTGCGCCTGCTACTAATCCGTTTTCACACTAAACTACTTACAATGATACTACTTTCACAACCGATAGGGCTAATTACCTGCCAAAATTAAAAATGATTACGTACATTAAATTGAAAAACAAAGAAAAAGAAAGAGAAAAGAGAGGAAAAACAAGAATGGAGAAACATAAACGCGTTTATCATCATTGGCTGGTGTTGTCTAATTGTTCACATCAATTATTGTGTAATTATTGTATTTATTGTATCACTTGGTTGAATTAAGAAAGTTTAAAAAATATCCCACTTCTGAAGATGAATATTAAGTCTACCCCGCCTCTTAGCAATTAGATGTTCAATCCGTTCAATGTATTTTAGTTTACCTATTAATTGAGGTAAGAGTGGTTTTGTTTTTCTAAGCCTACTTAAATAAATTACCTGCTTACCTACAATGAGAATGTGGTTAAGAAGTGTCCAATGTAATATTTCTTTGGTGTAACCTAGCATGATTTCGATATCCTTTAACTCAGCAACTGCTATATTAAGTCCCTTCAACCAGGTGATAGTTTGCATCCAGAAGTCTTTGCTGTATTTGTAGGGGCACCCCACCCCACCCCAGTTGGTCGCAGTCACGTGACCACCAGACCATGAGGTAAAAAAAGAAGAAGAAGAACCGAAATTTGTGTGTTGTGTGTTTCATGATCTTTTACTGTTTGATGTCGGGCTGACACTCCTAACATATTGACAATGTAAAAACAGATGCTCTAGAGATTCTTCGAACTCTCCACAAAACGTGCATAATGAGGTGTCCACTAACTTTATTTTATTTAACAATTTATTAGTATATACAATACGATTGAGCAATTTGAATTGAAACATTCTTGTTCTTATGTCTAAGGTAACTTTGTGTGGAATTAAATAGATCTGATTCCAGTCAAGTTCGTGATCATTAAATAATGAAGAATATTTTAATCTTGCAGTTGGATATACGCGTATCTCATCTACGAGAATCCAGTACATTTGTTTACTAGTAAGTTGTTCTAGGTTGATGTCTTTACACTTGGCATGCAAAATGAACTGCGTTAAATCCAAATTCGAATTCGTAGTGGTTTGCTCTTGGCGTTGAGTTAAACGTGGATGCACCGAATTTACCAAGGCTCTCCATGAATCAGGAAGTGCTCTTGCTAAACCAAATAATAAAAAATAATTATTCGAATTAAGGCCTCTCTCTTTAAAGAAATCCCAAGGTTTTAGTTTTCCGTCTGGCAGAAGAATGTCTTTTATTTTAATCATTCCGGCCATATAAGACTTTTTACAAAACTGTGGTTTACCATCGATACGCAGATGTTGATTATTCCAAAGTATTTGATTCATAATATGGTCTGGCGAGGATGTTGGGTGCGTGTTGGCCATAGACCACGTTTCAAAACACTCACGATAAAATTTTGGAAGATGTTTTGGTAAGTCAGCAACATTATAGTTGCAATGAAGAAGAATTTTGCCGCCGAAATCTTTAAGAAGTCGTGAGAGAATAAGTTTCCAAGGGTTATAATAATCCTCAGTATACTTTTTAAGGCACATGATTCTCTGGGTCTTGATTACAGATTCCAGGTGAGGCATTTTCAGTCCACCGTCTTTCTAGTCACTGATCAGAGCAAGACGTTTAATTTTATCTTTTCCTTTCTTTTCAATGAGTCTTATTATTGCTTGCTTTTGTGTATTAGATAATTCTCCATGTTCAAAAGAAGAATTAAATGAGTCAGTCATAAGTTGGCCAAGGAGATTCCAAAATGTTTGTAGAATTCAGGTGTCAAGCCATCATTTCCAGGTGTTTTTCCATTTTGGAATTTAGACTCGGCATTAAAGCACTCGGCATTAGACAAAATTCCTTCGCAGAGGTTCTTCTGGTGGTCGCCTAATTTCGGAATACTTTCATCATTTAGAATGTTTGGAATACTTTGGTCACCGTCGTTTGAATCCTGGTTTTTGTACAGTGTTGTATAAAAATCTTCAAGTTCTTTCATTATCAATTTTGAATTTAAAATTAATTTATCATCGGCGTTCAATACACGGCGAATTGATTATTGGTCTCCAGATTTAAAAAATATTTCGAATTTTTCTCTCCTTGTTCGTACCACTTTGCTCTTGATCTTATTAATTTACCTTCAATGATGTAATTATATAATGCTTCATACTCACTCCTGGCTTCTTCTAGTTTCGTAACGTTTTCTTCAGATGGATTGTTATTGCAGATTTCCTCGGATTGTTTTAAGATTTCTTCAGATTCTTGTAGTTGGGCTTTTCGCTTCTTGGCTATTATTTTGCTGTATTCGATAGTGGTTTGTCTGATCTTGTACTTAATCAAATCCCACAATAACCTTTTGTCGTTAACTTCGGAAAATTCGGTAATCCATTTTGGATACTCAGAATTGACTAGTTGTATGTACGTATCGTCATTCAGAAGGCTTGAATTGAATTTCCAGTAGGATGGACCAAATGGTTGGTCTTTAAAGCTGTTTACGGAGAGGCTGATAGCTGAATGATCGGTTCTAATAGCTGGGATGATGTCTGCTTTTTTAATGTCATCTTGTAATTCGTCACTAATGAGCCAAAAATCTATTCGTCGTTGAGTAATAGGATTTCTTTTCCTCCAACTAAACTGTCTTTTATTTGGGTTACGTACTCTCCATATATCAATGAGGTTATACTCAAGGATAATGTCTTGAATGTTTTTGACAGTTGACTTCGTATCGATTTTGCCTCCAGAATTATCGAGGTTGGCATCAAGATGAACATTGAAGTCGCCGCCGATGAAAATCTTACATTCTGCGTCGAAATTGGTAGACTGAATTACAGACAAAATTTCCTGAAAAAAGGCTGCTTGTTCGTTGAGTTTTGTAGGGGCATATAGATTAATCAAGAGGAATGGAGAGTCTTGGATCGTCATTTCTAATAATATATACCTACCGTTGTCGTCTGTTATAGTGTTTTTTAATTCGTACTGTAGCTGTTTATTAATAAGAACAAGGACACCTCTGCTATGGTTCGAGCCATGACTATAAATCATTTCTCCATGCCACTGAAATTTCCAATCGTTGACTATTTCTGCAGTGCTATACGTTTCTTGAAGGAACGTTATATCCGTTTTCTGTTTCTCGATCCACGTAAATATAGATTTACGTTTGTGGAGATCTCGAATTCCTCGAGCATTTAGTGACATAATTTTAAAAATGACTTCCCCTATTGTTTGATTGTAGTTTTGGCTTTAATGAATACATTACTTTGGGAAATGTAAACGACAAGAAAGAAAAATCGTTCCCAGCAATTGGCTTTCGTAATTAACTGATGATTGTTCGGTGGCATAGCGCAATTATGAAAACAAAAAGTTGATTTCACAAACACATTAATCTAATACAAACAGACAAAAGAGACTGAATATATCCTACTTACCGGTTGCCCCAAAGCGAATTGTAAGGGCGTCATTACACCTCCTGAGAATGACATTCCTGACGTTGCACTCCTTCATTATGATGGTATGATGGTTTATTATAATTCTTAAAGCGAAATTTTTAAGTATATTTTTTGAACACGGCCTCCATCTCATCTCATCTCATCTCATCTTATCTTATCTTATCGATCGTTTTTGCAGATCGAGTCTGTCGATCCTGGTGTTTTATATGATTTGTGTCTAACAAGTCGATCACGTGTAGATCGAGTCTGTAAAGGTCTTTGAGACTTGATTAAACACAAGAACAGCTTTGTGAAGGCTCTATAATTCCGAAGCTCAATGAAGTCAAATACACTCAACGTTAAACTCGTTGTTGCCCGGCCGAGTGCCTGGTAACCAGGCCGCTATTGCACAATATCGTTACATCCTTCTCTTTCTTAAATACAACATGACACAAGCTCCAAGTGGCAGCAAATAAAATAAAATAACAAGCAAGTCTGTAAAATAAAGAATGAAAGATGTTGACAAAGGCAAATTTAACTGCCTTGCGCAGTCCATCCTAACATAAAGTGAAAATATAACAAAAAAACTAAAGATGTTCACAAAGGCAAATTGAACTGCCCTGCGTGCAAAGTCCATCCTAACATAAGAATGACGAAGTAACAGTTCCGCTTGATTGCCCCCTCAGGGCTGGCAGTAGTCTTTGAAACGGATCGGGGTCCTAATTAAACGCCCTCTGGTGGATCTTCTCTCAGTTGGGATCTCTGGAGCTCTTTCAGAGGTCTCTGGTCGTTCTGGAGCTGTGCCCTCAGGTGAAGGCGTGCCCGGCTAAACTGGGTCGCTGACTCTTTGTGACTGATCATCCGACAGAGGTGGCTCATCTGGATCCCTTACATGGCTATCGATTGCAGGACTCTCTCGTGTCGCTATCAAATCCTTCCTGTTTCTCCTGTATCTCGTTCCTTCGACATCAACTTCATAGGATCTTGGCGCAACTTCCTGGAGACACGTTGCTTTCTTCCACAGCTTCTTTCGATCTTTTGGATCTGGCTTCATTCTTACAACATCTCCAGGTTTGAGCTCTTTTAGTCGTTTGGTCCCTTTGTTGTAGTAGTGTGCTTGTTTCTCTCTATTCCTTGTTACAAGATCCTTGGCGGGCTTGGGAAGCTTGGGTTTCAGTAATCTTGCTGACGTTGGGAGGTTCTCGGCTGGTTCTCCTTCCCATCAGCCTCTGTACTGGCGAGGAATCGAGCCCTTCGGTTGGAGTATTCCTCCAGTCGAGTAGAGCGAGGTAGGGATCCTTGTGGTCCAACACTGTTTTTTGAGGATTCGTTTGGCCGTGTTAACAGCTTTCTCAACTTTTCCGTTCGATCGAGCTTGGTATGGAGAGGACGTGAAATGTTCAAAGTCCCATTCACAAGCAAATGTTTTGAAATCTGATGAGGAGAATTGGGGACCATTATCACTCCCGACAATGTTGGGGATGCCGTGCCTGGCAAACTGCGATTTCAGACTTGTAATTACTGATGAAGCTCTCGTATCAGACAGGGCTCTTAACCCAAAGAAATTGGAGTAGTCATCTACTACAATGATATACTCTGTCTTGTCCAGTGTAAACAGATCAACAGCAACCTTTGACCAGCGTCTGTCGGGTACTTTCTGTGGCACGAGGGGCTCTTTGGGCTGTGCCATGCGAAATGAATTGCATGTTCCTCAAGCAGAGATATGGTCCCTGATAGCAGCAGTCATTCCGGGTCAATACAGGATTTCCCTTGCTCGCCGAAGGCAGCCCTCAATGCCAATGTGGCTTGCATGGATTTCCTTGAGCATCTCGGATCTCATAGCCGCTGGTACTATGACTCTGTTCCCTCTGAAGAGTATTTCATCTTGTACTGTCACCTCGTCTCGGTAAGAGTAAAATGCACGGATTTCTGATGGGACTGCTTCTCTTCTCACTGGCCACCCAAGCTCAATAGTTCTCTTCAGTTGCTGCAGCACTGGATCATCCTTAGTTTTCTGTTGAAAATCTGCAAGACGCTCTCTGGTCATGGCTAGATATTTAGTCATGTCGACTTCTTCTACTGATCGGATGAATTCTAATTCATTCTCTGAGATATGGTCTGGTACGGGTAGGTACGCCCTGCTCAAGGTGTCTGCTATGTACATCTCTTGGCCTTTCTTGTAGACAACTTTTAGCTGGTAGTTCTGCAAGCGCATCATCATTCGCTGGAGTCTCTTCGGGGCTGTAAGTAGTGGTTTCTTTAGTATAGTCTCCAGGGGCTTGTGGTCAGTCTCTACGGTGACCTCTCGGCCAAAGAGGTACTGATCAAACCGTTCGCAAGTGTGTACAATCGCGAGAAGTTCTTTCTCAATCTCAGCGTAGTTCTTTTCTGTGGCCGTAAAAGCCCTTGATGTGAAAGCGACTGGCTGGCCACCCTGCAACAGAGCAGCTCCAAGGCCTGATTGCGATGCGTCACATTGTAGGGTGACCTCTTTTGACACGTCATAGTAGCAAAGCACGGGATGATTAATGATGAGTTGCTTCACATCTGTAAAGGCACTCTCGTGGACTTCATCCCAGTGCCATTCAACATCCTTGTCTTCAAGTCGCCTCAGTGGTTTCGTGACTGTGGACAAATGTGGCAAGAACTTTGAAAGGTAATTTGCCATACCCAGGAACCTCGTTACTGACTGTATATCAGTGGGCTGTGGCATCATCACGACTGCCTCTACTTTCTTTGGGTCTGGTTTCAGCCCATCGGCTGTAAGCAAATGGCCGATGTAAGGTACTTCAGTAAGTCTCAGGCGAACTTTGTCTTTGTTTAGGGTAAGATTTAAGTTTTTCAATACTGTCACGTAGTGGTTGATGGACTCACCCCTGTCTTGATTTCTCGAGAAAAAAACTTAGCGTTCATATATAGTGTTCTTCCTAGGATTGCAAAACGACTCGAACTTCTCCAAGACTATTTCAATTTGAGTTGGTCGCCTTCTTCGTCCCACGTGAACGTGTTGTAAACATCAACAGCCTCTTCGCCGATTAGAGTGAGTAGAGTCGCGACACGTGTTGGCTTATCTTTCTTTGCTACACCGGTTGCTATTTCATAATTGCGCCACTTCTGGGTTGTGTTCCCTTGCTGGAGTTGTAGAGGCTCCGGTGGAGGCAAGCCGAATGAAGCGGCGGCCATGTTGGATTTCTAAGGAAGCTTATTCGGGTTTTAGCTCGTGGCGTTCACGCGAATTCTTGTGGGTAAAACCAAGGTAACCACTTTCCTGACACCATGTAAAGATCTTTGAGACTTGATTAAACACAAGAACAGCTTTGTGAAGGCTCTATAATTCCGAAGCTCAATTAAGTCAAATACACTCAACGTCAAACTCGTGGTTGCCCGGCTGAGTGCCTGGTAACCAGGCCGCTATTGCACAATATCGTTACAGAGTCTGTCGTTCCTAGTTTTGTTATTGTGTCTGACAAATCGCCTTAAATACTCGCTAGAGAAGAGCATCGTAATGGACGATGTATCAAGTAATGGTTTGTTTAACAACTTTAATACAGGAGATACAGTTCCTATCCTCTGCATCGACGAGGACCATTCATTTTTGACGAAAATTTCAAGTTTGTCAAAAGATCCTCAAGCCAATTTGACCATGGAACGGCTTTGCAAGTGTTACGACGGCGATTGCTGGTACGTACTGAAGGACAACAAAGGTAAACGTACAGGGGTCTCGTCGGCACGAGTTTCGCTCCTTGCCTTCACTACCCCAAACTAAAGCAGTTCCTGGAGACGGTTTGGGCAAAGATGTTGCTTGCCGAAAATGGTCTGGCCGAAAGAGTGCTTCTTTTCTACCAAAGAAGGGAGGAGAAAGTCCTGGAAGCCATGTCCCAGCATTGCGACGAACTGAATAATTATCCCATTCAGTCTCTAAATGCTACAATGTTCCAGCAGTGAAGTATTCAATGAGTGCAAGTGCCCGTGAGGCCTTTTTTAAATTTGCAAAGCCGCAAGATGAGTTGTCAAATACCCAAGGGGTCAGCCTTGAAATGGAAGCCAACTGCAACAATTCCAAGCGAAACGAGCATGTCCTCTGCCTTGCCTTGAGCATGCATATATTGCGGCAGATCTATTTCGTGGGTGAGGGGTGGGGGGTGGGGGGTGGTGGGTGAGGGGTGAGGGTGCGGGGGAGGGGGGTGGTGGTGTGGGGTGAGGGGTGAAGGGTGGGCGGTGAGGGGTGGGGGGTGAGGGGTGAGGGGTGGGGGTGAGGGTTTGTGGATGATTGTTTGCCCCTTTCTCCATCTACAAATTATTTTCTGTACGTTAACTTCTTTAATGCAAGTGCATGACATTTCAGCACAGTAAAGTCTCCATTTATATCACATTAGATTCGGTGTAAAAATCCGCCCGAGCATTTAAAGTTGGCCTCATTTTCTTGACGAATTCATTAAAGAATAAAAATCAGCGATATTAAAGTCGACCAACGTTTCGGGAACGCTATTCCATCATCATTAAATTTTAACTTAATAATGATGATTAAGCGCCCAACCTCGAGTATAAAGCTCCCACTCTCAAGGTCCAAAAAGTTTTAAGCGCCCAGTCGAAAGCCCTGGAAACTTTTCGGGCCGTAAAGCCATTTTTAGTTATCTGTATCTAAAAAAACAGATAACTGTATAGGCCTGAATCTTTGTATGAAGGGAACCACTGTTCATATAAAAACATGTGAATAAAACAGCTCTGTATCATAAGTTTCGAGAGTTTGCTATGGCTTTCCGGGTGCGAAAACTTTACGGGACCTTCGAGAAATGGGCCCCAAAGCGCTTAATCGAATAAATACGGTAACTGATTTTTACATTTCTTTTCCTTTTTAAACATGGACTATGGAATTCCTTTTTACGCTCAGATTATTTTTATGTTGTTCCGGAGTAGCCTGTGTTGCGGATTTAAATGAAGGCCCGAAAATATGTGATCCCCACGAAGACTACGAAGAAGGAAAAAACATTCCGATAGTACATTCTGGTATGCACGTGTATGATTCCACTAGCACGCAATAAGGCTGTTTGTATTGCATCGGACACTTGATTTATTAATCTTGTCTTTTGCCGAAGCATCAGCGTTGCCTGCACAGTCACTGCAGTTTTATGCATGTTTAGGGTAGTCGGAACTCGGAAGGCCAATAACTAAAATCAACCAGTCCTATCGCTCCAGGGTCAATCCAATATTTGTTCGGAATGCTTCCCCGCGAATTTGTGTATTGTAATGTCCTTCAAAAGTAAATAAAAAATATATTTCATCTCCCATGAAAACCCTCTTTAACTTTTTATAGGTCTGTCAGATGACGTTAAGTATCAGAATCACGTTCTCTTCCATATATTATAAAATCTCTTTTTCACATGGCTTGCTCGGGACCGTACTCGGTCTTTTCTGTACTGTCAGTCCACGGGCCGACATTTTCCCAGTACCGCCCTCTCGCTTGGTTATTATATTAAGATGTACCCCTCACCTTCACCCATCACCCCCAATCCTCACCCCCCAATCCTCACCTCTTATCCCCCACCCCCTCAATAAAATTTGGGACGAATTGTCAGCGTCTTTTGACAGATTACCCATGAACTATCGCGATAATTATCTGGACGGGGGATCCGTCTGTTTGCCCATATTTATACACAGACGAATCATCAGTGTTGAGTCCGTAAAGGTACGAAGACGACAGGCATAAACACGACATGCTTTCATACGATCGATTCATACAGCTAGAACCAACGACAACACGAACAACTCTCGGACATCGCTACTGCCGGTCAGCGGTCAGTTAGGACTTCATGTTACTACATCTTCCTTTTTTTTAATTAACTAAATGTCAATAAGGACATCACTGTTCTCAAGTGTCCTGAGTGAAACTAATCTTAGCATTGTTCAATAAGTCTGTCCGGTCTTCTAAGAGCTCCTCTAGGTCTAAGGCGTGTCAGCATAGGTTCAGGCTGCATGGGCTTGTCTACTGCTGGTTGGTTCTCAGGGACAGATAGTTCTTCATAGTCTTCTTGGCTGGCTCCAGGAGCTGAGGGTACATCTGGGTTCATCTTTCTTCTTGGTATTGGCTCGCGGCTCTCATAGCCTTCATTCTGGGGTGAGACCGGAGGATTTCCCTCAAAAACTCTTCGTGTCATCCGCCGATTCCTTCTCACTTGGCCATTTCGGGTCCCTTCTGCTTTCAGATCAGGAATCCAAACACGGTCACCGGGTGACAGTTCCTTTCCTCTACTACTTTGTGTCTATGGTCATAATCGAATTTCATCTTAGCTCGGTACTCCTTCTCTTTTCTTTTGATGTGATCATAGTCTGGGGTCTCTAACTTCAGTTCATCTGGGTGACAGGGGACTCTAGTACGAAGTTTCCGACCCATGCTTAATTGTGCTGGAGAGTAACCGTGATGCAGTGGAGTATCTCTGTAGTTCAGGAGGGCCAACTATTCGTCACTACTCTTATTCAAGACCGTCTTTATAGTTTGGACCGCCCTTTCCACTTCTCCGTTGGACTGGGGGTATCTTGGAGATGAGGTTATGTGCTGAAACTGCCAGTCTGTGGAAAAGGTGGTGAACTCGCAGGAATCAAACTGCGGGCCGTTGTCGCTAAATAAGATGTCTGGAATCCCATGTCGACTGAAGATCCTCTTAAGTTGCAGGATAGTCTGGGCAGAGTTTACATTCTTGGCCACTTGACTTATCTCTACGTCTCTTGAAAAGTAATCTACGGCTAGGAGGTAATGTTTATCCTTGTGCTGAAAGAAGTCTACGCCAACTCCACGGTCGTTCTGGAAACTCAGTACCTTTCATTGGCTCAATGCGTTCTCTGCGATATTTCTCACACATGGCACAGTTCTGCACAATTCTTGTAATGTCTTGGGAGATTCCAGGCCACCACACTGAGGAGGCCGCATTCGCACGTGTTTTGGTAATCCCTTGATGACCATCATGAAGACGCCTTAATACATCTGCTCTTAGCCTTGGAGGTATAATGATTCGTCGTCCTCTCAGAAGCAGACCGTCGTGGAGGGAGATGTTGCCACGTTCACTCCAGTATTTAGCTATTGGCCCATGGACTCTTCGTTTCTCTTCAGGCCATCCATTCTGTACATACTGCATCACAGTTTTAAGTGTGTCATCATTCTTCAACTCAGAACGTATCTCATCTAACAGCTGGCCCGAGGCAGGTAGGGTAACCAATACAGCATTCACATAGCACTCGACTTCGTCATGTAGGTCGTTCCATGACTTAGGCTCCTGGGCTTTACCCTCCTGGGGTGATCGAGACAATGAATCAGCTATGTACAAGAATTTGCCAGGAACATGTGCAATGGCAAAGTCAAAGCTCATGAGTCTCATCCTGAAGCGTTGTATGCAAACTGGTAGCTCGTCAATCAGCTTTGTGGAAAACAATGGAATCAATGGCTTGTGATCTGTTTCCACTCTTAATCTCATTCCGATCAAGAATTCAGCCCAGTGTTCGAGTGCCCATGTGATAGCCAAGGCCTCTTTTTCGATCTGGGCACAACGACGCTCTGTCTCGGTCATTGATCTTCTAGCATAGGCCACTGGCCTCATCTCACCGGACGGCTGCTTCTGCATAAGGACTGCATCAAGTCCAAAACTGCAGGCATCAGATGAGACCATGGTCTCCTTCTCTGGATCGTACAGTGCAAGAACTTGGTCGGATGCCATGACTGCTTTCAGCTGTTGAAAGGCTTCTTGTTGGGCTGTGCCCCACACCCACGCGCTCTCCTTCTTAAGCAAGTCTCTTAAGGGTTTCGTCTTCTCAGCCAGATTTGGACAAAACTTCATAAGGTGGTTGACCAAACCTAAGAAACGTCTCAGGTCTGCAATGTTCTGGGGTTCTGTCATGTCGGTGATAGCTTTGACCTTGGAAGGATCTTTCCTGATTCCATCACTGTCGATGATTTGGCCCAAGTATCGCAACCTGGACTGAGAAAATAAACACTTCTCAAGGTTTCCTCTCGACTAGCCTGTCAAGGACCTGCTTAAGTCGTTTGTCATGTTCCGCTTGGTCTCTCCCGATGATTAGAATATCATCCATGCGGCACTTGACCCCCTCTATTCCAGAGAGTTCTTTGTCCATCCTCTTTTGGAAATATTCTGGGGCTGAGGATATACCGAAGGGAAGACGCTTAAACATGTAACGGCCGAAGGGCGTAATAAAGGCAGTTAGCTGGGCACTTTCTGGGTTTAGGACTATCTGATGAAACCCTGAGTTGGCATCAAGTTTGGAGAATACTGATCCTTCTGTAAGGCTTCCCAGTGTCTCTTCAACTGTTGGCATTTGATAGACTTCTCGGCGGAATGCTTGGTTAAGCCTTGTGAGATCAACACATATCCGCACCCTTCCATCGGCCTTTCGCACTACCGCAATCGGTGAACACCATTCTGTCGGCTCGTCTACTGGTTCAATAACGTCCAGTTGTTCCATACGTTTGATCTCCTCCTGCACTTGCTTCATAAGTGGCAGTGGTACTCGCCTGGGAGTGGCCAAACAAAAGGGTGTGGCCCCTTCCTTCAAATGAATTGTATGCTCACCCTCCAATTTGCCAAGGCCTTGAAAGAGTGCCGGGTACCGCTTGACAATGTCCCCCTTAGTCGCTGATTGGATTGGGGTTTGATGGACAGCTTTAGCACTGTACGTCCCTGGGATTTCATGGATGAGACCAAGACTTCGGATAGCGGGTATCCCAAGAAGCAACTTGGATGCCCCACTGACTACGTACACTCGTTCTTTAATGACTGTTTTGTCTTGTTTGAGGTTCATGACTGCACATCAAAGGGTCTTTAAAGGAACATCCCCTGCTCCAAAAAGTTCTCTGTCAGATTTTGAAAGTGTCCCATATGACGACTTGTAGATGTGCTCAGGCATCACAGACACTTGTGCTCCTGTGTCGATGCACCATGTCAGCGTGTCTTGGTCTTGAATCTTCAGTTTGACATGCCATCCAGGGTCGGACCTACTGATTTGAGAGTTTGCTGCTGGTTCTGCCTTGGAAGTATTTGAACAAGTGGGTGTAGTAACCCCTCCCACAAATGTGAGGCTTACTTCATCCTCAGTTTCGAGAACTTCGTTGACCGTTTTTGGAGGTACACTCTTGCATATGATAGGGAAATGTCCCATTTTGTTGCACTTGCTGCATCGTGTATCCGCTGCTGGGCAGTTCTTCTTTCCAGGGGGGTGTCGGCGGTTGCAATACCCGCAGTTCCGGCCACTTGTTTGGAAAGGCTTCCTCTTGGAGTCTCGCTGGTTCCTTTGCTCTGTATCTTGACCAGCATTAGGGTCTGGCCTGTTCCCTCGCGGTGTGACACTCTCAATTTCTGCGGTTTTTGATTCTTGTAACTCGCGTTTTGTTGCTTTCTTCAAGGACAGGATCTTCACTGCCTTTTCGAGTGAAAGGGCTGCTCCCTCGTCATAGAGTTTTAGCTTGTAATTGTCTTCCTTGCAGGAAAAGGTAAGTTTGTCTCTAACTGCTTGCTCATCGAAATCGGCTGGAAACTTGCACTCGGCGGCTCTTTCCTTGACAATCACGACCCACGAATCAAAGGTCTGCGTGGGCTCTCGTTTAAGGTGAAGCCAAAATTTCTCTCTCAGCATGAGTTGAGGGTCCCGTTTTTGAAAGTATTCATCAAACTTTGCCACAACGGTCGCGTAGTTGTCGGAATCTTCGGCTGGAAGTTTCTCTTCTCCTCCCGCGGGGTTGTCACGCTCAGGTAAGTAGGTGACATTCGAGTAAATTTCAAACACGGCTCGCCGATGTGGTTTAATAGCAGCCCCACTTTAATTTCATCGGGTTTCTTTGAAGCTCCAATTGCCTTGATTTAAATTTCGAATTTTTGTTTCCATTTTCCCCACGAGTGAGCAGGATTTCCCATCGAAATTTCCAGCGGTTCCGGCGGTTTGGTTTGGTTTGGTTTCCGCCATCTTGTTTGAAACCACGTGCGTAGGATCCTCGTGAAGTTTGACCGGTCAATTCGCCTATTCGATCCGTTTCTCCGACTGCTTTTATCTCCACAGCTGTAGGCTAGTAGGAAGATCTCGCTTCTGACACCATGTTGAGTCCGTAAAGGTACCAAGACGACAGGCATAAACACGACATGCTTTAATACGATCGATTCATACAGCTAGAACCAACGACAACACGAACAACTCTCGGGCATCGCTACTGCCGGTCAGCGGTCAGTTAAGACTTCATGTTACTACAATCACATAGATCACCATTCTCTGTCCAAATTCATCCCAGACTGATGAGCCGTCTCAGTATCAGGGTTGTAGCTAAGAAATTTGTCTGCCGGTTAGCATATAAATTGAGGCGGCTAAAGAAGACGCGAGGCGTCTTCTGCCGTCGGCGTAGCCAACGTGGGGTAGGTATGGGAAGGGGTCATCCTCTCTGTTTGGAGGGGTACGGGGGGCGTTCCCCGGGAAATTTTGAAATTTTTAATTCAATTTGGTGCTACCTGGTGCAATCTGGGGGCTTTTTTATGCAAAAAGAAACAACCATTACGCATGCATAGGCATTTTTTATTTACCATACCCTGATATTGGGATTATGTGTCATATCATTATTTTTTATCTTTATTATGAATGCAAATATAAATACATTTAAGACAGAAAGTTAAATATAGGAATATAAGTTTAATGTGGTCTGTTGCTGATTTATAGATCATCATCTGAGAAGAAATCACTGTCATAGTCTGGATCACTATCACTGTCATCTTTATTTTCCTGTTCTTCCAAGTGGAACAACCTCAGGGCTCTTTGTTCCTCCTCCACATGATCTTCAACCTCGACCTCTACTTCCTCACTTCTCTCCACTTCTTCTTCCATCCCAGGTTCTTCCTTCTTGAGCCACGCCCTCCCCCATTTCTGTGCTCTCATCTTCTTCCCTGTCTTTAGGCATCATTGTCCTTGGAAGGCGCCTTGGCAGACAACCATCTGAAAAGGAACAAAGCAGGAATAAGACATACTAGGGGATTAACTTGTGGATACAGCTTGTGCTATTACTGTAAACTACTATGAGCTGTGTGTTTTCCTTATTATGTTTTCGGTCATTTCGTCAAAAATGTTATGTCCCTAGCACCTCTGAACTGCAGCTTTTATCACGTCCTCTGAATCTTCAGAGAATGGCTTTGGCCCATTAATGCTAATCATCATAAGGGAGTTGAGCATCTTTTGACTCAACCTGCTCCTCAGACGGGTTTTCAACCTTTTGAGACAGCCGACACCTCCACAAGAAAATAGTACATGTAATTAATTGTCGCTCGCAGCTTATGTTTTATAGTCTGCTGTTAAAAAATAAATAAAAATTACCTTTCTGGCCATGCGTTTCACACTGGCAGTGCAAGTCCCACCTCTGCAAGATGGCTAAGCAAAGGGAATATGTCTCTGAGCCTTATAATGTGATTGGTTTGATACCCTATCACTAAACAAAAGACTCAACAATTGAAACAATGACTTTGTCTTGAAAACAATAAAGGCTGCTTACAATAACAAACAAAAGTAGTTTTGGATAGCTGCTACACTACCTAATTATTGTATTATTTATGTCTTTATACCTCTTCTTCTTTCTTTCTTTTCTTCTCTAAGAGCTTTGAGTAATAGTTTTTGGGACAAGATAAAAATATAAAATGGGCTTAAAAATTATTTTACCTAGTAGTATATAAGAAATGTATCAATTTGGTTATGGTAATCCTGAAGACAAAATTATATGTGAAATATGTGGTAGTAAATTCTGGAGAGATTCTCGAGCAAAACATTTAATAAAAGATACCGTGAAAATCATAAGGATGAGATGAATGAATATAATAACAATCATAAAGAAGCTAGTAGAGAATGAAATACAAATTTAGAGGGAAGAACCCTGAATATATGAAGACCTACTATTCTTCTCCCACACCAAAAAAAAGAAGAGAGTATCATAAACAATATTATGAAAATCATAAGAATGAACAAAGAGAACGAAATGAGAAGCTTCGAGATAATAATCCTGAATATATGAAAAATTATTCTTCTTCTCTCACACCAGAAAAAAGAAAATACATTTTTTTTATAAATTTAATATTTTTATAAAATTTAAAAATCATATATTCATCACTATTTATATGATTTCTAAAATTCTTGTGTTCTTTTCTTCTATATGATATCTTCTTCTCTCTTTTTTACAAAAATAACAGAATTAATTGTTCATTTAGCCAATTTATTAATATTACAATTTCATTTAAAAGCAATTCTCAACTATAATTATGGACTATAGTGAGAAACTTGATCAACTTCTCGAAAAATATTTTTCTCAAGAAGAAGAAAAGAGTGAGAATTACAAATTTTGTACTGAAATGGAAAATTTGTCTTTCTTTCGATACCTATGTCTGTCAGAAATGTGGACAAATTAAGGACTACGAATTTGTGAACGAATACTCGGAGGAGATAAATATCCTCTCAAAGAGGAAAAAAGAGCAAATATTACAGAAGACAATGTATTCGTTCTATCTTCATTGATAAATTACAAAGAAATCGTATTTACATTCCATCTCCAGTCTTCGACCAATTCCTATCTTCTAAATTTAGTTGAGAGTAATTTCAATAAATGTTATCCAAAGAGACGTCGTTTTATTAAAATATATTTTATCTTCTATAAAATACTAGAATATCTCGAGAGAGATGAAAACTACCTCTTCACTCTCTATCTCACTAAAAACCTACGCAAAAAATACGAACGGATTTGGAAAAGATTTTCCCTTATAAATCAATAAGAACTCTTCTCAAATAAATAAATTTGTAAATTAAATAAAATTTGTTTTTATAAAAATGTGTTTATTATATTAAATGATTATTTGAAATAATCATTTTATATTTTCACAAGTGAAAGTAAAAAACTGCCTTATACAACAAAGAAATGTGATACTGTAATTACAATATTTGTTTTACCTAGAAATATTAGGAGCTTCTTCCTTCTCTTGTAAGTTAAATCTCAAGTTTTTTTTATTTCTACTAAATACCTTGTCTCACTGAATGATAAATCAAAATTATTATAAATATAGCAAAATATATTTTCATAAGGTTTTTTATTGTCAATTTTATAATTCTTTTGAAGAATTAATAAATCTTCGTCTGTTGGGAATTTATCCTTAGGATACACTCTTTTTTCTAAAGGCATCTCTTCATCGAAAAAATCTTCTGAAAAAGAAATGAACTTCGATTTAGTATCCATATATTAGGAAAGATAATTTTTTATTACCATAAGCTAGAGTTGTAATACCATCTTTGAGAATGTATCTCTTATCATCATAGGAATTGAATGACATCTTGTTAATTGAAGACTTAATATCTCATGATTCTTTATCTTTATCAAATTAATTTTATGAGATAATTGTTCTTTCATTTATAATACGTCTCTGGAAATATCTTGACTAATTTCTTTTTCTATGAAACTCTTAGATATACCTTTGGCTTTTTTATTTTTTCAGAATTGTCTAGAAGAAAAGAATACATTTTCGACTTGAGACCAATGAATTCACGAATTGGTATTCCAGCAGTTTCATCTTTCATCTTACCAATGACTTTTTTATTCTTTTCAAAATAAAATTATTAGGATAATTAGAAAAGTCAAACCTTTCTTCATTTTCTTTCAAATCTTTATAAATATCTTCGCTCTTTATTTCATACATAAGAGAATCGGTATCAGTAAAGAGTAATTTAGGTCCAGGATATTTTTTCAAAATGAAATTGTATGGAAGTTATAAATGAATATTTTACTTTATTCTAGAATTGACATTCCAACAAAATATGGCTTGTTCAAGAATAGTCTTTTCTAATTTCTATGTATGGTAACTAAATTTTCTGGAAATATTTTATTTTTGGCTTACATACCCATTTAAATAATTTTTTCATTAGTTATTAATTTAACATTCATTCTCTTCCTTAAATTTTCAATTGTCTTACCATAAACGGAATTATTAGGTAGCTTAAATAATTCCTTCTCAAAATCACATTCACTCTCTTTTCTCTTCTAAGTATTAAATTCAATATATTTCTTAAGAAATGCTTTTTCTTTAAATTCTAAAATTCAATGTACCTTTTTTAATTTCATTCCTAATTCTAAATATAATTTCAAATTACGATAATGTAAAATGTAATTTTTCTTAGAGAATAGATTAGCAACTAATTTTTCAGAAGAATAAACATTTTCATTGAACTTAGAGAGAAGTTCTTTATTATAAGGTGAAATCATTTCTTCAATAATTTTCATTTTTTCAGGAGCTAGAGGGTAATCGTTGTGTAAATTATGTAATTTTCTAGGATATTCAACGTCAAGAAAATACCCTCTTCTTTTAGTCTTAAACAATTCTTCCAAATTACTCTTTGGATTTATCCATCGGAATTTTCCTAGAGGTAATTTTTGAGACATTGCCCAGTCATAAAGATTATTTGCATCTAAATAAATGATGTAATTTGAATTTTCATCTTTCTAATAATTAGTCATGAATTTATTATTTGCCCTTGAATATCTCTTAGATATATGACTTACACCTCCTCTCATTCCTTTCTCAACAAATTTATACATTCTAAGAGAAGACATCAATTCTATTAGGACTCTTGTCATTCTAAGCATAGCAGTCCAAGAAAGAGCAGGCAAAATCAGAAAATGAAGAGGATCCAATTTATAATACTCCAAAGATATTTTTCGAAATTTTTCGAAACTGTCCGAGAGAAATATTACGTCACTCTCTAAATACAAATCGTGATATTCTCCTAAATTAGAAATTCCGAATTCTGTCCAAATTTTCTGAGCATAAAAATAAATATAATCTTCATCTTTCAGTTCTTCTTTTTTCAAAGAATTGTAAAATTCATTTCTCTTTGGTAATTTATTTTCTAAGAATTTAGAAGATGAATTCATATATTCTTAAGGATAAACACCTTTTCTCTTTATCAATTCTAATTTGTCTTTTTATCTTTCTCTAGAAAATATAAATTTTGAAAGAGGAAGAATTTCAATTAGATCTGAAAAAGATGATTTCAGAAATTGATAGGAGTCTAGAAAGACAATATTTTCATCGAAAGTAAAAGACAGATATTTTTCCATTGAATGTGGAATTATTTTAATTTCTTTTTTGAAGTTACCAATTTCTTGCATAAAAAAATGAGAATCGTAATTTTTCAAATTATGAAAAATGACTGGTAATTTATCGGAAATTCTATAATTTAAATTACATGACTGATGAGCTGATCCTCTATAAAAACCTGTGATGTGATCATGATCTCTTACTCTAATTTCTCCTTTTGTAAAAGAATAAATATCTTCGAGAGTCATTTTCATTTCTCTAGAAACATATTCTTTGATCATTTCTCTTACATACTCTTTTTCTCTAAGAATTGATTAAAAAAAATTATGAATTGGATTTTCTCCTCTATAAATCTTTACTTCTTTCGAAAGAGTTGGATTATAAAAGCAAACTAACTTGTAAGTATAAGAACAACATTCATGAGTTATAATATCTTTGTCTTTTTTTAAGAGAGCTTCCATATCAGCATATATACAGAATGGTATTGGTAATTCTTTGTATTTCTCTTTGAATTTAATAAATGATTTATTCTTCGGCATAATAATTTTTTGATCTTCGTAAATTTCAAGACACTCATTTTTATGTTCTTTTAATTTATCGAATGTATAAAAACAGTACAGACAATATTCACAAAATAATTTCTTATTCTTATGGAGAGTGTGATTATATAAGAGTGAACTCAGTTTTTTTATATAAATATAATGACTTTTCTCTCCTTCTGTGATTAGAAGAAGAGACACCTTGTCTTTGTATTTTGTCTTAGGTATATACATTGGAAAAAATTCTTCGTCTTCATGAGAATATATGAACACATTTATGTCATTCTTTTTCTCTATGATAGGTATTTCTTTAATTTCTATAGGAAATTTAATTCCATCATAATCCAATGAATTTAGAAGATCAGAATATTTTTTTGGATCTTGTGGATTTTTCTCAAATTTATTAAGATGATAAAGATGACAATAAAGAAAACAAAAATCATCTTCATTCTTTATATTAATTAATCCTTTTTTTGGATTTCTTAATTTCGGAGGTAATTGGATATAAGAGGAAGCTCTTAGAGGTTTACTCTACACACAAAGGCCGTGGTGGTTCTGCGACATTTTTGCGCAGCTGGTTGCGAAGTGGTGGCGGGGTGTCGGGGTGGCAGGGGGTGGCAGCGGGTTGGTAGCTTGTGTGCGCCCAGAATCAGCCCAGAATCACAAAACACAAACACAAGTTACGAGAGCGGAAAAAAGCAAACAAATTTCAGCTACCAAATTTGCAGCTCGCTTGAAACACGAGTAAACAAAAGAGCGTGACCCAAGCCAAGCGGCGGAAGTGCACAAATAATATTCCCTGTTGAAGAAATATCTAGAAAATTCTAAAGACTCCTTTGTAATCAAACATATTTAGAATTTTCTAGATAATTCTTATAGGAGCGAAAAAACAAATTAAGGCAACCAAATTTCAGCTACCAAATTTTGCACAAGCAGCGGACAACAAAATTTTTTTTTTCGCAAATTTTTTCTCCAAATTGAACATATGTAGCCAAAAAATATATGCATTTTTCAACAACAAAAAATACTACAGCTACAAATGGCAGTGCAAAAAACATTCGAAAGCATGGGCTTCCGTTGCGAAAAAAACGTAGCCACCCATCTTCTTCTCGAGAACGCCTGGGATAGCAACCTCTTGCCGGACATCTCGAAAGTCGACTATCTAGCAGGAAACATCGGCAAGACACACCTGCAACCTCTGCGAGGACTGTCCCCGTTTGTCGACGACGTCTACACGTTCGGCTATCTCCGCCGCGAAGACTGCGTTTTCCAAAAAGGCCGCTTTTCTTGCACAACAGGCGAGGAAGGTTCCACAAAACTCAAGGCCGGACGGCAGCAAAAGAAAACACATGCCGACAAGCATCGTCCACACCCTCGCAAAAACAAAAGGAACCAGCGGAAGCACGATACGTGCAACAATAGCAACGATAGAAGCCGACACGTTGCAACAGGCACAGTCCCACTGGTACAGGCTGTATCCAGAAGACGAGATAGCGGGCTACTTCGTGGCCAAGGTAGACGTTTCCGAAATGTCTTTGGAAGATTTGCACGAAGCGCTGCCAGCTTTCGAACGGCAGCTGCTCGCATTCGGTTTTGGAATCTACTCCATCGACTACACGCAAGACTTTTCCGGAGTATTGGACCGCGAAGCCCTTTTTTCGCACCTAGAATTCGAAGGTTTTCGCCAGATGGGCGACTTTTGTTCTGCAATGGGTTCGGATGCGCCAACGATAATGCAGAACACCGACAGTGTGGGGAAGCACGTGTGCACATGGATCTCGAAAAGAGAAGACCGCACGGTCCGGACAAAAGTATACAACAAGATCTCTTCCAACTTCGAAGCGGGCGAGATTCGAGAACCAGTGGGCGGCCATATTGCCGACTATGCAGACTGCCCAAACGAGCACTTGCGCCGAACTTTCCAACAACCAGATGTCCAAGAGCGCGGATGCACCAGAATCGAAGTTTCGATATACGGGGGCCGCAGAAACGAGCTCTAGGAAGAAACCGCAGACCAGGTGCTGCAGGAAACTTTGGCAAAGGTTTCGCCGGAAGGAGAAGGCCTTTTCGTGGTCCAGCCACCAAACAAACAATGGAAAAACCTGGCTTCTTGCCTGGACCGCTGCCTCGTTTTGGCGGACCGCCCGTAAGGCCACATATTTATCGGCTGGTTCGCGCACACACGAACAGGAAGAATATAGCCGACTTTGGTTTCCGCGCATGCCCGATTTTTCGGGTAGATATCCTTTCCGCACAGGAAGAAGGTGTGGAAATAGGGCCTCTGCGTTGCTACACAAAAGACGAGGAATCGAAAACAATATTGGCGGCAAGCAAAAGGCCATGCCAGCTGCACCCAGGCGCCTCAGACCCCAGTCTTCATCTTCCATGACGAGCCAGAGATAACCGGAAGTTCAAATATTCGTTCGGTCCGGTTGCTATGGAGTGACGTCATAGTTCGGTTAAGTCCTGTCATCGCCTTCGGTTTGCGGTTTTCGGCAATTATGATTTGACACCGAGCGTTCGTACTCCCACAAATTAAGCTCTGGCATTGTAAGGTTGGATTTCATAAATGTGATGACAACAGCCAGGAGAATTTGATTGTATTTCGATCGAGTCCCGTGTTCGAAGAATTAATTTAATTCGAACTACAGCACTACACAGGTGATTCAAGGAACAGGCCAGATATCTCTTTAATCCAAAAACTATGGTGTTATTGTGGGAAACTTTGTATCAAGCGGCCCATCGGTGTCGAGGTTTTCAAGCTCGTTAGCCTACAAAAGGTCACAAAATGGCGGGCTTTTCGATCTACGTGTACGTAGTGTACAAGGAAGAGGAATCAATAGCCTCGTCGTTCGACGTTGTTTCTGCAATTCTTCGTCTGACTGGTGGACAGAATTAGTAGTCTCAACGATCGCTCAAGATCGTCAAACAGGAAAAGATGGAACAAGATGCAACACGCGCACGTGATATTAGCGATCACGAAAGTCATGAGCCTGAACAAACAGTTTACGTTTACAATGGATTGAAGATCAGTCTTGAGCTCACAGGATATCCAAAATATAAATGTCAAAGACCAAGCTTGGCAAACGTTGCTAAACTAACAAAGTTGGGATGAACCAAGGTAAAAAAATTAATATGTTGATGTTGTGCTGATAATTATTGCAGATTAATCTATGAATGATTTTTTTCATCATAAGTGGGCTCAGTTTGTTCAATTAAAATTGAACTTTTCATGAATCTGCTTTTTTGAGTTTAGACTTGACTTGGTAATTCTTTTTAATAATGTATTAAATCTGATTAAAAAATTACACTCGAGGTCATAATTTATTGGTAATCATAAAATATATAATTTTTTTATTTTCTCTTTTCCTTTGATTTGATCTCATTAAATATTTTGGTTTTCATCCTTGGGGTTGCCAGAGATATATTTGTATTCACTATACATGTAACCCTTCATGGAACTTTAAGTACATGGGCATGGAACAATATTCATGTTCTTTCATGTATTTGCCTCCACAGGTACTACGCAGCAAGTCATGATTGGTGTTATTCCAGTTCTGAAGTTGGAGTCCACATTGGAGTCCTGACATTGCAGTATCCCTGAGTGCTTCTGGGATATATAACATGAATTAGGTTTTGCATCGCCCATTGTATGGAAGTTTAGGCAAGTGTTATATATCCTTTCTGGTTCACCCAGGCTGGAGTTCTAGTATCATAGTATGCCTGCGTGCTTCTGGGATATATAACATGAATTCTGTCTTACGTCACACATTTCTGTATATTGAAATTTTGGCAAATGTTATATATCCTTTCTGGTTCACCCAGGTTGGAGTTCTGGCCACATAGTATGCCTGAATGCTTCTGGGATATATAACTTGAATTAGGTTTTGCGTTGCACATTATATTGAAGCTCAGGCAAGTGTTATATATCCTTTCTGGTTCATCCAGGTTGGAGTCCTGGCATCATAGTATGCCTGAGTTCTTCTGGGATATATAGCATGATTTAGGTTTTGCGTCACACATTATATTGAAGTTTAGGCAAGTGTTATATATCCTGGCCAGTGCAGGACCTGCAGGAAAATATGGATTTGTTGTTGGAGACCCAAGAGGGCCACTTCGAAGATGTGGAGGAGATTGTGGACGATTTGCAGGGGTTGGAAGAAGAAGTGGTAGAAACAGGCGAAGGAATCCTGGAGAGCATAGAAAAAAACAGCAATGCTGTTCGAGAGCAAACAGACAGGTCGGTGCGCGCCGCCAATGCTGCAACGTCTTCTGCTTGGGGTGTTGTGCAGGTTGTTGCGATTGTTGGTGGGATTAGTTCTGCTCTCCTTCTTCTGCATGCAACACTGCGACCGAAATACGAAGAGCGGAAACAGCAGAATGCCGCAAAGGAGCAGTTGCCCAACCCGCCACAGAAACCTGTGCACAAAGGAATTCGCCGAAAGGACTAGTGTCCAGCAATCAGATAGATGCAATGCAATGCAATATACAATGGAATTGGTCGACGTCAGAGGTGTTCTACCACACTTTCGACGCGACCAGTTCGAAGAAACAAGAGAAAAGAACGAGAAACAAGAAGACACGGAATATTGGGAAGATTGGGATTCTCTCTGCAAATAGGCAGAAACAAAGGAGAACCAAAATGTTGCCACAATTGTGGGCAAAATAGCTCCCGAACACGCGAAAAAATGGAAATCCTGGGATCTTGGAGAACTTTTCGTTGTTGCTTTATGGGGGATTTTGTTTTCTGTCTTCCTGGCGGCCAAACTGTTGCATAGTTTCTACGCCAGAGCAACAAGTCTGTCCTTCTTTTTGTGTGGTGTGGTTCTCTCTTGCCCGATTCTGCAAAGCAATGGCGTTGTTCTTGTTTGGAGGAAATCGAAGCCTCCAAGATTCTCCACCTCTTTTTCCAGAAAATAGCCGAGCGTTGGGATTTCTTCGTCTGTTGTTGGCTGCCCGTCCTCTCCAACCGGAAACACAAACAATATGGTTCGCGGAGAGTTCCGGAAAGTTGTCCAGGCAAACTTCTTGCACTTGTATTCGCCCGGCTGCAAGTCTGTTTTTTTTTTGTGTCCTTGTTTTTCGGCGCCGCTACTTTTTCGAACTCCGTCTCTTCTTCTTTTTCGTTTTCGAACTCTTCTCGAAGAATATCGTATTTTGCGCTCTCCTTTGCCAACACTTGCAAAATTGCAGCTCTTTGCGGGTCTGGGGCGGAAACAACACGTATTGGGTTCCATACAATATTTGTCCCTTCGTTGTTGCAGAAACTTTGCGGCTTCCCTATCTGTATTTCCAAACCTCCAAGCTTTTTGATGTTGGAAAAAGAAGGAAGCCAGAAAGTCGTTCTGCCGAACCAGTCCGTTTTGGTCTTTTCGAAAATGTCCAGGCATTCCGAAACAATTTTTTGGAGAGCTTTTTTGCAAACACATTGGCGATTTTCCCTTCGTTTGCCAATACAACCCGAAATTTGCCTTCGTTTGTTTGCCTGCCGCCGACAACTTTCCACTTCGCGCGTGCAAGCGCCGCAACCTTGGTTGCAGATTCTCGCAAACATTTTTCCACCATCCCCCGCACCTCTAGGCTTTTTCGTTCCCAGACCCTTTTCGATCGCACAATTTTTCCCACGCTTTCCAGCTCTGCTTTGCGGCGAGCCAATTCTTCTTCGTCTTTTTTTCGCTTCTTGCGTCGAGCATCTTGTTGGGCCGTTTGTTTGTCCCAAGAACGTCTTCGCCATTCTTCTGCGCTTGCCGCGTCCCGCAACTCTTGCAACGCTTTTTCGCGAGATCTGGTGGAAAGTGTCGAAATTTGCCGCTCTTCTGCGATTTCTGGCACTTCTTGCAGCTGGAATTTGGAGACATTTCGCTCAATAGCGCTGAATTTGGTTTGCCGCCATTCCCAAAGAACCGTTTTTGTCGATGGAAGAAGAAGACTGGGGTCTGGGGCGCCTGGGTGCAGCTGGTATGGCCTTTTGCTTGCCGCCAATATTGTTTTCGATTCCTCGTCTCTTGTGTAGCAACGCACAGGCCCTATTTCCACACCTTCTTCCTGTGCGGAAAGGATATCTACCCGAAAAATCGGGCATGCGCAGAAACCAAAGTCGGCTGCCGCCCACACCACCGAATCCTCCCATTTCGCGTCGTCCTCCACGTTCGCTTTGATTGGTTGCACGTGCACCCCCAATATTCTTCCTGTTTGTGTGTGCGCGAACCAGCCGACAAATATGTGGCCTTGCGGGCGGTCCGCCAAAACGAGGCAGCGGTCCAGGCAAGAAGCGAGGTTTTCTTATTGTTTGTTTGGTAGCTGGATTACGAAAAGGCCTTCTCCTTCCGGCGAAACCTTTGCCAAAGTTTCCTGCAGCACCTGGTCTGCGGTTTCTTCCGAGAGCTCGTTTCTGCGGCACCCGTATATCGAAACTTCGATTCTGGTGCATCCGCGCTCTTGGACATCTGGGTGTTGGAACGTTCGGCGCAAGTGCTCGTTTGGGCAGTCTGCATAGTCGGCAAGATGGCCGCCCACTGGTTCTCGAATCTCGCCCGCTTTGAAGTTGGAAGTGATCTTGTTTTATACTTTTGTCCGGACCGTGCGGTCTTCTCTTTTCGAGATCCATGTGCACACGTGCTTCCCCACACTGTCGGTGTTCTGCAGAATCGTTGGCGCATCCGAACCCATTGCAGAACAAAAGTCGCCCATCTGGCGAAAACCTTCGAATTCTAGGTGCGAAACAAGGGCTTCGCGGTCCAACACTCCGGAAAAATCTTGCGTGTAGTCGATGGAGTAGATTCCAAAACCGAATGCGAGCAGCTGCCGTTCGAAAGCTGGCAGCGCTTCGTTCAAATCTTCCAAAGACATTTCGGAAACGTCTACCTTGGCCACGAAGTAGCCCGCTATCTCGTCTTCTGGATACAGCCTGTGCCAGTGGGACTGTGCCTGTTGCAACGTGTCGGCTTCTATCGCTGCTATTGTTGCACGTATCGTGCTTTCGCTGGTTCCTTTTGTTTTTGCGAGGGTGTGGACGATGCTTGTCGGCATGTGTTTTCTTTTGCTGCCGTCCGGCCTTGTGCCCAGGCTCTGCTGCACAGCGAGGCCAATTTTTGCGACCACGAGTTTTGCGGAACCTTCCTCGCCTGTTGTGCAAGAAAAGCGGCCTTTTTGGAAAACGCAGTCTTCGCGGCGGAGATAGCCGAACGTGTAGACGTCGTCGACAAACGGGGACAGTCCTCGCAGAGGTTGCCGGTGTGTCTTGAGGCGTCGTCAGCTGGGTTTTCCTTCGTGTCAACGTAGCGCCACTGATTAGGGGAGGTATGGTCGCGTATTTCTTGCACTCGATTAGCAACAAATGTATGAAAACGCCTTGCATCATTTGTAATGTATCCTAGGACAACTTTACTGTCGGTCCAGAAGAACTCCTTGATGTCTTCATAACTCAGTTCTTTCTGTAGGAAGGAGCTGATTTTCGTAGACACCACAGAGGCGGTGAGCTCCAGCCTGGGGACGGTAACTGGCTTTAATGGGGTAACTCTTGATTTGGCCATCACCAAGGCACAATGCACTTTGTCGCGGTTGTTGGCCATCCTAAGATATGAACACTGTCCATATCCATTTACACTCGCATCAGAGAAACTGTGCAATTCGACTGACTTGACATCACCGAAATCGTCGGGCTTGTAGCAACGGCGGATCTTTAACTCAGCTAATTCAGGTAATTCTCCTCTCCATTTTTCCCACCTTGCTCGAATGCTATCAGGCACTGTCTCATCCCAAGCGGCTTGGGTCTTACAAAGATCTTGCAGGATCTGTTTTCCTTTTAGCAGAAAGGGAGCTGCCAGGCCCAGAGGGTCATAAATAGAACTGATGGAGGAAAGAATCCCTCTTCTAGTCAACGGTTTGTCCTTGAGTACCACGCGGAATTGGAGGGCATCCGACTGCACACACCACTGCACACCTAAGGCCCTTTCGATGGGAAGAACATCTCTGCTAACATCTAGCTCTTTGATACCCTTTGCTTGCTGGTCTTTGGGAATGGCTTTGATCACTTTCTTGCTGTTAGATATGAACTTGTGAAGGTTGAAGCCACCCTTGGCAAGCAAAGTCCTTGTACTCTCTATCAGGGCTGAGGCTTGAATGGCTGAAGGAACTGATTTCAGTCCGTCATCCACGTAGAAATCTTCTTTGACAAATTTGGCTGGTTCGCTGCCAAACGATTCTTCAAAATCGTCCGCAGTTCTTTTTAGGGCGAAATTCGCACACCCTGGGGATGACGTGGCCCCAAACAGATGAACCGTCATCCTGAACTCCACCGGTTTGCTGTTTATATTTCCATCGCTCCACCAGAGGAATCTTAGGAGATTACGATGGTTGGGACTGACATAAACCTGATGGAACATTCCCTCCACGTCACAGGTGAAGGCGATAGGTTCCTTACGAAATCGGCAGAGGACTCCGTTAAGATTGTTGGTCAGATCAGGACCCTGTAGAAGATGTCTGTTAAGAGACTCTCCCTTGAATTCTGCACTGGCGTCGAAGACGACACGGATTTTGTCTGGTTTCTGTGGATGGTAAACGCCGTGATGGGGTATATACCAAACGTGACCATTGGAGAGGTGACGTTCCTCGTCTGGAACTCTCTCAGCCTGTCCTTTGTCAATCATCTCTTTCATGAAGGCTTCATAGTGTTCTCGATACTTTCTGTCTCTCTTTAGCCTTTGTTTGAGCCTTTCGAGACGACTTAATGCTAGGGTACGATTGTTTGGTAACTTTAGCCCTTCCTCTTTCAGCGGCAAGGGAATTTCGTAGTGGTTGTCATCTCGGTGTCGTATATTTGACTCCAAGACACTCAGGAATTTTCTATCCAGGAACGACAGCGGCTGTTCTTCTCTTGTCGTTTCTTTGAAGTCAAGCTCCAACATTTTGGCCAATTGTGCAGGTGCAAATACTTCCTTTGCTTGAGTCTTCAGAGCAAAATGACACATTCTTTTTCCATTGCTAGGATGAACTTCTAGAGAGGCGATGCGGTGACAAGAACAGTGATTGTAATCTTCTTCATTCTTGCTGGGGTTAACGACACCGATGACACCCCAGCCAAGTGCAGTTTTCTTTGCATAGGGATCGTCTTCCCTGCCAGGTATCACCTCTGTCGGTTTGATGGCACGCGCGCAGTTGGCGCCTATCAGCAGTCCAACCTCGACATCTTCTCTATAAGGCATGAGCTGATCTGCAATAGGTAAGAGGTGGGGCCAGTTTCGTGCTGTCTCTGGTCTTGGGATTTGACCTCTCTTGGCTGGAATATCCTCACGCGAATAAGCTCCTGGTAAGCGAATGCTGGTAGCTTCATTGACGCCTTGTACTGTTAAGCCATCTATCCTTTTGCACGTGATAACTTCTTCTGCCAGGACGGTTGACAACTTAAGCTGAACTTCAGGGCCATTTGCTTGCAGTTTCTCCAGAACGGTGTCTTTAATAAAGCAGGCATCTGATTGATCGTCCAGAAGCGCGTAGACGAGCTGTTTGTCTTGAGGACCTTGTTCATGAGGAAGCCACACCGGCACGATCAGGGAATGTGAATAGCATTCGGCGTGTTTCTCTGAGTTGGAGGCCTCTACGCGATGAGAGGTCACTTCTGGAATTCCCTCATTGCTGCTTTGCTCTTGTGAAGCTGGAGAGTCGATGTGCAAGGAGGTAGGGTGAAACCCTTTGCATTTCTTGCAAATCTTTCGTCCACGGCAATCCTTCTTCATGTGACCATACTTTAAGCATCCTAAGCAGATCCCTCTCGATCTTATAAATTCTATCCTTTCTGTCTGAGACATCTTGGCGAACTTCTCGCATTCATCAAGGTTGTGGGCCTTCTTGCACAGCAGGCAGTGATCTGTTTTAGGTTTCTTATCTTCCTTTCTTTCACGAGAGCTGTGAGTGTCCGTCACTTCTACAGCTTCTGTTGCAAAGCTTCCAGCGCCTGAGGATCTAATCCTGTTCGTCTCCTTTGCGACTCTTCCCTCCTTTCTCCATCTTCCTTCGTTTTTGATACGGTGACTGGGTTACAGGCAATTCTGGATTCCTTCTTTAAGAATTCGCAAAAGGCTGAAAAGGGTGGATAGGCTGCTGAACGTGTGGACCTTGCACTAACACCACTAGGAACTTGCTCTTCCTTATTGAGCCAGCGATCTATTTCTCGAGTCCAGCGTTCAGTCAGGTGACGAGGGAGTTTCCGAAGCATTTTCTGGTTTTCCTCGGGATCATTGAGGGCCTGCAAATACTTAATTTCTTTCATTGCCGACTGACAGTGGAGCAGAAAGTCAGAGAACTTTCTCAGGTTTGTTCCGTCGTTAGGTTGAATGTTTGGCCATTCGTTTATCTTCTTGCGGTAAGCATGGGCTACGAGAAAGGGGTTTCCGAATCTGTCTGACAAGATCATTCTGGCTTCACGGTAGGCGTGTTCGCTGTCCAGGGAAAGAAGGCCGCGAATTGCTTCCTTTGCTTCGCCGGTAGTGTACCTTCCAAGGTAGTAGAGGCGCTGCGACGGACTGTCTGTTCTTCTCTCCACTATTGTGTCAAAGGACTTTTTCCAAGTGGGATAGTGAAGTAGGTCTCCACTGAATGTCTCTGGTTCTGGAAGTGGTAGTTGCTCATGGGCATGGCGCTTGGTCATTAGATCTGCCAATCGTTCCAGGACGTCACTGCTAGTGTGCTTCTGCGTAATTTCCTCTTGATCCTTAGCGAAGGTTGTGCGGTTTGATTTTGACTGCTGCGAGTGCGAAAAAGGGTAACCTTCCAACCTTCCAATCTTGGATTGAGCATTCTTAGGTGTTGAGAAGGCTGCGTAATCTGGAGCAAATGGATTTAGCGTTGACGGATATTGCACAGCAGGGTGGCTATCGCCTTCCAGATTTTCGTTTTGTTTACCTTGATATGAAGGAGCGATTTCGGACATCTCAGAGGTGGGTTTAGGCGTAAAGATCTTGGATTGACCACTTAGATTTGTCTCCATGGTGGAAATGCTACTTTCAATCACCGACGAGGCCTGAGATGTCAGATAATTTCGGAGAAGATCGTCTTTACAGCTGTCTCTGTTAAAGTTATCGGGCAGCATATCTTCACTTTGTTCGCCAAATTCCGACTGGGTTTCTTCTACCTGATCGATGGCTTTCATCTCAGCCTCGGCTATGGCCAATTCCTTGGTTAGTCTGAATTTCTTCAGATCAGCAATTTTTGCTGCTTCGTCTTCAGCGAAATTTAACTCGGTTTTCAATTTAGCGACTTTCACAGCCGTGTCCGACCTTCTATCGATTTTGGGTGATGTACGAGATCCTCTACTTGAACGTGATTTCGCGCTATGTGAGATTTTACTACTTCGACTCGATGAAGCCGTTACCGAAGAAATCAAGCTTTGTCCATCTTCTTTTAGCTCGGTGATTTTTTGATTTAATCGTTTTAGCGCATCAGAATGTTCGTGTTCCAACTTCTCAAATTTCTCTTGCGCAACGCGTTTCGTTTGCAAGTCCTCCAGTGCTTCAACGAGTCGCTCGTGTGCCGAAATCAATATTTCCATTTTGGATTCCAGAAATATTCGTTCACTCTGTAACTTATCTGGTTCTGTTAAATCGACGAGGCAGTTTTCTATCCTGTTTAATTGTTTGCGCCAACTCCTTTGCGCGGACGACCTTTGTTCTTCCAGCAATTGAGTCTGGAACTGCTTGCCTTTCGCCGTCTGTTTTCGATTTCGTTTAGAAGCCACGCTAGCACTGTCAAATTCGTCTTCTGAACTCATTTTTCCCTACGACGAGGTGCGATAGAATGCAATTTTCGCGCGTAGATATTCGTGTTAAAGAGTTTTTACTGTAGCGAACGGAGGTCTTCCCCTTGGGTCTAACATAAACCTTCCAGGCATTGGTGCTCCGAACGCGATGGTTTGGATGAGAATCTTACTACGAACCAAGCCAGTCCTTCTACTTATTTAACTATCTTTAATTGCTTGCTTGATTCACGTAAAAACTGAAAGTATAATCACAACGAAAGGCCTATTACTACAACTCGCGCATTACATGGATTATACAATAACAACACGAAACAGGGGGCGTATCACGATACTAGAAAATCACTAAATATTTCGAATCACTAGCGATACAAGCAATAATATTGAACCCAAATAAAACTCGATCGACAAGCATGCAAATAAAACTACAAATCATACCTCTTTCTCCAATCTTAACTCTTATTCTTTCGGTCTATCCTTAGATATCTATCTTTCCTTCTGTTCGTTCTGATCGCACGTGTCTACTAAAAAGCTAATTTGATCTCTTAGTACTTATGACCTTTGTGTAACAACGGAAGTTATATAATCACTGTTAGCTATTACGCGTTAATCAGTTACATCAATCAACAAATAAAATTAATGTTTTCTCTAATCAGATGAATGATTTGGCTTTTTGGAAAACTGAAAGTAAAATTAGGAATTTAAAATTTGTAAATAAGGATTTTAAAATTCATAGGTATAATTTGAAAGTAATAGAATTTGAAATACAGAGTGAAGTAAAGAGCGGAAGTGATGGCAAATTCTATTGGTATTTAGGGAGATTAAGTCTTGATCTAGGAATATTTGATAACAAGGAATATACTCTATGTTTTGAATTATTCCCAAAGTGGAATATTAATACAGAATTAGATGTTACTTCTGCTTCAATTAAATGTTAATAGACAATCATCAAAAGATTTCGGAGATTACAAAACATTTATCGTTCATTTTCATAAATACCCAAATCATGGTACATTATATAGTGATATAAATTTTGACTTGAAAAATAATATTCCAACTGAATTTCATAATCAATGGGAGAAATCATATCTTATTGTTTGTGGAGTTGTTGGATATGCTAATGATGTTGACTCTAAAATTTACGATGAATTGTATTATTTTAAGAATAATCAAATTTACTTCAATGAGTCGATAAATATGGGTAATAAAATCATAAGAGGAATTTTAACTGATGATGATGAAGACTCTGTTGTGTCTTTATATCTTCTAAAGCAATATACTGATAGTTTGAGAGAAGAAAATAAGATGGATCGCAAATTGATTAATGATAGGATTTATCTTCAGTTATTCGATACTTTTTTGACTTCAGAAATCCACCAAATTTAAAATTTGATCCAAATACATATGGTATAGAAATAAAGGGAGCAAATAATGTGAGTAATTCAGATTGAAGTCTACGTTTATCCACAAATAAAAGTATCAGTCACTATTTTGGACCGAAGGGTATGGATATAAAGGATGGTGAAATTAATATTAATTTGGATATAAACAAATTTACTTTTGTTATTGTCTTTGAGCATAGTAAAAATACAACTTCACATATTCATTTTATAGATATAAATGATGTCATAACAACGACTATTTTATTAAATGACCGTTTAATTAGTATTTATAATCCTACTAATAAAATAGATGTCGCAATTTCATCATACTTTAGTAATTATGTTGGTAAAGAATTAATGCTTTGGTTTTGTAAAAATAATAGCACATATAAATTAAAAATGAATGTAAATGGGGGAGAAGCAAGTAAAACTTTTACTGCTAATACAAAACAAATTAAAAAATTAGTTTTACTTCATGGCCTTTTAAAACTGAAAAAATAGCAATATCAACAAATAAATTCTTTGACACGGATAATGTGGAGCACCATCAAGTTTTAATTAATGAAATTCATAATGGACTTTATGTCAATCTCCGAAAAATTGACAAGAGAAGAAGCCGAAGAATTGAAATCTTATTATAAGTCATATCATATAAAAAGTTGGTGTTATATGATGGCTCATAAGAAATATATAAAGTGGAAAATTTTAGCTGATACTTCTTCAATTATTTTTGGCAGTGGAGGAAAAGCTTCATCTATTGCTACAAGTGGAATTGCTCTTGTAGGAATTTCTGCAATGGCAATTATAATTCAAATGTACATAAAACATAAAACTTTAGATGATAAGATAAGAACGAGTAAATATGCTTATCAGACTAGCAGCATTTTAAAGGGCGATTTTGAAACAGCAAGATACAGCCCGATTCCCATATAGGACAGCCCTTAAATCACCAAAAAACACCACCAACAGCATCACAAATAAAATCAAATATTTAACCACAAAATGCCACAAATACAGTCAAATAAAGCCGCTTATCCATCAATCGCGGCTATTTTAATTTCTGCTTATTTATCCTTAGGACAGCCCTTAAATCGCCAAAAACACCACCAACAGCATCACAAATAAAATCAAATATTTAACCACAAAATGTCACAAATACAGTCAAATAAAGCCGCTTACCCATCAATCGCGGCTGTTTTAATTTCTGCTTATTTATCCTTAAGGCAGTCCAAATCGGGGCAAAAACAGGATAAACATGCGAAAATCGAGCGATTCATAAATTTACTGAAATCAGCAGATTTATTGCTACGGAGCAATAAGCGAAGTAGTCCCAAACCGTTCTTTACCGCGTCCGAAATATTGTTATTTTAAGTTACTTTCAGCTTGTTGTCGTAATATTAAGAATTGCTCACTTTCGCGTTTTAAAAATGTATTTTATTTGGAAAATAGGGAACTTGTTGATCGGAGTTGGTTCGCAGTTTTTCATTGTTAGAACCTGGAATGCATGTTTTCGCTTTCACTAAATATTGTATCCAACAAGAAAATATAGAAAATATAGAAAACAAACAGTAGATTCGTTTCGCTTTACAATTAATATTAGAAATCTTGAGCTTTTGTTCTACTTTGTACCTTGCCGATTCTTTGTACACCTGTACGTGTGCAACACCAACTTTCATTTGGTACACAAGTAGTTCGTTAGTGGTTTACTTACTTACTTTGCTATCCAGCTGAACTACTTTATACTAATGAAGTTTTATGAGTTTCTTGGGAGTTAGAAAGCTGAGCTATATTCCAGTAATGACGTTCTATTCATAGGATAAGTTTTCTTTGCTGTCAGTAACACCAATTGAGAATTTCAAATTAAGTATCTCATTTTTAATTTCCTAAGTTTGCTCTATCTTAATTTCAGCTTTTCAATCTTTAATCTTAGCAATCTATTTTTAATTTAGAAAACTTCGTAGTGTTGATTTGGATTCGCTACCGTAATTAAAGCTTTTCCGCTCGTATTGTATGTTGGAAGTGGCATTAGCATATTGTAAACACTTAACGTGTAAAGGATGATATATAAGCAAGTGCATTTGTAAAGTTTTTCGATTACATCGCCGATTACATCGCCGACGGTAACGAGTGCAGAATAAACTACTGTTGGACCAAGTTATGTCTCTTCCTTGACGTCCGTAGCGAAGACCATCGAAGTAGATCTCCGTGTACCAGGAATTCGTGACGAGATTCCGTTCCCGCAGGCAAAGCAGTGCTCTCCAGAGTTAGATTCCCCCTGTTGTTAGTTCAAGTCTCCGTTCAGTCAGAAAATACAGCGTTTGCAGGCAAAACCTATCGTCACAGTGGTGGAGAAGAGTGGCGCTTCGTGGATCTTCCCAGGACGTTATCAAGGCCTCAGAGCAGATTCAAGTCCGTCAAGAAGCCAGTTGATGTAATCCCTTGAGTGTGAAGAAAGGACAAAAGCCGCTCAAGTACCGTGAGTACAAATCAATTCAATAATTGTTCTCATTTATGAAGTCCGTGAAGAAAGTTTTCAAGAAGAAACTTTCGCCGTATAATTTACGAAGTAGAAAATCAGCCGTTCCCGTAGTTAAAGCCAGTACGCCTAAAGTAAATAGAGAAGTCCAGGCTTCATTATCAGAAGAAGAGAATTGTACATTGTTGGGTGAATTACCATATTACCGAAGTTCCGTCCACGAGTCGACGCACGCGGTAGTTTTTAACGAAGAAATCCAGCCAAGCCAACCCAGCAACGGTGCACGATTGTCCACCGCATTTTCCAGTCCAAGTCAGGCCGATAGTACGAACAGAGAAGTCATAAATATCAGTATAGATCAGTGCCGAGAGCCGTCCATTGTTCAGCCAAGTTCATCAAAACAATCCACTCCCTGTGGACCGCGTGAAGGAAGCGAAAGCAGTTCCTTAGAAGACTTTACTCCACTTGACTCCAGGCACTTACAGAGTGGCCCTCAGATTGCTTTGGAAGTTGAAGAAATCAGCGAACCCGAACACGAAGAACCAGATCCAGAACAGAATTCAAGTTTCGCACACAACTCAGACCCGTTAATTAATTCACAGTTGACTTCTCACAGTCGAGATCGAGATAGCATAAATTATAAAAAACCAAAACAAAACAAAACAAAACCCCGCAGCGACTCTGTTTCTAGCGCCGAATCCAGATATACCGAGTCGGACGGTGAGCGAGAAGATTCAGAGGATAGCGACGACGAAGAAAATAAAAACAGTAACGAAAGAGAAATCGAAGCAAATAGAGAAAACGACGATTTGCGAATGGATCAAACCGAAATTACTGAATTTCAAAAACAAATAATGGATTTCCAGCGACAAATGCATAAACAACTAAAAGACACTCAAACGGCGATGGAAAACGTAGCCGTTCCTGAGCCGACATTGGCCAAGCCCACCTTGTTCCATGGCTCTGAAAACGAAAACGTGGACCGTTGGCTTCAACGATTTGCGTTATATTTAGCCAATAGAAAGATCAGAACTGATAGTAGCCAAGCAGCTATCCAGTTAGCATTACATCTTTCAGGACCAGCTGAGTCGTTTTATTACAACCTGTCCAGTCCCGTACAAAGTTCTTTTGCTGACCTGCGAAATGCACTCAAAGATAGATTCTCGCCCGCACATTGCTCGCTCAGATTACGTCAAGCTTTGTCCATAAGACGCCAAGGACCGAGTGAATCCATTGAGAAGTTCCTGGCAGATCTGAACGAGAAATTCAGCTGCTTAGATCTGCGAGATGAAGATAAACTGAGTTATTTGATCCAAGGCTTGCGGCCTGACATCCAAGCGGAAGTTTTAAAAAAGGAACCAAAGTCTTACACAGAAGCTGAAGATACAGCCCGATTGATTTACTCCATACAACAGTCCTTGTTTCAGAGGCGCGAGGACGATATTTCCCGTATTGTTCTGCAAGAAAAACTTTCTAGTCCCACCACGAGTACAGCAGCCCAGCCAGCATCCACAGATAATAAGGCAATAATGACGGCGTTAGAACAACTCCTCCAAAAGAAAACGGCGGCAAAGGAAGAAGAAACTGTTCTGGCCAAATTAGTAGCCCTATACAACAGAGGCAGTCAAGCACCAGACGAGCAACAAGAGCGGCTCTTGCTTTCAAAATACAGCGACCTTCTTGAGAAGACTGCCCGACGACTGGCCGACGGTCCACCCAGAGAAACGAAAACAGCAAGCCTGGCGGCATATGCCGAACCAAACAAGAGGGAAACTCCGGATTACATGCGCGAAATTCGCCGAATGGAGGATAAACTGGAAGGACTCTATCGCCAAATGGATGCTCGGTTTAAGGGGCTAGCTCGACGAAATTCGCCAAATCAAGTGGAACAGCCGAGGCAGCGAACGCGAGAAGGTCAGCCCATTTGTTATACTTGTGGAAGAGTTGGCCATATTCAACAGAACTGTAATCAGAGATCTTCGCGAGAAACCCGCAATGACGACCGATTCCAGGAGCGATTCCAACCAAACCAGCAGCGACGCCAAATGAATGACAATTATCCTTCCCGCTCAAGCTATAATCAAACACAGCGACGAAACGAACTGCCCTCTTTTAATCCAAGGAACCCTCGTATGGCTGTACTAGATGAAGAATATGATGATGGTTTTGTCGCTCCTTTAGAACTAAATACAAGATACCAAACAATTCCAGAAGAAGAAGGCAAGTTTCAAAAACGAAACTGGAGCGATGTTGGCTCGCAAATTGGCAAGGAACTAGCCAAGCAGCTAACAAATACGTCTCACTTTGTCCCAGAAGTGATCCAGCAAAGTCAAGTGAAGAAAAATCAGTTACCAACTGTGGTTATTGAAGTCCCAAAACAAAGCGACCAGCAAACAATGGAGCAAAATAATGGAAGTAACGCAACTTGTGAAGTTACAACCGCTGCCCGTTCCGAGCGCAAGTTACCTGGAAACCTGGAAACTAAGCCAAAACCGGAAATACGTCAGCACCTGGTCACCAGTCCACTAAACCCAAGCCAACCCAGTGAAATACAGGCGAATGACCCGCCACAGAGTCAGGAAAAAGATCACCTCTCGGAAATTGTCCCATTTCCTAACGCTGTACGCCGTTCTAAAAGCAGAGTTACAGCAGATACAGATTTTATCGTTGACTTGTGCACGGAAGGAATCATCGAAAGGTCCTCAGATCCAGACCCCTCGCAGCCACAACCTAGTCCTTCCGCCGGAAGTGAATCCATGGCAGTCAACAAAGACAGCTTGCCTAATTGTATGCCAGATCCTATCCAGACCACAGGTGAAAATCTACCCGTAGCCGCTGAACAATGTAACATTGCAAATAATCAAGCCAGGCCACGTGACTTAACAGTCACCGCCCAACTGAATGGCCAAGATATCAAGTTGCTCGTAGACACCGGAGCAGGCATGTCTAATTGATGAACAATTTGCGCGAGACGTCTACAAAGTTGAACTACCCAAGTTACAAAAAAGCGCCCTGGTCCACGTTAAAACTGTCAGTGGTGAAGAACTACCAGTGCTTGGAAAGATTAAAGTTATACTCGGAATAGCAGGAGGAAACTATCCTTGTGAGTTACAAGTAGTTAAGAACCTAACATACGAAGCTGTCCTAGGCCGAGATTTCCTGAGAGCTACTGGTGCAGTGATAAACCTACGACAGGGAACTTTACAATTAGATGACAGCCCATCAGACCAGTTGGCCGCCGGTATTTCTTGTCCAGTTCGAGTATTATCAACTTGTGTCATCCCTCCTAGTTCAGAAACAGTACTTCCTGTCGGTTTGGATGCAGAATTTCCAGCTGGAACTGTTGGCCTGATTGAAACATCTCAGCACCTGATGGACCGCTATCAATTGCAGGGCGCTGCAGTTTTGGCTACTTCAACCGCTGACCACACAGTACCCTACAGGCTGATAAATCCAACAAGCAAACCTATTACGCTCTATAAGGGGACAAACCTCGGAACTTTTACCAGTCATAGCAGCAACCTGCAAGTGTTTAGCCTCGATGCAGAGATTCCTCAGCCCAAAAAGCTTGCAGCAGATATCCCTGACGTCCCTGTTGACTTCTCAAACTCTGCCCTGACGGAATCACATCAGAAACAACTTCAGCAGCTTGTAAACGAATACCGGGATGTCTTCGCACTGTCTCCAGAGGAGCTAGGAAGAACCAACTGGGTACAACACACTATTGATACTGGTGATGCCTCTCCTATCCGCATGCGTCCTTACCGAGTGCCTGAAGCCCAGAAAGAAAGAATAGAAAAGTGTATTGACGACATGCTGGACCAAGGGGTCATCCGCCCCTCAGCCTCACCCTGGGCAAGCCCCGTAGTGCTTGTTAAGAAGCCCGATGGCTCTGATAGGTTCTGCGCCGACTTCAGAAGGGTAAACGCCATCACTAAGAAGGATTCCTACCCATTAACACGCATAGCAGAAAGTTTAGACGCCTTGGCTGGTACCCAGTACTTCTCCAGCATGGATTTGATGTCCGGTTACTGGCAGATCGACATGGACCCTGAGTCTCGAGAAAAGACCGCCTTCATCACCCATGCTGGCCTGTTTGAGTTTAATGTAATGCCATTTGGTCTCTGTAACGCCCCGAGTTGCTTTCAGCGCTTGATGGAGTGCGTTTTACGCGGTCTAAATTGGCGAATAGCGTTGATTTACCTGGATGATGTCCTCGTATATTCCCGTACCTTTGAGGAGCACTTACAACATCTCCGCTTGGTGTTTGACCGATTCCGAGAGGCTGGTCTTAAACTAAAACCAAAGAAGTGTTTCTTTGGCCAGAAGAATGTCAAGTTCCTGGGCCATGTTATATCACCAGATGGAGTACAGCCAGATCCTGCGAAGATCGAGGCCATTAAGGAATACCCAGTCCCCCGCAAGGTGAAAGATGTCCGCGCCTTTCTCGGTCTGGCAAATTATTACAGAAAATTTGTCAAAGACTTCGCCAAGATTGCAGGTCCGCTACACGAACTCACCAAGAAAGGGTTAAAATTTCAATGGACCAATGAGTGCCAAGCCGCCTTTGACCATCTCAAAACAGCTCTGACCCAGGCCCCCATCTTGGCCTATCCCGACTTCACATTGCCATTCGACTTGTACATGGACGCAAGCGATGACGCACTTGGTATGGTTCTGTGACAGATCCAAACCGACCGAGAGGTGGTAATTGCGTATAGTGGACGCAAGTTACTTCCCGCCGAGAAGCCCTCGCCGCTGTAGCAGGTGTCAAGTACTTCCAGCCATATCTGTACGGTCGTAAATTTACTATTCACACAGACCATAATGCAGTACGCTGGTTGATGAATATCCGAGCACCCACTGGCCGCCTTGCCCGGTGGGCCTTGCTCCTCCAGCAGTACGACTTCGAGATTGTCCACCGATCTGGAAGAAGCAACGGTAATGCTGACGCTCTTTCAAGGAGAGAATATGATTCCGTCATTGCCGCATTGGACACCTCGGGAGTACAAACAGGGAGAATTAAGGAATTACAACGTAAGGACCCCGACCTTGCAGACATTATTGAGTACCTGGAATTTGAAGATCTTCCCGAGGACAGCAAGGCCGCCAAGAAACTTCTCTACACAATTGAGCAGTATTACCTCGATCCTGATGGAATCCTATGTCACATTTGGGTTCCAGGAGGTAAGAGAGTGCCAACGCCAAAGTCACAGCTCGTAGTGCCCTCTTCCCTACGTCACGAAGTCTTGATAAATGCACATGACCTACCGACTGGCGGTCACCTCGGAATAAATAAAACTTATGCCAAACTTCGAGATCGCTATTTTTGGCCTAAGATGTACATGGATGTCCAGCATTGGTGCTTGAGCTGTGAACACTGTGCCATGAAGAAGTCTCCCAAACAGCGGCAAACAGCACCACTCCTTCCAATTCCTGTCGAAGCCCCATTTGAGAAGGTTAGCTGCGACATTAGTGGTCCCTGGCCCGTAACACATAATAACAATCGCTATATATTGGTCTTCGTGGATATATGTACGAAATGGACAGAAGCATTCGCCATACCAAATATCGAGGCTAAAACCGTGGCAGAAATCTTTGTGAAAGAAATTGTCAGTCGCCATGGTGCCCCACGTGTGCTCTTGTCAGATCGTGGATCTAATTTCCTTTCCAGCCTGTTCCGTGAAGTTTGCTTCCTAATGAACACAGACAAGATCTTCACTAGCGGATATAGGCCCCAGACAAATGGATTAGTTGACAGATTTAACGGTACCTTGGCACAAGGCCTCTCCATGTATGTCAGCAGCAACCAAAAGGACTGGGACGAGCATTTGAATTCCGTTCTGTTCGCCTCCAGAGTTTCACCTTCAGAAGTTACCGGTGAGTCTCCATTCTACATGCTATATGGTAGAGAACCGCTGTTGCCCATGGACACCGCCCTGCTTCCCCCAAGAGAAATGTCCCCACTCGTCGCAGAGCACAGAGCCCGTGTAGTGGAACACGTGGAAAGGGTGCGGCGCATTGCAGCGGAAAATACCCAACGGGCACAACAGAAGATGAAAGAACTTCATGATCGCCAGGCAGTACCGCCTCCGTTCTCCCTTGGTGACAAGGTGTGGGTTTATACCCCCAAGAACCGTAAAGGGCTCTCCA
Organism: Blastomussa wellsi; assembly: GCA_947652115.1. Classification (NCBI taxonomy): domain Eukaryota; kingdom Metazoa; phylum Cnidaria; class Anthozoa; order Scleractinia; family Plerogyridae; genus Blastomussa; species Blastomussa wellsi. Next base: position 11,203,700 of record OX393567.1, read on the forward strand.
AGAAGCTCGCTCATAATTACCATGGGCCTTATCGTATCGTTGAGTTTCTCTCCCCAGTCCACTGTGTTCTGCGAGCGATGGACAACCGCCGCGTATCTACCACAGTTCACGTAGCTAGAATGAAACGCTACGTTGACCCCGCTTCTCGGCCAATACGTCAAATTCCTGACGACATTGATGAGCCTTACCTTTTGGACAGTGACCTCCCAGAAGATAGTTTTGCTAGCGCCGATACTCCCTCAGATGACGCTCCTGATCAGTTACCTGATTTAATTGACTGTCCCGATTCAGAAGAAGAAGATAATACGGATGGTGCAGGGGAATTAGACCCCGCAGCCGACGAACCAGATGATATTTATACTGCGGAAGAGATTGTTAAACAACGACTGAGGAATGGGCGACCTGAATATCTTATCAAATGGTTGGGTTTCCCAGCCAGCCATAACACATGGGAACCAGCAGAAAATATCCTTGACAAGCGCCTCATTACTTCATTTCACAAGAAACATCCACGAGCAAGGCGTCTCAATGCAGATCCAGACTACGTTCCTAATAACGTAGCTTTACTTTCCTGGACGGAAAGTTCCGCCAGTGCTGCCACAGTGGCCGCCCTCGCCCCAGGCTACGAGTCGCGCGTTTCCCGCCGAGATGAGCCGCTGACCAATCCAGGAATTTTTTTTTTTCTTCCAGCTAGGATCTTTTAATGTCACACACACAATTTACAGAAGGAAGGAAGATACGAATAATAAAAGGAAATGAAAGGAAGAAATAAATTATAAGGAAGAAATAAATAACATCGAGTTACATAATTTAACTAGTAAAGTCTAACTAACAAAAAAAATTTGACTAATTTCTCAACGCGGTATTTAAAATTAAGTTTGTTTTTGAATTCGTTTAACTCGGGCTCTATTTCATTTAGTTTCTGATTGTAAAGGTAATACTTTGCTAATAGCATACAATAATTTAATTTCTTTTGTAGAGGGGGTCGTTGCAATTGAGCAATAGTATTTAGAGATTTACCAAAGAGAAGTTCTTCATCACTTTGTGTAAAAGAGGTGGCGTTTTCTTCGTTGAAATGATGTAAGACATTATGAAAGAATTGTTTGGAAAGGTGGCACTCGGTGAAAGTGTGGCATAATGAATCTGGCTGGCCGCAGTAAGTGCAATTAGAACTTTTCGATACTCCAAAGAGGTGAAGTTCTTTCTTGGAGACAAGTATCCTGTGAATGAGTTTAAAGTAAAATTCTTTAAGTTTGTTCTCTTTGCACATAAATTTGATTTGCTTAAAATAATTTTTCCAGTGAATATCATTTGATGAGAGATCTCGTTCCCATTTACTTAGTGCAGTTACTAATGGGGTGCGTTTCTTTACAAAAAGCCAGTAATAATCCTTGTTTTTCATCTTCGTAAGGTTGATCGATAATGAAGGAGACAATTGAAAATTCTCATTATCAAGAAAAAGTGTCTTGTTTAATTGAATTTGTTTTGCCCTTTCTAGTAGGTGTTTCGGGATTGCAGATACGACTTGAAAGTAATTTAAAAAGTTACATTTTATTTTGTGTGTTTGTTGGAATTCTTGAAAGGATAGAAATTTTCCGTTTCCACTGAGAATATCTTGAATAGAGACAATTCCTGAATCAAACCAGTCTTTCAGAAAAAAACGGCCTATTCCCCACGAGAATTTCTTTGTTGTTAAACAGAATCATTTCTTGTCCAAAGTCACTTTCGTACAGGGTTTTAAGTTCTAGAAAGTACCACAATACCTGTTGGTAGAAGGGGGGTAAATCAATCTGGTTGAGAAATTTTTTATCATAGTTACAACGTAACAGAAAGTTTAAACCGCCATATTCTCTAAAAAAATGATAGGGAATTGCTTTACAATTTTCCTTCCTTGACAGCACGTCGGTAGATAAAAACCTCGAAATCCAAGCAAGTTTTAATGATTTAGCCATTACCTCCATATTTGGCACACGTAATCCTCCATCAACGAAGTCTTGATACATAACTTGCCTTTTAATTTTGTCCGGTTTGCTACACCAGATAAAGTCGAAAAGAGAAGTTGTTACAGAAGAGACAGTTTCCGAAGGGGTGACTAACATTAACGTGGAATATACTAGATGAGGAATGCCGAGACTTTTAGTTATCAAAACCCTACCAAATAAACTAAGATTTCTTGATCTCCAAATATCAAGATTAGTATTTAGCTTTCGAACTTTAAACGTAAAGTTTCTTTTCTCATTCGCATTTTCATCGTAAGAAACAAAGATCCCAAGAGTTCTGACAGGTTCTTTAGTCCAATTTAGATTCAAGGGCTGATCTTCCCTATCCCTCCATGGGCCTAGCCATATTGCTTTGGTTTTAGACGTGTTTAATTTCAAACCAGAGGATGTCCCGAAATCCTTTACTATTCTAATCAAATTTTTGACAGATG